>OX421492.1:44227497-45427497 GCA_949126835.1 Anisus vortex | reverse complement strand
GTAACCTTCCTTAAACTATAGGATATGGACACAGTAATCTTCCTTAAAATAAAGGATATGGACACAGTAATCTTCCTTAAACTATAGGATATGGACACAGTAATCTTCCTTAAACAATAGGATATGGACACAGTAATCTTCCCTAAAACTATAGGATATGGACCCAGTAATCTTCCTTAAACTATAGGATATGGACACAGTAATCTTCCTTAAACTATAGGATATGGACACAGTAATCTTCCTTAAACTATAGGATATGGACACAGTAATCTTCCTTATTCTATAGGATATGGACACAGTAATCTTCCCTAAAACTATAGGATATGGACCCAGTAATCTTCCTTAAACTATAGGATATGGACACAGAAACCTTCCTTAAACTATAGGATATGGACACAGTAACCTTCCTTAAACTATAGGATATGGACACAGTAATCTTCCTTAAACTATAGGATATGGACACAGTAATCTTTCTTAAACTATAGGATATGGACACAGTAACCTTCCTTAAACTATAGGATATGGACACAGTAATCTTCCTTAAACTATAGGATATGAACAAAGTATTCTTCTTTGAACTATAGGATATGAACACGGTAATCTTCCTTAAACTATAGGATATGGACACAGTAATCTTCCTTAAACTATAGGATATGGACACAGTAATCTACCTTAAACTATAGGATATGGACACAGTAATCTTCCTTAAACTATAGGATATGGACACAGTAACCTTCCTTAAACTATAGGATATGGACACAGTAATCTTCCTTAAACTATAGGATATGGACACAGTAATCTTTCTTAAACTATAGGATATGGACACAGTAACCTTCCTTAAACTATAGGATATGGACACAGTAATCTTCCTTAAACTATAGGATATGAACAAAGTATTCTTCTTTGAACTATAGGATATGAACACGGTAATCTTCCTTAAACTATAGGATATGGACACAGTAATCTTCCTTAAACTATAGGATATGGACACAGTAATCTACCTTAAACTATAGGATATGGACACAGTAATCTTCCTTAAACTATAGGATATGGACACAGTAATCTTCCTTAAACTATAGGATATGGACACAGTAATCTTCCTTATATAGGATATGGACACAGTAACCTTCCTTAAACTATATGATATGGACACAGTAATCTTCCTTATATAGGATATGGACACAGTAATCTTCCTTAAACTATAGGATATGGACACAGTAACCTTCCTTAAACTATATGATATGGACACAGTAATCTTCCTTATATAGGATATGGACACAGTTATCTTCCTTAAACTATAGGATATGGACACAGTAATCTTCCTTAAACTATAGGATATGAACACAGTATTCTTCTTTGAACTATAGGATATGAACACAGTATTCTTCCTTAAACTATAGGATATGGACACAGTAATCTTCCTTAAACTATAGGATATGAACACAGTATTCTTCTTTGAACTATAGGATATGAACACAGTATTCTTCCTTAAACTATAGGATATGAACACAGTATTCTTCCTTAAACTATAGGATATGAACACAGTATTCTTCCTTAAACTATAGGATATGATCACAGTATTCTTCCTTAAACTATAGGATATGAACACAGTATTCTTCCTTAAACTATAGGATATGAACACAGTATTCTTCCTTAAACTATAGGATATGAACACAGTATTCTTCCTTAAACTATAGGATATGATCACAGTATTCTTCCTTAAACTATAGGATATGAACACAGTATTCTTAATGAAACTAAACTCTTGAATAGAAGTGCTGTAAAATCTGTTACCTTTAATCTCAGTTGTTTCTTCAATTCTTTTATTTCTTCTTCTTTAGCATCAACTTTCAATTTGACAGCTTCCACATCTGAGGCTTGAGATTTCATTGTTTCTGCTCTTTGTTTTAATGGAGCTATTTTCTACATGGGATTCAAACATTTACAACTAGAAATTTAATAAATCCATCTTCTACTCATTTTTTAAACATTTAAATGCAAAGATATAATTATTTTTTGGGTTCTGGAATTTTTTTAAAACAAGCAAAATCTTAATTAACAAAAAAATACCTTCTTCTCATGAGTGCCATCAAAATCATACTCTCCATTTTCCATTGCATTGGCAAGTTTGTTCATCGTTCCAACAATTATACCAAATGATAATCTAAAGACATTTTTTTTAAATTTTGGTTACCATTTGCTAACTAAAGAAAATAAGTAAATTGAATAGGAAAATACAAAAGTTCAGTTAGGGGAATAAAAAAAAAAATTAACATCAGAAAAGCTAAAAAATGTAACTTTAAAAATAAAGTGACCAATAACCTTAAGCTTTCATAAGCATCAGTGTTTTCTTTACTATAAATCTCATGTGCTGCTTGCTGGGCAAGTTCTTCCATCTTCTTAGGGATCAAACCTTCTTTATCTGTAATGTACAGGTTTAGTGATGACTACAACATTTATTGAAATCTTTTTATAGTACATTTACAAATGTAAGCAAACATTATAGTAACAGTTTTTTAATGTCATTTTTAACACTCTATTATTAATACAATATTTTTAGAGTTAAGAATGATTATTTGTAATTTATTTACAAACCTAATACTTTGTAAAACCTATTTAATAACAAAATGTTGTTTTAGTGAGAAAAAAGCATGAAGCTACTGCCATTCAGAGTCTTGTCATTCAAAGATAATGCAGTTGCATGCATTTCCACCAAGTACTTATAACTATTGCCATTCATAAAAAATGAAAGCAACTATAAGAATAAATGTGTTTAAAAAATAATACAGTTTTGCTCTAGTGTAATAAGTGCTTTCAACAAAGATAGATTCTTTCATTCTCACATCAATAGATTTCAAGATATGATCAAAGAATTCAAACATGTAGGAAAGTATTGATCAGACAAATCCACATCTTATTAGATATATAATGTAGTTTAATGTGAATTACATTGTTAGAAGGGAGACATAGAAATGTTTTGAAGAGATAGGTAATAAAATTGAATAATAAG
Source organism: Anisus vortex (assembly GCA_949126835.1). Lineage (NCBI taxonomy): Eukaryota > Metazoa > Mollusca > Gastropoda > Planorbidae > Anisus > Anisus vortex. The sequence continues at coordinate 45,424,487 of OX421492.1, read as the reverse complement.
AACATATTGAGATTTTTTTTTAAAGCATTTTTAACTATTGCAATTTATTGATATATTTATGAGTTATTCATGGTATATAAGTCTATTAATCGTTTTTTAGTTGTCTGACATATTAATCTTATTTTGTTTCCTAAAAATGTTGACAAATACTCCACAATGGCCAGATCGCTCTTTGGCAACCAGGTCAAACCAAGCTGACCAATGAGGTGTATGAACACTGTTTATAGATTGATTGAAATATTACACTTTAAAAAAATACTATCAAAAGCATTGCTAGGTTCTTTCACAAAGTAATCTATCAATTTTGTGCTAAATAAATTTTAATTGTTTTTAACTACATAATTCTAAATGTAAAGTGTCCATAGTTTCAGTGATGTAGCTTTTTTCTAAAAACAAAACCAGTTGAGGTAAAATACAGCAGGAAAATAAACAAGTGATGAAAAGGAACACATTTAGAATTAGATTTAAAAAAATTTTTTTTATATTTTTAACTCATTTTTAAACACAATAATAGTAAAGAAGAAAAATTCCATGTTAGTGACAAAAAATATTATATTGAAATAAATACACATTACACCAAACTATGTCCACTAAAGACGTACACTTAAAAAATTTCAATGTAATTGGCATAAGATGTATGAAGTCGAGAACTTGTTTTGTAATAATAATTTAAAATATTCTTTTATAGAAGGATATTATTAATGCTAAGCTAATTCCAAGAGCATATTAGTTTACTTAGTTGTTTTCTAAGGTTTAACTTCTAAGTTTTGTTTCTTTATTATTATATTTTTGGGAAAAGGGGGGGGGGGGGACTATACACTTATACAAAGCCACATGGCTTGTAATTTATTACTGTGAACAAACCTTACAATTAAATTTGAACCTTGTTTTTTTTTTCAGAGTAAAAAGTCTAGTGTTGACTATAGATGTAATTTTGTTGTTGTACCAGCATAACAGTTTTTAATCATTTATATATTTAATTTCAGGGTGACAGTCTGTATCTCTTCCTTGCTCTTTATAATGGTTTAGTTTTGCTATTCAACATTTATTAAAACCAAGGCAGTTAGAGCAACTAATGACTGCTGCTTCACTAGCCCAATGGGTCAGCTTGGTTTAATAGGGATACTTTCACAACTTCACTGCTAGTTCAGCTGTGTAAAAAGTCTTTATATTAATTATATTGAGTTCGCAGTAAAAGGTGATAACTTGGATCTTTCTTAAATACTCATTTTGTATTTAATTTTACTTGTATATTTTTGACCGAACTCTATAGGGCTGAAGTTGACAAAAGTATATACCTCTAGGTAAAGATCAATAGGGTGAGTAGAAAGAAATAAGCATGTGAATTGAAATGGATGTGATCTTCATCACAGTTTCTTTTCAGAGTTCCTAGTGTGGATGGACACAAAAAAAAGTCTTTTTTCCAGTGCGCTTTTTCAAATCGGTAGTGTGCCTAAATTATGGAATAGTTTGCCTCAGACATTGAGAGAACTGGTAAAATGGAGTCATTTAAAAGGAGTTTAAAGCCCTTCAACTAGTGTTTATGCATCCCACCCCTCCATAACTGAAATATGTGGAACCAGAGGACACTAAGCATGCTAACGTTAAATAGCATGGATAGAAGCACTATACTATACTAGTGGCCCACAATTAGCATTAAGTGTCATTAGATATGACCTAGCCACTCATTGTGAGCCAGATGTCATTAGATATGACCTAGCCACTCATTGTGAGCCAGATGTCATTAGATATCACCTAGCCACTCATTGTGAGCCAGATGTCATTAGATATCACCTAGCCACTCATTGTGAGCCAGATGTCATTAGATATCACCTAGCCACTCATTGTGAGCCAGATGTCATTAGATATCACCTAGCCACTCATTGTGAGCCAGATGTCATTAGATATGACCTAGCCACTCATTGTGAGCCAGATGTCATTAGATATCACCTAGCCACTCATTGTGAGCCAGATGTCATTAGATATCACCTAGCCACTCATTGTGAGCCAGATGTCATTAGATATCACCTAGCCACTCATTGTGAGCCAGATGTCATTAGATATCACCTAGCCACTCATTGTGAGCCAGATGTCATTAGATATCACCTAGCCACTCATTGTGAGCCAGATGTCATTAGATATCACCTAGCCACTCATTGTGAGCCAGATGTCATTAGATATCACCTAGCCACTCATTGTGAGCCAGATGTCATTAGATATCACCTAGCCACTCATTGTGAGCCAGATGTCATTAGATATCACCTAGCCACTCATTGTGAGCCAGATGTCATTAGATATCACCTAGCCACTCATTGTGAGCCAGATGTCATTAGATATCACCTAGCCACTCATTGTGAGCCAGATGTCATTAGATATCACCTAGCCACTCATTGTGAGCCAGATGTCATTAGATATCACCTAGCCACTCATTGTGAGCCAGATGTCATTAGATATCACCTAGCCACTCATTGTGAGCCAGATGTCATTAGATATCACCTAGCCACTCATTGTGAGCCAGATGTCATTAGATATCACCTAGCCACTCATTGTGAGCCAGATGTCATTAGATATCACCTAGCCACTCATTGTGAGCCAGATGTCATTAGATATCACCTAGCCACTCATTGTGAGCCAGATGTCATTAGATATCACCTAGCCACTCATTGTGAGCCAGATAACTAGCAACTATAGCACACCTATGCTTTTTGCACATATAAAATGCACATGTATGTTGTACATTGTAGTCTAGCATGCTGTAAAAAGTACACATTTGTGGCTTAGATTGTTCAGTCATAATTTGACTATCGGGAAATTGTTCTGTTTAGTGTATTTCATGGTTTGAATTCAGATTTGTTTAAAATTGATTTTGATTTGGCTGATGTGATTGTTGGCTATGAATTCAAGTCAAAAGATTGTAAAAACTGTATAAAACATATATGCCGTCAAGTGATTGTAAAAACTGTATAAAACTTTTATGCTGTCAAGTGATTGTAAAAACTGTATAAAAAATTTATGCCGTCAAGTGATTGTAAAAACTGTATAAAACATTTATGCTGTCAAGTGATTGTAAAAACTGTATAAAACATTTATGCTGTCAAGTGATTGTAAAAACTGTATAAAACATTTATGCTGTCAAGTGATTGTAAAAACTGTATAAAACATTTATGCTGTCAAGTGCTTTGAATGTTATCTTACAGAGCATAAATATCTCATGTGAACTGACTTTTGCTATACAAATATGTTTAAAAAATGTACATTGTTTTGAAAGACTATTTGGCTGTCAAGTGTTTTGAAAATCACACCTATGGTATTCATTTGAATATTTTTTCAGCTGTTAAAATGTTTGGATATAGATTAATTTATCTAATATGTTTGTCCATTCGTACTGTCAAATCTATTTCAGAAGTAAAAAATAAATTTCTGAAAATAATATTTCTCCCTAAACTAGATTTTATTGAATACTTTTAATTGTTTTTCCTGTTGGCTTAGGAAATGGTTTAAGCAAATACATAAAAAAATTTATCACAACAAAGTTTAGTGAAACAGATAAAAAAAAGACTAATAGAATATGTATTTGAAAAATCTTCACTGCTGATATTGAAACAGTGTAAAATAGACTTGATATAAATGTATAAATAAAGCAGATCCTACACTACTATTGATAAGTGTTACAAGTTGGCTATTTAAACATAGAAGCCTTTCACCATTAAACATCTACCTGTCTTTACTCGAGTTTCTGAAAAAAGAACCAGAATCACTTTGTAGCAGAGTTCATTCCCATCTTCACTGTTTGTTTTTGCAAATAGTTTAATGTAAACACAAGAGATCTTGCATATAGATTTATAAATTTATAATGAACGTTTCTTTTTATTCTGCTTAATTAAGTGCTTTTGTAATAGCAGTAAAATTTCTTTTTTTTTGTAAAAAAAAAAGGTAACGTATTGTTTTTTTAGTTAGCCCATTACAAATTTCTTTACAGGTCATTGAAAAATTGAATTAGATCTATAGCATTTAAAAAAAGTGGTTTTCTTTTTTTCAAATCTGCTTTTTATGTCATTTTTATTTACAAAGAAAAATCAGAAGAAAGTAATAACTTTAAAAGAGTATATGAAAATATCATTCTCTAATATCAAGCAACAAGATAATAACTCAATCATACATGCTGTTAGAATAAATCTACAAACATGCCTGATTGGTCTACAATCTAAAAGAAAAATAATAGACTGAAAAGTCTGGCTGAATGCCTGTATGATGAAAAAGAAACATGTCAAACAGCAAGAGAGAAAGAGAGTAAAATAAGGGCATAGCACATTATCAAACATGACAACCCGTTCAAGAAATCAGTCTGTATATAGTAGTATAAGGATTATCCTGTTTTTTTACCTACAAGTTTCTCCAATTCCCACAGTTTTCCACCTTGGACAATAAATGGGAAAAGATATTAAGCCTAGTCAGTACTAATTAGAGCAAAAAGTGATTCAAGATTTCACTTGCTTTGAAGTAATTGTACATTTAATTTTCATGTGAACAGATAACAAAATGATACTTCATCATTAAGACATAGTGATAAGGTTATTTAAAAACAAACTTTGGTCACTCACCTGTCATGAGAGCCACCTGCTGGGTTGCTCCACCAGCTACTATTCTAAGTAACTTGGCCACATTACTTATCTGTTTACAGCAGTCTGTCAACAAGTCCTGAATCTGTCAAAGGAACATGTATGTAAAGCAAGATAGATAATAACGAATGTGTACGTTCTAAATTAAAAAAAAACATTATTGTAAAGTGTCTAAGCATAGTTTTAATGTGAGAACATAAATACCAAAAGGCAAATACTTACATCTTTTCCAAACTTTAGCGGTGTTGTAGCAGCAGAGCCCTCTTGTGGCAATCGTCTCTTTATCTACAATAGTTATAAACATGGCTGTTCATGTAGTTACAAGTCTTCGAAACGTGACGAACTTTAATTATTGAAATTTAACCAGATGTAAGAAAACAAATACCTTTCTGGCACAAGTACGGGTGTCATTGTTACACGTTTCCAAATCTTTCAAGAGAATAGAGAAATTACTTTGTTCTTCACCAGGCTAATGACAAGAATGTAATAGATATATATGAGGAAAATAAAATTGCTTTTTATGCTTTAATATATATAAACTGGTTCCCTATACATTCCCTATACATTTATGTATACTTAAACATACACGCTGGTTCCCTATTATTACGGTACATATATACCGGAATAGATAATTTTATTATTTCACCGGTCAAGTCGCTTGATATGCTTTTCAAGTATTAATTCAAGAACAATGTTAAATGACAAGCCAGCTTTTATTACCTTTTGTAGATAATTATTAAGTAGTAGATGACTGTAGAATAATGAGTACCGAATTGTAGACTGTATTATTTATTTGGCTAGAGCCCCCATTCAGTTGATGAAATATTTATTAGTTACGTTGTCTTGTAGTTGTTATAATTACTGCTTCATTTGGTATTATCATTATTAGTTCATTTTGACATTAGTTTAGTGTAGTCTAGGTTGGTCCTGATTCAAAATATCCCCTGGTAATCTTTATAACATGGATTAGAGTTTTATTTGATTTCTTCAGGTGTATATTTATATTGGCTCAATATACATAATAAGTATCGTGTTGCTATTGTGTAGTGTTGGCAATTACTATTATAGTATAAATAAAACACACACAATACTGGAACGTGAAGAAACTGATATAAATCGAGTTTTGTAAAACAAACAAATTATTGGTTTAATCACAGAATCATTGTTTAAATTTAAATAGAATGATAGTATTTACACAAGGTGTTAAGAACAGCACATATTCCATAAACGTGTAAGAAATATTCAATAGGTTATGAATAGCATTGAAAACTAATGGTAAAATATTAGTTAATCCTTGATAGTATAAATTGGTAAGAATTTTATCTCAGAGCATATAAAAAACACGTCCGTCCTTGTCAAGAGACGCCAAAAGAACTGATGCAACTTTCTACTGATTCGCGTGGGTTCATGATATAGGTCGATGCAATACTATATCGAATACAGGAGAGTACATTACAATATATAATAAAATACTAGCGTGTACTGGAATATCCGAATACTACCACTTGTAAACACTGTCGGCCATCTTGTCCGAGAAAAAGGCTTTTGGGAAAAAAAAACACCTAATTACTTGGGTAAAACCGTCGACCTTGGCTTCTTGGTTATTGAAGTTGAAAAAACCAGCGATCTAATTAAATTAGGAAAAAACGACTTTCTATCGCTTTTACGGCAATGCGGTTAAATGATTAGTATCTGTTTAATAACAATGCAATGCATGAGTTTTACGTTTCGTAACACTATACATTGATATATACTTAAAATACACACTGGTTCTCTATACATTGATATGTACTTAAACATACACACTGGATCTCTATACATTGATATATACTTAAAATACACACTGGTTCCCTATACATTGATATATACTTAAACATACACACTGGTTCACTATACATTTATATATACTTAAAAATACACACTGGTTCTCTATACATTGATATATACTTAAACATACACACTGGTTCTCTATACATTGGTATATACTTAAACATACACACTGGTTCCCTATACATTGATATATACTTAAACATACACACTGGTTCACTATACATTGATATATACTTTAAAATACACACTGGTTCTCTATACATTGATATATACTTACAAATACACACTGGTTCACTATACATTGATATATACTTAAAAATACACACTGGTTCACTGTACATTGATATATACTTAAACATACACACTGGTTCTCTATACATTGATATATACTTACAAATACACACTGGTTCACTATACATTGATATATACTTACAAATACACACTGGTTCAGTATACATTTATATATACTTACAAATACACACTGGTTCACTATATATTGATATATACTTAAAAATACACACTGGTTCACTATACATTTATATATACTTAAAAATACACACTGGTTCACTATACATTGATATATACTTAAAAATACACACTGGTTCTCTATACATTGATATATACTTACAAATACACACTGGTTCAGTATACATTGATATATACTTACAAATACACACTGGTTCACTGTACATTGATATATACTTAAACATACACACTGGTTCTCTATACATTGATATATACTTACAAATACACACTGGTTCACTATACATTGATATATACTTAAAAATACACACTGGTTCACTATACATTTATATATACTTACAAATACACACTGGTTCACTATATATCGATATATACTTAAAAATACACACTGGTTCACTATACATTTATATATACTTAAAAATACACACTGGTTCACTATACATTGATATATACTTAAAAATACACACTGGTTCACTATACATTGATATATACTTTAAAATACACACTGGTTCACTATACATTGATATATACTTAAAAATACACACTGGTTCACTATACATTGATATATACTTAAACATACACACTGGTTCACTATACATTGATATATACTTAAAAATACACACTGGTTCACTATACATTGATATATACTTACAAATACACACTGGTTCAGTATACATTTATATATACTTACAAATACACACTGGTTCACTGTACATTGATATATACTTAAACATACACACTGGTTCTCTATACATTGATATATACTTACAAATACACACTATTTCACTATACATTGATATATACTTAAAAATACACACTGGTTCACTATACATTTATATATACTTACAAATACACACTGGTTCACTATATATTGATATATACTTAAAAATACACACTGGTTCACTATACATTTATATATACTTAAAAATACACACTGGTTCACTATACATTGATATATACTTAAAAATACACACTGGTTCACTATACATTTATATATACTTACAAATACACACTGGTTCACTATACATTGATATATACTTAAAAATACACACTGGTTCACTATACATTTATATATACTTACAAATACACACTGGTTCACTATACATTGATATATACTTAAACATACGCACTGGTTCCCGTTACACTAAAGGTCATAGATGTACATTACAAACATTACATTACAAAAGTTAAAATAATAATGAACACAAATGAATTAAAACAGCTAAGACTAGACTAACTAAATGTATATTTATATATGGGGGCATGGTGGCCGAAGGTTCGGCTGGTGCATTGAAGGACCTGGGTTCAAATCCTGGTGCAGGCTAGGATTTTTTTTCCGGGTTTAGAGAGTGTCCCTGAGTCTACCCAGCTCTGATGGGTACTTGACCTTAGTTGGGGTAAAGTAAAGGCGGCTGTGCATAGTGCTGGCCACACAATCACCTAGTATGCCGGCATGGCCACAGAAACTGGTGAGCGCTACTTCACTGGCCCTATGGATCAATTTGTCCGACGGGATACTACATTATATATCTATGTATACATTCACTTCATGAAATAAGTGAAGAAATTTTATTGTTTAAAAAAACTGTAGCATGTAAAAACTATATTTTTGAAATGTTTGTGTTTAGCCTATGTAAACTGATTCCTCTCATTAGGCTGTGGCTAGGCTAAAATAAAGATTTGAGATTAGACCTGCACTAATATTAAACTTAATAATTCCAGTTTGGATTTGTTTACCAAGAGAAGAATCTTGAGTCTTGTTATCTCAGTGGAAATAGCATCACAAGCACTGAGAACAATTCTAACATCACTGGCCATCATGTGGGTGCAGTCAACACGCTCATGGATCAAATGGACATTGTACAGTTGCTGGAAGGAAAAGCAAAATCTTGAATAAACTGATCAATATATATAGGTTGTGATTAAATTCTGCAAAATCAATTAATGCTTTCTTTTTTCTTTTTTCACCAAAACAAATACAACTTAAACTTTACAAAACCAATTTTTAAAAAGTACAATTAAGTAAGTTTTTTAATATATTTTTAATAACCATTATAAAGTTGTAATGTGCCGCCAGCCTACAATTTAAGTAACATCCTACACACTTTATACATAGTCATATTTGGCTGATATTTTAATCACAAAGTTAACCTTAGAGAAATAGCCTTCTGCTCTTTAAATGTTACAAGAATATATATTTCCATTTTTAAAGTTGTTTTACCTGGAAAAAGCTAATTGACTTTTCCAAAAGATCAGTAGATACTGTTTCATCAAGCTAAGGGTGGAAACATACAGAAAATACAAAAAACTATTGAAATTACAAATTAATTATTTATTTCAATTACAAAAATACCTTTAAAATTTACATTAATTATAAATAGTTCATGTTCATTGAAAAGTCTTATAATGAATAAAGGAAATATTTCTTACAAAAGAACAAGAACTAAATACCTGATCTTTTCTTAATAAATCTATAAAGTGATCCACAGTTCTTTCATGAGCTGTCATCTCGGGCAGTAAAGTTCCAATTTTCAAAAATAAATCTGTACTACATGAATTCAAAGCGCTGCAAGGAAAGGTACAAATTTATATTTTCACATTTGTGTGAAATATTATTGACATCAAACCAGTAAAGCAAGAGCAAACAAAGGATATTCTGAACTTGGTGAAATACTTCTTAATCAACAAAGAAAAAAATGTACAGCTTTTTTTTTAATTGATAGATTAAAGGTGAAACATCTTTACCAAGAAATTTCTATCATCATCAACTGAAATAGATTGTTTATAAATTACATAGAGGCCAGATGACTTGTAGATTGTATTTTCTCACTGTGTCTTGTAATACAACAACAAAGGTAACTATGAATTATTTTTGTCATGATTAGATTACTAGTGTATTTAGTGCTAGTAAGTCCTGGGTTTACCTCTCATACTGTTTCATGATTAGATTACAAGTGTATTTAGTGCTAGTAAGTCCTGGGTTTACCTCTCATACTGTTTCATGATTAGATTACAAGTGTATTTAGTGCTAGTAAGTCCTGGGTTTACCTCTCATACTGTTTCATGATTAGATTACAAGTGTATTTAGTGCTAGTAAGTCCTGGGTTTACCTCTCATACTGTTTCATGATTAGATTACAAGTGTATTTAGTGCTAGTAAGTCCTAGGTTTACCTCTCATACTGTTTCATGATTCCATGCAATATATTGAGTAGAAGATTTAAATTGTTGGCAAAACTACACTGTTCAGCTTTGTGACTCTTCAGGACATGTTCTCTCTCCAGTTTATCTGCAATCTCATACTAAAACAGAATAGAGTTCACATTTTCATTTCATCCTTATTTATCTCTTCAATAAATAGGCCTCTATATTTTTTTATTAAAACAAACTATATTGTAGTAATAAACCAAGGTACCTTGTCTTTAACCTGTGAGGCTAATAGATCAGCTTTGTTCATTATACGAGGAACCATTAACACCACATTAATAGCATCATGGTCACCTAGAAGAAATATTACATTTCATTCCACTTCGTTAGTTACAATAGAATACATTTAGAAATAAATGATACTGAAAAAAATATTAATATTTTATCTGACCTCCTCTGCCCATAAATGCATCAGGCATGAAAGAGAGTAACATCTTGACATGAGAATTGGCCTGATGAATCTCTACTCTTCTTAACTCCATATCAATAGTCTGAGGAAAATACAACAAGGCATAAATAAATAAGAAGAGTTAAGAACAATTTAAATGGAGGGAAAGCAAAATTAAAAAACTCAAAGTGACAATAGAATGCCAATTTATGTATTTTATTGTTTGATAGGACAAAATTTTGAATGATAATTTGTATTAGTTTCTACAGTAAAATAATAAAAGTAGGTTTTTAAAATATTTTACTAAAAAAAAAAACTAGAAAATTAAACTTTACAATTCTATTGTTTTGAAATGTTTACTTAGGAAGAAAGAAATATTAGTTGTCTTAAATGAACAATAGTGTGATTATGTTATACTTAGTCATTATGATTAGCATAAGAAAATGATTTAATGCTGTGAATTGTGCTCTAAAATAAATAGATATATACTGTTACTTTGTACAACATAGATTTTGTGAAATATTTTCCTGCACCGTAAAAGTTCATACATAAAAAAATCAAGTTGCTAGTTATGAGTTTATGTATTATCTACCAATCAAAACAGGAGAAATATTTTCTTGAATATTTATTGGCTGTCAACATTTTCACCAGTTATTTTCAATTCATTTAAATTCTTACATTAAATAAAATTTCAAAATCTATTTTGCCGTATATACTCGCGTATAAGTCGCACCGGTGGATAAGTCGTACCCCTGGTTTAAGATTTTTTTTTCTTATATGTTGTCATTGACCCGCGCATAAGTCGCACCCTGACTTCCAGGGGTTACATTGCCTTTTAACTTTTCAAAAATGCTTTCATTTTAATCATAAAAGTTACTAAATATTTACCCTAATTTGTAAACTTTCCTTAAAAAATGGTTTCAATGGTGCATAAGGCAAACATAATCAAATAAAGGCAGGGCTTCATTAAACAACCGATCAATAGGCCTACAGACATTAGTGATATGGGAAAGTAAGGTATCTGTTTCTCCATCTGAGTCCCTGTCCCTACTCAAGTTCTATCCCTATTGTCATCTATAGTGTGTTATACTCGAGTGAGTCGACACACAAACAAATTCTTCTGAAGTGCGTCAGCCTAGACTGTGAGGCGCCGGTTTTGATGACGCGCTATACAAGTGACTAGTGACCCAATTACCATTAACATTGTTTGTAATGATTTTAAGCGCGACTGCGTGACCAACAATAAGCTGTGTTTTTTTTTTCAACTCTTACATACATCTATTGATTAATAAAACACACCATTTACATTTCAAGCGTCGATCGGCCCAACGTAGTTTTGGAAACATTGCTTAGAAATGGCGCTGTTTTATCGGAATGCTAAACACTGCCTTATTAGTAGGCTATAGTCTTTAAGCCTAGGCCTTAGGTCCTAAATAAAAGCTAGTCTACAAGCTTATAGGCCTTCCTACATTATAGGCCTAGACAGGTTTTCACACATTTACGATTCTTTCCATACTGTAATTTGCATTCAATAATAAGCCTATCAAAAAATGCCGCCTTTAATCTTACGCTACGTTTCGGCAATACTAAATCGGCCCAAAAGTTCAAAAGAAAAAGGGGGGGGGGGGGCGGGTGTCTGAAAAACCTAAAATATTTGTCCATTTCAATTTCAGTTACATAAAGATAGTAATATTTACACCTACGAAAGTTTTCTTAATGTAAAATGTAGGCCTACGAATATCCTAGTCATTCTACATCACTACAATCAACTATACGGGTTATGTAGGAAACTTTATGACAGAGTAGTGATGTTTTTGAAATTTTCAAAAACAGTGTTGGGTGTATAAGTCGCACCCCTACTTTCTGTCTAAATTTTCGGTAAAAAAAGTGCGACTTATACGCAAGTATATACGGTACTATGAAAAAGTATTTTACAAAATGTACTGTATACTTTAGCATATGCTTTTGTCTCAGCAAATTTGGTCTTGAAGTCCATCAGTTCAGCTGTTGGTGTCTCCACTTTAGTTTCACTCTCTTGCTGTTTACTTCGCAGTTGTTCCTAAATAAAAACATTTAGTTAATTTCCAACCATCTCTGTGCATAGTGTTGAATGTAAAAGACATATATAGAGAACCAATTGATTTAATGAATGTAGAAACTTACTTGAAGATGTGCTACCAATTCTCTAAATTTATTCAAAGTTCTGTCATAATCAGCAAATGTTTCCTGTGTAGCATCTAATTTTCTCTGAGTCTAGGATCAAAACAAAAACACATTTCTAGAATCCCAAAATTAAATAAATTAAAAAATGGGATCCAGAATTTATATTAAAACCTGAGCCCTGTCCAGAATTTATATTAAAACCTGATCCCTGTCCAGAATTTATATTAAAACCTGATCCCCGTCCAGAATTTATATTAAAACCTGATCCCTGTCTAGAATTAATATTAAAACCTGATCCCTGTCCAGAATTTATATTAAAACATGATCCTGTCCAGAATTTATATTAAAACCTGATCCCTGTCCAGAATTTATATTAAAACCTTATCCCTGTCCAGAATTTATATTAAAACCTGATCCCTGTCTAGAATTTATATTAAAACCTGATCCCTGTCCAGAATTTATATTAAAACGTGATCCTGTCCAGAATTTATATTAAAACCTGATCCCTGTCCAGAATTTATATTAAAACCTGATCCCTGTCTAGAATTTATATTAAAACCTGATCCCTGTCCAGAATTTATATTAAAACCTGATCCCTGTCTAGAATTTATATTAAAACCTGATCCCTGTCTAGAATTTATATTAAAACCTGATCCCTGTCCAGAATTTATATTAAAACCTGATCCCTGTCTAGAATTTATATTAAAACCTGATCCCTGTCCAGAATTTATATTAAAACCTGATCCCTGTCTAGAATTTATATTCAAACCTGATCCCTGTCTAGAATTTATATTAAAACCTGATCCCTGTCCAGAATTTATATTAAAACCTGATCCCTGTCTAGAATTTATATTAAAACCTGATCCCTGTCTAGAATTTATATTAAAACCTGATCCCTGTCCAGAATTTATATTAAAACCTGATCCCTGTCTAGAATTTATATTAAAACCTGATCCCTGTCTAGAATTTATATTAAAACCTGATCCCTGTCCAGAATTTATATTAAAACCTGATCCCTGTCTAGAATTTATATTAAAACCTGATCCCTGTCCAGAATTTATATTAAAACCTGATCCCTGTCCAGAATTTATATTAAAACCTGATCCCTGTCTAGAATTTATATTAAAACCTGATCCCTGTCCAGAATTTATATTAAAACGTGATCCTGTCCAGAATTTATATTAAAACCTGATCCCTGTCCAGAATTTATATTAAAACCTGATCCCTGTCTAGAATTTATATTAAAACCTGATCCCTGTGGACACATTTAAATAACCACAAGTTCTCCATGTATGTGCTTATCTACTATACTGATACTTGTTTCATCAAACAAAAACCCTAAAAAAAAGTTTATTGAGCTTTAAACTATTGTTTGTAAAAAAAACTTATGGGGAATGGTAGCAGAGTGGCTGGCTTACCAAAGGTCCTGGGTTCAAATCCTCACAAAGACTAGGATTAGTTCCAGGGTCTGGAGGGTGTCCTTTAGTCTATTCTACCTAACTTAAGCTGGGGTAAAGTAAAGGGTTAGGGTACTGTATTGTATTGTACTGGCCACACAATCCCCTAGTATGTCGTGGCCACAGAAACCGGCAAACACAGCTTCACAGGCCCTATGTATCAATTTGGTTCGACGGGATACTTTACTTTTGTAAAACTTGAGTTAAGACTTAAGTTTTCAATCCAACCATTTTATTCTTTTCGTATAAGATTTTCTGTAGCCCAGCATTCTAAATAAAGTTGTCACAGGAATTTCAAGGTAGATATTTCCTGTGAATTCGAAGGGTCCACTGGAAGAACACATCTCCAACAGTGCAATCAATAATTGAACAAGGACAGCATCAAAAATGGAATAATGAAAAAAAAAGGTAGCTAGGCCAGTTTCTCTGCAAGGGCAAGCAAAACTTCCAACTATAGAACTGAGATAGAAACCAATGGGAAAAAGAAATAGGAAAGCCTACTGAGCACATAGATATGGAAGTGAAGGCCATTAACAAAACATGGCATCTAATTAGTTGGCTCGCTCAGGAGAAAGGAAATATTGTTCATTGTCACCTTTACCTCTACAGGGAGTTTCAAGAGAGATGGCATTCCTATATAGATTACTTACATACAACCAAACTATGTATTTAATTAACAATTCTTACCTCTAGTAATTTAATATTCTTCATGTCTACTTCTTCTCTTAGTTCAAATTCAGTAGCCTTAGCATTTTCTTGCAATTCTTCATTCATATCATTTAGTGCCTCCTGGAGAATTTTTAATATAAAAAAAAAAAAAATCATGTTTTAAGATAATATCAAGACAATTGTAAAATATGTATTGCCATACGTTTTCTGGGAATTGTTCAGTATTTTTTTATAGAAAAACTTTTGAGTGAATGTTAATGTTAAAACTTTGCATTGACCATTGATTAAATATCATGTTAACTTTTGTATTCATTACCTTAAAATAACAAAGTAAGCTGGTCTTACCAAGTCATTTTTCTCTTCCAGAATTTCTTTGATATCATCCTCCAGTTTCAAATTTCTTTCAGTTAACGTCTCCACCATCTCCTCTGCTCCCAGTGCAGCGTCTACTTGCTCCTTCAAGTCTATCAGTTCTTTCTCATATTCATTGACCTGAACTTGCAACCTTTCTTTATCTTTTCTCCAAACAGCCAGCTCAGACTCCAGTTTCTCCACTAGTTTATCACTTCTCTGATGATCTTGTTTTTCAGAATTTAACATGTCTCGAAGCCTAAGTTATAAAAAACACTAAGTAAGCAATTAATTTCTACTGAATAAATGGATCTTTAAATATATTCATTATACATACAGTTATAAAGTTAAGAGTGTTCTTACTTAACAAGAGCATCTTTCATTCTCTCATTCTGTTGCTCCATTTGCTTCAATTCAAATGTGGCAGCAACACCTTCTGAGCCTTATCAAAAAGAAAGTAATACAGTAATGACAAACATTGTACCTTAATGTATATCTTTAATGATATATCATCACTGTTTACAGATAAATTGTATATATATACATCATAAACATCAGGTTACCTTTAGAGGAGATTTCATTTCTTATTAGTTCTAGATCAAGTGTGAGCTCTTCAACCTTTTCTTTCATTGAATCAAGTTCAGCTTGTAAGCTTTCAGCCTAGTTTTTTCAAAAGAAAAAAAATTAAATCCATTTTTTCAATATATTGAAACATAAATATAATAACAAAAGTAATAACATATAATGTATTGACCAAAATTGTAATCAATGTTTTTTTTAGGACAGTTGAGATATTTTACATCACAAGATGAAAATGAAAACAGTTGCCTCTCCTCTTTATACAATCACTATACACGAGTCACATTTTTTTGAAGTAATTGTCTGTAAGCTATTGAAAACATTTAATGCTAAGATTTCTTCCCCGATTTATTTATTTTTTGTTCCTCCATTGTTTTTGCTATATTTTTAACTGCCTTTTGCTGCCCCTAAAATTCTTCTAGTCTTGCCTAATGGTAGTTACTGCCCTAGTCTTGCCTAATGGTAGTTACTGCCCTAGTCTTGTCTAATGGTAGTTACTGCCCTAGTCTTGCCTAATGGTAGTTACTGCCCTAGTCTTGCCTAATGGTAGTTACTGCCCTAGTCTTGCCTAATGGTAGTTACTGCCCTAGTCTTGCCTAATGGTAGTTACTGCCCTAGTCTTGCCTAATGGTAGTTACTGCCCTAGTCTTGCCTAATGGTAGTTACTGCCCTAGTCTTGCCTAATGGTAGTTACTGCCCTAGTCTTGCCTAATGGTAGTTACTGCCCTAGACTTGCCTAATGGTAGTTAATGCCCTAGTCTTGCCTAATGGTAGTTAATGCCCTAGTCTTGCCTAATGGTAGTTACTGCCCTAGTCTTGCCTAATGGTAGTTACTGCCCTAGTCTTGCCTAATGGTATTTACTGCCCTAGTCTTGCCTAATGGTAGTTACTGCCCTAGTCTTGCCTAATGGTAGTTACTGCCCTAGTCTTGTCTAATGGTAGTTACTGCCCTAGTCTTGCCTAATGGTAGTTACTGCCCTAGTCTTGCCTAATGGTAGTTACTGCCCTAGTCTTGCCTAATGATAGTTACTGCCCTAGTCTTGCCTAATGGTAGGCCCTGACAATTCCAGAGCTCTTTTCAAACTTGAAATAAAAAGACAGTGACAATGAATCAAAATAACATAAAAGCCATGTAAAAAGGGAATTTTACATAATGGAGTTTTAGCAAACATTTTATTTACATGACAGGTCAGAAGTATCAGTATAAAAGTGATGAAACATTTAAAATAATACCTTTTCTTCTGCCATTTCTTTATCTAGAGTAGCCATTTCAACAGTTTCAGTAACATCAGCCATTTCTTCTTTGTAGGTTTCATATTCTTGTTTCAGCTCTGATAACTCCTGAGAATAATGCAAATAAAAACAAATGTATTTAAATATAATTTTAACATCTGCACAATGTCTATCCATCTTTTAGTTTCACTAATCAAGATCAAGTAAGATATATGACATTATGAAATCCTGATGTGAAAGACTATAATAGACTGTTAAGTAAACCCATATAAACAGTACCTTTTTAGAAGCCTGTAACTGTCTCTGGAGATCAGCGTGAGACTCCTGCATTTTAGACTTGTACTCTTGTAACTAGATTCATAAGAATTATTATAATAATCACCAAAGAAAAAACACCTCTCATGTAAAGAAAAAACAAATTTGGCATTTAATGACCTTTACTAGACAAAAATGTTTAAATTTACAGAAGTAAGTCTTTAGTCATTCATATAAATAATTCAAAACCATAATGAAGTTCTAACTCACTTGCTGCAACTGAATCTTGGTTTTTTCAAATTCCTTCAACTTTACTTTGTCCTCTGCTCTTTTGATCTTTAGTGTCTCCAGTTTTTCATTCAAATCTTTCACCTCTAGCTTCAGGCCTTCAATTTCTTGTTGCTGCTGGACACTGCTGAATCGCTCATCTATGGATGACTGGGAACTGGACATGGCACTTAACTGACTCAAGTTCATCTAATGAGGAAATCAATTGATGAAACAATAACCCATGCGATAATGTAGTTAAAACAAATATAAATTTAATTAGCAATCAAAGATTGAATGAAATGTTTATCTTAAACTGAAGTTATGCGTCAATAAATAAAACAACATTCACCCATACCATTGAAGTTTGAGGTGAAGGTGCTGCCAAATTTTCAGAGGAGGCTTTCATTTCTACTTTTACAGACTCCACCTTAGCAGAAACAGCCACTGATGGTTCATGGGATGCAGAACTGGTTTTTTCATCTGCTGGTGTTGACTCTTTACTGCCGCGTGGCAATCTTGATATTTTTGAAGCAGGTGTAGCATCTGGCTCAACTTTGACCCGAACTTCTGGGGCTTGTGTCTCTCCAAGACTTTCAGTACCTGTAAAGTAGAAAAATTCTTCTTTAAATTTAATTATTGCAATATGTGTTTCTTTAAAAGAGTATTTTTACTATCAAAGTTTAAAGTATAAAATGACAATCATTGAACTTTGAACTTTGAAGAGAAACAAATGTACTTAGACCAGAGAAGATCTCTTTAAATTAAAATATCACAAATAAAGACAAAGATTGAATAACAAATTAATGGATAGTATTGGTTTTCTGAACAAAGATGTTGTATATCAGATAAGAAAAAACAAACAAAAGGCTTATAGACAAATAAATATAATGGGTTATAGTACTTCTTGTCATAGATCCTGGTTGTCTTAAACCTGACTTCTTCACTGACGATGCTGGCGTAGCAGCTGGTGTACTGACTGGACGACTTGCTTGATTCGGTGGCTTCAGAGCACTTTGCCTTGGGGTGGATGGGACTACATTTGATGGTGTTTCTTTGGTAGCTTCTTCATCTTCTAATGGGGCAACCTAAAAAAAAAATGTGTAACTTGTGAATACAGTTAAGGATGTAAGCTCCTACAAATAAATCTGTTAGATACTACACTATTTCTTTACCTGTGACTGGCGAACAAAGACGCCATAGTTCTCTGGACATGTAAAGTAAGTCTTTCCTTGAACTGTTCCATTATTTTTACCTTTAGGTTCATCCAGTACAACTCCAACCCATTTACCTATATTTTAAATGTAGATATTCAATTTATTTTACTAATTACTTGAAATGATAATATATAGGAATATCTAAAAATATCTTGAATATTATTAATATATTACTATCTGTTTTATATAAAATGAGCATTTACTATATTGCTGTACCTGGGCTAAAGACAGTATTTCCTATGTAGGCTACTGTACCAATAATACCTTTCCCTATAACTTCCACCCGTGTGCCTACTTTTACTGAAGCAGCAGGCTGTGCAGAACTCATTGCTGGATTCTGCATCAAAAATATAATTACTCATTAGAAATAAAAGATTTTTACAGCAACAATTTCTAAAATAAATGGTGGCGTCTTTTAATTTTATAAACATTTGTATTTATAAACATTTGTATTTATAAACATTTGTATTTAAAATTACAAAGACAATCAAAGGGGTACATTTTTATAAAAATGTTCTCTATAACATAATAGTGCAGAAAGATGTTAAAACTAATGAATACATTCGGTCTGGAGCTTTTAGGTACAATTAACTAAACTATGAGTATGACTAGTACAATGGAATATCTTTTGACTATTTGTATCATAGTAGACCTAGATATTCATTGATAATCTGAAATTTTATTTTAGGTCTTTGTAGCTTAAATGAAAATGTGTAGAACTATTAAAACAATATAGAGATAATATGCTAGACAGTTAAATAGAAGATAACAAAAGTATCATTTTTTTACATTTACTATAAAATGCACACAAAAAAACAGATGAAAAAAAAAAAAATATTAATATTACAAAAAAATATTTTTTATTATACTAATATTTTTTACTTGTATATTTTTTTATGGATTGTGTTTAAAATAGTGAGTTGATAAAAAAAAATCCATTTTATTTTATTTCAAATTTCCAAATATTTTCAGAACCTGGGCTACCAAGTTCTGGGCTACCAAGTTCTGGGCTACCAAGTTCTGAAAAAACATAGCACCAAAAAACAGGTTCCAGCAAATTTGAGTTTGTAGGATTGTGCAAGCCTTAGGCTAAATAGGAAAAAGATACAGCCATCACATATTATTACTAATTGTTAATACTGTATTCAGAAATACAAAACAAAAAGTAGGAAAATGATAAATATATAGCATATAACCATAATATACCGTATATACTCGCGTATAAGTCGCACCCCTAGTTTAAGTTTTTTTCCTTATACGTCGTCATTGACCCGCGCATAAGTCGCACCCCGACTTCCCAGGTTACACTGCCTTTTAATATCTAAAAAATGCATTCCTTTTAAACATAAAAGTTACTAAATATTCATCCTATTTTGGGAAATTTTCTTTAAAAATTGTTTTAATCGTGCATAAGGCAAACATAATCAAATAAAGGCATATCCTAATAATTATACATAACTCCAATCAACTATAGGGGTTATGTAGGAAACTTTATGACAGAGTAGTGATGTTTTTCGAATTTTTAAAAAACAGTGTCGGGTGTATAAGTCGCACCCCTACTTTTTGTCGAAATTTTCTGTAAAAAAAGTGCGACTTATACGCGAGTATGTACGGTTATAGTTATAATAAGCCTAGATTCTGGATAAGACTTTATCATTTAAGAACTAGGCAATGTAGATTTTAGTTATATTATATGCTAGGTCTAGGTCCTAGGTCTAAGTCAATGGAGCTAGGCTAGGTGTACACTATAATAATTTTGGAGAATCTTATTTAGCATTATAATACAATGAAATTATAAAAATTATCTATAATTTAAATTAATGCTGGGTAAAGCGTACAAGTAAAGGAATATTATATAAATATATGTTTATAATAACAACGATAACATCTATATGAGTATACTATATTATACTCTTGAGTCTTGAACTTGAATAAAAATTATAAATTATGTATAATTTTAATTTGTTTTTTTTTTAATGCTAATCTGATCATATGGAATATGCTGATATTGATATATACACTTTACTTTACTCTCTACACTCTCTAGTATTATTAGTATATATAGGTGTTATGAAAGGTAAATTTATACATTGTACCATAATTAAATGAATACTAATCGTTCATAAGAATTGCCGTAGTAATGATCGAAATTATTTCATAAGCCAAGACTTCTTGGTTTTTCCCAGCTACAGCACCGGACACCAACGTTGTTGGTGGTCATATTCGGATATTCCATCGCACACTAGTATTTTATTATATATTATCTGTTTACATCAGCCATAATGTAATGTATTTTCTTGCATTCGGTTATGGTATCGTATCGAACCATATCATGGACCCATGAGAATCAGTCCCAAGATTACATCAGTTCTTTTGGCATCACTCGTCAAGTAAGACACATTTTTCTATGCTCTGAAATATAATTTCTTATGGATTTATACTAAAAAGAATTGAATATTGTTTTACCAATAGTTTCAATGCTATTCATAGCCTATTGAATAATTTTCTTATCTAGTCTACCGGTACGGAATATGTGCTATTCTTAACATATGTGTAAATATCATTCTTCATCTGGATTTAAATAATGATTTCGTGATTAAACCAATAATTAGTTTTGTTTTCAAAATTCGATTTATATCAGTTCTTCACGTTCCAGTATTGTGTGTGTTTTATTTATACTACAATAGTAATTTCCAACACTACACAATAACAACACGATACTTATTATGTATATTGAGCCAACATAAATATACACCTGAATAAATAAAAAAAAACTCTAATCAATGTTATAAAGATTGCCAGGGGATATTTTGAACTTGGACCAACCTAGACTACACTAAAGTAATATCAAAATGAAATAATAATGATACTACCAATTAAAGCAGTAATTATAATAACTACAAGACAACGTATTAAATAAATTTTTCATCAAGTCAACTGAATGGGGGCTCTAGCCAAATAAATAATACGGTCTACAATTCGGTACTCATTATTCTACAGTCATCTACTTCTTAATAATCATCTACAAAAGATAGCAAAAGCTGGCTTGTCATTTAACATTTTTATTGAATTAATACTTGAAAAGTATATCAAAGCGACTTGACCAGTGAAATACTAAAATTATCTATTGCGGCATATATGACAGTGCATAGATGACCACTGATATAACGCCTTTGTAATAAGAATTGATAACTCAACTTGAGGATTTCTTATGAAGGACAGGCGTGTCGTAATATAAGCTAGACCTCTGCCTCTTTTAACTCTATTCAAGACTATTCCTCTATTATCTGAGACGAAATTATTTAATTAAAACATCAGTTTTTCAGTGATCAAATCATTCTACAGTGTAGGCTAATTGTAATACTAATTTAATACTATTTTTTTTATTAGTATTATAGCCTAGTAGGCCTACTAATAGTATTAGTATTTTATTAGTTTAAAGTTTTTAAATTTAGTGTTCAGCCTCTACTAGTTGTCTTGTTATTTACATTGACTTTGGCATTACATTAGTTAGCATTGTTAGCCTATCTGAGTATCTAGCCTAGCCCTAATCATTATCATTAGGAATTAGGGTTAGTGTGGTAGGCTAAGCTAATATGAATATGATTCTTAGTAATCTTTTATCTTTTATTAAGGCCATAAAAGGCAATTAAGAAGGCTTACACTTACACTGACTTACACTACAGTCTTACAGTTACAGTAGTGTTACAGTGACACAGTGTCAATGATCAATGATTGACATCAATGGTCAATGGGACTCAATCATTGAGTCAATGTGAATGACAATGGCCAATGGCTATAGACAGTATAGAATCTACAACTTCAAGTACAGGTAGGCCCTAGTAGGCCTATCAAGTGGTAAAGAGTAAAGTAAAGTCACGACTCAAAGTAATTGAAAGTAGTAAAAGTTAAAGGTCTGTAAAAGTAGGCTAACTAAAAGTAGAAGTCGTAGTCGTAGCAGTCGTAGTCGTAGGCTCAAGTCAAGACTCAAAAATAGTATTTTAATATTATTTATTATTAAGCTACTAAATTATTAAGCAAACAGCTACATGCACAATCTAATTTATAGCCAATATTAAAAGAGATTAGACATACATATGCTAAATGTTAAGAGCCAGCGTTTAATGGAGAATTTAGTAAAAATTAAATGACTCCCACATCCATATATAATATCAATGTAAGGTAAACAGTAATGAAGAAAAAGTGAGTAATAGGCCTACATAAATTTCCGGTTATCCCTTCGTCATAAGCACTGACCTATATTAACATGACAATGTGGTTTCTTCTTCACACGCACTCTGTATTTCAGTTTCAGAATACATTTTAACGTTAATGAGTTACTTTATCAATAATTTTCATATCTTCAAGAGTTCATAAAATGTATTTTGTAAAATATAAATATTGTTGCCAAAACTACACTGCTCATATACTCATAAGATTATAACCCTAACCCTGATAAACGACATGCAGTATTCTATTTAGCATACAATCGATCATGATGGCTCTCAACTAGAGATGGGAATCGAACCCGAAACGAACACGAACTGTGCTGGCAGCCGAACCGAACCCGAACTCTGCCGGTGATCGAACCGATCCCGAACTCAAAGTCATTGAGTTCGAACCGAACGAACATATTGCAAATTTAAAAAAAAATAATGTGTAAATTATTTCTACATTACGAGTCCGCGTATGCCGAAAATGCGATTTGTTTTAAAACCCAATAAAAATGGTAGGCCTATTCTCTACAGTTGCATGTTTTTATAATATAGCCTAGGCCTAATAATGCGAATGAGAAAAGCAAAACTTATTTGTTGAATAAAACGTCATCCCCAAAGTTTAATTGCCCTGCTTTTTTTTATTCTCCGATTTACTATCATCACCGTTCACTCAAGGTCGGTGCATGACGGGCATGAACACCTTCCTCGAGTCAACTGCTTTCAGTCAACGCCCACGGTTGAGTCTCTTCAACCCTTGAAATCGTGTTTGGATAAGCGTTAGCAGGCCATGCACTCCGACATGGAAAGGTATGAGTACGACTCTGTCCGAGGCTAGTCCTACGTCCGCTGGCCGCCTATTGTATAGGGCGGTCGCGTGTTAGGCGGCTTGCTCCGTTGGGGTTCCCCTTTACTCAACGTACATTTGCTCGCCCCTCGAGCCATTCTGGACTTGCCTCGTATTCCTGTAATGTAGGCCGACGGTGCGTTGGTCAAGTGAATTTTGTTTGACACGGGGATGCACTCGTCCAGAGCGAACACATCCCCTCAAGACCACCTTTGAAAGCAGCCAGGACGGGGACTGTAGCCTATACCTTTCCGTGCGTCGCAACAGCCCCCGCCCCCAGGAGCGCCAGGGTTCGGGCTAAGGGATACCTCCTCTGCAACCTTGAGTGCGGGGCTCATCTACGACCATCACCGTCCAGCACCCACAGAGTCGAGGGTGGAAGCATCTCGGCGACCGCAGTTACCCATGCATTGGCATACTGATCTGACTCGGGGAACCACTTGTGTTCACATTTCGCCACTTTGAGGCTCATGGATATGGAAGTGTTACTATCATCACCTCTATCCTTTCCACTCTCCCCAGCGAAATACTGTTGCCTGTGTTCAGTATATCATCACCTCTATCATTTCCACTCTCCCCAGCGAAATACTGTTGTCTGTGTTCAGTATATCATCACCTCTATCCTTTCCACTCTCCCCAGCGAAATACTGTTACCTGTGTTCAGTATATCATCACCTCTATCCTTTCCACTCTCCCCAGCGAAATACTGTTGCCTGTGTTCAGTATATCATCACCTCTATCCTTTCCACTCTTTCCAGCGAAATACTGTTGTCTGTGTTCAGTATATCAACACCTCTATCCTTTCCACTCTCCCCAGCGAAATACTGTTGCCTGTGTTCAGTATATCATCACCTCTATCCTTTCTACTCTCCCCAGCGAAATACTGTTGCCTGTGTTCAGTATATCATCACCTCTATCCTTTCCACTCTCCCCAGCGAAATACTGTTGCCTGTGTTCAGTATATCATCTCCTCTATCCTTCCCACTCTCCCCAGCGAAATACTGTTGCCTGTGTTCAGTATATCATCACCTCTATCCTTTCTACTCTCCCCAGCGAAATACTGTTGCCTGTGTTCAGTATATCATCACCTCTATCCTTTCCACTCTCCCCAGCGAAATACTGTTGCCTGTGTTCAGTATATCATCTCCTCTATCCTTCCCACTCTCCCCAGCGAAATACTGTTGCCTGTGTTCAGTAGCCTAATATAAACAATTAGTCTAGTATTTTTTTAATCAAAATTAGAGAGATTTATTTACTTTGGTCATTTTTTATGCGAACATCAACGAGGCATATTGTTATTCCAATGATCACTGTATGAGATGAAAACGCACTCGTGTCTTACTCGTGACTCGTGAGAGTAGAGGAGAAAAAAAAAGAAAAGGGGTGTGGGGGGGGGGGGGGATACGCATTCAATTAAATTGCTACATACATTATTCGAATATGTAGCTACAGAGAATTTATGTAGAAAAAAAAACACCTATAGAATATATGCCTTAGTATAAATTTAGGAAAAAAAGCTAGTAGGCCTATAGGCCTAATACTTGGCATTATGTCATTTTATTACAGTGAGGTCTCAGGATACGAACCAAACTGAACAAACCGATCGCAAATTTATAAGCACAAAATTTAGCTCGTTTTTAAATTACTAGTCTATTAGGCTATTCCGTTTTGCAAGAAATGTTTATTTAATTTGTGTTTTTATGTGTTTTAAAACTTTTTTGAGAACAACAGAATTATTGTCACCGTCATCCATTTCCCTACACGTTTACGTTATAGGCCTATATAAGATTATTGCTATCCCTAGCTATAGATTGCCTCATCTGTCCGGATTTACAGTTTGAGCGCTCTATATTTGCTTTTTTGCAGTAATTTCCTTGGATTTATAATGCATTTTTTTAAGAGTATCCTTAATTACCACGGATACCCCACCAAACCAGTTGGTTCGCGGCCGTTTATTCAGTATTCACCGCTAACCCTTATATCTAAAGGTCCTTCCCCTATCAGCCACCTGTAGCCTACACGCACTTGGTTGGAAATGATAGCTCCCTCAAGCTTTTCCCCCTTACTTTTGCTAGAACTGGGTTAGTTAATACGTTTCAGATTTAACAAGAGAACAGCCGATACGTATAGCCGTCTCTCTTATCAAGTCAAGACGGAATTACTGTAATTACTGTAATAATTAATTGTTTGTGTGTGTCTGCCTTAAGGAACGCAGCTTCGCAGACCCCAGAGGCTACAAAACACTTCAGCATACATTATTGTGTAGCCTACGTATATCCCCTAATAGCACACTGCATTCGGACCAAAATCTGGAAGGGCTCGGCAAAAAGCTCGGGCGCATGTCGGCAGTGAGGTCCATCCCAGATGCTTATAGCCGCCCCTCGCCGAACCTTAGCTGCTTATAGCCGACCCTCACCCACAAGTGGCCCGAATTAGATTTATCATAAAATTAGCATGCATAATATTGTACATTCAGAATTTCAAAACATAAAAGTATGATAAAAGTAATAGACAATCAGACACGTTGACATATAGTAATGAAAAAAGGTCAGAACAAAATATTGCAAGTAAATTTTTATTGAAAATTAAAAGCTTTTATTTCTTTATTTAGAAGTGCCTCTGGCACGTCTTCCTCTGCTACCATCCCAGTGTGAAAGGGGAAAAATTGTCTTTTGGACAGTTTCATAGCCTATAGGCCTATATAGCTATATGTCTATGTATACGTCTTTATGTCAGCATTTTACGTCTCTAGAGACGATCCATTTCCCTTGCAGGCCCTCATGTGGCTAAAGAGGCCATCCTGGACTACAGGCACGGTCACGCTGGCTGCAGATGAATGTAGCGGAGGGGATCACATTTTTCTCCACCGTCTTGTTCTTGGCGCGCTCATCTCCCGCAAGCCTGGAACCTTCTTTGATTCCTCGAATCCCCTCCAGGTGGGCCTATCCTGCGCCATGATCTCCAAATTTTTTGGGTCAATTTGGAGGTGCTTCATATCTCTTTTATAGGCATCCGCAAATCTCAGTTTTAAACGTCCAGGTCTCTGTCCCTAAGCTAGCGTTCCATAAAGGATGTAGGCTACGTCTTTTAGAGACCGACCGAAACCAAATTTTAAGTTTCGGCCGAAAACGAAACCATACCGAATAGTATACATTGACTTCGGTCAAAAACGAAGCCTAAACCAAAAATTAACTACAACTTCGGCGGAAACCGAAAAATAAACCGAAAATGCGAAACAAATGATTTCAAAAGACTGCATGTACATTTATGTGTAATATTAACTAGTTTATGGGCACCCTATTTGAGTAAACCATTCTTTGGAGTGATTAAATAATCCGTTATTGTTAACTTCAGTCTTCTACTTCACATTAGGGATGTTAGGCCTATTACACTTTTTTTTCTTCTCAAAACCTATTTTCGGCTCTAAATATCATATCTTTTTACCCATTTTCGATTCCCCCTCTCCGCCCCCGGGCAAAGTAAGTTATAGTTTGGAAAAGACAAATTTGCATTGATTATATTAAAAAAAATAATACGAAGGACCATTGATCCTTAGAACATGGTGAAATCTTTTTTTTTTTTTATAAAAAAGTTGATTTTGGATTAGCAGAAGTCAAAAGTTGTAGTGTCATGAATTTAGACCTTTATAAATTATAATATAAATCCGTGAATGTTAGATCTATATGTTACACACATTAAAAGAATATTTGTACAATATGAATGAGATCCCAGACTCATCTATCTAGGGTTGACAGACGTCCGGCAAGAAAATTAACAGTTTTTGAAAAGAACATTACATGCGCTGCAAAGTTGTTTTTTTAATTGACCAAGTTGCTTTTCAGTCTACATTAAATAAAATGTTGGGTCAGTTTTACTAATATACAATTATTGGCAGCTAATGTAATAAAACTGAACTGATTGTGGATTGTGAAACACTACCTAAATATGTCATTCTTTTGTCTCTCTAGGCCTATGTCCTCCTTTTGAAGTTCAAGTATCTCGAAACCTTTCGTCTATCGGTCTGTTTGTCTGTTAAAAAAGCGTTCAGCATCAGTGGGGAAATTCCAGTTTTTTTCTTCTTTTCGAATATAACGTTAACATCTGGATTTGCTGTTGTATATATATGTGCTTGTAACGCGGATTTACAATCAATATTCGAATTTTGAAAAAAACAACACAAAAACAACTATAGGCCTAATTCGCCTCTGACAAACGAGTGTTTGCAAGGAATAGAATGTTAAGGAATTGTTTTGTGCTAATCAAAAAGGGTTTACAAATATTTCTTCAGATAAAAAGATAAATAAATCGTGGGACACTGTTATGAATGATTTCCTCCCGAAATCCGGTTTTCGTTTAACATCCCTACTTCACAAAGATTAATGCAAAACAGTTTAACTAAATGAAAGTAGGCCTATCAATAAGCAGAGTAATAGATGCAGCAATAGCGTAGCATTATGAATTTTTGAAAATTAAAATAGATATTTGGCTGATGACCGAAAGTCAATATCAGTTTCAGCCAAAACCGAAAACAAACCGAAAATTAACATTTTGGCTTCGGCCGAAACCGTGAACACGCCGAAAAAGTATTCCTGCCTATTTTCGGCGCCGAAAACGAAGCCGAAACCGAATATCGGTCGGTCTCTATAACGTCTTTATATATATATATATATATATATATATATATATATACATATATATATATATGTATATATATATATATGTAAACTGGTGACCAGTTTACGTTGTATTTTTTTTTTTTTTTTTACTATACCAGTCTACGGTGTATGATTGTGTTTTTTTGTGCTTGATTGTGTTTTT
Source organism: Anisus vortex (assembly GCA_949126835.1). Classification (NCBI taxonomy): domain Eukaryota; kingdom Metazoa; phylum Mollusca; class Gastropoda; family Planorbidae; genus Anisus; species Anisus vortex. The sequence goes on along the minus strand of OX421492.1, from coordinate 45,395,892 downwards.
TTGCTATATTTTCTTTGTTAATTACTACATTCTGTACCAAAACTTATCCGTTTTGGGTAAATAACTTTGTTAACGATTATTGTGGGGGAAGATGGTTATTAGTAATTAGTAGGAAAGGTACTGTAGTTTGTATATATATATAGTTTAGTTAGTTAGATTGTTTATATATTTAGACGTCTTCGTTTTACTTATAATATGAAGCACACTTTTAACATTTTTTTTAACTAATTATTTTTGAGCGCCTGGTCAAGTTGCTTGAATCTGATTGGCCGTGGTTAAATGATTAGGATTGGTCTGTATTTTAATCCTATTTGAATCGGATTGGTCAGTAATAGTTGTTGATTCGCCCTAGAGGGCTATTTAATTCCCGTCTGGTCAGTGTTTGGCCTTCTATTGGTGGTGGTCGTTGAAAGTGGCATACTAGTCCCGTAAGTTTTGAGTTATTATATAGTTCTATTACTTTCATTGTTAAAATATGTACGATAAACTGTTCATTGTTATCTTAACGTTAACAATTTGACAGGATGATTAGTTATTTTGTGTGATGGGTAAGATAATATGGGGATTTTCGAAGTACATTAAATGGACAGCGAACATACAAGGAGGCGGCCATTTTTTAAATGGTCTGTGTTTCCGCCATATTGTGTAGAATGTATTTATTATTGTTGACCTAATGTTTGCTTTTTATATTTATTCTTATTAATTAGGTCGGATAAAACCTACCTTGTTGGTCTCTTGTTATATGTGTATACTTAGTCTTTTGTTATATATTATTTTTAAGTTAGATGTTAGAAATTGCTAGATCTGTTGTTATATTTTCTTGGTTAGATATTAGATATTGTATTAAGTGATGAGAGGATTTGAGTTATGATTTTGTAGTATGTGAATTAAGAGTTGGTAGAGGTGATGATTTATTTAGTTAGAAATGGCGTTGGTAGACGATGGATTTATTTAGTTGTTGTTGATATTGATGGTTAGGGCTTATTATAATATGAATAAACTTGTTTGTATATTATGAAAAGATTATTTGTTCACTTGATACATTGTTGTAGTGTGCGTTGTTTATGTTTGTTTATTTGTAGTTGGTTTGCTGTTCTGTGTTTAGCTTAGTAATTTAGTATTTAGTATAATTAGCTAGTAATAGTAGCCTTTAGTATTGGTTCATCCAGGTAGCTAATCCTACCTGCCTACCACAATATAGGTATGCACAGATATACCCGTCCCCCCCCGCCTTGTATATAATAAATGTAAATAGATGTAATATAATATGTAGATAGGTGATGGTGTTTTATAACTAAAAAACCCATACCTGCTCTAATTTCTAAACTCAGTACATTCCCCCCCTTACAAATATTTGTAAGGGGGGGAATTATTAGAGTTTAAGTAAAAGCAGGTATGGGTTTTTGAATTATAAAACACCATCACCTATCTACATATTATATTACATCTATTTACATACATTATATACAAGGCGGGGGGGGGGGAATATCTGTGCATACCTATATTGTGGTAGGCAGGTAGGATTAGCTATTTGGATGAACCAATACTAAAAACTACAATTACTAGCTAACTATACTAAATACTAGACTATACTAAACTACTAAAACTACACTAAAGTTAAATTACTAAGCTAAACACATAACAGCAAACCACAAATAAACAAACATAAACGACGTACACTACAACAATGTATCTATCAAGTGAACAAATAATCTTTTGAAGAGTCAACATAAGTTTATTCAAATTATAATAATAAACCCTAACCATCAATATCAACAACTAAATAAATCCATCATCTACCGACGTCATTTCTCACTAAATAAATCATCACCTCTACCAACTCTTAATTCACATACTACAAAATCATAATTCAAATCTTCTCATCACTTAACACACTATCTAATATCTAACCAAGAAAATATAACAACAGATCTAGCAATTTCTAACATCTAACTTAAAAATAATATATAACAAAAGACTAAATATACACATATAACAAGGTAGGTTTTATCCGACCTAATTAATAAGAATAAAAAAAGCAAACATTAGGTCAACAATAATAAATATATTCTACACAATACGGCGGAAACTGACCATTAAAAAATGGCCGCCTCCTTGTATGTTCGCTGTCCATTTAATGTACTTCGAAAATCCCCATATTATCTTACCCATCCCACAAAATAACTAATCATCCTGTCAAATTGTTAACATTAAGATAACAATCAACAATCTATCGTACATATTTTAACAATGAAATTCATAGAACTATAAAATAAACTCAAAACTTACGGGACTCTAAAGAGATGCAAAGCTGGGCCACACACAATAAGAAGGCCAAACACTGACCAGAACGGAATTAAATAGCCCTTTAGGGCGAATCAACAACTATTACTGACCAATCCGATTCAACTAGGATTAAAATACAGACCAATCCTAATCATTTAACCACGGCCAATCAGATTCAAGCAACTTGACCAGGCGCTCAAAAATAATTAGTTAAAAAAATGTTAAAAGTGTGCTTCATATTATAAGTAAAACGAAGAATTCTAAATATATAAACAATCTAACTAACTAAACTATATATATATACAAACTACAGTACCTTTCCTACTATTTACTAATAACCATCTTCCCCCACAATAATCGTTAACAAAGTTATTTACCCAAAACAGGTAAGTTTTGGTACAGAATGTAGTAATTAATAAAGAATATATAGCAAAAAAACACAATCATACACCGTAGACTGGTATAGTAAAAAAACAAAAATACAACGTAAACTGGTCACCAGTTTACACACTTCCCGCCGGACTTTTTTATCGCCCTCGATAAAACTCTTACATACTAATACTACACAAGCGATAGTTAATCAAAAATGCTACAAGACCAATCAACAAAAGACTCTTGATTACCCACCCCTATGCCCGACATTCCTAGAATGTCCACACAAAAAAAAATCCACGTCAGTAAATAAGCAGACGCCACTGAAGGCACTGTTCTGCAATTTATGAACAAATACAACATAGGCGGCAACCACCATGCCCAAAGTGAGCCTTGACGACTTCACAATGACAAACAAAAAGTCTCGGTGAAAAGGAATGCATCATTAATAACACACACGCTCACTCATGTTATCTCACACACAATCCGGCAGCCAATTATAATTATATACCATCAAAAAACGGAAAATAAACATAAGACATCAGGGTATCATAAAACATCATAGAAACAGTAAATTATAACAATTTGCTTCCTCAGTCCGCAACTGGTGTGGACAAGAAAAAAATATCTTATTTTGACAAGAACGAACAGCATCCGTTCCCCAAGAACAATACTGCCAGTTCACAAAGAACAATAAAACATACATAAGAAATCATGCTACAAAAAACATAAAAATTATTACATTTTGTTTCCTCAGTCCGCAACTGGTGCGGAAAAGAAAAAAAATTATTTCGACCAGAACCAACAATGTTAGTCCCACATGAACTACACCGCCAGTTCACGAAGAACCATGGTATCAAGAAAACATGCCTCCCACAAAAGAGACAAAAAAATTATTTACCTACGTGAACAGTTCATAAAAATACTGCATTGAAAAAATATTTAAATTTACCGGTACGTAAAAAAAACATGTCAACACAATAACAAGGGTGTGTGTCGACAACAACGATTGCATTATTTACATATGAAATATGAACATTAAAAATAAAAAAAAGGTTCATAAAAAAGGCAGTAATTAGATGTACATGCGTGACAAGCAAATAAACAATGAAACAATGTACAACAAGGCAACAATTATCCGGTAGGCTTTGGCTGGGAGGCATGAAACACATCCAAATTCTTGACGTCTGAATGAAAACACTTCTTTGGTTATGCTACATCTGACTCCATGTCCCATCTGTCCACTCATGGGCACTACACTGGCCTCTCCAGGGCACTACACTGGCCTCTCCAGGGCACTATACTGGCCTCTCCAGGGCACTACACTGGCCTCTCCAGGGCACTACACTGGCCACTCCAGGGCACTACACTGGCCACTCCAGGGCACTACAGACAATCCATGGCTCCCCTTGGCCGAGGGAAACCAGGCAGGTGGCCCTGGTCGGCACACCTCTCGTGGTGGTGGGGCAAGAAGGTGGTACTTGCCCCCAGTTGCATCTCTCCGGCAGCAGCCATCGTCACTGTCGCCCGAGCCCAGGACCCTGGTGACCCATGTGGAGGTCCCAACGCCAAGGCCTGGCCCAAGCATACACCGCCAGCTTCCAGGTTTTAACAGCTACAGGATGCCGGACCCTGGTGACCAAAGTGTAGGTCCCAATGCCAGGGTCTGGCCCAACACACAGCTGGCTGCACAGCCCCAATGGTCGCAGGACGTCCACTGCTGCCGTCGTGTCCGTCGGCCCTACCCATGTTGGTCTCTCTCCTACCTAACGCTAACTGCCAAAACAACCATTAATCTTAACACACTAATACCAAAAATCAACAAACAACCTAGGTCTAACAACTATCCTGCATTACTCACAACAACCTAATCCACAGAGAACTACTACTCAAACCTAGATCCAACTCCTATATACCAAACAACTATACCATAAAATACAACTCCTAGTCCAACACAAAAATAAACAATCAAAACTATCCTCACCGAGACCCTAATCTACACAACTGAGGCCTAACCGAAAAGAAAACTAACTACATTGGTCCATCCAAGCACAGATCCCCACTTCATGACACCATTTGTAAGGGGGGGGGAGTTATGAGAGAATAACCTTATATACAGTGCTTTTTTTGTGACGGTACGCACCGGTACGGCGTACCGGCACCTTTTTCAATGTGAAGGGGAAATTATTACTTTTCTTGTATCTTAACGTTTATTATTAATTTATTGCGTCCCACCCATTTCCCATTAAAAGTGGTGTAAAGCAGGGCGGCGTACTTGCTCCAACATTATTTGGAATATTTTTCTCCCTTGTGCTGTCCAGCGCCTTCGAGATCTCTGAGGAAGGTGTATTTATACGCACAAGATCTGACGGCAAACTATTTAACCTGACACGTCTAAGGGCCAAAACCAAAGTACGCCATGTTCTAATACAAGAACTTCTCTTTGCTGATGAAGCTGCTCTCATATCCCACACACAGTCAGGTCTTCAGAATTTGGTTAGCTCTCTGGCTCGTGCTTGTCAAGAGTTTGGACTTACCATTAGCCTCAACAAGACAGAAGTAATGGGTCAAGATGTAACGGATGTCCCCACCATCAACATTGGAAGCCACCCCCTGCAAGTGGTAAAAGAGGATCTAACTTGGATCCAATATATCCAGCACCATGTCCCTTGAAAATGAGTTAAATAAACGGATAGGGAAAGCTTCTGCTGCCATGTCCAAGCTATCAAAGAGAGTGTGGGAAAATGGCAAGTTGTCACTGGCTACTAAACTGTCCGTATACAGAGCTTGTATTTTAAGCACCTTGCTATACCGCAGTGAGAGCTGGACAACATATTATGTCACAGGAACACCGCTTAAACACGTTCCACCTACGCTGCTTGCGTCGAATTCTAGGCACCACCTGGGAAGAACGCTAATCAAACCAGAAAATCCTAAGCCAGGCCAATGTACCAAGCATGTATGCTTTGCTATCACAGCGTAGACTGCGTTGGCTTGGCCACACCAGGCGCATGAATGATGGCCAAATACCAAAGGATATCCTGTATGGAGAAATGGCCGCAGGATCTCGAGCCACGGGTCGGCCTCTTCTTCGATACAAAGATGTGTGCAGGCGGGACCTCAAAGAAATGAACACAGTAGAGGACTCATGGGAGGAGGTTGCAGCTGACCGAGGAGCCTGGCGACAGGCCGTCTACAATGGGATGTCCTCCCAGGAAGCAAAAAGGGCAAGGGCTGACATTGACAGAAGGCAAAAAAGGAAGGCAAAAGCATCCTCCATACAGCCACCCTCAATGTATAAATGGAGGGATGCTCAAGGGACTGCCACTCGAGGATAGGGCTGTTCAGTCACAGCAAGCGCTGCCCCTCATTGAAATCACAAAACCCCTAGGGCGCATCCATTGTCTTGCGAGACAGATAGGAGCCATATATTATATTATTAATTTGTTAAAATTGAATTTTTTTAAAATTGCGCGCAATAAGAATTAAAATATAAAATGCGAAACTGCTTTAAAAGTTAGGCAATCCATCACTGAGTACCGGCACCTATTTTTTTTTTACAAAAAAGCACTGTATATATATATATATATATATATATATATATATATATATATATATATATATATATATATATATATATATATATATCAGTATATAGGCCTCTACATAGGCTATAAATATTGAATAAGATAATATTAATAACTAATCCATAATCTATGAGGGCTCCTTAATGGGGCAATTAGCATCAGGCATTGTGGGAATCGGAAATAAAGGTGCCTATTTAAAGTGTTAAAATATAAAATATATTCCTCTGTAACAAGTGTTCGATCCAACTTCCCAGGCCAGAACTCCGCGTGACAGAATTCTAACACAGTATTTGCCTATCCGAATAGTTATATATTAGTAATGTTACGAACGAAACTCCAGAAGGGACAAAACTCTTATTGACCAATTTTCTTTTTTAATCTCTCTAGAGTCACTCTAGACCATAGGTTCTCAACCTTTTTCGGCTCACCGCCCCCTTTTGCATTTTTTTTCCGCTCACCGCCCCCCAACTTAATTTTAGCGGAAACATTTGTTAATTAAAGGGAGATAATTAACCCGTTTCATTTGAGGTAATATTTCAATTTGTTTTTCTTTTATAAAAAACTGAATGGCTTGCATTTATAACTTTGAAATGATATGATAGAACTGTAAAAATTATTTGAAAATTGTATAAATATTATATGACTAAAGAATTTATATGAATATTTTCAAGCATTTTAATTACTACCCAGTTTGTATAATGACTACGTATCTATACCGCTTAGCTATTGTGGTTACCTCTTTACGAAGGATTTAAACGCATTAAACGACATCTCGGTAAAACATCAAAAGAGTAATATAAGAGTAATATTAGCAGATGTTAAGGCGACAGTCCGGTGAACCAACCATAAGACGAGACGGCCGCATACCATAATTGCCATATACTGACTCCCCCTACTTCATCGAAAAGTCATTGCGATTCTTATTTATTGTTCAATAATATGTATGCCTACTGTTGGGAGATATCAGATATTTAGCTGCACTTGCGTTTACATCATATTTCATCCAAAAACTAATCGATTCAAATAGCTGAGTTGTTGAAATTATAGCAGGTACGTATGTACCGCCCACTTGCCCTTCATCGCCCCCCAATCGCCCCCGGGAATGTTATCGCCCCCCTAAGGCTTCTAATCGCCCCCGGGGGGGCGATATCGCCCCCGTTGAGAACCTATGCTCTAGACTCTATATGCCTATGGGGACGTCCATTAATTACGTCAACAAAATGGGGAGGGGGGTCTGAAAAAGTTTGACAATTATTGACATTGGGGAGGGGGGGGTCAAGAAAAGTTGACGTCAACAATGTTACTTTTTATGAAATAAATAATGAAACAAATTTATTACAACATTCTACATTTGTCCTGTGCCACTTACATAGCAAACATGTAAAAACATGGTCTTACGTTAATAGGCTTATGCATAAAAGTGGTGTGACCAGGGACTTTGACGCCACCCTTTACTTAGCCTACCTTAAACCTTTCCTTTTAACATCCCTAATAAATAGATAAATAGACTAATATATTGTTGCTGTCTACATTATAATAGGTAAAATATTCAAATTAGGTCGATTTAGTAATTTTTTAGTTTTAGTTTGTAATTTTCTGAAAAAATTGTATGAGTTAAAAATGTATTAGACTAGTATCGGTGGCGTCGCCAGGATTGCAAGATGTGGGTGACAAATAGTTCAAGGTAGGAGAGGTAGGGGACAGGGTTGCCAGAAACAGGGTGTCAAAAGAAGGACATTGAGAGACAAAAAGGAGGACAAAGGAGGACATTGTATTTCAATTGAATAGTTTCGCAATAAACCCGTAACCACTACAATTTTATTACAAGAGCTGGCAATAAGTTCGTATTGGTAAACTGAACAAGAAATAGTTTTGTTAAATAACATATAAATTCACTGTAGTCTGAAAGGCAGCTTGCTTCTGGGCAATTTTGGAAAAAATAAACTTTACAACTCATACCTGAGTCTTTAAGAAAATCGATAATTCGTTTTTGTACAAATGATCATGCACTTGTTTTTGAATTATATTCTTAAGAGGTGAATATAAGGCCTATGTTTAATACTGTACGCTTACAAAACGCTTACGCTTACAAAACATAAATACTACAAAAGCTGGACATTTTAAAGGTCTTTAGCTTTGCCTGCCGGACGGGGGACAATATAATATAGTATAAAAAGGAGTCATTATCCTCCTTTTGCCGGACGTCTGGCAACCCTAGACAGGGAAGACAACTATAGGCTGCCGTGTGAATAATGTATGTGTGTGCAAGTGAAACGGAATAGTGAACATATGGTTAAAATAGAAGACTTGGCTAATTTACAACTGGTGCACATTGTACCAAAAGCTCATTAGGTCCTATTTGTGAAACGTAAAATTAGAAAAGATTAGGCCTACATATTTCTATGAAAAGAACAATAGTAAAAAAAAATATTAGAAAATAAATATATTGTTAAAATCCTCAAATTGGAAAAACAATGTGGGAAGGGCGAGTGGGGAGGGGTAGTAGGCCTAACCATGTTTCATCCCACCCCTCGTGGCTACGCCTATGAGAGTTATAGTCAATTTAAAATCTTTTAAACAAGTTTTAAAATGTATTAAAATAAACTAAACTATATAGTATAGACCTTTCCGTTTCAAATTTATTATAAACAGAAGCGAGCATCTAAAATATTGTTAGGCTACTTGTTATAGGGGAGGGAGTAACACATTTTTGACGTAATTAGGCCTATAGGGGGGGGTCTCTGAAAGTTTGACAGTTGTCGACAAGGGGGAGGGGGGGAGATAAAAATTGCCTAAAATAAAAGTTGACGTAATTAATGGACGTCCCCTATAAATCCTATAATACTATAACATAACTTACTCAGATTTTTAGCAGCCCTCATAATTCAGCACTGAGCTATATATATAAATTATCATCTCAGTGCCATTTTCTTTGGATAAAGATAGTTTACGACTGTCGTTCAAGGGAAGCTAATCTATAAAACAAAAATATATTTTGAAAATGGCAACATCAAACGAAAATTGTAATGCTGCATCTCCTCATCTAGTAGATGATTTCGAAGCAGCATTTCAGGTTATTTTAGCTTTCAGTTAAATTTAAGCAAATAATTTTTTATATACGCCTTTTTCGCATTTGAATTTAAAAAGGAGTAGGCCTATAATTATAAATTATGTGCGTAGTAGTAGGACGCGTCGCAATCATTGCGGCCGGCAATCGCAATGTGTCAATAGCGTCAATACAATATCAATAGTCAATAGCCACAATAGCCACAATAAGTGACAATACAGTATTCAGTATAGTCAATTGTCAATAGTCAATAGGCATAGCCTACTTTTTTATAAATGATTAGGCCCTGCCCTACAATAATAGATATCTGCCGAAGGGGCGTCTGTAATTTGATCGTAATGTATTAATGTAGGCCTTCTATGACATAGACTATGATAGACTATGACTACTATGACATAGACTATGTCAATGTCCTATGTAACCTATGTAAATGTAGTATGTATAAGATAGGGCCTAACCTAATTTGAGTTTAGTAAAGGTTTAGTTAGGCAGGACTTTATGGCTTATATGGCAGGTTTCACAATAATAAGGATTTCAAAAGTTCCCTTTTTTTTACAAAAAAATATTCAAAGCTTTATTACTGTATTATATATCATTTTAAAGCCTAGAAACTGAGGAATCCGAATATGAAGGTTAGAAAATCAGCTGACTTTCCAATGTTTTATAGTTAATAATTTTAAGATCGGGAAATTTCGTCGTCAGGATTGTTGCCGGCGCTAAAAAATACACAAGACTATTTGTAAACAGCTGCAAAATATTATTAAAACCTACAATATTGTTTTTTTTTTTTATTTTTATGAAAAATATACTTATAAAACGTAAAATGTCATCATTTGTGTTGTATTTTGTTATTAATTTCACAAATTAACAAATAATTTTGCATCCTGGGGTCATAGGCCAGAGGTTGCGTTGAAACTCGGAAATAAACAAAATGGCGGCCATTTTGATCTTAAAATGTTGTGTTAGTGAAAAGCTTGGAGAGATATGTTTTTTACGTATAAACAATCACCGTTCGCGTAAATTTAGTTTTAAAACATTTAATAATATTGCTGTGTTTATTTAAATCGTAATTTAGAACTTGGAAATCCAAAATAAAATGCGTAATAGCGTTTTAGAGTAAATTATCGGTAACGGCCGAGCGGCGTGGTCCTCGGCTGTAATCAACGCAACCTGGATGCCACATATCTCGCAGACACGGGTAAAATATTAATATTAAATTGAAAAACTTATTTTTTGAGTCGGCAAATGTATCAAATAGAACAAAACGGCCATCTGATTGGATTTATATGTTAAAATTGACTCGAGCGCATTTGAAAATTAACGAAAAATCGATTCAACTTTGTGTGTTTCACGTAAAATTCTGCCTCCCGATCACGTTTTCGTAATGAACATCTATGATTTAGTGGGGTATAAAATGAAATTTGTGGCAGAATATTTAAAAATAATGCCGTATTTATGAATAAATATATATTTGGGTTAAATTTGGAGAGTTTTAGAAATCTACAGTGACTTATATATTTTTAGATCGAGTTTTAGGCCTAGCGCCGTGAATGGAGAAAAACCTACAGACGCGGCGTAAAAAAATAAGAGATTTAAAATATATATTTAAAAAAAAATAAACATCTGTAACGACTTTCAATGCAAGTGTAGCATATTATAACATATGTGTAAATGAAAAACATTCAGAAATCGCGTAAATTTTGATTTTATATACTTTTAATTAAAACTTTTAAAGTAGGTACAAAAAAAGGGGAACTGGGATCTGCAAGATTGATTACGTGGAACACCATAAAAAAATATAATAAACAACACTAAAATAAAATAAAAACTCACAACATTGATCTTGCTGATACTTTTATTACATATAAACACAAACATCTAAAAAAGAAAACATTTTATACATAAAATTATTTTTTTTTCAAATATTGAAAAAAAGGTAACCTTTTGGTGGCCATTTTGTGAAACCTGCCATATTTTATAATTAATTAATTTATATGCAGGTTTCACGAATAGGATTTCAGAAGTTCCCATTTTAAAAACGGAGTGATTATTCGCACAGTTCTTCATATAACGCTAAGTGTTATATGAAGATTTCTAGCTGCAGATAACGCTCGGCGTTATTCGAAGATTCGCACAGGTCTTCATATTCTACTAGCGCATGCGCATAATCGTTTGTCTTTCCCTATTGGCCTATATATACTCTTTATTGTTAAGATGGTACAAGATTTCGTGGCCTAATGGTTAGTGCTGTAAGCTGGCAACCGGGGTGTCGCAGGTTCTACCCCAGCCATCTCCACTTTTTTTAAATTTTTTATTTATTTATTTTATTTATTATAATTATTATTCAATTTTAGTACAACGGATACGTAAATACATGCAGGGTTCTCACACAGTCTGGAAAAGTCTGGAGTTTCAAAAAAATAAATCAAGGCCTGGACAACCTTGAATATTGACATTTTAGCATGAAAAAATAGCCTCTCAGCCTGGAAATTTATGATATTTTTTTAAATTATAAATATCAAGATAGAAGATGGGTGGAAAAAAGGATGGGGCGAGGGAGGGTGAAGAGGGAAGTCAACTCATTTTATTTATTAACAGACTCTTATAATCTTTATAGTGATGAGGTTTTACAATAAGAAATATTGAGTTACTTATCATATGGTAATATAGTAAATTTTAACGTGTTCCGGTACCTGGAATTTGACTCTTATAGCCTTGAAATAGTCTGGAAACAGCCTTGAATTTGTTTCCAGCAAAAATGTGAGAACCCTGTACATGAATATTTTGGTTGTAAGTAACCATTAGTCATTGTCAGCCAGAAAATACAATAGCTGACTCCTAAGCCTAAATGATACTTTTTCTTACGATAAATGGTATGATAGGCCTAGTGAAGTGATAATAATAATAGTTCTAAAGTGTGCGCAAATGTCTATTTCAATTGTGCTTGAGTACAAATGGTTATTTAATATTGTTTTAAGTGTGCTGAAAGACAGAAATTATGAAATCAAGTAGCCTAAATTTCCATTTATTTGGATCAATAAAGTAATCTTATATAATACTTATAATAATACCAATACCGCGGACCACGGATGAGCATAGGACGCAATAATCTTCTTTATAGAAGGAGCGTCTGTAATGTATAAGATAAGATAGGCCTAATTAATTCAAACAAAAAGGTTAGGCCTATTTAGCCTAGATGTTAGTATTAGTAGGCTATTGTTAGGGTCAATACTTCAAGTCAAATTCAAATAGATAGGGTTAGGCCCTGTTAGGACTGTTAGGGCTTTATTTTTATCAATAAATACCTCCTTCTAGCTAGGAATATGATCCTAAATAATAGACTATATCTATAATCTATAGATTAGTAGGCCTATCCTATTGGCTACTATAACTATAAGATAATAAGTATAAGTTAATATAAGTCATAAGTCTAAGTATAGCCAAACTCTCACAATTATTCGAAAATTTAGGTCTGCCACTAACACTCGGCGTTATAAGTTATTCCAAAAATTAGGGTCTTCCGATAACGCTTGGCGTTATTTGAAGATTTGGTTCTTCCGATAACGCTCGGCGTTATATGAACAGTTCTTCGAATAACGCTTCCCTTTTAAAAAATAAATGTTCAGCTGTAATAAATAAATGTGGCAGGTTTCACAAAATGGCCACCAAATGGTCAACTTTTTTTGAATATTTGAAAAAATACAATTTTATGTAGGCTACAAAATGTGTTTTTTTTACTTGTTTGTGTTTATATGTAATAAAAGTATCAGCAAAATCAATATTGTGAGTTTTTATTTTATTTTAGTGTTGTTTATTATATTTTTTATGCAGTTTAACGTAACAAAGCATTCAGATCCCATTTCCCCTTTTTTTGTACCTACTTAAAAAGCTTTAAATAAAAGTATTAAAAAGCAAAATTAACGTGATTTTCGTATGTTTTTCATTCATGCATATGTTATAATATGCTATACTTGCAATGAAAGTCGTTACAGATGTTTATTTTTTTTTTAAAACAATTTTTCAAATCTCTTTGTTTTTTCACGCCGCGTCTGTAATTTTTCCATTTTCAGGGCTAGGCCTAAAACTCAATCTAAAAATAGATAAGTGATTGTAGATTTCTAAAACTCTCCAAATTTAACCCAAATTTATATTAATTCATAAAAACGGCATTATTTATAAATATTCAACCATAAATTTTATTTTAATTGCTAAAAATCATCGGGTGTACATAGCAAAAACTTGCTCTGTCATGAGAATCTTACGTTACACCGAAAAAGCTAAATCGATTTTTCATTAATTTTGAAATGCGCTCGAAAGAATTTTAAAATATAAATCCAATTCGGATAGCCGCTTTGTTCTATTTAAAGCGTTTTTTTACTTAAAAATGCGTTTTTCGATTTTATATCATTATTTTACCCGTATCTGACTGTTATGTTTCCATTAGGGTTTTGTTACACCGCCGAGGACTGCTCGCCGTTATGGATAATTTACAGTAAAACACTATTTACGCATTTCTTTTTTGATTTTAAAGTTCTTGTTTACGATTTACATTAACATAGCAATATTATTAAATGTTTTAAAACTAAATTTACGCGAACAGTAATTGTTTAAATGTAAAAACAATATCTCTCCATGCTTTTCGCTAACACAACGTTTTAAGTACAAAATGGCCGCCATTTTGATTATTTTTCTTGTACAGTAGAAGTCCATTAGTCCGGCATCCAACAGTCCGGAATGCCCCATAGTCCGTCATCGCTCCAGAAAATTGTAAAAATTTTGGTTTTCTCCAAAAGTGTGTCTTTAAAGCAAATAAAAACGCTCGAGAGCTATTCGGAAGTTTTCGGGGTAATAATAATAATAATAATAATTGTTTTTATATAGCGCTTCTATCATGCTATTAGCATGCTCAGTGCGCTCTAGTAGATTATTACGTCTACTAGTCCCAAAACTCCTGCAGGGCGACAGGGATCCGCCGGTGGCAGGGCTCGAACCCGCGACCTGTCCGATGGTTTTTGGTTGACAGTCCGGTGTTCTAACCGCTGGACCAGCCGGCTTCACGTCAATAATATCAATCCTCTGCTCTGATCTCTGCACTGGCTACCCATCAACAACCGGATCTCATATAAGCTGGCTAGTTCATATAAGCTGGGTAGTTCAGGATCATCCGGAAGCGCTCGGTAAAGATGCCGTCTATGCTTTTGCACTGTCTTGGAACCAGGTAAAAAATACAACACTCCAAAAATGCTGGAGACAACTTTGGCCAGCTGCAAACCCAGCATCTGACCTAACTCTACAGACAGATGAGGAAGAATCACTAAATAAGTTTATCTCTTTTGCTGAGGCTAGTACTAGCTACAGTGCTTCAGAAATTATTGATTTCTATATCCTTAGAAATAATAAATAATAATAACGGTGCTTATATAGCGCATATCCCGTTGGTGACAGTTCTATGCGCAGACGACAGTTACAGAATACAGACAGACAACGAAATATGTAGTAATACGCTAATTCTGCTGACGAAATAGGTGAGTCTTCAGCCGGCTCCTGAAGGTGTCATAGCTAGGGCTCTGGCGAAGCTGTAGTGGGAGGTGATTCCAAGCGGACGGTCCTACGTAGGAAAATGAACGTTCGCCAGCGGACACTAGCCTCACACGAGGGATCCGCAGAGTAAGCGCGTCAGAAGCCAAATGAAGTGGGCGGGACTGGGTGTAGAGCTCCATACAAGAGCGAAGATAATCCGGGGCGCAGTTATTTAGGCACCTGTAACAGAGGGAAGCCAGCTTATATGAGATCCGGTTGTTGATGGGTAGCCAGTGCAGAGATCGGAGCAGATGATTGATATTATTTGACTTCTTCTTGAGAACTAGTCGGGCTGCGCAGTTCTGGATACGTTGGAGTCCTTGAGGGGAGGAGGCCGAGAGACCAGCCAAAAGTGAATTACAATAGTCCAAGCGGGAAAAGAGGAGAGAGATGATGAGCTTAACACAAGCTTCCTTGGTGAGATAACGACGGATGGCTGCAATACGACGCAGATGGAAGAAGCAGATTTTGGTGAGGAAGGAGATGTGGGTTTTATACTAAACGCCAAAAGTCAAGAAAACAAAAAGACATTCGTGACTTTTTAAATCTAAGTGAAATGAGTTTTACAGTATGTGTACATACATTATATGAAATGTATTTGCATACAGTATTTGTAGTATTTGTAGTTTAATTATTAACCTAATTGTTCTTATAATTACGATATTTGTATGTATGTAGTTAAAAAAACAAAGTACATTTGTTTTACGGTAAAGCCTACACTAAAAAGAAGAGGCACCGCCCGATAGACCGGTATTTTCGGTAGTCCAGCACCAAGCCGGTCCCGAACGTGCCGGATTATCGGACTTCTACTGTACCACATATCCCAGGCCTAATGGCCTAAGGATGCAAAATTATTAAGTTTATTTGTGAAATTAATAACAAAACACAACACAAGTGATGATATTTAAAGTTTTATAAGTTTATTTTTCATAAAAATAAAAAAAACAACACAATATTGTAAGTTTTTATAATATTTTGCAGCTGTTTAGTCTCGTGTATTTTTTTGCGCCGGCAAAACTGTGCCAGACGGAATTTCCCTATCTAAAAATCATTAATTATAAAACATTGGAAAGTCGGCTGACTTTCTAACCTTCATATTCGGATTCCTCAGTTTCTAGGCTTTAAAATGATATATAATACAGTGACAAAGCTTAAAATATATATTTTGTTTAAAAAGGGAACTTTTGAAAACCTTATTGTGAAACCTGCCATAATATAATAATACGGCAGCGCGTTCGGCTAGCAAACCAAAGGTCCTGGGTTTAAATCCTGGACAAATAGGCTGGGAGATATTGTTACGGCAGGCATCATGTGACCGCCAGACGACAAGCGCTAGAGATATTTTCCGTCAGACCTAAGTCTATCATGTAGGATTACAAGCTATTTTACTAAATTCCCTGGCGTTGTCTGGGGTTAAAATTTACATTACCCTAGCCCTAAGCCTTTTTATTGAACAAAAAGTTAAGAATATCTTTGGCTGGGAATCGAACACCCGTCTCAACCCACATGAGCCGCATGCATCTAAAATATAATTATTAGATTTTACTAACTGAAAACATTTTAGGAAAATTAAATCCTGAAATTCTTAACAATCTTTAACTTACGTGGCTACATTTCGGCAATACAAAATCAGTTTGAAAGTTCAAACAAAAAAGGGTGTGTGGATTTGAAAAACCTAAAATATTTTTCCATTTCAATAGCTTAGTAATTCTACATCATAACAACCAACGATATGGATGATATTTGCAACTTAATGAGTAATGATGTTTTCAAACTTAAAAAAAAAAGTGTCAGGTTTATAAGAAAGTGTAACTTTTATGAAAGGATTTATGGTACATTCTAAAATGTGCATGTGTGCATTTAAATTGACCATAATCTCTAAACTAGTTTTTTAATTCTTTGGCTAACTATAAAAAAACACTTAGCTTGTTATGAAAAGAAATATAAATTAAATTTTATTAAACAATCTCTTGCAAATATACATAGAAAACTCTATTTTTAGATTTAGTTTTAGATTTAGTGTCCACAGGGAGGGGGGGGGGAATCCAATGTCACACACAAATTTTATAAGGGCTTTTAAAAACAAGATTTTTTCAAAAGATACAATTTTTTGTGTGCTTCTCATTGTGACTTAGGGAAATATAACATGTATGAAGGATAAACATTAAAAAAAACTTTATATTTCTGCTTTTTTTAATTCCTGGTACACGATTTTCAAATTATTTAAATTAAAATTAAAAACATAAGAACATAATTAAAACGCACAATACTGATGCAGCTGATGCTTTACGGACATTTAATTATTTACATTTTTTGTAACAATAAACCCCCTCCATCTGGTAGTCATTTTTATGAAACCTGCTATTACTTCTTCAGTTTAAACTTTTAGGGTAAATTAAGGCAGATTTCACAAAATTGTCACCAAATGGTGGAGGTTTTATTGTGCTTTGGCATACAGACTCATACAAGACAATTTCCCAGAGGAGGGTGTGATGATAGAGGATTAGTTAAATTTGTTAGTATTTATATTTAAGTGGTGCCTCTCCTATTACAGTGACTTACTATTGAGAGTCAGTTAGTTATGCAGTTTGTTGTTTATTTTTCCATGTCTTAAAATGCAACTAAATTATTTTTTTTTTACATTTAATGACTTGTAAAAGTTGAAAATCTACAGTCACTATTTGCATCCATGGTGCAACATTGCTCTACTGGAAACAGAAATAGAAGATACTTTAGAATTTAGAAGCAATAAATAATGTTTTTGTTTTGTTTTTGTTTTTTTGCAGAACTGTATTTCTTTGTTAACATCCCAAGAAAATTTTAATGTACAAGATTCAGAAGAAACAAAAATGAGTAAGTATTTAAATATATCTTGTTTGTAACCATAGCTGCCAACCCTCCCGTTTATTCCCAGATTCTCCAGTTTTTATATCCTCACCAGGAAATAACTTTATTACATAGCTGTCAACCCTCCCGTTTATTCCCAGATTCTCCAGTTTTTTATATTCTCAACAGGAAATAACTTTATTTAACAAAGCTGCCAACTCTCCCGTTTATTCCTAGATTCTCCAGTTTTTTATATTCTCAACAGGAAATCCTGGAACTTATAAAAAAATCCCAGAAAATCAAGTTTCTAAATAATCAAATTTCCAAATAGGCACATGGGTGCCACTTTTACGGATTTTCCCGGAAATCGGGAATCGCGAGGCTAAATATTTTTCGACTCCGGATTTGCAAGATTTAATTTACTTTGGTTCCGGATTCATGGATTAACCGGAAAAAATATACGGTTTTGAAATCACGGTACGAAACCCGGTTCTGTAAGAATCAGATCCGCTATAAATAGACTTAGCACGTTTACTTAGACCTAGTAGGCCTACTGTAAACCATACCTAGATAGGCCTACAGTATTAGCCTATAAGCTTAGTTTAGTGAAATGTGTTATGTTATGTGGTCGGATATTTTCATTTTCTTTTTTTTTTAAGTTCACAAAAATGGACGGAAAATCATGTAGGCTACCTAAATTTTCCAGCCGCCTAGATTTTTTATCGTCCTATCGGTAATTGGTAATTCCCGACTCTGCGACCGTTTCACAACTCCGCGTAGGCTATTAGGTTAGGCCTAACAATATAATATGACAGGTTATTGTCTTTTGAATGGAAAGATTAAAACTGTTTTTTTCCTCCATTAAAAATGTGTTTTTTATCAGCCGCTAAAATGAAGGCGACGAAATATGAATTAATTAATATATTGGAGCAATGTCACAGTTAGGCCTACTGTTTAATATATAGGCCTAGGGCCTACATTGCCGTCATATTTATTAGGCCTAATGAATGGAGTAAAACAGTCGGTATAGTGTGTAGAACTAGTAACTGCATTAAATTGTAAGACGGCTCTGCGACCGCTTATCAACTGTCCTGAATTATAGCCATCGTATTTGTAAAGAACATATTTTTTAGTTTGCTTGGAACGGTTTCAGACTTAAGTAAAAAAATAAAAGCTAGATTTAGTTTTATACAAGTCTGCGAAATAAGCTTAGGCGAAATCTGGTGTTGGTGGAAATCTCCTTTTTTTCTGACAAAATAGATTCTAGAAGTTTTTAAAACATTTTTCTTTTATGCCGGCGCATATTTTTTTTCTAGTAAAATTTGACATAAAAAAAATATAATAAAAAATAATGTTAATTTAAAATTAATTTCAAATGTTAAATGAGGTCTATGCAGAACGATTTCCCGGTCACGTGATGTTGAGTCAATACAATTGTAAACATTAACAATGGCTTACTGCGCTGCTGTTGGTGCGCAAATTCTACCTCTAAATTATCATGTAAAGAATCTAAAATCTTTTCAGCGATTTCCTTTGAAAGATCAACAAATAGGTGTTGTCCTTAAATAATTGTATGTCTATAATCATTGTTGCTTCCATGAGCATCATTTATAATATCACAATATTCAAGGATATGTGAAAAATTATTTTTTTTTATAAGCATAGGTGCCATTAAGATCAATGTAAAATCAGCCATTTTTTTTTAGTTTACAAAGCATCATGTGATCAATTTTCTGACTCTATGAAATTGTGCATAGACCTCATTCTTAGTGTCGCACATTCGCAAATTTCATTTTCAGAACAAAATAAAACTATGTCATATCACTGAGCTATATACAAAAATGTGTATTAATCCTTAAGTTTTTATTTTTTCCCGCTATTCAGTTATTAGGCATTTGAAGTTACAGACTAGATTCAATAGTTTACTAGTTAACATGTTATCCTAAATAAACTAAAGTATCATATGCCTAAGAGTTAAAGTCACTAGGATTAGGATACAATATGTTCATTACATTTATTGGTTACTGATCTAGAAAATACAGATCAAAGTAACTGGGTAATAAAGAAACACATAATTATATTTTTTAAGTAGGCTAGCCGAAATGTTTTTCCAATTCCCCAAACTATAAGCTTTAATAAAATATATAGGTTTATATGCCTATATCTAATGTAAAAATATATCATAAAAGAAAACAAAATAGAAGCAAAAATCCTCTTCATCATTGTATATATTGAAATAGTGTTCAGTGACTTTTGCATTTGTCTGTCAACCTAGTAGAATCCTCTTCATCATTATATATATTGAAATATTGTTCAGTGACTTTTGAATATGTATGGCTTAGTCTGGGATTGGTTGAGTTGTCAAAAAAAATCTTAATTTATTAATTTCTTATTAATTCTAGTTTTCAAATGTGTGTTTATGAAGGTAAATTTATGTTTAACTGAACTGGTACAGACCAATATCTTAAATAAATCTGATTTAAGATTTATTTTCTGTGGTCTGAAAAATAATTGAATTTGACCTTTAATGTGCACAAGAAAATACTCGGGGTTCTAGCGGTTTAGGGGCTCTGCAAAAAAAATCCAGTTTTTCCCATCAGGAAAGTTCGCAGCTATGTGTAACATTACTTGAACTGATTGGATTTGTACTTGTCAAATTATCAATAACAACTTTAAGATAACTCTTTTATATCAGGTAGTCTTTTTTTTTTTTATTTGTATAAATACTGCCTTTATTAAATGCACTAATAGTGGTATCTCTCTAGCAACTCCATTGACTCAGTGTGTCCTTAGCTGCATCATTTTAGCTGTATATTTCACTGTTGCATCACTCAGTTGTACAAGAGTTTATATTAAAATATTAAATATTTGTTTATTTTTGATTTATTGTCATTCTTTCACTCAGCACCAAAATGCATTCTTCTAAGTGTCTTGGTAGACCCTGGAAGAATTTTCTGATTACATTATTTACTTTAGTAGAATGATTACTTCTAGGGTGTTCAGTGATCTTTCAGTTCATTATTTCCCATTTTGTGCCAATTGTGTCAATGAAATAATCCCTTACATTAATTTTGATGTTCTTTGAAAAATTAATTTCCATAAATAGAATGCTTGTAAGTAAAATGGCAATATATCCTCGCTTATATTCTTGCATACTAAATGTCTGCCCACACTTAGGTCCAAGATGAGTTATAAATCTACACAAGTTCATTCATCATTGAATGATGACAGTGTACTGTAGCTGGGACAGTTTCTTTAATTAACCTTTGAACTTCAGATTCTAAAGCTTGAAAATACTTCAATATTTGAAAGTTTACATGACTTGTGTACTTTTACATGACTTGTGTACTTTTACATGACTTGTGTACTTTTACATGACTTGTGTACTTTTACATGACTTGTGTACTTTTACATGACTTGTGTACTTTTACATGACTTGTGTACTTTTACATGACTTGTGTACTTTTAATTGAACTTTGACATTTTAGAATGCTATTTTTTTTTATTTCTACCTGATTAGTTCATGTAGTTATCCTTATTATACATACAAACACAGGGTATAAAAATATGTCATAATATGCAGATAAAACAAAACAAAATTGTATTGCTTGGTGAACAATTCATTGTTTCTTACACACTTTATTTCTTCAATATATTTTTATTAACACTTTCTGTCCGGAAGAACGGATGTGGCGTTGATCGGCAAGGCTATTCTTCCGAAAGAATGCCATTGGCGTTGATAAGGGTAACTAGGTTTGTTTTGCTATTAAATCCAAACCATCTTTCTAAAATTAATTTTTAACTTCCTATGACTATTTATAGATATCAGAACTCTGTTTAACACAAGTTTAAAGCGGATTTGACTACCTTTTATGCTTTTTTTTTTTACATTGGTGATTATTGATTTGTTACAACGGTCACATGTACACAAATGGGGGGGGGGGGGGCTTAGTAAAGATCATCTAAAATACTGTCTGCTAGGCTTTTTTGAAGACAATTTTCAATAAAAATGATACAAACCTATTTGATTTTATTATAGACATAAATTTAATACAATTAGATTAAAATAAATAATTATATCGGTCTAAGACTACATCAGGTCAAGAGCATCAACCGGTGAAAAATAAGCGTCATCAGCTAGGTCCAACTAGGACCAAATCTTTCAGATTTTTTCATCATTAATTTATTCTGTACAAGATTACACTGTTTAATATATTATATTTAAAATTTATATTTTACTCTCTTTAATTTGATACGGTATATATATATACAAATACATTATTTAATAGTTTGAATTTACATCTAATATTTCTTTCAATTCTTCGACAAAAACTGGCAACTATAAAAGTTAATAGTTTTCCATTGATAAAATCATTGCAAATTAATAACCCGTAGGTTTTTAATTCAGTTAGTGATAGTAAATTCCGAAACAGGAGTTTACAAGTCATCAAAAAAGCAGAAATATCAAAGCAAACAGTCATTTATATTATAGTCTTTGGTAATATGTAAGCAATATTAATATGCCCTTAGGGCCTACATGTGCATGTCTACACAGTTTAAATAGTCTATTGATTAAAAGTCTTTTAGTAAAATCTATAAAGCTCGATTCCTATACCTTTATATCTCATTTATTCTTTTCTCTTCAATTTAGCAAATATAATACTAGGTTTATATTATGTAGGTTTTCATATAGTCAATTTAGCAAATATAATACTAGGTTTATATTATGTAGGTTTTCATATAGTCAATTTAGCAAATATAATACTAGGTTTATATTATGTAGGTTTTCATATAGTCAATTTAGCAAATATAATACTAGGTTTATATTATGTAGGTTTTCATATAGTCAATTTAGCAAATATAATACTAGGTTTATATTATGTAGGTCTTCATATAGTCAATTTAGCAAATATAATACTAGGTTTATATTATGTAGGTTTTCATATAGTCAATTTAGCAAATATAATACTAGGTTTATATTATGTAGGTTTTCATATAGTCAATTTAGCAAATATAATACTAGGTTTATATTATGTAGGTTTTCATATAGTCAATTTAGCAAATATAATACTAGGTTTATATTATGTAGGTTTTCATATAGTCAATTTAGCAAATATAATACTAGGTTTATATTATGTAGGTTTTCATATAGTCAATTTAGCAAATATAATAGTAGGTTTATATTATGTAGGCCTTCATATAGTCAATTTAGCAAATATAATACTAGGTTTATATTATGTAGGTTTTCATATAGTCAATTTAGCAAATATAATACTAGGTTTATATTATGTAGGTCTTCATATAGTCAATTTAGCAAATATAATACTAGGTTTATATTATGTAGGTCTTCATATAGTCAATTTAGCAAATATAATACTAGGTTTATATTATGTAGGTCTTCATAAAGTCAATTTAGCAAATATAATACTAGGTTTATATTATGTAGGTTTTCATATAGTCAATTTAGCAAATATAATACTAGGTTTATATTATGTAGGTTTTCATATAGTCAATTTAGCAAATATAATACTAGGTTTATATTATGTAGGTTTTCATATAGTCAGTTTAGCAAATATAATACTAGGTTTATATTATGTAGGTTTTCATATAGTCAATTTAGCAAATATAATACTAGGTTTATATTATGTAGGTCTTCATATATTCAAATTAGCAAATATAATACTAGGTTTATATTATGTAGGTTTTCATATAGTCAATTTAGCAAATATAATACTAGGTTTATATTATGTAGGTCTTCATTTAGTCAATTTAGCAAATATAATACTAGGTTTATATTATGTAGGTCTTCATATAGTCAATTTAGCAAATATAATACTAGTTTTATATTATGTAGGTCTTCATATAGTCAATTTAGCAAATATAATACTAGGTTTATATTATGTAGGTCTTCATATAGTCAATTTAGCAAATATAATACTAGGTTTATATTATGTAGGTTTTCATATAGTCAATTTAGCAAATATAATACTAGGTTTATATTATGTAGGTTTTCATATAGTCAATTTAGCAAATATAATACTAGGTTTATATTATGTAGGTTTTCATATAGTCAATTTAGCAAATATAATACTAGGTTTATATTATGTAGGTTTTCATATAGTCAATTTAGCAAATATAATACTAGGTTTATATTATGTAGGTCTTCATATAGTCAATTTAGCAAATATAATACTAGGTTTATATTATGTAGGTTTTCATATAGTCAATTTAGCAAATATAATACTAGGTTTATATTATGTAGGTTTTCATATAGTCAATTTAGCAAATATAATACTAGGTTTATATTATGTAGGTTTTCATATAGTCAATTTAGCAAATATAATACTAGGTTTATATTATGTAGGTCTTCATATAGTCAATTTAGCAAATATAATACTAGGTTTATATTATGTAGGTCTTCATATAGTCAATTTAGCAAATATAATACTAGGTTTATATTATGTAGGTCTTCATAAAGTCAATTTAGCAAATATAATACTAGGTTTATATTATGTAGGTTTTCATATAGTCAATTTAGCAAATATAATACTAGGTTTATATTATGTAGGTTTTCATATAGTCAATTTAGCAAATATAATACTAGGTTTATATTATGTAGGTCTTCATATAGTCAATTTAGCAAATATAATACTAGGTTTATATTATGTAGGTCTTCATATAGTCAATTTAGCAAATATAATACTAGGTTTATATTATGTAGGTCTTCATATAGTCAATTTAGCAAATATAATACTAGGTTTATATTATGTAGGTTTTCATATAGTCAATTTAGCAAATATAATACTAGGTTTATATTATGTAGGTTTTCATATAGTCAATTTAGCAAATATAATACTAGGTTTATATTATGTAGGTTTTCATATAGTCAGTTTAGCAAATATAATACTAGGTTTATATTATGTAGGTTTTCATATAGTCAATTTAGCAAATATAATACTAGGTTTATATTATGTAGGTTTTCATATAGTCAATTTAGCAAATATAATACTAGGTTTATATTATGTAGGTTTTCATATAGTCAATTTAGCAAATATAATACTAGGTTTATATTATGTAGGTTTTCATATAGTCAATTTAGCAAATATAATACTAGGTTTATATTATGTAGGTCTTCATATAGTCAATTTAGCAAATATAATACTAGGTTTATATTATGTAGGTTTTCATATAGTCAATTTAGCAAATATAATACTAGGTTTATATTATGTAGGTCTTCATATAGTCAATTTAGCAAATATAATACTAGGTTTATATTATGTAGGTCTTCATATAGTCAATTTAGCAAATATAATACTAGGTTTATATTATGTAGGTTTTCATATAGTCAATTTAGCAAATATAATACTAGGTTTATATTATGTAGGTCTTCATATAGTCAATTTAGCAAATATAATACTAGGTTTATATTATGTAGGTTTTCATATAGTCAATTTAGCAAATATAATACTAGGTTTATATTATGTAGGTTTTCATATAGTCAATTTAGCAAATATAATACTAGGTTTATATTATGTAGGTCTTCATATAGTCAATTTAGCAAATATAATACTAGGTTTATATTATGTAGGTCTTCATATAGTCAATTTAGCAAATATAATACTAGGTTTATATTATGTAGGTCTTCATATAGTCAATTTAGCAAATATAATACTAGGTTTATATTATGTAGGTCTTCATATAGTCAATTTAGCAAATATAATACTAGGTTTATATTATGTAGGTTTTCATATAGTCAATTTAGCAAATATAATACTAGGTTTATATTATGTAGGTTTTCATATAGTCAATTTAGCAAATATAATACTAGGTTTATATTATGTAGGTTTTCATATAGTCAATTTAGCAAATATAATACTAGGTTTATATTATGTAGGTTTTCATATAGTCAATTTAGCAAATATAATACTAGGTTTATATTATGTAGGTCTTCATATAGTCAATTTAGCAAATATAATACTAGGTTTATATTATGTAGGTTTTCATATAGTCAATTTAGCAAATATAATACTAGGTTTATATTATGTAGGTTTTCATATAGTCAATTTAGCAAATATAATACTAGGTTTATATTATGTAGGTTTTCATATAGTCAATTTAGCAAATATAATACTAGGTTTATATTATGTAGGTTTTCATATAGTCAATTTAGCAAATATAATACTAGGTTTATATTATGTAGGTTTTCATATAGTCAATTTAGCAAATATAATACTAGGTTTATATTATGTAGGTTTTCATATAGTCAATTTAGCAAATATAATACTAGGTTTATATTATGTAGGTTTTCATATAGTCAATTTAGCAAATATAATACTAGGTTTATATTATGTAGGTTTTCATATAGTCAATTTAGCAAATATAATACTAGGTTTATATTATGTAGGTTTTCATATAGTCAATTTAGCAAATATAATACTAGGTTTATATTATGTAGGTCTTCATATAGTCAATTTAGCAAATATAATACTAGGTTTATATTATGTAGGTTTTCATATAGTCAATTTAGCAAATATAATACTAGGTTTATATTATGTAGGTTTTCATATAGTCAATTTAGCAAATATAATACTAGGTTTATATTATGTAGGTTTTCATATAGTCAATTTAGCAAATATAATACTAGGTTTATATTATGTAGGTTTTCATATAGTCAATTTAGCAAATATAATACTAGGTTTATATTATGTAGGTTTTCATATAGTCAATTTAGCAAATATAATACTAGGTTTATATTATGTAGGCCTTCATATAGTCAATTTAGCAAATATAATACTAGGTTTATATTATGTAGGTTTTCATATAGTCAATTTAGCAAATATAATACTAGGTTTATATTATGTAGGTCTTCATATAGTCAATTTAGCAAATATAATACTAGGTTTATATTATGTAGGTCTTCATATAGTCAATTTAGCAAATATAATACTAGGTTTATATTATGTAGGTCTTCATAAAGTCAATTTAGCAAATATAATACTAGGTTTATATTATGTAGGTTTTCATATAGTCAATTTAGCAAATATAATACTAGGTTTATATTATGTAGGTTTTCATATAGTCAATTTAGCAAATATAATACTAGGTTTATATTATGTAGGTCTTCATATAGTCAATTTAGCAAATATAATACTAGGTTTATATTATGTAGGTCTTCATATAGTCAATTTAGCAAATATAATACTAGGTTTATATTATGTAGGTCTTCATATAGTCAATTTAGCAAATATAATACTAGGTTTATATTATGTAGGTTTTCATATAGTCAATTTAGCAAATATAATACTAGGTTTATATTATGTAGGTTTTCATATAGTCAATTTAGCAAATATAATACTAGGTTTATATTATGTAGGTTTTCATATAGTCAGTTTAGCAAATATAATACTAGGTTTATATTATGTAGGTTTTCATATAGTCAGTTTAGCAAATATAATACTAGGTTTATATTATGTAGGTTTTCATATAGTCAATTTAGCAAATATAATACTAGGTTTATATTATGTAGGTCTTCATATATTCAAATTAGCAAATATAATACTAGGTTTATATTATGTAGGTTTTCATATAGTCAATTTAGCAAATATAATACTAGGTTTATATTATGTAGGTCTTCATATAGTCAATTTAGCAAATATAATACTAGGTTTATATTATGTAGGTCTTCATATAGTCAATTTAGCAAATATAATACTAGTTTTATATTATGTAGGTCTTCATATAGTCAATTTAGCAAATATAATACTAGGTTTATATTATGTAGGTCTTCATATAGTCAATTTAGCAAATATAATACTAGGTTTATATTATGTAGGTTTTCATATAGTCAATTTAGCAAATATAATACTAGGTTTATATTATGTAGGTTTTCATATAGTCAATTTAGCAAATATAATACTAGGTTTATATTATGTAGGTTTTCATATAGTCAATTTAGCAAATATAATACTAGGTTTATATTATGTAGGTCTTCATATAGTCAATTTAGCAAATATAATACTAGGTTTATATTATGTAGGTCTTCATATAGTCAATTTAGCAAATATAATACTAGGTTTATATTATGTAGGTTTTCATATAGTCAATTTAGCAAATATAATACTAGGTTTATATTATGTAGGTTTTCATATAGTCAATTTAGCAAATATAATACTAGGTTTATATTATGTAGGTTTTCATATAGTCAATTTAGCAAATATAATACTAGGTTTATATTATGTAGGTCTTCATATAGTCAATTTAGCTAATATAATACTAGGTTTATATTATGTAGGTTTTCATATAGTCAATTTAGCAAATATAATACTAGGTTTATATTATGTAGGTTTTCATATAGTCAATTTAGCAAATATAATACTAGGTTTATATTATGTAGGTTTTCATATAGTCAATTTAGCAAATATAATACTAGGTTTATATTATGTAGGTCTTCATATAGTCAATTTAGCAAATATAATACTAGGTTTATATTATGTAGGTTTTCATATAGTCAATTTAGCAAATATAATACTAGGTTTATATTATGTAGGTTTTCATATAGTCAATTTAGCAAATATAATACTAGGTTTATATTATGTAGGTTTTCATATAGTCAATTTAGCAAATATAATACTAGGTTTATATTATGTAGGTTTTCATATAGTCAATTTAGCAAATATAATACTAGGTTTATATTATGTAGGTTTTCATATAGTCAATTTAGCAAATATAATACTAGGTTTATATTATGTAGGCCTTCATATAGTCAATTTAGCAAATATAATACTAGGTTTATATTATGTAGGTTTTCATATAGTCAATTTAGCAAATATAATACTAGGTTTATATTATGTAGGTCTTCATATAGTCAATTTAGCAAATATAATACTAGGTTTATATTATGTAGGTCTTCATATAGTCAATTTAGCAAATATAATACTAGGTTTATATTATGTAGGTCTTCATAAAGTCAATTTAGCAAATATAATACTAGGTTTATATTATGTAGGTTTTCATATAGTCAATTTAGCAAATATAATACTAGGTTTATATTATGTAGGTTTTCATATAGTCAATTTAGCAAATATAATACTAGGTTTATATTATGTAGGTCTTCATATAGTCAATTTAGCAAATATAATACTAGGTTTATATTATGTAGGTCTTCATATAGTCAATTTAGCAAATATAATACTAGGTTTATATTATGTAGGTCTTCATATAGTCAATTTAGCAAATATAATACTAGGTTTATATTATGTAGGTTTTCATATAGTCAATTTAGCAAATATAATACTAGGTTTATATTATGTAGGTTTTCATATAGTCAATTTAGCAAATATAATACTAGGTTTATATTATGTAGGTTTTCATATAGTCAGTTTAGCAAATATAATACTAGGTTTATATTATGTAGGTTTTCATATAGTCAGTTTAGCAAATATAATACTAGGTTTATATTATGTAGGTTTTCATATAGTCAATTTAGCAAATATAATACTAGGTTTATATTATGTAGGTCTTCATATATTCAAATTAGCAAATATAATACTAGGTTTATATTATGTAGGTTTTCATATAGTCAATTTAGCAAATATAATACTAGGTTTATATTATGTAGGTCTTCATATAGTCAATTTAGCAAATATAATACTAGGTTTATATTATGTAGGTCTTCATATAGTCAATTTAGCAAATATAATACTAGTTTTATATTATGTAGGTCTTCATATAGTCAATTTAGCAAATATAATACTAGGTTTATATTATGTAGGTCTTCATATAGTCAATTTAGCAAATATAATACTAGGTTTATATTATGTAGGTTTTCATATAGTCAATTTAGCAAATATAATACTAGGTTTATATTATGTAGGTTTTCATATAGTCAATTTAGCAAATATAATACTAGGTTTATATTATGTAGGTTTTCATATAGTCAATTTAGCAAATATAATACTAGGTTTATATTATGTAGGTCTTCATATAGTCAATTTAGCAAATATAATACTAGGTTTATATTATGTAGGTCTTCATATAGTCAATTTAGCAAATATAATACTAGGTTTATATTATGTAGGTTTTCATATAGTCAATTTAGCAAATATAATACTAGGTTTATATTATGTAGGTTTTCATATAGTCAATTTAGCAAATATAATACTAGGTTTATATTATGTAGGTTTTCATATAGTCAATTTAGCAAATATAATACTAGGTTTATATTATGTAGGTCTTCATATAGTCAATTTAGCTAATATAATACTAGGTTTATATTATGTAGGTCTTCATATAGTCAATTTAGCAAATATAATACTAGGTTTATATTATGTAGGTCTTCATAAAGTCAATTTAGCAAATATAATACTAGGTTTATATTATGTAGGTTTTCATATAGTCAATTTAGCAAATATAATACTAGGTTTATATTATGTAGGTTTTCATATAGTCAATTTAGCAAATATAATACTAGGTTTATATTATGTAGGTCTTCATATAGTCAATTTAGCAAATATAATACTAGGTTTATATTATGTAGGTCTTCATATAGTCAATTTAGCAAATATAATACTAGGTTTATATTATGTAGGTTTTCATATAGTCAATTTAGCAAATATAATACTAGGTTTATATTATGTAGGTTTTCATATAGTCAAATTAGCAAATATAATACTAGGTTTATATTATGTAGGTTTTCATATAGTCAGTTTAGCAAATATAATACTAGGTTTATATTATGTTGGTTTTCATATAGTCAATTTAGCAAATATAATACTAGGTTTATATTATGTAGGTTTTCATATAGTCAATTTAGCAAATATAATACTAGGTTTATATTATGTAGGTTTTCATATAGTCAATTTAGCAAATATAATACTAGGTTTATATTATGTAGGTTTTCATATAGTCAATTTAGCAAATATAATACTAGGTTTATATTATGTAGGTCTTCATATAGTCAATTTAGCAAATATAATACTAGGTTTATATTATGTAGGTTTTCATATAGTCAATTTAGCAAATATAATACTAGGTTTATATTATGTAGGTCTTCATATAGTCAATTTAGCAAATATAATACTAGGTTTATATTATGTGACATAGGTCTTCATATAGTCAATTTAGCAAATATAATACTAGGTTTATATTATGTAGGTTTTCATATAGTCAATTTAGCAAATATAATACTAGGTTTATATTATGTAGGTCTTCATATAGTCAATTTAGCAAATATAATACTAGGTTTATATTATGTAGGTTTTCATATAGTCAATTTAGCAAATATAATACTAGGTTTATATTATGTAGGTTTTCATATAGTCAATTTAGCAAATATAATACTAGGTTTATATTATGTAGGTCTTCATATAGTCAATTTAGCAAATATAATACTAGGTTTATATTATGTAGGTCTTCATATAGTCAATTTAGCAAATATAATACTAGGTTTATATTATGTAGGTCTTCATATAGTCAATTTAGCAAATATAATACTAGGTTTATATTATGTAGGTTTTCATATAGTCAATTTAGCAAATATAATACTAGGTTTATATTATGTAGGTTTTCATATAGTCAATTTAGCAAATATAATACTAGGTTTATATTATGTAGGTTTTCATATAGTCAGTTTAGCAAATATAATACTAGGTTTATATTATGTAGGTTTTCATATAGTCAGTTTAGCAAATATAATACTAGGTTTATATTATGTAGGTTTTCATATAGTCAATTTAGCAAATATAATACTAGGTTTATATTATGTAGGTCTTCATATAGTCAAATTAGCAAATATAATACTAGGTTTATATTATGTAGGTTTTCATATAGTCAATTTAGCAAATATAATACTAGGTTTATATTATGTAGGTCTTCATATAGTCAATTTAGCAAATATAATACTAGGTTTATATTATGTAGGTCTTCATATAGTCAATTTAGCAAATATAATACTAGTTTTATATTATGTAGGTCTTCATATAGTCAATTTAGCAAATATAATACTAGGTTTATATTATGTAGGTCTTCATATAGTCAATTTAGCAAATATAATACTAGGTTTATATTATGTAGGTTTTCATATAGTCAATTTAGCAAATATAATACTAGGTTTATATTATGTAGGTTTTCATATAGTCAATTTAGCAAATATAATACTAGGTTTATATTATGTAGGTTTTCATATAGTCAATTTAGCAAATATAATACTAGGTTTATATTATGTAGGTTTTCATATAGTCAATTTAGCAAATATAATACTAGGTTTATATTATGTAGGTCTTCATATAGTCAATTTAGCAAATATAATACTAGGTTTATATTATGTAGGTTTTCATATAGTCAATTTAGCAAATATAATACTAGGTTTATATTATGTAGGTTTTCATATAGTCAATTTAGCAAATATAATACTAGGTTTATATTATGTAGGTTTTCATATAGTCAATTTAGCAAATATAATACTAGGTTTATATTATGTAGGTCTTCATATAGTCAATTTAGCAAATATAATACTAGGTTTATATTATGTAGGTCTTCATATAGTCAATTTAGCAAATATAATACTAGGTTTATATTATGTAGGTCTTCATAAAGTCAATTTAGCAAATATAATACTAGGTTTATATTATGTAGGTTTTCATATAGTCAATTTAGCAAATATAATACTAGGTTTATATTATGTAGGTTTTCATATAGTCAATTTAGCAAATATAATACTATGTTTATATTATGTAGGTCTTCATATAGTCAATTTAGCAAATATAATACTAGGTTTATATTATGTAGGTCTTCATATAGTCAATTTAGCAAATATAATACTAGGTTTATATTATGTAGGTCTTCATATAGTCAATTTAGCAAATATAATACTAGGTTTATATTATGTAGGTTTTCATATAGTCAATTTAGCAAATATAATACTAGGTTTATATTATGTAGGTTTTCATATAGTCAGTTTAGCAAATATAATACTAGGTTTATATTATGTAGGTTTTCATATAGTCAGTTTAGCAAATATAATACTAGGTTTATATTATGTAGGTTTTCATATAGTCAATTTAGCAAATATAATACTAGGTTTATATTATGTAGGTTTTCATATAGTCAATTTAGCAAATATAATACTAGGTTTATATTATGTAGGTTTTCATATAGTCAATTTAGCAAATATAATACTAGGTTTATATTATGTAGGTCTTCATATAGTCAATTTAGCAAATATAATACTAGGTTTATATTATGTAGGTCTTCATATAGTCAATTTAGCAAATATAATACTAGGTTTATATTATGTAGGTTTTCATATAGTCAATTTAGCAAATATAATACTAGGTTTATATTATGTAGGTTTTCATATAGTCAATTTAGCAAATATAATACTAGGTTTATATTATGTAGGTCTTCATATAGTCAATTTAGCAAATATAATACTAGGTTTATATTATGTAGGTTTTCATATAGTCAATTTAGCAAATATAATACTAGGTTCATATTATGTAGGTCTTCATATAGTCAATTTAGCAAATATAATACTAGGTTTATATTATGTAGGTCTTCATATAGTCAATTTAGCAAATATAATACTAGGTTTATATTATGTAGGTCTTCATATAGTCAATTTAGCAAATATAATACTAGGTTTATATTATGTAGGTTTTCATATAGTCAATTTAGCAAATATAATACTAGGTTTATATTATGTAGGTCTTCATATAGTCAATTTAGCAAATATAATACTAGGTTTATATTATGTAGGTTTTCATATAGTCAATTTAGCAAATACAATACTAGGTTTATATTATGTTGGTTTTCATATAGTCAATTTAGCAAATATAATACTAGGTTTATATTATGTAGGTTTTCATATAGTCAATTTAGCAAATATAATACTAGGTTTATATTATGTAGGTTTTCATATAGTCAATTTAGCAAATATAATACTAGGTTTATATTATGTAGGTTTTCATATAGTCAATTTAGCAAATATAATACTAGGTTTATATTATGTAGGTTTTCATATAGTCAATTTAGCAAATATAATACTAGGTTTATATTATGTAGGTTTTCATATAGTCAATTTAGCAAATATAATACTAGGTTTATATTATGTAGGTTTTCATATAGTCAATTTAGCAAATATAATACTAGGTTTATATTATGTAGGTCTTCATATAGTCAATTTAGCAAATATAATACTAGGTTTATATTATGTAGGTTTTCATATAGTCAATTTAGCAAATATAATACTAGGTTTATATTATGTAGGTCTTCATATAGTCAATTTAGCAAATATAATACTAGGTTTATATTATGTAGGTCTTCATATAGTCAATTTAGCAAATATAATACTAGGTTTATATTATGTAGGTTTTCATATAGTCAATTTAGCAAATATAATACTAGGTTTATATTATGTAGGTCTTCATATAGTCAATTTAGCAAATATAATACTAGGTTTATATTATGTAGGTCTTCATAAACAAGAGTTATGTTTTCTCAGTGTTGCAAAACATAAATTTATACTACAATAGTAATTGCCAACACTACACAATAACAACACGATACTTGCTGTGTATTTGAGCCAACATAAATATACACCTGAATAAATCAAATAAACTCTTATCAATGTTATAAAGATTGCCAGGGGATAATTTGAACTTGGACCAACCTAGACTACACTAAACTAATATCAAAATGAACTAATAATGATACTACCAATTGAAGCAGTAATTATAATATCTATAAGACAACATAATAAAAAAAAAATTTCATTAACTGAATGGGGGCTCTAGCCAAATAAATAATGCAGTCTACAATTCGGTACTCATTATTCTACAGTCATCTACTAATTAATAATTATCATCTACAAAAAGATAACAAAAGCTGGCTTGTCATTTAACATTTTTATTGAATTAATACTTGAAAAGTATATCAAAGGGACTTGACCAGTGAAATACTAAAATTATCTATTGCGGCATATATGACAGTGCATAAATGACCACTGATATATCACCTTTGTAATAAGAATTGATAACTCAACTTGGGGATTTCTTTTGAAGGACAGGCGTGTCGTAATATCAGAATATGGCACTTATCGCATTCCTAGAGGTTTGCGAGCTTAAACATGTTATTAAATCTGTACATCATTCCAGCATTCGTACCAGAGATATCAAAGTTAAAGTTATTTCCTATTAAAATGTTAAAATATGTTAACAAAATACATTTTGTAATTATATTCTTTCCCCTGAATTGATTAAGAGGTTAAATTAATTAACATATTTATATCTTGTATAAAACATAATCAGTTCCACTATAAAAACATGTTTTTTAAATTTTAATAATCATGAAATTTGTATTTTAAAGGTGTTGAAAACAGCTTGCAAAGGTTTTTGGAATCAGCACGCCAGATGGAAACATTTTTCTTAAATAAAAGATTAATTTTATCTGTTGCAAAACCTGAACATGTGTTGAATGAAGTAAGTTTTATTTTGATTATCTTTATAGAGGTGGAATGAAGTCATTTTTTTGTTTCTTTTAAACTTCAAGTTGAACTTAAAGAAAATGTTATCAAACCCATATAAGGTCGACTTCCACTTCAACTTTGCCATCCCTACCATAACTGCTATAGAAAGAGAGAAAACTGAACATACTAAAAGCTAAAGCATCCCTACCATAACTGCTATAGAAAGAGAGAAAACTGAACATACTAAAAGCTAGAGCATCCCTACCATAACTGCTATAGAAAGAGAGAAAACTGAACATACTAAAAGCTAAAGCATCCCTACCATAACTGCTATAGAAAGAGAGAAAACTGAACATACTAAAAGCTAGAGCATCCCTACCATAACTGATATAGAAAGAGAGAAAACTGAACATACTAAAAGCTAAAGCACCCCTACCATAACTGCTATAGAAAGAAAGAAAACTGAACATACTAAAAGCTAAAGCATCCCTACCATAACTGCTATAGAAAGAGAGAAAACTGAGCATACTAAAAGCTAAAGCATCCCTACCATAACTGCTATAGAAAGAGAGAAAACTGAACATACTAAAAGCTAAAGCATCCCTACCATAACTGCTATAGAAAGAGAGAAAACTGAGCATACTAAAAGCTAAAGCATCCCTACCATAACTGCTATAGAAAGAGAGAAAACTGAGCATACTAAAAGCTAAAGCATCCCTACCATAACTGCTATAGAAAGAGAGAAAACTGAACATACTAAAAGCTAAAGCATCCCTACCATAACTGCTATAGAAAGAGAGAAAACTGAACATACTAAAAGCTAAAGCATCCCTACCATAACTGCTATAGAAAGAGAGAAAACTGAACATACTAAAAGCTAGAGCATCCCTACCATAACTGATATAGAAAGAGAGAAAACTGAACATACTAAAAGCTAAAGCACCCCTACCATAACTGCTATAGAAAGA
The DNA here is from genome assembly GCA_949126835.1 of Anisus vortex. NCBI lineage: Eukaryota > Metazoa > Mollusca > Gastropoda > Planorbidae > Anisus > Anisus vortex. The sequence continues at coordinate 45,359,745 of OX421492.1, read as the reverse complement.
AAGAAAACTGAACATACTAAAAGCTAAAGCATCCCTACCATAACTGCTATAGAAAGAGAGAAAACTGAGCATACTAAAAGCTAAAGCATCCCTACCATAACTGCTATAGAAAGAGAGAAAACTGAACATACTAAAAGCTAAAGCATCCCTACCATAACTGCTATAGAAAGAGAGAAAACTGAACATACTAAAAGCTAGAGCATCCCTACCATAACTGATATAGAAAGAGAGAAAACTGAACATACTAAAAGCTAAAGCACCCCTACCATAACTGCTATAGAAAGAAAGAAAACTGAACATACTAAAAGCTAAAGCATCCCTACCATAACTGCTATAGAAAGAGAGAAAACTGAGCATACTAAAAGCTAAAGCATCCCTACCATAACTGCTATAGAAAGAGAGAAAACTGAACATACTAAAAGCTAAAGCATCCCTACCATAACTGCTATAGAAAGAGAGAAAACTGAACATACTAAAAGCTAAAGCATCCCTACCATAACTGCTATAGAAAGAGAGAAAACTGAACATACTAAAAGCTAAAGCATCCCTACCATAACTGCTATAGAAAGAGAGAAAACTGAACATACTAAAAGCTAAAGCATTCCTACCATAACTGCTATAGAAAGAGAGAAAACTGAACATACTAAAAGCTAAAGCATCCCTACCATAACTGCTATAGAAAGAGAGAAAACTGAACATACTAAAAGCTAAAGCATCCCTACCATAACTGCTATAGAAAGAGAGAAAACTGAACATACTAAAAGCTAAAGCATCCCTACCATAACTGATATAGAAAGAGAGAAAACTGAACATACTAAAAGCTAAAGCATCCCTACCATAACTGATATAGAAAGAGAGAAAACTGAACATACTAAAAGCTAAAGCATCCCTACCATAACTGCTATAGAAAGAGAGAAAACTGAACATACTAAAAGCTAAAGCATCCCTACCATAACTGCTATAGAAAGAGAGAAAACTGAACATACTAAAAGCTAAAGCATCCCTACCATAACTGCTATAGAAAGAGAGAAAACTGAACATACTAAAAGCTAGAGCTTGGAGAGATTTGATATATAAATATATAATCTTTTGTATAATAATAAAAAAAAATATTTTTTATTTTAATGAAAGTCTTAGTTAAATTCATTATATATGTAGCGGCCATGGCCAATAGTCAGCAATTTGCTGTAAATTTACTGAACAATGTCAAATATTTTCTTGATTTCTGTCATTGGCTGACCAGTTTACAAAATAGCATGAGACTTTAAAAAATTCTACCAATGTTTTCACTTGCTGATGGCAAATAAAGTTTTTCATTAATTTCTTTTTCAACAACATTATGTTATAAAATGTTGCCTTGGTTGACTAGAGAGGTACACTTTCTTTATTCTCCTTGCCTTTTTCCAGTTGAACTCTTTAGCCCTTGTAGTCACAGATTGCTGCCTCTACCCCTTAACACTCAATGTCACAGACATACTATTTGCTTTAGGTAAAAAACACAATTATTTGATTTTGTACAGAGCACTGTATATACATCTACACTTTAGGCATCCATCTCCCCCCTACATGTTTTCTCCTGCATCGGCTCCATTGGCTCCCTGTGAAAGCCAGAATTGAACATAAAGTGGCACTACTTTGCCATCAGTGCCTTTTTAATAACGAGATTCCGTCCTATCTCAAGGAACTAATTATACCATACGTCCCGCAAAGAACACTTTGTTCTGCCAACTCATCGCTTCTGGAAGTGTGCCGTTTCTCTCTGACGACCGTTGGCCTTAGAGCCTTCTCAGTAGGCCTATCCGGTCCGAAGGTGTGGAATCTACTTCCCATTCAACTCAGGCTAACAAGCTCTCTTGTTACTTTCAAAATACTGAAAAACTCATTATTTCAATATTTACCTTAACATTTAACATACTTTAGACCCCTACTGTCTTACTTATATGTTGGGTCGGTTAATGTTACATTTATTTGATTTGTCTTTTTTAAATCATCAATTAGCTTTGTCTCCTAGCCTACAGTAATATCTGTGTACTTACTTGTATCTTAAATGCGCTCTGAGCTTACATTATGTTTATTGGCAGCGCTATAAGGTATACAAATATTATTATTGTTTTATTTCCAGAATTCTACATTACAGGCAGTATAAACCATTTTTAACTACTAGAAAATTAGACTTTGGTGAAGCCTCTCAGCTTATGTCAGAAATAGCTGTTGACTGGTGGAATTTTGTTGCAACATATATGATAATATGAAGAGTCTGGTCCAGGGGAAAACATACTGACATTTTATTTAGTTATGGACCTAGACTATAGTGTGTACTAAAATACTTTTAAAGTGAAAGAAAATGGAAAATTTGATTGGAAAATTAGAAAAGAAAAGACATGTACAATGGAATAATTGAACAAGTTGAATCCAATTTAATTTTTGCCATTAACAATTTAGATTTTAAAGATCATTACTTTTTTTTTACTTGAAATATTTCAGGATATTTTAGAGTTGAAGGCCGAATCTGAGAGGAAAGAGAAACTCATTGAAAAGCATCATGAAAAGTTGCCTAAATGGCAAGCTCTACTACGCTCCAATGCCCCAGCTTTGCCTACAAGCCCATATTCAGGGAGCCAGCCTCAACCCCATCAGACTATGGTACCTGGTCCAGCAATGTCAACATCCATAGGACCACAGATGGGAGGTTCTGCCAACCAACCTATCATTATGAATCAACAGATGACAAGTATGCCTCCAGGTCAATATCCAGGTCCACCTGCTGGTCATCCAGGACAGTACAACATGCCACCACCAGCGTACCCCCAGGGACCTCTTGCATATTTAGAACGCATGTAATTTGTTAAACAGTTTGTGTTTCATGCATCATCAAACATTGGCACAACATGCCACCACCAGCTTACCCCCAGGGACCTCTTGCATATTTAGAACGCATGTAATTTGTTAAACAGTTTGTGTTTCATGCATCATCAAACATTGGCACAACATGCCACCACCAGCTTACTCCCAGGCACCTCTTGCATATTTTGAACGCATGTAGTTTGTTAAACAGTTTGTGTTTCATGCATCATCAAACATTGGCACAACATGCCACCACCAGCTTACCCCTAGCGACCTCTTGCATATTTAGAACGCATGTAGTTTGTTAAACAGTTTGTGTTTCATGCATCATCAAATATTGGTACAATTTGCCACCACCAGCTTACCCCTAGCGACTTAGAACGCATGTAGTTTGTTAAACAGTTTGTGTTTCATGCATCATCAAATATTGGTACAATTTGCCACCACCAGCTTACCCCCAGGGATCTCTTGCATATTTAGAATGCATGTAGTTTGTTAAACAGTTTGTGTTTCATGCATCAGGATTAGATTTATGTTTCATTTAACCTTTGCCTGACAACCAGGTAACACTTGATGATTACTGCTTTTTTTTTTTACATACAAAGTCATGTAATTTTTTTTTTATTATAGTCTTAACATGTGGGACTTTCATTACATGTTGCACTAAATAAAGTTTCATTTTTGTACTGGCTTTTTGTGATGCAACCCCACGGAATTGTACTGAAGTCGGAAAAAAAAGATATTTAGTTTTAGGTCTTTAATAAAAAAGCTAGACTAATTCATGTATCTATAAAGTGTTGAAAGCATTTTTAAAATCGATCAATTAGTTCAAAAGTTATACAAAATTATATAGTCAAGGTAAGGGAAGTCATTTTGGAGAAAAATGAAAAAGAAAACAGTAATGATTTTTCACAATTTAGCATAGCAACCGATAATTAAATATTACAAGGATGAATAAATATTACTTATCACCAGGGGCGAAGCCATAGGGGGGGGCTGAGGGGGGCTAAGCCCCCCTGGAATTTAAAAAAAAATCTTTTTTAAACAAATTTTGTACAAAATATGCTAATTCGCTAAAAATTCGGTAAATCTTTGTCACGCAAAAGTTCAGCCCACCCTGGTATTTGGTAAATTTTTTTCACTCGAAAGTTCAGCCCCCCCTGGAAAAAATTTCTGGCTTAGCCCCTGCTTATCGGCATGAAATTAAGCAAACACTTTTACAATGAGTCAATATATAAGCTGCTAAAGTTTTAAATAATTTAATTAATATTTGGTTGACTTTTATGTTTAGAAGACATTTTGTTTGATTTTATACAAAAGTTGCATAAAATCACATTTCACAGTTATAAGTTAAGGCATTCAACATTACCAATCAAAATAATCACAATAATGACCTCAGATCCTTTTCTAAAATTTTTTTGCATTTATTGAAAAATCTGTTTTACAGACTTTCGTACCGTTTCGTGAGGTTGCATCACATTTATGGAACTAAATGGAATCTGAATATCGTACAAGATATGGTTTTCAGAGACCAGTAAATACAATTCCTTCTCCCACTACCTAACACCCCGGTTAGTACTAGTAGAACTACAGTAGAACCTATATAACTAAACAAATGAAAAAAAAAATGTATACATTATCACAAAAGCCGAAAAAAATTATACTTTCGCTTTTCACATAACTAAATTTCTAACTAAAAAGCATACAGTTGCTCTACTAATCAAACCGTGCCCATGATCTGTCTTAGAACTAAAATGGTTTAAATCTGACATTTTTAAAGATGGAATTTAGTCTGGTTTTTATCTCTATATATTGTGAAATAATCTCTAGTGTATAGGTTCCCACGTGGGGTGTTCCTACTCGCCTGTAGGTGCTATGATGGCGTTAGTATTGGAGGTTGTGTTGGGAAGCTCTTGGGGGGGGGGGGGGGGCTGTTGATCGCTAGGGGGTAGGCTAACTAGTGTAATTTTATTTTTTTAAATACGCTGAAGTTCGAATAGCTAATAGCGCCAACAACCACATGCATCTATGATCTAAAACCAACAACAAACAGCACAAATCCCACAAACAAATCCACAGGAAATAATGGGGAATACAATTTTAAAACATTCCATTACACAAGATCAAAGGATGTGAAAATATACAAATCTACCTTTAGTTTTTCGCATAGAGTAAAACAATATTAATAGTTCTGTATACGCTTTTATAATTACTCATTTACACCTAATAAAGATTTAAATGTTAAAAATAGTTTAAACCTTATCCAGTATTATGTCAATTATTTGATTTTTCATGTATAGTTTTTGTTATGAAATGTTATTGTAATATTATATATTATATTTCATTATCTTCTCTAAATTCATATTATCAATCGATAACATTACAGTTTTATTTTCATGTAAGTGCAATTTATATCAAAACATGACAAGACAATGAAAATTTTTATAATGTACAACAAAAAAAAAATTCAAAATAATTACCATACATTATAATTATATTTAAACAACAAAACAGTTACAAAATTCACACTGGTTGCATCAATGAGGCTGGGGTGTGGTGCGACATCTGAAAAAGTATACTATAAGTAGTTTATGTCTGTGTTCAAAGACAAACCTTGAGAAGATGTGTGGGGGAGGGCATCCCTGTGGCATTCGGCCAGCATGCCTTCAAACTAATTTACAGGAATACGAGGCAGGCTCCAATGACTCTATGGTCATGTTAATCCAAAGTACTGGGCAGATGGAGCAAGTTGATCTAGCATGCAACAATCTCATAGGCCAGCATGGGCTAGAGGATGTGGAGATGACTTCCTCCCCCTGGGCTTCATAACATGCCTGGCTTATCTTAAACCCTGTACTAAGGGAGCAGTCTCATGGGTGTAAAAAGCATGACTCCCCAACAGTGTCTCGCAGACATCGTCCTTTAAGGACTTAAAAATGGTGAACTATGCTACATGCACTAATCTAATGGCATCTACAGTCTAAAAGGAAAATACCCAGTACCTTTTGTACAACTATTTATCGACGTTTACAAAACAAATTGTTACGTTCTAACAACACTATTTGACAATAGTGTAAAGTGTTAGACAATTTATTTATATTCAGTGTTTATTTAATTGTACAAAGATGACAATAAAAATTAAATATAATCTCTCTTATAAGTTTTTGCCATGTCTGATGCCACTAGGGGGGAGTAAGATAACTAATATGGGTTCAATCTTGTATATGAAATAAGGAAAGTGTTTTTATCCCTATGTCTGAGTATTGTAAGATTGATTTTGTGTTGTATTTCTGAATTCTGTAAGAATTTTTTGCTTTCTATACGCCTCTTATTACTACGTTTGTCTTCTTCCCACTAGTATGTTTACATTTAGTGATTCAATTATCAGTGTTATCCATACACTTGTCAGTTGTGAATATTCACTTGTAATGAACCTTGCATATTTTCCCTGAATTTGTTCTAGTATTTTAATGTTTCTTTAGTTGATGGGTCCTATACAAAAGATGTAAATTCTAGTAAAGTAAAGGTCGAACTAATGTTTTCTTTAGTTGATGGGTCCTATACAAAAGATGTAAATTCTAGTAAAGTAAAGGTCGAACTAATGTTTTCTTTAGTTGATGGGTCCTATACAAAAGATGTAAATTCTAGTAAAGGTCGAACTATTGTTTTCTTTAGTTGATGGGTCCTATACAAAAGATGTAAATTCTAGTAAAGTAAAGGTCGAACTAATGTTTTCTTTAGTTGATGGGTCCTATACAAAAGATGTAAATTCTAGTAAAGTAAAGGTCGAACTAATGTTTTCTTTAGTTGATGGGTCCTATACAAACGATGTAAATTCTAGTAAAGTAAAGGTCGAACTAATGTTTTCTTTAGTTGATGGGTCCTATACAAAAGATGTAAATTCTAGTAAAGGTCGAACTAATGTTTTCTTTAGTTGATGGGTCCTATACAAAAGATGTAAATTCTAGTAAAGTAAAGGTCGAACTAATGTTTTCTTTAGTTGATGGGTCCTATACAAAAGATGTAAATTCTAGTAAAGTAAAGATCGAACTAATGTTTTCTTTAGTAGATGGGTCCTATACAAAAGATGTAAATTCTAGTAAAGGTTGAACTAATGTTTTCTTTAGTTGATGGGTCCTATACAAAAGATGTAAATTCTAGTAAAGTAAAGGTCGAACTAATGTTTTCTTTAGTAGATGGGTCCTATACAAAAGATGTAAATTCTAGTAAACTAAAGGTCGAACTAATGTTTTGTTTAGTTGATGGGTCCTATACAAAAGATGTAAATTCTAGTAAAGTAAAGGTCGAACTAATGTTTTCTTTAGTTGATGGGTCCTATACAAAAGATGTAAATTCTAGTAAAATAAAGGTCGAACTAATGTTTTCTTTAGTTGATGGGTCCTATACAAAAGATGTAAATTCTAGTAAAGGTCGAACTTTTGTTTTCTTTAGTGGAAGTGTCCTATACAAAAGATGTTAATTCTAGTAAAGTAAAGGTCAAACTAATGTTTTCTTTAGTTGATGGGTCCTATACAAAAGATGTAAATTCTAGTAAAGTAAAGATCGAACTAATGTTTTCTTTAGTTGATGGGTCCTATACAAAAGATGTAAATTCTAGTAAAGGTCGAACTAATGTTTTCTTTAGTTGCTGGGTCCTATACAAAAGATGTAAATTCTAGTAAAGGTCGAACTATTGTTTTCTTTAGTTGATGGGTCCTATACAAAAGATATAAATTCTAGTAAAGGGCGAACTAATGTTTTCTTTAGTTGATGGGTCCTTTACAAAAGATGTAAATTCTAGTAAAGGTCGAACTATTGATTTCTTTAGTTGATGGGTCCTATACAAAAGATGTAAATTCTAGTAAAGTAAAGGTCGAACTAATGTTTTCTTTAGTTGATGGGTCCTATACAAACGATGTAAATTCTAGTAAAGTAAAGGTCGAACTAATGTTTTCTTTAGTTGATGGGTCCTATACAAAAGATGTAAATTCTAGTAAAGGTCGAACTAATGTTTTCTTTAGTTGATGGGTCCTATACAAAAGATGTAAATTCTAATAAAGTAAAGGTCGAACTAATGTTTTTTTTAGTTGATGGGTCCTATACAAAAGATATAAATTCTAGTAAAGGGCGAACTAATGTTTTCTTTAGTTGATGGGTCCTATACAAAAGATGTAAATTCTAGTAAAGGTCGAACTAATGTTTTCTTTAGTTGATGGGTCCTATACAAAAGATGTAAATTCTAGTAAAGTAAATATCGAACTAATGTTTTCTTTAGTTGATGGGTCCTATACAAAAGATGTAAATTCTAGTAAAGGTCGAACTATTGTTTTCTTTAGTTGATGGGTCCTATACAAAAGATGTAAATTCTAGTAAAGGGCGAACTAATGTTTTCTTTAGTTGATGCGTCCTATACAAAAGATGTAAATTCTAGTAAAGGGCGAACTAATGTTTTCTTTAGTTGATGGGTCCTATACAAAAGATATAAATTCTAGTAAAGGGCGAACTAATGTTTTCTTTAGTTGATGGGTCCTATACAAAAGATGTAAATTCTAGTAAAGGTCGAACTATTGTTTTCTTTAGTTGATGGGTCCTATACAAAAGATGTAAATTCTAGTAAAGTAAAGATCGAACTAATGTTTTCTTTAGTTGATGGGTCCTATACAAAAGATGTAAATTCTAGTAAAGTAAAGATCGAACTAATGTTTTCTTTAGTTTATGGGTCCTATACACAAGATGTAAATTCTAGTAAAGTAAAGGTCGAACTAATGTTTTCTTTAGTTGATGAGTCCTATACAAAAGATGTAAATTCTAGTAAAGTAAATGTCGAACTAATGTTTTCTTTAGTTGATGGGTCCTATACAAAAGATGTAAATTCTAGTAAAATAAAGGTCGAACTAATGTTCTCTTTAGTTGATGGGTCCTATACAAAAGATGTAAATTCTAGTAAAGGTCGAACTTTTGTTTTCTTTAGTTGATGCGTCCTATACAAAAGATGTTAATTCTAGTAAAGTAAAGGTCAAACTAATGTTTTCTTTAGTTGATGGGTCCTATACAAAAGATGTAAATTCTAGTAAAGTAAAGGTCGAACTAATGTTTTCTTTAGTTGATGGGTCCTATACAAACGATGTAAATTCTAGTAAAGGTCGAACTAATGTTTTCTTTAGTTGATGTGTCCTATACAAAAGATGTAAATTCTAGTAAAGGTCGAACTATTGTTTTCTTTAGTTGATGGGTCCTATACAAAAGATATAAATTCTAGTAAAGTAAAGGTCGAACTAATGTTTTCTTTAGTTGATGGGTCCTTTACAAAAGATGTAGGCTAAATTCCAGTAAAGGTCGAATATTGTTTTCTTTAGTTGATGGGTCCTATACAAAATATGTAAATTCTAGTAAAGTAAAGGTCGAACTAATGTTTTCTTTAGTTGATGGGTCCTATACAAAAGATGTAAATTCTAGTAAAGTAAAGGTCGAACTAATGTTTTCTTTAGTTGATGGGTCCTATACAAACGATGTAAATTCTAGTAAAGTAAAGGTCGAACTAATGTTTTCTTTAGTTGATGGGTCCTATACAAAAGATGTAAATTCTAGTAAAGGTCGAACTAATGTTTTCTTTAGTTGATGCGTCCTATACAAAAGATGTAAATTCTAGTAAAGTAAAGGTCGAACTAATGTTTTCTTTAGTTGATAGGTCCTATACAAAAGATATAAATTCTAGTAAAGTAAAGGTCGAACTAATGTTTTCTTTAGTTTATAAGTCCTATACAAAAGATGTAAATTCTAGTAAAGGTCGAACTATTGTTTTCTTTAGTTGATGGGTCCTATACAAAAGATGTAAATTCTAGTAAAGTGAAGGTCGAACTAATGTTTTCTTTAGTTGATGCGTCCTATACAAAAGATGTAAATTCTAGTAAAGGGCGAACTAATGTTTTCTTTAGTTGATGGGTCCTATACAAAAGATATAAATTCTAGTAAAGGTCGAACTAATGTTTTCTTTAGTTGATGGGTCCTATACAAAAGATGTAAATTCTAGTAAAGGTCGAACTATTGTTTTCTTTAGTTGATGGGTCCTATACAAAAGATGTAAATTCTAGTAAAGTAAAGATCGAACTAATGTTTTCTTTAGTTGATGGGTCCTATACAAAAGATGTAAATTCTAGTAAAGTAAAGATCGAACTAATGTTTTCTTTAGTTGATGGGTCCTATACAAAAGATGTAAATTCTAGTAAAGTAAAGGTCGAACTAATGTTTTCTTTAGTTGATGGGTCCTATAAAAAAGATGTAAATTCTAGTAAAGTAAAGGTCGAACTAATGTTTTCTTTAGTTGATGGGTCCTATACAAAAGATGTAAATTCTAGTAAAGTAAAGATTGAACTAATGTTTTCTTTAGTTGATGGGTCCTATACAAAAGATGTAAATTCTAGTAAAGTAAAGGTCGAACTAATGTTTTCTTTAGTTGATGGGTCCTATACAAACGATGTAAATTCTAGTAAAGTAAAGGTCGAACTAATGTTTTCTTTAGTTGATGGGTCCTATACAAAAGATGTAAATTCTAGTAAAGTAAAGGTCGAACTAATGTTTTCTTTAGTTGATGGGTCCTATACAAAAGATGTAAATTCTAGTAAAGGTCGAACTATTGTTTTCTTTAGTTGATGGGTCCTATACAAAAGATGTAAATTCTAGTAAAGGTCGAACTAATGTTTTCTTTAGTTGATGGGTTCTATACAAAAGATGTAAATTCTAGTAAAGTAAAGGTCGAACTAATGTTTTCTTTAGTTGATGGGTCCTATACAAACGATGTAAATTCTAGTAAAGTAAAGATCGAACTAATGTTTTCTTTAGTTGATGGGTCCTATACAAAAGATATAAATTCTAGTAAAGGGCGAACTAATGTTTTCTTTAGTTGATGGGTCCTATACAAAAGATGTAAATTCTAGTAAAGGTCGAACTAATGTTTTCTTTAGTTGATGGGTCCTATACAAAAGATGTAAATTCTAGTAAAGTAAAGGTCGAACTAATGTTTTCTTTAGTTGATGGGTCCTATACAAAAGATGTAAATTCTAGTAAAGGTCGAACTATTGTTTTCTTTAGTTGATGGGTCCTATACAAAAGATGTAAATTCTAGTAAAGTAAAGATCGAACTAATGTTTTCTTTAGTTGATGGGTCCTATACAAAAGATGTAAATTCTAGTAAAGTAAAGATCGAACTAATGTTTTCTTTAGTTGATGGGTCCTATATAAAAGATGTAAATTCTAGTAAAGTAAAGGTCGAACTAATGTTTTCTTTAGTTGATGGGTCCTATACAAAAGATGTAAATTCTAGTAAAGTAAAGGTCGAACTAATGTTTTCTTTAGTTGATGGGTCCTATACAAAAGATGTAAATTCTAGTAAAGTAAAGATTGAACTAATGTTTTCTTTAGTTGATGGGTCCTATACAAAAGATGTAAATTCTAGTAAAGGTCGAACTTTTGTTTTCTTTAGTTGATGCGTCCTATACAAAAGATGTTAATTCTAGTAAAGTAAAGATCAAACTAATGTTTTCTTTAGTTGATGGGTCCTATACAAAAGATGTAAATTCTAGTAAAGTAAAGGTCGAACTAATGTTTTCTTTAGTTGATGGGTCCTATACAAACGATGTAAATTCTAGTAAAGGTCGAACTAATGTTTTCTTTAGTTGATGTGTCCTATACAAAAGATGTAACTTCTAGTAAAGGTCGAACTAATGTTTTCTTTAGTTGATGGGTCCTATACAAAAGATGTAAATTCTAGTAAAGGTCGAACTATTGTTTTCTTTAGTTGATGGGTCCTATACAAAAGATATAAATTCTAGTAAAGTAAAGGTCGAACTAATGTTTTCTTTAGTTGATGGGTCCTTTACAAAAGATGTAGGCTAAATTCTAGTAAAGGTCGAATATTGTTTTCTTTAGTTGATGGGTCCTATACAAAAGATGTAAATTCTAGTAAAGTAAAGGTCGAACTAATGTTTTCTTAAGTTGATGGGTCCTATACAAAATATGTAAATTCTAGTAAAGTAAAGGTCGAACTAATGTTTTCTTTAGTAGATGGGTCCTATACAAACGATGTAAATTCTAGTAAAGGTCGAACTAATGTTTTCTTTAGTTGATGGGTCCTATACAAAAGATGTAAATTCTAGTAAAGTAAAGGTCGAACTAATGTTTTCTTTAGTTTATGGGTCCTATACAAAAGATATACATTCTAGTAAAGGGCGAACTAATGTTTTCTTCACTTGATGGGTCCTATACAAAAGATGTAAATTCTAGTAAAGTAAAGGTCGAACTAATGTTTTCTTTAGTTGATAGGTCCTATACAAAAGATATAAATTCTAGTAAAGTAAAGGTCGAACTAATGTTTTCTTTAGTTGATAAGTCCTATACAAAAGATGTAAATTCTAGTAAAGGTCGAACTATTGTTTTCTTTAGTTGATGGGTCCTATACAAAAGATGTAAATTCTAGTAAAGTAAAGATCGAACTAATGTTTTCTTTAGTTGATGGGTCCTATACAAAAGATGTAAATTCTAGTAAAGTAAAGATCGAACTAATGTTTTCTTTAGTTTATGGGTCCTATACACAAGATGTAAATTCTAGTAAAGTAAAGGTCGAACTAATGTTTTCTTTAGTTGATGAGTCCTATTCAAAAGATGTAAATTCTAGTAAAGTAAATGTCGAACTAATGTTTTCTTTAGTTGATGGGTCCTATACAAAAGATGTAAATTCTAGTAAAGTAAATGTCGAACTAATGTTTTCTTTAGTTGATGGGTCCTATACAAAAGATGTAAATTCTAGTAAAATAAAGGTCGAACTAATGTTCTCTTTAGTTGATGGGTCCTATACAAAAGATGTAAATTCTAGTAAAGGTCGAACTTTTGTTTTCTTTAGTTGATGCGTCCTATACAAAAGATGTTAATTCTAGTAAAGTAAAGGTCAAACTAATGTTTTCTTTAGTTGATGGGTCCTATACAAAAGATGTAAATTCTAGTAAAGTAAAGGTCGAACTAACGTTTTCTTTAGTTGATGGGTCCTATACAAACGATGTAAATTCTAGTAAAGGTCGAACTAATGTTTTCTTTAGTTGATGTGTCCTATACAAAAGATGTAACTTCTAGTAAAGGTCGAACTAATGTTTTCTTTAGTTGATGGGTCCTATACAAAAGATGTAAATTCTAGTAAAGGTCGAACTATTGTTTTCTTTAGTTGATGGGTCCTATACAAAAGATATAAATTCTAGTAAAGTAAAGGTCGAACTAATGTTTTCTTTAGTTGATGGGTCCTTTACAAAAGATGTAGGCTAAATTCTAGTAAAGGTCGAATATTGTTTTCTTTAGTTGATGGGTCCTATACAAAAGATGTAAATTCTAGTAAAGTAAAGGTCGAACTAATGTTTTCTTTAGTTGATGGGTCCTATACAAAAGATGTAAATTCTAGTAAAGGTCGAACTAATGTTTTCTTTAGTTGATGGGTCCTATACAAAAGATGTAAATTCTAGTAAAGGTCGAACTATTGTTTTCTTTAGTTGATGGGTCATATACAAAAGATGTAAATTCTAGTAAAGTAAAGATCGAACTAATGTTTTCTTTAGTTGATGGGTCCTATACAAAAGATGTAAATTCTAGTAAAGTAAAGATCGAACTAATGTTTTCTTTAGTTGATGGGTCCTATACAAAAGATGTAAATTCTAGTAAAGTAAAGGTCGAACTAATGTTTTCTTTAGTTGATGGGTCCTATAAAAAAGATGTAAATTCTAGTAAAGTAAAGGTCGAACTAATGTTTTCTTTAGTTGATGGGTCCTATACAAAAGATGTAAATTCTAGTAAAGTAAAGATTGAACTAATGTTTTCTTTAGTTGATGGGTCCTATACAAAAGATGTAAATTCTAGTAAAGTAAAGGTCGAACTAATGTTTTCTTTAGTTGATGGGTCCTATACAAACGATGTAAATTCTAGTAAAGTAAAGGTCGAACTAATGTTTTCTTTAGTTGATGGGTCCTATACAAAAGATGTAAATTCTAGTAAAGTAAAGGTCGAACTAATGTTTTCTTTAGTTGATGGGTCCTATACAAAAGATGTAAATTCTAGTAAAGGTCGAACTATTGTTTTCTTTAGTTGATGGGTCCTATACAAAAGATGTAAATTCTAGTAAAGGTCGAACTAATGTTTTCTTTAGTTGATGGGTCCTATACAAAAGATGTAAATTCTAGTAAAGTAAAGGTCGAACTAATGTTTTCTTTAGTTGATGGGTCCTATACAAACGATGTAAATTCTAGTAAAGTAAAGATCGAACTAATGTTTTCTTTAGTTGATGGGTCCTATACAAAAGATATAAATTCTAGTAAAGGGCGAACTAATGTTTTCTTTAGTTGATGGGTCCTATACAAAAGATGTAAATTCTAGTAAAGGTCGAACTAATGTTTTCTTTAGTTGATGGGTCCTATACAAAAGATGTAAATTCTAGTAAAGTAAAGGTCGAACTAATGTTTTCTTTAGTTGATGGGTCCTATACAAAAGATGTAAATTCTAGTAAAGGTCGAACTATTGTTTTCTTTAGTTGATGGGTCCTATACAAAAGATGTAAATTCTAGTAAAGTAAAGATCGAACTAATGTTTTCTTTAGTTGATGGGTCCTATACAAAAGATATAAATTCTAGTAAAGGGCGAACTAATGTTTTCTTTAGTTGATGGGTCCTATACAAAAGATGTAAATTCTAGTAAAGGTCGAACTAATGTTTTCTTCACTTGATGGGTCCTATACAAAAGATGTAAATTCTAGTAAAGTAAAGGTCGAACTAATGTTTTCTTTAGTTGATAGGTCCTATACAAAAGATATAAATTCTAGTAAAGTAAAGGTCGAACTAATGTTTTCTTTAGTTGATAAGTCCTATACAAAAGATGTAAATTCTAGTAAAGGTCGAACTATTGTTTTCTTTAGTTGATGGGTCCTATACAAAAGATGTAATTTCTAGTAAAGTGAAGGTCGAACTAATGTTTTCTTTAGTTGATGGGTCCTATACAAAAGATGTAAATTCTAGTAAAGTAAAGGTCGAACTAATGTTTTCTTTAGTTGATGGGTCCTATACAAAAGATGTAAATTCTAGTAAAGGTCGAACTATTGTTTTCTTTAGTTGATGGGTCCTATACAAAAGATGTAAATTCTAGTAAAGGTCGAACTAATGTTTTCTTTAGTTGATGGGTTCTATACAAAAGATGTAAATTCTAGTAAAGTAAAGGTCGAACTAATGTTTTCTTTAGTTGATGGGTCCTATACAAACGATGTAAATTCTAGTAAAGTAAAGATCGAACTAATGTTTTCTTTAGTTGATGGGTCCTATACAAAAGATATAAATTCTAGTAAAGGGCGAACTAATGTTTTCTTTAGTTGATGGGTCCTATACAAACGATGTAAATTCTAGTAAAGTAAAGGTCGAACTAATGTTTTCTTTAGTTGATGGGTCCTATACAAAAGATGTAAATTCTAGTAAAGGTCGAACTATTGTTTTCTTTAGTTGATGGGTCCTATACAAAAGATGTAAATTCTAGTAAAGTAAAGATCGAACTAATGTTTTCTTTAGTTGATGGGTCCTATACAAAAGATGTAAATTCTAGTAAAGTAAAGATCGAACTAATGTTTTCTTTAGTTTATGGGTCCTATACACAAGATGTAAATTCTAGTAAAGTAAAGGTCGAACTAATGTTTTCTTTAGTTGATGAGTCCTATACAAAAGATGTAAATTCTAGTAAAGTAAATGTCGAACTAATGTTTTCTTTAGTTGATGGGTCCTATACAAAAGATGTAAATTCTAGTAAAATAAAGGTCGAACTAATGTTCTCTTTAGTTGATGGGTCCTATACAAAAGATGTAAATTCTAGTAAAGGTCGAACTTTTGTTTTCTTTAGTTGATGCGTCCTATACAAAAGATGTTAATTCTAGTAAAGTAAAGGTCAAACTAATGTTTTCTTTAGTTGATGGGTCCTATACAAAAGATGTAAATTCTAGTAAAGTAAAGGTCGAACTAATGTTTTCTTTAGTTGATGGGTCCTATACAAACGATGTAAATTCTAGTAAAGGTCGAACTAATGTTTTCTTTAGTTGATGTGTCCTATACAAAAGATGTAAATTCTAGTAAAGGTCGAACTATTGTTTTCTTTAGTTGATGGGTCCTATACAAAAGATATAAATTCTAGTAAAGTAAAGGTCGAACTAATGTTTTCTTTAGTTGATGGGTCCTTTACAAAAGATGTAGGCTAAATTCCAGTAAAGGTCGAATATTGTTTTCTTTAGTTGATGGGTCCTATACAAAATATGTAAATTCTAGTAAAGTAAAGGTCGAACTAATGTTTTCTTTAGTTGATGAATCCTATACAAAAGATGTAAATTCTAGTAAAGTAAAGGTCGAACTAATGTTTTCTTTAGTTGATGGGTCCTATACAAACGATGTAAATTCTAGTAAAGTAAAGGTCGAACTAATGTTTTCTTTAGTTGATGGGTCCTATACAAAAGATGTAAATTCTAGTAAAGGTCGAACTAATGTTTTCTTTAGTTGATGCGTCCTATACAAAAGATGTAAATTCTAGTAAAGTAAAGGTCGAACTAATGTTTTCTTTAGTTGATAGGTCCTATACAAAAGATATAAATTCTAGTAAAGTAAAGGTCGAACTAATGTTTTCTTTAGTTTATAAGTCCTATACAAAAGATGTAAAATCTAGTAAAGGTCGAACTATTGTTTTCTTTAGTTGATGGGTCCTATACAAAAGATGTAAATTCTAGTAAAGTGAAGGTCGAACTAATGTTTTCTTTAGTTGATGCGTCCTATACAAAAGATGTAAATTCTAGTAAAGGGCGAACTAATGTTTTCTTTAGTTGATGGGTCCTATACAAAAGATATAAATTCTAGTAAAGGTCGAACTAATGTTTTCTTTAGTTGATGGGTCCTATACAAAAGATGTAAATTCTAGTAAAGGTCGAACTATTGTTTTCTTTAGTTGATGGGTCCTATACAAAAGATGTAAATTCTAGTAAAGTAAAGATCGAACTAATGTTTTCTTTAGTTGATGGGTCCTATACAAAAGATGTAAATTCTAGTAAAGTAAAGATCGAACTAATGTTTTCTTTAGTTGATGGGTCCTATACAAAAGATGTAAATTCTAGTAAAGTAAAGGTCGAACTAATGTTTTCTTTAGTTGATGGGTCCTATAAAAAAGATGTAAATTCTAGTAAAGTAAAGGTCGAACTAATGTTTTCTTTAGTTGATGGGTCCTATACAAAAGATGTAAATTCTAGTAAAGTAAAGATTGAACTAATGTTTTCTTTAGTTGATGGGTCCTATACAAAAGATGTAAATTCTAGTAAAGTAAAGGTCGAACTAATGTTTTCTTTAGTTGATGGGTCCTATACAAACGATGTAAATTCTAGTAAAGTAAAGGTCGAACTAATGTTTTCTTTAGTTGATGGGTCCTATACAAAAGATGTAAATTCTAGTAAAGTAAAGGTCGAACTAATGTTTTCTTTAGTTGATGGGTCCTATACAAAAGATGTAAATTCTAGTAAAGGTCGAACTATTGTTTTCTTTAGTTGATGGGTCCTATACAAAAGATGTAAATTCTAGTAAAGGTCGAACTAATGTTTTCTTTAGTTGATGGGTTCTATACAAAAGATGTAAATTCTAGTAAAGTAAAGGTCGAACTAATGTTTTCTTTAGTTGATGGGTCCTATACAAACGATGTAAATTCTAGTAAAGTAAAGATCGAACTAATGTTTTCTTTAGTTGATGGGTCCTATACAAAAGATATAAATTCTAGTAAAGGGCGAACTAATGTTTTCTTTAGTTGATGGGTCCTATACAAAAGATGTAAATTCTAGTAAAGGTCGAACTAATGTTTTCTTTAGTTGATGGGTCCTATACAAAAGATGTAAATTCTAGTAAAGTAAAGGTCGAACTAATGTTTTCTTTAGTTGATGGGTCCTATACAAAAGATGTAAATTCTAGTAAAGGTCGAACTATTGTTTTCTTTAGTTGATGGGTCCTATACAAAAGATGTAAATTCTAGTAAAGTAAAGATCGAACTAATGTTTTCTTTAGTTGATGGGTCCTATACAAAAGATGTAAATTCTAGTAAAGTAAAGATCGAACTAATGTTTTCTTTAGTTGATGGGTCCTATATAAAAGATGTAAATTCTAGTAAAGTAAAGGTCGAACTAATGTTTTCTTTAGTTGATGGGTCCTATACAAAAGATGTAAATTCTAGTAAAGTAAAGGTCGAACTAATGTTTTCTTTAGTTGATGGGTCCTATACAAAAGATGTAAATTCTAGTAAAGTAAAGATTGAACTAATGTTTTCTTTAGTTGATGGGTCCTATACAAAAGATGTAAATTCTAGTAAAGGTCGAACTTTTGTTTTCTTTAGTTGATGCGTCCTATACAAAAGATGTTAATTCTAGTAAAGTAAAGATCAAACTAATGTTTTCTTTAGTTGATGGGTCCTATACAAAAGATGTAAATTCTAGTAAAGTAAAGGTCGAACTAATGTTTTCTTTAGTTGATGGGTCCTATACAAACGATGTAAATTCTAGTAAAGGTCGAACTAATGTTTTCTTTAGTTGATGTGTCGTATACAAAAGATGTAACTTCTAGTAAAGGTCGAACTAATGTTTTCTTTAGTTGATGGGTCCTATACAAAAGATGTAAATTCTAGTAAAGGTCGAACTATTGTTTTCTTTAGTTGATGGGTCCTATACAAAAGATATAAATTCTAGTAAAGTAAAGGTCGAACTAATGTTTTCTTTAGTTGATGGGTCCTTTACAAAAGATGTAGGCTAACTTCTAGTAAAGGTCGAATATTGTTTTCTTTAGTTGATGGGTCCTATACAAAAGATGTAAATTCTAGTAAAGTAAAGGTCGAACTAATGTTTTCTTAAGTTGATGGGTCCTATACAAAATATGTAAATTCTAGTAAAGTAAAGGTCGAACTAATGTTTTCTTTAGTAGATGGGTCCTATACAAACGATGTAAATTCTAGTAAAGGTCGAACTAATGTTTTCTTTAGTTGATGGGTCCTATACAAAAGATGTAAATTCTAGTAAAGTAAAGGTCGAACTAATGTTTTCTTTAGTTTATGGGTCCTATACAAAAGATATACATTCTAGTAAAGGGCGAACTAATGTTTTCTTTAGTTGATGGGTCCTATACAAAAGATGTAAATTCTAGTAAAGGTCGAACTAATGTTTTCTTCACTTGATGGGTCCTATACAAAAGATGTAAATTCTAGTAAAGTAAAGGTCGAACTAATGTTTTCTTTAGTTGATAGGTCCTATACAAAAGATATAAATTCTAGTAAAGTAAAGGTCGAACTAATGTTTTCTTTAGTTGATAAGTCCTATACAAAAGATGTAAATTCTAGTAAAGGTCGAACTATTGTTTTCTTTAGTTGATGGGTCCTATACAAAAGATGTAAATTCTAGTAAAGTAAAGATCGAACTAATGTTTTCTTTAGTTGATGGGTCCTATACAAAAGATGTAAATTCTAGTAAAGTAAAGATCGAACTAATGTTTTCTTTAGTTTATGGGTCCTATACACAAGATGTAAATTCTAGTAAAGTAAAGGTCGAACTAATGTTTTCTTTAGTTGATGAGTCCTATTCAAAAGATGTAAATTCTAGTAAAGTAAATGTCGAACTAATGTTTTCTTTAGTTGATGGGTCCTATACAAAAGATGTAAATTCTAGTAAAGTAAATGTCGAACTAATGTTTTCTTTAGTTGATGGGTCCTATACAAAAGATGTAAATTCTAGTAAAATAAAGGTCGAACTAATGTTCTCTTTAGTTGATGGGTCCTATACAAAAGATGTAAATTCTAGTAAAGGTCGAACTTTTGTTTTCTTTAGTTGATGCGTCCTATACAAAAGATGTTAATTCTAGTAAAGTAAAGGTCAAACTAATGTTTTCTTTAGTTGATGGGTCCTATACAAAAGATGTAAATTCTAGTAAAGTAAAGGTCGAACTAACGTTTTCTTTAGTTGATGGGTCCTATACAAACGATGTAAATTCTAGTAAAGGTCGAACTAATGTTTTCTTTAGTTGATGTGTCCTATACAAAAGATGTAACTTCTAGTAAAGGTCGAACTAATGTTTTCTTTAGTTGATGGGTCCTATACAAAAGATGTAAATTCTAGTAAAGGTCGAACTATTGTTTTCTTTAGTTGATGGGTCCTATACAAAAGATATAAATTCTAGTAAAGTAAAGGTCGAACTAATGTTTTCTTTAGTTGATGGGTCCTTTACAAAAGATGTAGGCTAAATTCTAGTAAAGGTCGAATATTGTTTTCTTTAGTTGATGGGTCCTATACAAAAGATGTAAATTCTAGTAAAGTAAAGGTCGAACTAATGTTTTCTTTAGTTGATGGGTCCTATACAAAAGATGTAAATTCTAGTAAAGGTCGAACTAATGTTTTCTTTAGTTGATGGGTCCTATACAAAAGATGTAAATTCTAGTAAAGGTCGAACTATTGTTTTCTTTAGTTGATGGGTCATATACAAAAGATGTAAATTCTAGTAAAGTAAAGATCGAACTAATGTTTTCTTTAGTTGATGGGTCCTATACAAAAGATGTAAATTCTAGTAAAGTAAAGATCGAACTAATGTTTTCTTTAGTTGATGGGTCCTATACAAAAGATGTAAATTCTAGTAAAGTAAAGGTCGAACTAATGTTTTCTTTAGTTGATGGGTCCTATAAAAAAGATGTAAATTCTAGTAAAGTAAAGGTCGAACTAATGTTTTCTTTAGTTGATGGGTCCTATACAAAAGATGTAAATTCTAGTAAAGTAAAGATTGAACTAATGTTTTCTTTAGTTGATGGGTCCTATACAAAAGATGTAAATTCTAGTAAAGTAAAGGTCGAACTAATGTTTTCTTTAGTTGATGGGTCCTATACAAACGATGTAAATTCTAGTAAAGTAAAGGTCGAACTAATGTTTTCTTTAGTTGATGGGTCCTATACAAAAGATGTAAATTCTAGTAAAGTAAAGGTCGAACTAATGTTTTCTTTAGTTGATGGGTCCTATACAAAAGATGTAAATTCTAGTAAAGGTCGAACTATTGTTTTCTTTAGTTGATGGGTCCTATACAAAAGATGTAAATTCTAGTAAAGGTCGAACTAATGTTTTCTTTAGTTGATGGGTCCTATACAAAAGATGTAAATTCTAGTAAAGTAAAGGTCGAACTAATGTTTTCTTTAGTTGATGGGTCCTATACAAACGATGTAAATTCTAGTAAAGTAAAGATCGAACTAATGTTTTCTTTAGTTGATGGGTCCTATACAAAAGATATAAATTCTAGTAAAGGGCGAACTAATGTTTTCTTTAGTTGATGGGTCCTATACAAAAGATGTAAATTCTAGTAAAGGTCGAACTAATGTTTTCTTTAGTTGATGGGTCCTATACAAAAGATGTAAATTCTAGTAAAGTAAAGGTCGAACTAATGTTTTCTTTAGTTGATGGGTCCTATACAAAAGATGTAAATTCTAGTAAAGGTCGAACTATTGTTTTCTTTAGTTGATGGGTCCTATACAAAAGATGTAAATTCTAGTAAAGTAAAGATCGAACTAATGTTTTCTTTAGTTGATGGGTCCTATACAAAAGATGTAAATTCTAGTAAAGTAAAGATCGAACTAATGTTTTCTTTAGTTGATGGGTCCTATATAAAAGATGTAAATTCTAGTAAAGTAAAGGTCGAACTAATGTTTTCTTTAGTTGATGGGTCCTATACAAAAGATGTAAATTCTAGTAAAGTAAAGGTCGAACTAATGTTTTCTTTAGTTGATGGGTCCTATACAAAAGATGTAAATTCTAGTAAAGTAAAGATTGAACTAATGTTTTCTTTAGTTGATGGGTCCTATACAAAAGATGTAAATTCTAGTAGGCCTAAAGGTCGAACTTTTGTTTTCTTTAGTTGATGCGTCCTATACAAAAGATGTTAATTCTAGTAAAGTAAAGGTCAAACTAATGTTTTCTTTAGTTGATGGGTCCTATACAAAAGATGTAAATTCTAGTAAAGTAAAGGTCGAACTAATGTTTTCTTTAGTTGATGGGTCCTATACAAACGATGTAAATTCTAGTAAAGGTCGAACTAATGTTTTCTTTAGTTGATGTGTCCTAAACAAAAGATGTAACTTCTAGTAAAGGTCGAACTAATGTTTTCTTTAGTTGATGGGTCCTATACAAAAGATGTAAATTCTAGTAAAGGTCGAACTATTGTTTTCTTTAGTTGATGGGTCCTATACAAAAGATATAAATTCTAGTAAAGTAAAGGTCGAACTAATGTTTTCTTTAGTTGATGGGTCCTTTACAAAAGATGTAGGCTAAATTCTAGTAAAGGTCGAATATTGTTTTCTTTAGTTGATGGGTCCTATACAAAAGATGTAAATTCTAGTAAAGTAAAGGTCGAACTAATGTTTTCTTAAGTTGATGGGTCCTATACAAAATATGTAAATTCTAGTAAAGTAAAGGTCGAACTAATGTTTTCTTTAGTAGATGGGTCCTATACAAACGATGTAAATTCTAGTAAAGGTCGAACTAATGTTTTCTTTAGTTGATGGGTCCTATACAAAAGATGTAAATTCTAGTAAAGTAAAGGTCGAACTAATGTTTTCTTTAGTTTATGGGTCCTATACAAAAGATATACATTCTAGTAAAGGGCGAACTAAGGTTTTCTTTAGTTGATGGGTCCTATACAAAAGATGTAAATTCTAGTAAAGGTCGAACTAATGTTTTCTTCACTTGATGGGTCCTATACAAAAGATGTAAATTCTAGTAAAGTAAAGGTCGAACTAATGTTTTCTTTAGTTGATAGGTCCTATACAAAAGATATAAATTCTAGTAAAGTAAAGGTCGAACTAATGTTTTCTTTAGTTGATAAGTCCTATACAAAAGATGTAAATTCTAGTAAAGGTCGAACTATTGTTTTCTTTAGTTGATGGGTCCTATACAAAAGATGTAAATTCTAGTAAAGTAAAGATCGAACTAATGTTTTCTTTAGTTGATGGGTCCTATACAAAAGATGTAAATTCTAGTAAAGTAAAGATCGAACTAATGTTTTCTTTAGTTTATGGGTCCTATACACAAGATGTAAATTCTAGTAAAGTAAAGGTCGAACTAATGTTTTCTTTAGTTGATGAGTCATATTCAAAAGATGTAAATTCTAGTAAAGTAAATGTCGAACTAATGTTTTATTTAGTTTATGGGTCCTATACAAAAGATGTAAATTCTTGTAAAGTAAATGTCGAACTAATGTTTTCTTTAGTTGATGGGTCCTATACAAAAGATGTAAATTCTAGTAAAATAAAGGTCGAACTAATGTTCTCTTTAGTTGATGGGTCCTATACAAAAGATGTAAATTCTAGTAAAGGTCGAACTTTTGTTTTCTTTAGTTGATGCGTCCTATACAAAAGATGTTAATTCTAGTAAAGTAAAGGTCAAACTAATGTTTTCTTTAGTTGATGGGTCCTATACAAAAGATGTAAATTCTAGTAAAGTAAAGGTCGAACTAATGTTTTCTTTAGTTGATGGGTCCTATACAAACGATGTAAATTCTAGTAAAGGTCGAACTAATGTTTTCTTTAGTTGATGTGTCCTATACAAAAGATGTAACTTCTAGTAAAGGTCGAACTAATGTTTTCTTTAGTTGATGGGTCCTATACAAAAGATGTAAATTCTAGTAAAGGTCGAACTATTGTTTTCTTTAGTTGATGGGTCCTATACAAAAGATATAAATTCTAGTAAAGTAAAGGTCGAACTAATGTTTTCTTTAGTTGATGGGTCCTTTACAAAAGATGTAGGCTAAATTCTAGTAAAGGTCGAATATTGTTTTCTTTAGTTGATGGGTCCTATACAAAAGATGTAAATTCTAGTAAAGTAAAGGTGGAACTAATGTTTTCTTTAGTTGATGGGTCCTATACAAAAGATGTAAATTCTAGTAAAGTAAAGGTCGAACTAATGTTTTCTTTAGTTGATGGGTCCTATACAAACGATGTAAATTCTAGTAAAGTAAAGGTCGAACTAATGTTTTCTTTAGTTGATGGGTCCTATACAAAAGATGTAAATTCTAGTAAAGGTCGAACTAATGTTTTCTTTAGTTGATGCGTCCTATACAAAAGATGTAAATTCTATTAAAGTAAAGGTCGAACTAATGTTTTCTTTAGTTGATAGGTCCTATACAAAAGATATAAATTCTAGTAAAGTAAAGGTCGAACTAATGTTTTCTTTAGTTTATAAGTCCTATACAAAAGATGTAAATTCTAGTAAAGGTCGAACTATTGTTTTCTTTAGTTGATGGGTCCTATACAAAAGATGTAAATTCTAGTAAAGTGAAGGTCGAACTAATGTTTTCTTTAGTTGATGCGTCCTATACAAAAGATGTAAATTCTAGTAAAGGGCGAACTAATGTTTTCTTTAGTTGATGGGTCCTATACAAAAGATATAAATTCTAGTAAAGGGCGAACTAATGTTTTATTTAGTTGATGGGTCCTATACAAAAGATGTAAATTCTAGTAAAGGTCGAACTAATGTTTTCTTTAGTTGATGGGTCCTATACAAAAGATGTAAATTCTAGTAAAGGTCGAACTATTGTTTTCTTTAGTTGATGGGTCCTATACAAAAGATGTAAGTTCTAGTAAAGTAAAGATCGAACTAATGTTTTCTTTAGTTGATGGGTCCTATACAAAAGATGTAAATTCTAGTAAAGTAAAGATCGAACTAATGTTTTCTTTAGTTGATGGGTCCTATACAAAAGATGTAAATTCTAGTAAAGTAAAGGTCGAACTAATGTTTTCTTTAGTTGATGGGTCCTATACAAAAGATGTAAATTCTAGTAAAGTAAAGGTCGAACTAATGTTTTCTTTAGTTGATGGGTCCTATACAAAAGATGTAAATTCTAGTAAAGTAAAGATTGAACTAATGTTTTCTTTAGTTGATGGGTCCTATACAAAAGATGTAAATTCTAGTAAAGTAAAGGTCGAACTAATGTTTTCTTTAGTTGATGGGTCCTATACAAACGATGTAAATTCTAGTAAAGTAAAGGTCGAACTAATGTTTTCTTTAGTTGATGGGTCCTATACAAAAGATGTAAATTCTAGTAAAGTAAAGGTCGAACTAATGTTTTCTTTAGTTGATGGGTCCTATACAAAAGATGTAAATTCTAGTAAAGGTCGAACTATTGTTTTCTTTAGTTGATGGGTCCTATACAAAAGATGTAAATTCTAGTAAAGGTCGAACTAATGTTTTCTTTAGTTGATGGGTCCTATACAAAAGATGTAAATTCTAGTAAAGTAAAGGTCGAACTAATGTTTTCTTTAGTTGATGGGTCCTATACAAACGATGTAAATTCTAGTAAAGTAAAGATCGAACTAATGTTTTCTTTAGTTGATGGGTCCTATACAAAAGATATAAATTCTAGTAAAGGGCGAACTAATGTTTTCTTTAGTTGATGGGTCCTATACAAAAGATGTAAATTCTAGTAAAGGTCGAACTAATGTTTTCTTTAGTTGATGGGTCCTATACAAAAGATGTAAATTCTAGTAAAGTAAAGGTCGAACTAATGTTTTCTTTAGTTGATGGGTCCTATACAAAAGATGTAAATTCTAGTAAAGGTCGAACTATTGTTTTCTTTAGTTGATGGGTCCTATACAAAAGATGTAAATTCTAGTAAAGTAAAGATCGAACTAATGTTTTCTTTAGTTGATGGGTCCTATACAAAAGATGTAAATTCTAGTAAAGTAAAGATCGAACTAATGTTTTCTTTAGTTGATGGGTCCTATATAAAAGATGTAAATTCTAGTAAAGTAAAGGTCGAACTAATGTTTTCTTTAGTTGATGGGTCCTATACAAAAGATGTAAATTCTAGTAAAGTAAAGGTTGAACTAATGTTTTCTTTAGTTGATGGGTCCTATACAAAAGATGTAAATTCTAGTAAAGTAAAGATTGAACTAATGTTTTCTTTAGTTGATGGGTCCTATACAAAAGATGTAAATTCTAGTAAAGGTCGAACTTTTGTTTTCTTTAGTTGATGCGTCCTATACAAAAGATGTTAATTCTAGTAAAGTAAAGATCGAACTAATGTTTTCTTTAGTTGATGGGTCCTATACAAAAGATGTAAATTCTAGTAAAGTAAAGGTCGAACTAATGTTTTCTTTAGTTGATGGGTCCTATACAAAAGATGTAAATTCTAGTAAAGTAAAGGTCGAACTAATGTTTTCTTTAGTTGATGGGTCCTATACAAACGATGTAAATTCTAGTAAAGGTCGAACTAATGTTTTCTTTAGTTGATGTGTCCTATACAAAAGATGTAACTTCTAGTAAAGGTCGAACTAATGTTTTCTTTAGTTGATGGGTCCTATACAAAAGATGTAAATTCTAGTAAAGGTCGAACTATTGTTTTCTTTAGTTGATGGGTCCTATACAAAAGATATAAATTCTAGTAAAGTAAAGGTCGAACTAATGTTTTCTTTAGTTGATGGGTCCTTTACAAAAGATGTAGGCTAAATTCTAGTAAAGGTCGAATATTGTTTTCTTTAGTTGATGGGTCCTATACAAAAGATGTAAATTCTAGTAAAGTAAAGGTCGAACTAATGTTTTCTTAAGTTGATGGGTCCTATACAAAATATGTAAATTCTAGTAAAGTAAAGGTCGAACTAATGTTTTCTTTAGTAGATGGGTCCTATACAAACGATGTAAATTCTAGTAAAGGTCGAACTAATGTTTTCTTTAGTTGATGGGTCCTATACAAAAGATGTAAATTCTAGTAAAGTAAAGGTCGAACTAATGTTTTCTTTAGTTGATGGGTCCTATACAAAAGATATAAATTCTAGTAAAGGGCGAACTAATGTTTTCTTTAGTTGATGGGTCCTATACAAAAGATGTAAATTCTAGTAAAGGTCGAACTAATGTTTTCTTCACTTGATGGGTCCTATACAAAAGATGTAAATTCTAGTAAAGTAAAGGTCGAACTAATGTTTTCTTTAGTTGATAGGTCCTATACAAAAGATATAAATTCTAGTAAAGTAAAGGTCGAACTAATGTTTTCTTTAGTTGATAAGTCCTATACAAAAGATGTAAATTCTAGTAAAGGTCGAACTATTGTTTTCTTTAGTTGATGGGTCCTATACAAAAGATGTAATTTCTAGTAAAGTGAAGGTCGAACTAATGTTTTCTTTAGTTGATGGGTCCTATACAAAAGATGTAAATTCTAGTAAAGTAAAGGTCGAACTAATGTTTTCTTTAGTTGATGGGTCCTATACAAAAGATGTAAATTCTAGTAAAGGTCGAACTATTGTTTTCTTTAGTTGATGGGTCCTATACAAAAGATGTAAATTCTAGTAAAGGTCGAACTAATGTTTTCTTTAGTTGATGGGTTCTATACAAAAGATGTAAATTCTAGTAAAGTAAAGGTCGAACTAATGTTTTCTTTAGTTGATGGGTCCTATACAAACGATGTAAATTCTAGTAAAGTAAAGATCGAACTAATGTTTTCTTTAGTTGATGGGTCCTATACAAAAGATATAAATTCTAGTAAAGGGCGAACTAATGTTTTCTTTAGTTGATGGGTCCTATACAAACGATGTAAATTCTAGTAAAGTAAAGGTCGAACTAATGTTTTCTTTAGTTGATGGGTCCTATACAAAAGATGTAAATTCTAGTAAAGTAAAGGTCGAACTAATGTTTTCTTTAGTTGATGGGTCCTATACAAAAGATGTAAATTCTAGTAAAGGTCGAACTATTGTTTTCTTTAGTTGATGGGTCCTATACAAAAGATGTAAATTCTAGTAAAGGTCGAACTAATGTTTTCTTTAGTTGATGGGTTCTATACAAAAGATGTAAATTCTAGTAAAGTAAAGGTCGAACTAATGTTTTCTTTAGTTGATGGGTCCTATACAAACGATGTAAATTCTAGTAAAGTAAAGATCGAACTAATGTTTTCTTTAGTTGATGGGTCCTATACAAAAGATGTAAATTCTAGTAAAGGTCGAACTAATGTTTTCTTTAGTTGATGGGTCCTATACAAAAGATGTAAATTCTAGTAAAGTAAAGGTCGAACTAATGTTTTCTTTAGTTGATGGGTCCTATACAAAAGATGTAAATTCTAGTAAAGGTCGAACTATTGTTTTCTTTAGTTGATGGGTCCTATACAAAAGATGTAAATTCTAGTAAAGTAAAGATCGAACTAATGTTTTCTTTAGTTGATGGGTCCTATACAAAAGATGTAAATTCTAGTAAAGTAAAGATCGAACTAATGTTTTCTTTAGTTGATGGGTCCTATATAAAAGATGTAAATTCTAGTAAAGTAAAGGTCGAACTAATGTTTTCTTTAGTTGATGGGTCCTATACAAAAGATGTAAATTCTAGTAAAGTAAAGGTCGAACTAATGTTTTCTTTAGTTGATGGGTCCTATACAAAAGATGTAAATTCTAGTAAAGTAAAGATTGAACTAATGTTTTCTTTAGTTGATGGGTCCTATACAAAAGATGTAAATTCTAGTAAAGGTCGAACTTTTGTTTTCTTTAGTTGATGCGTCCTATACAAAAGATGTTAATTCTAGTAAAGTAAAGATCAAACTAATGTTTTCTTTAGTTGATGGGTCCTATACAAAAGATGTAAATTCTAGTAAAGTAAAGGTCGAACTAATGTTTTCTTTAGTTGATGGGTCCTATACAAACGATGTAAATTCTAGTAAAGGTCGAACTAATGTTTTCTTTAGTTGATGTGTCCTATACAAAAGATGTAACTTCTAGTAAAGGTCGAACTAATGTTTTCTTTAGTTGATGGGTCCTATACAAAAGATGTAAATTCTAGTAAAGGTCGAACTATTGTTTTCTTTAGTTGATGGGTCCTATACAAAAGATATAAATTCTAGTAAAGTAAAGGTCGAACTAATGTTTTCTTTAGTTGATGGGTCCTTTACAAAAGATGTAGGCTAAATTCTAGTAAAGGTCGAATATTGTTTTCTTTAGTTGATGGGTCCTATACAAAAGATGTAAATTCTAGTAAAGTAAAGGTCGAACTAATGTTTTCTTAAGTTGATGGGTCCTATACAAAATATGTAAATTCTAGTAAAGTAAAGGTCGAACTAATGTTTTCTTTAGTAGATGGGTCCTATACAAACGATGTAAATTCTAGTAAAGGTCGAACTAATGTTTTCTTTAGTTGATGGGTCCTATACAAAAGATGTAAATTCTAGTAAAGTAAAGGTCGAACTAATGTTTTCTTTAGTTTATGGGTCCTATACAAAAGATATACATTCTAGTAAAGGGCGAACTAATGTTTTCTTTAGTTGATGGGTCCTATACAAAAGATGTAAATTCTAGTAAAGGTCGAACTAATGTTTTCTTCACTTGATGGGTCCTATACAAAAGATGTAAATTCTAGTAAAGTAAAGGTCGAACTAATGTTTTCTTTAGTTGATAGGTCCTATACAAAAGATATAAATTCTAGTAAAGTAAAGGTCGAACTAATGTTTTCTTTAGTTGATAAGTCCTATACAAAAGATGTAAATTCTAGTAAAGGTCGAACTATTGTTTTCTTTAGTTGATGGGTCCTATACAAAAGATGTAAATTCTAGTAAAGTAAAGATCGAACTAATGTTTTCTTTAGTTGATGGGTCCTATACAAAAGATGTAAATTCTAGTAAAGTAAAGATCGAACTAATGTTTTCTTTAGTTTATGGGTCCTATACACAAGATGTAAATTCTAGTAAAGTAAAGGTCGAACTAATGTTTTCTTTAGTTGATGAGTCCTATTCAAAAGATGTAAATTCTAGTAAAGTAAATGTCGAACTAATGTTTTCTTTAGTTGATGGGTCCTATACAAAAGATGTAAATTCTAGTAAAGTAAATGTCGAACTAATGTTTTCTTTAGTTGATGGGTCCTATACAAAAGATGTAAATTCTAGTAAAATAAAGGTCGAACTAATGTTCTCTTTAGTTGATGGGTCCTATACAAAAGATGTAAATTCTAGTAAAGGTCGAACTTTTGTTTTCTTTAGTTGATGCGTCCTATACAAAAGATGTTAATTCTAGTAAAGTAAAGGTCAAACTAATGTTTTCTTTAGTTGATGGGTCCTATACAAAAGATGTAAATTCTAGTAAAGTAAAGGTCGAACTAATGTTTTCTTTAGTTGATGGGTCCTATACAAACGATGTAAATTCTAGTAAAGGTCGAACTAATGTTTTCTTTAGTTGATGTGTCCTATACAAAAGATGTAACTTCTAGTAAAGGTCGAACTAATGTTTTCTTTAGTTGATGGGTCCTATACAAAAGATGTAAATTCTAGTAAAGGTCGAACTATTGTTTTCTTTAGTTGATGGGTCCTATACAAAAGATATAAATTCTAGTAAAGTAAAGGTCGAACTAATGTTTTCTTTAGTTGATGGGTCCTTTACAAAAGATGTAGGCTAAATTCTAGTAAAGGTCGAATATTGTTTTCTTTAGTTGATGGGTCCTATACAAAAGATGTAAATTCTAGTAAAGTAAAGGTCGAACTAATGTTTTCTTTAGTTGATGGGTCCTATACAAAAGATGTAAATTCTAGTAAAGGTCGAACTAATGTTTTCTTTAGTTGATGGGTCCTATACAAAAGATGTAAATTCTAGTAAAGGTCGAACTATTGTTTTCTTTAGTTGATGGGTCATATACAAAAGATGTAAATTCTAGTAAAGTAAAGATCGAACTAATGTTTTCTTTAGTTGATGGGTCCTATACAAAAGATGTAAATTCTAGTAAAGTAAAGATCGAACTAATGTTTTCTTTAGTTGATGGGTCCTATACAAAAGATGTAAATTCTAGTAAAGTAAAGGTCGAACTAATGTTTTCTTTAGTTGATGGGTCCTATAAAAAAGATGTAAATTCTAGTAAAGTAAAGGTCGAACTAATGTTTTCTTTAGTTGATGGGTCCTATACAAAAGATGTAAATTCTAGTAAAGTAAAGATTGAACTAATGTTTTCTTTAGTTGATGGGTCCTATACAAAAGATGTAAATTCTAGTAAAGTAAAGGTCGAACTAATGTTTTCTTTAGTTGATGGGTCCTATACAAACGATGTAAATTCTAGTAAAGTAAAGGTCGAACTAATGTTTTCTTTAGTTGATGGGTCCTATACAAAAGATGTAAATTCTAGTAAAGTAAAGGTCGAACTAATGTTTTCTTTAGTTGATGGGTCCTATACAAAAGATGTAAATTCTAGTAAAGGTCGAACTATTGTTTTCTTTAGTTGATGGGTCCTATACAAAAGATGTAAATTCTAGTAAAGGTCGAACTAATGTTTTCTTTAGTTGATGGGTCCTATACAAAAGATGTAAATTCTAGTAAAGTAAAGGTCGAACTAATGTTTTCTTTAGTTGATGGGTCCTATACAAACGATGTAAATTCTAGTAAAGTAAAGATCGAACTAATGTTTTCTTTAGTTGATGGGTCCTATACAAAAGATATAAATTCTAGTAAAGGGCGAACTAATGTTTTCTTTAGTTGATGGGTCCTATACAAAAGATGTAAATTCTAGTAAAGGTCGAACTAATGTTTTCTTTAGTTGATGGGTCCTATACAAAAGATGTAAATTCTAGTAAAGTAAAGGTCGAACTAATGTTTTCTTTAGTTGATGGGTCCTATACAAAAGATGTAAATTCTAGTAAAGGTCGAACTATTGTTTTCTTTAGTTGATGGGTCCTATACAAAAGATGTAAATTCTAGTAAAGTAAAGATCGAACTAATGTTTTCTTTAGTTGATGGGTCCTATACAAAAGATGTAAATTCTAGTAAAGTAAAGATCGAACTAATGTTTTCTTTAGTTGATGGGTCCTATATAAAAGATGTAAATTCTAGTAAAGTAAAGGTCGAACTAATGTTTTCTTTAGTTGATGGGTCCTATACAAAAGATGTAAATTCTAGTAAAGTAAAGGTCGAACTAATGTTTTCTTTAGTTGATGGGTCCTATACAAAAGATGTAAATTCTAGTAAAGTAAAGATTGAACTAATGTTTTCTTTAGTTGATGGGTCCTATACAAAAGATGTAAATTCTAGTAGGCCTAAAGGTCGAACTTTTGTTTTCTTTAGTTGATGCGTCCTATACAAAAGATGTTAATTCTAGTAAAGTAAAGGTCAAACTAATGTTTTCTTTAGTTGATGGGTCCTATACAAAAGATGTAAATTCTAGTAAAGTAAAGGTCGAACTAATGTTTTCTTTAGTTGATGGGTCCTATACAAACGATGTAAATTCTAGTAAAGGTCGAACTAATGTTTTCTTTAGTTGATGTGTCCTAAACAAAAGATGTAACTTCTAGTAAAGGTCGAACTAATGTTTTCTTTAGTTGATGGGTCCTATACAAAAGATGTAAATTCTAGTAAAGGTCGAACTATTGTTTTCTTTAGTTGATGGGTCCTATACAAAAGATATAAATTCTAGTAAAGTAAAGGTCGAACTAATGTTTTCTTTAGTTGATGGGTCCTTTACAAAAGATGTAGGCTAAATTCTAGTAAAGGTCGAATATTGTTTTCTTTAGTTGATGGGTCCTATACAAAAGATGTAAATTCTAGTAAAGTAAAGGTCGAACTAATGTTTTCTTAAGTTGATGGGTCCTATACAAAATATGTAAATTCTAGTAAAGTAAAGGTCGAACTAATGTTTTCTTTAGTAGATGGGTCCTATACAAACGATGTAAATTCTAGTAAAGGTCGAACTAATGTTTTCTTTAGTTGATGGGTCCTATACAAAAGATGTAAATTCTAGTAAAGTAAAGGTCGAACTAATGTTTTCTTTAGTTTATGGGTCCTATACAAAAGATATACATTCTAGCAAAGGGCGAACTAATGTTTTCTTTAGTTGATGGGTCCTATACAAAAGATGTAAATTCTAGTAAAGGTCGAACTAATGTTTTCTTCACTTGATGGGTCCTATACAAAAGATGTAAATTCTAGTAAAGTAAAGGTCGAACTAATGTTTTCTTTAGTTGATAGGTCCTATACAAAAGATATAAATTCTAGTAAAGTAAAGGTCGAACTAATGTTTTCTTTAGTTGATAAGTCCTATACAAAAGATGTAAATTCTAGTAAAGGTCGAACTATTGTTTTCTTTAGTTGATGGGTCCTATACAAAAGATGTAAATTCTAGTAAAGTAAAGATCGAACTAATGTTTTCTTTAGTTGATGGGTCCTATACAAAAGATGTAAATTCTAGTAAAGTAAAGATCGAACTAATGTTTTCTTTAGTTTATGGGTCCTATACACAAGATGTAAATTCTAGTAAAGTAAAGGTCGAACTAATGTTTTCTTTAGTTGATGAGTCCTATTCAAAAGATGTAAATTCTAGTAAAGTAAATGTCGAACTAATGTTTTCTTTAGTTTATGGGTCCTATACAAAAGATGTAAATTCTAGTAAAGTAAATGTCGAACTAATGTTTTCTTTAGTTGATGGGTCCTATACAAAAGATGTAAATTCTAGTAAAATAAAGGTCGAACTAATGTTCTCTTTAGTTGATGGGTCCTATACAAAAGATGTAAATTCTAGTAAAGGTCGAACTTTTGTTTTCTTTAGTTGATGCGTCCTATACAAAAGATGTTAATTCTAGTAAAGTAAAGGTCAAACTAATGTTTTCTTTAGTTGATGGGTCCTATACAAAAGATGTAAATTCTAGTAAAGTAAAGGTCGAACTAATGTTTTCTTTAGTTGATGGGTCCTATACAAACGATGTAAATTCTAGTAAAGGTCGAACTAATGTTTTCTTTAGTTGATGTGTCCTATACAAAAGATGTAACTTCTAGTAAAGGTCGAACTAATGTTTTCTTTAGTTGATGGGTCCTATACAAAAGATGTAAATTCTAGTAAAGGTCGAACTATTGTTTTCTTTAGTTGATGGGTCCTATACAAAAGATATAAATTCTAGTAAAGTAAAGGTCGAACTAATGTTTTCTTTAGTTGATGGGTCCTTTACAAAAGATGTAGGCTAAATTCTAGTAAAGGTCGAATATTGTTTTCTTTAGTTGATGGGTCCTATACAAAAGATGTAAATTCTAGTAAAGTAAAGGTGGAACTAATGTTTTCTTTAGATGATGGGTCCTATACAAAAGATGTAAATTCTAGTAAAGTAAAGGTCGAACTAATGTTTTCTTTAGTTGATGGGTCCTATACAAACGATGTAAATTCTAGTAAAGTAAAGGTCGAACTAATGTTTTCTTTAGTTGATGGGTCCTATACAAAAGATGTAAATTCTAGTAAAGTAAAGATTGAACTAATGTTTTCTTTAGTTGATGGGTCCTATACAAAAGATGTAAATTCTAGTAGGCCTAAAGGTCGAACTTTTGTTTTCTTTAGTTGATGCGTCCTATACAAAAGATGTTAATTCTAGTAAAGTAAAGGTCAAACTAATGTTTTCTTTAGTTGATGGGTCCTATACAAAAGATGTAAATTCTAGTAAAGTAAAGGTCGAACTAATGTTTTCTTTAGTTGATGGGTCCTATACAAACGATGTAAATTCTAGTAAAGGTCGAACTAATGTTTTCTTTAGTTGATGTGTCCTAAACAAAAGATGTAACTTCTAGTAAAGGTCGAACTAATGTTTTCTTTAGTTGATGGGTCCTATACAAAAGATGTAAATTCTAGTAAAGGTCGAACTATTGTTTTCTTTAGTTGATGGGTCCTATACAAAAGATATAAATTCTAGTAAAGTAAAGGTCGAACTAATGTTTTCTTTAGTTGATGGGTCCTTTACAAAAGATGTAGGCTAAATTCTAGTAAAGGTCGAATATTGTTTTCTTTAGTTGATGGGTCCTATACAAAAGATGTAAATTCTAGTAAAGTAAAGGTCGAACTAATGTTTTCTTAAGTTGATGGGTCCTATACAAAATATGTAAATTCTAGTAAAGTAAAGGTCGAACTAATGTTTTCTTTAGTAGATGGGTCCTATACAAACGATGTAAATTCTAGTAAAGGTCGAACTAATGTTTTCTTTAGTTGATGGGTCCTATACAAAAGATGTAAATTCTAGTAAAGTAAAGGTCGAACTAATGTTTTCTTTAGTTTATGGGTCCTATACAAAAGATATACATTCTAGCAAAGGGCGAACTAATGTTTTCTTTAGTTGATGGGTCCTATACAAAAGATGTAAATTCTAGTAAAGGTCGAACTAATGTTTTCTTCACTTGATGGGTCCTATACAAAAGATGTAAATTCTAGTAAAGTAAAGGTCGAACTAATGTTTTCTTTAGTTGATAGGTCCTATACAAAAGATATAAATTCTAGTAAAGTAAAGGTCGAACTAATGTTTTCTTTAGTTGATAAGTCCTATACAAAAGATGTAAATTCTAGTAAAGGTCGAACTATTGTTTTCTTTAGTTGATGGGTCCTATACAAAAGATGTAAATTCTAGTAAAGTAAAGATCGAACTAATGTTTTCTTTAGTTGATGGGTCCTATACAAAAGATGTAAATTCTAGTAAAGTAAAGATCGAACTAATGTTTTCTTTAGTTTATGGGTCCTATACACAAGATGTAAATTCTAGTAAAGTAAAGGTCGAACTAATGTTTTCTTTAGTTGATGAGTCCTATTCAAAAGATGTAAATTCTAGTAAAGTAAATGTCGAACTAATGTTTTCTTTAGTTTATGGGTCCTATACAAAAGATGTAAATTCTAGTAAAGTAAATGTCGAACTAATGTTTTCTTTAGTTGATGGGTCCTATACAAAAGATGTAAATTCTAGTAAAATAAAGGTCGAACTAATGTTCTCTTTAGTTGATGGGTCCTATACAAAAGATGTAAATTCTAGTAAAGGTCGAACTTTTGTTTTCTTTAGTTGATGCGTCCTATACAAAAGATGTTAATTCTAGTAAAGTAAAGGTCAAACTAATGTTTTCTTTAGTTGATGGGTCCTATACAAAAGATGTAAATTCTAGTAAAGTAAAGGTCGAACTAATGTTTTCTTTAGTTGATGGGTCCTATACAAACGATGTAAATTCTAGTAAAGGTCGAACTAATGTTTTCTTTAGTTGATGTGTCCTATACAAAAGATGTAACTTCTAGTAAAGGTCGAACTAATGTTTTCTTTAGTTGATGGGTCCTATACAAAAGATGTAAATTCTAGTAAAGGTCGAACTATTGTTTTCTTTAGTTGATGGGTCCTATACAAAAGATATAAATTCTAGTAAAGTAAAGGTCGAACTAATGTTTTCTTTAGTTGATGGGTCCTTTACAAAAGATGTAGGCTAAATTCTAGTAAAGGTCGAATATTGTTTTCTTTAGTTGATGGGTCCTATACAAAAGATGTAAATTCTAGTAAAGTAAAGGTGGAACTAATGTTTTCTTTAGATGATGGGTCCTATACAAAAGATGTAAATTCTAGTAAAGTAAAGGTCGAACTAATGTTTTCTTTAGTTGATGGGTCCTATACAAACGATGTAAATTCTAGTAAAGTAAAGGTCGAACTAATGTTTTCTTTAGTTGATGGGTCCTATACAAAAGATGTAAATTCTAGTAAAGGTCGAACTAATGTTTTCTTTAGTTGATGCGTCCTATACAAAAGATGTAAATTCTATTAAAGTAAAGGTCGAACTAATGTTTTCTTTAGTTGATAGGTCCTATACAAAAGATATAAATTCTAGTAAAGTAAAGGTCGAACTAATGTTTTCTTTAGTTTATAAGTCCTATACAAAAGATGTAAATTCTAGTAAAGGTCGAACTATTGTTTTCTTTAGTTGATGGGTCCTATACAAAAGATGTAAATTCTAGTAAAGTGAAGGTCGAACTAATGTTTTCTTTAGTTGATGCGTCCTATACAAAAGATGTAAATTCTAGTAAAGGGCGAACTAATGTTTTCTTTAGTTGATGGGTCCTATACAAAAGATATAAATTCTAGTAAAGGGCGAACTAATGTTTTATTTAGTTGATGGGTCCTATACAAAAGATGTAAATTCTAGTAAAGGTCGAACTAATGTTTTCTTTAGTTGATGGGTCCTATACAAAAGATGTAAATTCTAGTAAAGGTCGAACTATTGTTTTCTTTAGTTGATGGGTCCTATACAAAAGATGTAAGTTCTAGTAAAGTAAAGATCGAACTAATGTTTTCTTTAGTTGATGGGTCCTATACAAAAGATGTAAATTCTAGTAAAGTAAAGATCGAACTAATGTTTTCTTTAGTTGATGGGTCCTATACAAAAGATGTAAATTCTAGTAAAGTAAAGGTCGAACTAATGTTTTCTTTAGTTGATGGGTCCTATACAAAAGATGTAAATTCTAGTAAAGTAAAGGTCGAACTAATGTTTTCTTTAGTTGATGGGTCCTATACAAAAGATGTAAATTCTAGTAAAGTAAAGATTGAACTAATGTTTTCTTTAGTTGATGGGTCCTATACAAAAGATGTAAATTCTAGTAAAGTAAAGGTCGAACTAATGTTTTCTTTAGTTGATGGGTCCTATACAAACGATGTAAATTCTAGTAAAGTAAAGGTCGAACTAATGTTTTCTTTAGTTGATGGGTCCTATACAAAAGATGTAAATTCTAGTAAAGTAAAGGTCGAACTAATGTTTTCTTTAGTTGATGGGTCCTATACAAAAGATGTAAATTCTAGTAAAGGTCGAACTATTGTTTTCTTTAGTTGATGGGTCCTATACAAAAGATGTAAATTCTAGTAAAGGTCGAACTAATGTTTTCTTTAGTTGATGGGTCCTATACAAAAGATGTAAATTCTAGTAAAGTAAAGGTCGAACTAATGTTTTCTTTAGTTGATGGGTCCTATACAAACGATGTAAATTCTAGTAAAGTAAAGATCGAACTAATGTTTTCTTTAGTTGATGGGTCCTATACAAAAGATATAAATTCTAGTAAAGGGCGAACTAATGTTTTCTTTAGTTGATGGGTCCTATACAAAAGATGTAAATTCTAGTAAAGGTCGAACTAATGTTTTCTTTAGTTGATGGGTCCTATACAAAAGATGTAAATTCTAGTAAAGTAAAGGTCGAACTAATGTTTTCTTTAGTTGATGGGTCCTATACAAAAGATGTAAATTCTAGTAAAGGTCGAACTATTGTTTTCTTTAGTTGATGGGTCCTATACAAAAGATGTAAATTCTAGTAAAGTAAAGATCGAACTAATGTTTTCTTTAGTTGATGGGTCCTATACAAAAGATGTAAATTCTAGTAAAGTAAAGATCGAACTAATGTTTTCTTTAGTTGATGGGTCCTATATAAAAGATGTAAATTCTAGTAAAGTAAAGGTCGAACTAATGTTTTCTTTAGTTGATGGGTCCTATACAAAAGATGTAAATTCTAGTAAAGTAAAGGTCGAACTAATGTTTTCTTTAGTTGATGGGTCCTATACAAAAGATGTAAATTCTAGTAAAGTAAAGATTGAACTAATGTTTTCTTTAGTTGATGGGTCCTATACAAAAGATGTAAATTCTAGTAAAGGTCGAACTTTTGTTTTCTTTAGTTGATGCGTCCTATACAAAAGATGTTAATTCTAGTAAAGTAAAGATCGAACTAATGTTTTCTTTAGTTGATGGGTCCTATACAAAAGATGTAAATTCTAGTAAAGTAAAGGTCGAACTAATGTTTTCTTTAGTTGATGGGTCCTATACAAAAGATGTAAATTCTAGTAAAGTAAAGGTCGAACTAATGTTTTCTTTAGTTGATGGGTCCTATACAAACGATGTAAATTCTAGTAAAGGTCGAACTAATGTTTTCTTTAGTTGATGTGTCCTATACAAAAGATGTAACTTCTAGTAAAGGTCGAACTAATGTTTTCTTTAGTTGATGGGTCCTATACAAAAGATGTAAATTCTAGTAAAGGTCGAACTATTGTTTTCTTTAGTTGATGGGTCCTATACAAAAGATATAAATTCTAGTAAAGTAAAGGTCGAACTAATGTTTTCTTTAGTTGATGGGTCCTTTACAAAAGATGTAGGCTAAATTCTAGTAAAGGTCGAATATTGTTTTCTTTAGTTGATGGGTCCTATACAAAAGATGTAAATTCTAGTAAAGTAAAGGTCGAACTAATGTTTTCTTAAGTTGATGGGTCCTATACAAAATATGTAAATTCTAGTAAAGTAAAGGTCGAACTAATGTTTTCTTTAGTAGATGGGTCCTATACAAACGATGTAAATTCTAGTAAAGGTCGAACTAATGTTTTCTTTAGTTGATGGGTCCTATACAAAAGATGTAAATTCTAGTAAAGTATAGGTCGAACTAATGTTTTCTTTAGTTGATGGGTCCTATACAAAAGATATAAATTCTAGTAAAGGGCGAACTAATGTTTTCTTTAGTTGATGGGTCCTATACAAAAGATGTAAATTCTAGTAAAGGTCGAACTAATGTTTTCTTCACTTGATGGGTCCTATACAAAAGATGTAAATTCTAGTAAAGTAAAGGTCGAACTAATGTTTTCTTTAGTTGATAGGTCCTATACAAAAGATATAAATTCTAGTAAAGTAAAGGTCGAACTAATGTTTTCTTTAGTTGATAAGTCCTATACAAAAGATGTAAATTCTAGTAAAGGTCGAACTATTGTTTTCTTTAGTTGATGGGTCCTATACAAAAGATGTAATTTCTAGTAAAGTGAAGGTCGAACTAATGTTTTCTTTAGTTGATGCGTCCTATACAAAAGATGTAAATTCTAGTAAAGGGCGAACTAATGTTTTCTTTAGTTGATGGGTCCTATACAAAAGATATAAATTCTAGTAAAGGGCGAACTAATGTTTTATTTAGTTGATGGGTCCTATACAAAAGATGTAAATTATAGTAAAGGTCGAACTAATGTTTTCTTTAGTTGATGGGTCCTATACAAAAGATGTAAATTCTAGTAAAGGTCGAACTATTGTTTTCTTTAGTTGATGGGTCCTATACAAAAGATGTAAATTCTAGTAAAGTAAAGGTCGAACTAATGTTTTCTTTAGTTGATGGGTCCTATACAAAAGATGTAAATTCTAGTAAAGGTCGAACTATTGTTTTCTTTAGTTGATGGGTCCTATACAAAAGATGTAAATTCTAGTAAAGGGCGAACTAATGTTTTCTTTAGTTGATGCGTCCTATACAAAAGATGTAAATTCTAGTAAAGGGCGAACTAATGTTTTCTTTAGTTGATGGGTCCTATACAAAAGATATAAATTCTAGTAAAGGGCGAACTAATGTTTTCTTTAGTTGATGGGTCCTATACAAAAGATGTAAATTCTAGTAAAGGTCGAACTATTGTTTTCTTTAGTTGATGGGTCCTATACAAAAGATGTAAATTCTAGTAAAGTAAAGATCGAACTAATGTTTTCTTTAGTTGATGGGTCCTATACAAAAGATGTAAATTCTAGTAAAGTAAAGATCGAACTAATGTTTTCTTTAGTTTATGGGTCCTATACACAAGATGTAAATTCTAGTAAAGTAAAGGTCGAACTAATGTTTTCTTTAGTTGATGAGTCCTATACAAAAGATGTAAATTCTAGTAAAGTAAATGTCGAACTAATGTTTTCTTTAGTTGATGGGTCCTATACAAAAGATGTAAATTCTAGTAAAATAAAGGTCGAACTAATGTTCTCTTTAGTTGATGGGTCCTATACAAAAGATGTAAATTCTAGTAAAGGTCGAACTTTTGTTTTCTTTAGTTGATGCGTCCTATACAAAAGATGTTAATTCTAGTAAAGTAAAGGTCAAACTAATGTTTTCTTTAGTTGATGGGTCCTATACAAAAGATGTAAATTCTAGTAAAGTAAAGGTCGAACTAATGTTTTCTTTAGTTGATGGGTCCTATACAAACGATGTAAATTCTAGTAAAGGTCGAACTAATGTTTTCTTTAGTTGATGTGTCCTATACAAAAGATGTAAATTCTAGTAAAGGTCGAACTATTGTTTTCTTTAGTTGATGGGTCCTATACAAAAGATATAAATTCTAGTAAAGTAAAGGTCGAACTAATGTTTTCTTTAGTTGATGGGTCCTTTACAAAAGATGTAGGCTAAATTCCAGTAAAGGTCGAATATTGTTTTCTTTAGTTGATGGGTCCTATACAAAATATGTAAATTCTAGTAAAGTAAAGGTCGAACTAATGTTTTCTTTAGTTGATGGGTCCTATACAAAAGATGTAAATTCTAGTAAAGTAAAGGTCGAACTAATGTTTTCTTTAGTTGATGGGTCCTATACAAACGATGTAAATTCTAGTAAAGTAAAGGTCGAACTAATGTTTTCTTTAGTTGATGGGTCCTATACAAAAGATGTAAATTCTAGTAAAGTAAAGATTGAACTAATGTTTTCTTTAGTTGATGGGTCCTATACAAAAGATGTAAATTCTAGTAAAGGTCGAACTTTTGTTTTCTTTAGTTGATGCGTCCTATACAAAAGATGTTAATTCTAGTAAAGTAAAGATCGAACTAATGTTTTCTTTAGTTGATGGGTCCTATACAAAAGATGTAAATTCTAGTAAAGTAAAGGTCGAACTAATGTTTTCTTTAGTTGATGGGTCCTATACAAAAGATGTAAATTCTAGTAAAGTAAAGGTCGAACTAATGTTTTCTTTAGTTGATGGGTCCTATACAAACGATGTAAATTCTAGTAAAGGTCGAACTAATGTTTTCTTTAGTTGATGTGTCCTATACAAAAGATGTAACTTCTAGTAAAGGTCGAACTAATGTTTTCTTTAGTTGATGGGTCCTATACAAAAGATGTAAATTCTAGTAAAGGTCGAACTATTGTTTTCTTTAGTTGATGGGTCCTATACAAAAGATATAAATTCTAGTAAAGTAAAGGTCGAACTAATGTTTTC
Source organism: Anisus vortex (assembly GCA_949126835.1). Taxonomy (NCBI): domain Eukaryota; kingdom Metazoa; phylum Mollusca; class Gastropoda; family Planorbidae; genus Anisus; species Anisus vortex. The sequence continues at coordinate 45,318,133 of OX421492.1, read as the reverse complement.
TTTAGTTGATGGGTCCTTTACAAAAGATGTAGGCTAAATTCTAGTAAAGGTCGAATATTGTTTTCTTTAGTTGATGGGTCCTATACAAAAGATGTAAATTCTAGTAAAGTAAAGGTCGAACTAATGTTTTCTTTAGTTGATAGGTCCTATACAAAAGATATAAATTCTAGTAAAGTAAAGGTCGAACTAATGTTTTCTTTAGTTTATAAGTCCTATACAAAAGATGTAAATTCTAGTAAAGGTCGAACTATTGTTTTCTTTAGTTGATGGGTCCTATACAAAAGATGTAAATTCTAGTAAAGTAAAGGTCGAACTAATGTTTTCTTTAGTTGATAGGTCCTATACAAAAGATATAAATTCTAGTAAAGTAAAGGTCGAACTAATGTTTTCTTTAGTTTATAAGTCCTATACAAAAGATGTAAATTCTAGTAAAGGTCGAACTATTGTTTTCTTTAGTTGATGGGTCCTATACAAAAGATGTAAATTCTAGTAAAGTGAAGGTCGAACTAATGTTTTCTTTAGTTGATGCGTCCTATACAAAAGATGTAAATTCTAGTAAAGGGCGAACTAATGTTTTCTTTAGTTGATGGGTCCTATACAAAAGATATAAATTCTAGTAAAGGGCGAACTAATGTTTTATTTAGTTGATGGGTCCTATACAAAAGATGTAAATTCTAGTAAAGGTCGAACTAATGTTTTCTTTAGTTGATGGGTCCTATACAAAAGATGTAAATTCTAGTAAAGGTCGAACTATTGTTTTCTTTAGTTGATGGGTCCTATACAAAAGATGTAAATTCTAGTAAAGTAAAGATCGAACTAATGTTTTCTTTAGTTGATGGGTCCTATACAAAAGATGAAAATTCTAGTAAAGTAAAGATCGAATTAATGTTTTCTTTAGTTGATGGGTCCTATACAAAAGATGTAAATTCTAGTAAAGTAAAGGTCGAACTAATGTTTTCTTTAGTTGATGGGTCCTATAAAAAAGATGTAAATTCTAGTAAAGTAAAGGTCGAACTAATGTTTTCTTTAGTTGATGGGTCCTATACAAAAGATGTAAATTCTAGTAAAGTAAAGATTGAACTAATGTTTTCTTTAGTTGATGGGTCCTATACAAAAGATGTAAATTCTAGTAAAGTAAAGGTCGAACTAATGTTTTCTTTAGTTGATGGGTCCTATACAAACGATGTAAATTCTAGTAAAGTAAAGGTCGAACTAATGTTTTCTTTAGTTGATGGGTCCTATACAAAAGATGTAAATTCTAGTAAAGTAAAGGTCGAACTAATGTTTTCTTTAGTTGATGGGTCCTATACAAAAGATGTAAATTCTAGTAAAGGTCGAACTATTGTTTTCTTTAGTTGATGGGTCCTATACAAAAGATGTAAATTCTAGTAAAGGTCGAACTAATGTTTTCTTTAGTTGATGGGTCCTATACAAAAGATGTAAATTCTAGTAAAGTAAAGGTCGAACTAATGTTTTCTTTAGTTGATGGGTCCTATACAAACGATGTAAATTCTAGTAAAGTAAAGATCGAACTAATGTTTTCTTTAGTTGATGGGTCCTATACAAAAGATATAAATTCTAGTAAAGGGCGAACTAATGTTTTCTTTAGTTGATGGGTCCTATACAAAAGATGTAAATTCTAGTAAAGGTCGAACTAATGTTTTCTTTAGTTGATGGGTCCTATACAAAAGATGTAAATTCTAGTAAAGTAAAGGTCGAACTAATGTTTTCTTTAGTTGATGGGTCCTATACAAAAGATGTAAATTCTAGTAAAGGTCGAACTATTGTTTTCTTTAGTTGATGGGTCCTATACAAAAGATGTAAATTCTAGTAAAGTAAAGATCGAACTAATGTTTTGTTTAGTTGATGGGTCCTATACAAAAGATGTAAATTCTAGTAAAGTAAAGATCGAACTAATGTTTTCTTTAGTTGATGGGTCCTATATAAAAGATGTAAATTCTAGTAAAGTAAAGGTCGAACTAATGTTTTCTTTAGTTGATGGGTCCTATACAAAAGATGTAAATTCTAGTAAAGTAAAGGTCGAACTAATGTTTTCTTTAGTTGATGGGTCCTATACAAAAGATGTAAATTCTAGTAAAGTAAAGATTGAACTAATGTTTTCTTTAGTTGATGGGTCCTATACAAAAGATGTAAATTCTAGTAAAGGTCGAACTTTTGTTTTCTTAAGTTGATGCGTCCTATACAAAAGATGTTAATTCTAGTAAAGTAAAGGTCAAACTAATGTTTTCTTTAGTTGATGGGTCCTATACAAAAGATGTAAATTCTAGTAAAGTAAAGGTCGAACTAATGTTTTCTTTAGTTGATGGGTCCTATACAAACGATGTAAATTCTAGTAAAGGTCGAACTAATGTTTTCTTTAGTTGATGTGTCCTATACAAAAGATGTAACTTCTAGTAAAGGTCGAACTAATTTTTTCTTTAGTTGATGGGTCCTATACAAAAGATGTAAATTCTAGTAAAGGTCGAACTATTGTTTTCTTTAGTTGATGGGTCCTATACAAAAGATATAAATTCTAGTAAAGTAAAGGTCGAACTAATGTTTTCTTTAGTTGATGGGTCCTATACAAAAGATGTAGGCTAAATTCTAGTAAAGGTCGAATATTGTTTTCTTTAGTTGATGGGTCCTATACAAAAGATGTAAATTCTAGTAAAGTAAAGGTCGAACTAATGTTTTCTTAAGTTGATGGGTCCTATACAAAATATGTAAATTCTAGTAAAGTAAAGGTCGAACTAATGTTTTCTTTAGTAGATGGGTCCTATACAAACGATGTAAATTCTAGTAAAGGTCGAACTAATGTTTTCTTTAGTTGATGGGTCCTATACAAAAGATGTAAATTCTAGTAAAGTAAAGGTCGAACTAATGTTTTCTTTAGTTGATGGGTCCTATACAAAAGATATAAATTCTAGTAAAGGGCGAACTAATGTTTTCTTTAGTTGATGGGTCCTATACAAAAGATGTAAATTCTAGTAAAGGTCGAACTAATGTTTTCTTCACTTGATGGGTCCTATACAAAAGATGTAAATTCTAGTAAAGTAAAGGTCGAACTAATGTTTTCTTTAGTTGATAGGTCCTATACAAAAGATATAAATTCTAGTAAAGTAAAGGTCGAACTAATGTTTTCTTTAGTTGATAAGTCCTATACAAAAGATGTAAATTCTAGTAAAGGTCGAACTATTGTTTTCTTTAGTTGATGGGTCCTATACAAAAGATGTAAATTCTAGTAAAGTAAAGATCGAACTAATGTTTTCTTTAGTTGATGGGTCCTATACAAAAGATGTAAATTCTAGTAAAGTAAAGATCGAACTAATGTTTTCTTTAGTTGATGGGTCCTATACAAAAGATGTAAATTCTAGTAAAGTAAAGGTCGAACTAATGTTTTCTTTAGTTGATGGGTCCTATACAAAAGATGTAAATTCTAGTAAAGTAAAGGTCGAACTAATGTTTTCTTTAGTTGATGGGTCCTATACAAAAGATGTAAATTCTAGTAAAGGTCGAACTATTGTTTTCTTTAGTTGATGGGTCCTATACAAAAGATGTAAATTCTAGTAAAGGTCGAACTAATGTTTTCTTTAGTTGATGGGTCCTATACAAAAGATGTAAATTCTAGTAAAGTAAAGGTCGAACTAATGTTTTCTTTAGTTGATGGGTCCTATACAAAAGATGTAAATTCTAGTAAAGGTCGAACTATTGTTTTCTTTAGTTGATGGGTCCTATACAAAAGATGTAAATTCTAGTAAAGTAAAGATCGAACTAATGTTTTGTTTAGTTGATGGGTCCTATACAAAAGATGTAAATTCTAGTAAAGTAAAGGTCGAACTAATGTTTTCTTTAGTTGATGGGTCCTATACAAAAGATGTAAATTCTAGTAAAGTAAAGGTCGAACTAATGTTTTCTTTAGTTGATGGGTCCTATACAAAAGATGTAAATTCTAGTAAAGTAAAGATTGAACTAATGTTTTCTTTAGTTGATGGGTCCTATACAAAAGATGTAAATTCTAGTAAAGGTCGAACTTTTGTTTTCTTTAGTTGATGCGTCCTATACAAAAGATGTTAATTCTAGTAAAGTAAAGGTCAAACTAATGTTTTCTTTAGTTGATGGGTCCTATACAAAAGATGTAAATTCTAGTAAAGTAAAGGTCGAACTAATGTTTTCTTTAGTTGATGGGTCCTATACAAACGATGTAAATTCTAGTAAAGGTCGAACTAATGTTTTCTTTAGTTGATGTGTCCTATACAAAAGATGTAACTTCTAGTAAAGGTCGAACTAATGTTTTCTTTAGTTGATGGGTCCTATACAAAAGATGTAAATTCTAGTAAAGGTCGAACTATTGTTTTCTTTAGTTGATGGGTCCTATACAAAAGATATAAATTCTAGTAAAGTAAAGGTCGAACTAATGTTTTCTTTAGTTGATGGGTCCTTTACAAAAGATGTAGGCTAAATTCTAGTAAAGGTCGAATATTGTTTTCTTTAGTTGATGGGTCCTATACAAAAGATGTAAATTCTAGTAAAGTAAAGGTCGAACTAATGTTTTCTTAAGTTGATGGGTCCTATACAAAATATGTAAATTCTAGTAAAGTAAAGGTCGAACTAATGTTTTCTTTAGTAGATGGGTCCTATACAAACGATGTAAATTCTAGTAAAGGTCGAACTAATGTTTTCTTTAGTTGATGGGTCCTATACAAAAGATGTAAATTCTAGTAAAGTAAAGGTCGAACTAATGTTTTCTTTAGTTGATGGGTCCTATACAAAAGATATAAATTCTAGTAAAGGGCGAACTAATGTTTTCTTTAGTTGATGGGTCCTATACAAAAGATGTAAATTCTAGTAAAGTAAAGGTCGAACTAATGTTTTCTTTAGTTGATGGGTCCTATACAAAAGATGTAAATTCTAGTAAAGGTCGAACTATTGTTTTCTTTAGTTGATGGGTCCTATACAAAAGATGTAAATTCTAGTAAAGTAAAGATCGAACTAATGTTTTGTTTAGTTGATGGGTCCTATACAAAAGATGTAAATTCTAGTAAAGTAAAGGTCGAACTAATGTTTTCTTTAGTTGATGGGTCCTATACAAAAGATGTAAATTCTAGTAAAGTAAAGGTCGAACTAATGTTTTCTTTAGTTGATGGGTCCTATACAAAAGATGTAAATTCTAGTAAAGTAAAGATTGAACTAATGTTTTCTTTAGTTGATGGGTCCTATACAAAAGATGTAAATTCTAGTAAAGGTCGAACTTTTGTTTTCTTTAGTTGATGCGTCCTATACAAAAGATGTTAATTCTAGTAAAGTAAAGGTCAAACTAATGTTTTCTTTAGTTGATGGGTCCTATACAAAAGATGTAAATTCTAGTAAAGTAAAGGTCGAACTAATGTTTTCTTTAGTTGATGGGTCCTATACAAACGATGTAAATTCTAGTAAAGGTCGAACTAATGTTTTCTTTAGTTGATGTGTCCTATACAAAAGATGTAACTTCTAGTAAAGGTCGAACTAATGTTTTCTTTAGTTGATGGGTCCTATACAAAAGATGTAAATTCTAGTAAAGGTCGAACTATTGTTTTCTTTAGTTGATGGGTCCTATACAAAAGATATAAATTCTAGTAAAGTAAAGGTCGAACTAATGTTTTCTTTAGTTGATGGGTCCTTTACAAAAGATGTAGGCTAAATTCTAGTAAAGGTCGAATATTGTTTTCTTTAGTTGATGGGTCCTATACAAAAGATGTAAATTCTAGTAAAGTAAAGGTCGAACTAATGTTTTCTTAAGTTGATGGGTCCTATACAAAATATGTAAATTCTAGTAAAGTAAAGGTCGAACTAATGTTTTCTTTAGTAGATGGGTCCTATACAAACGATGTAAATTCTAGTAAAGGTCGAACTAATGTTTTCTTTAGTTGATGGGTCCTATACAAAAGATGTAAATTCTAGTAAAGTAAAGGTCGAACTAATGTTTTCTTTAGTTGATGGGTCCTATACAAAAGATATAAATTCTAGTAAAGGGCGAACTAATGTTTTCTTTAGTTGATGGGTCCTATACAAAAGATGTAAATTCTAGTAAAGGTCGAACTAATGTTTTCTTCACTTGATGGGTCCTATACAAAAGATGTAAATTCTAGTAAAGTAAAGGTCGAACTAATGTTTTCTTTAGTTGATAGGTCCTATACAAAAGATATAAATTCTAGTAAAGTAAAGGTCGAACTAATGTTTTCTTTAGTTGATAAGTCCTATACAAAAGATGTAAATTCTAGTAAAGGTCGAACTATTGTTTTCTTTAGTTGATGGGTCCTATACAAAAGATGTAAATTCTAGTAAAGTAAAGATCGAACTAATGTTTTCTTTAGTTGATGGGTCCTATACAAAAGATGTAAATTCTAGTAAAGTAAAGATCGAACTAATGTTTTCTTTAGTTTATGGGTCCTATACACAAGATGTAAATTCTAGTAAAGTAAAGGTCGAACTAATGTTTTCTTTAGTTGATGAGTCCTATACAAAAGATGTAAATTCTAGTAAAGTAAATGTCGAACTAATGTTTTCTTTAGTTGATGGGTCCTATACAAAAGATGTAAATTCTAGTAAAGTAAATGTCGAACTAATGTTTTCTTTAGTTGATGGGTCCTATACAAAAGATGTAAATTCTAGTAAAATAAAGGTCGAACTAATGTTCTCTTTAGTTGATGGGTCCTATACAAAAGATGTAAATTCTAGTGAAGGTCGAACTTTTGTTTTCTTTAGTTGATGCGTCCTATACAAAAGATGTTAATTCTAGTAAAGTAAAGGTCAAACTAATGTTTTCTTTAGTTGATGGGTCCTATACAAAAGATGTAAATTCTAGTAAAGTAAAGGTCGAACTAATGTTTTCTTTAGTTGATGGGTCCTTTACAAAAGATGTAGGCTAAATTCTAGTAAAGGTCGAATATTGTTTTCTTTAGTTGATGGGTCCTATACAAAAGATGTAAATTCTAGTAAAGTAAAGGTCGAACTAATGTTTTCTTTAGTTGATGGGTCCTATACAAAAGATGTAAATTCTAGTAAAGGTCGAACTAATGTTTTCTTTAGTTGATGGGTCCTATACAAACGATGTAAATTCTAGTAAAGTAAAGGTCGAACTAATGTTTTCTTTAGTTGATGGGTCCTATACAAAAGATGTAAATTCTAGTAAAGGTCGAACTAATGTTTTCTTTAGTTGATGCGTCCTATACAAAAGATGTAAATTCTATTAAAGTAAAGGTCGAACTAATGTTTTCTTTAGTTGATAGGTCCTATACAAAAGATAGGCTATAAATTCTAGTAAAGTAAAGGTCGAACTAATGTTTTCTTTAGTTTATAAGTCCTATACAAAAGATGTAAATTCTAGTAAAGGTCGAACTATTGTTTTCTTTAGTTGATGGGTCCTATACAAAAGATGTAAATTCTAGTAAAGTGAAGGTCGAACTAATGTTTTCTTTAGTTGATGCGTCCTATACAAAAGATGTAAATTCTAGTAAAGGGCGAACTAATGTTTTCTTTAGTTGATGGGTCCTATACAAAAGATGTAAATTCTAGTAAAGGTCGAACTAATGTTTTCTTCACTTGATGGGTCCTATACAAAAGATGTAAATTCTAGTAAAGTAAAGGTCGAACTAATGTTTTCTTTAGTTGATGGGTCCTATACAAAAGATGTAAATTCTAGTAAAGGTCGAACTATTGTTTTCTTTAGTTGATGGGTCCTATACAAAAGATGTAAGTTCTAGTAAAGTAAAGATCGAACTAATGTTTTCTTTAGTTGATGGGTCCTATACAAAAGATGTAAATTCTAGTAAAGTAAAGATCGAACTAATGTTTTCTTTAGTTGATGGGTCCTATACAAAAGATGTAAATTCTAGTAAAGTAAAGGTCGAACTAATGTTTTCTTTAGTTGATGGGTCCTATACAAAAGATGTAAATTCTAGTAAAGTAAAGGTCGAACTAATGTTTTCTTTAGTTGATGGGTCCTATACAAAAGATGTAAATTCTAGTAAAGTAAAGATTGAACTAATGTTTTCTTTAGTTGATGGGTCCTATACAAAAGATGTAAATTCTAGTAAAGTAAAGGTCGAACTAATGTTTTCTTTAGTTGATGGGTCCTATACAAACGATGTAAATTCTAGTAAAGTAAAGGTCGAACTAATGTTTTCTTTAGTTGATGGGTCCTATACAAAAGATGTAAATTCTAGTAAAGTAAAGGTCGAACTAATGTTTTCTTTAGTTGATGGGTCCTATACAAAAGATGTAAATTCTAGTAAAGGTCGAACTATTGTTTTCTTTAGTTGATGGGTCCTATACAAAAGATGTAAATTCTAGTAAAGGTCGAACTAATGTTTTCTTTAGTTGATGGGTCCTATACAAAAGATGTAAATTCTAGTAAAGTAAAGGTCGAACTAATGTTTTCTTTAGTTGATGGGTCCTATACAAAAGATGTAAATTCTAGTAAAGTAAAGATTGAACTAATGTTTTCTTTAGTTGATGGGTCCTATACAAAAGATGTAAATTCTAGTAAAGGTCGAACTTTTGTTTTCTTTAGTTGATGCGTCCTATACAAAAGATGTTAATTCTAGTAAAGTAAAGGTCAAACTAATGTTTTCTTTAGTTGATGGGTCCTATACAAAAGATGTAAATTCTAATAAAGTAAAGGTCGAACTAATGTTTTCTTTAGTTGATGGGTCCTATACAAACGATGTAAATTCTAGTAAAGGTCGAACTAATGTTTTCTTTAGTTGATGTGTCCTATACAAAAGATGTAACTTCTAGTAAAGGTCGAACTAATGTTTTCTTTAGTTGATGGGTCCTATACAAAAGATGTAAATTCTAGTAAAGGTCGAACTATTGTTTTCTTTAGTTGATGGGTCCTATACAAAAGATATAAATTCTAGTAAAGTAAAGGTCGAACTAATGTTTTCTTTAGTTGATGGGTCCTTTACAAAAGATGTAGGCTAAATTCTAGTAAAGGTCGAATATTGTTTTCTTTAGTTGATGGGTCCTATACAAAAGATGTAAATTCTAGTAAAGTAAAGGTCGAACTAATGTTTTCTTAAGTTGATGGGTCCTATACAAAATATGTAAAATCTAGTAAAGTAAAGGTCGAACTAATGTTTTCTTTAGTAGATGGGTCCTATACAAACGATGTAAATTCTAGTAAAGGTCGAACTAATGTTTTCTTTAGTTGATGGGTCCTATACAAAAGATGTAAATTCTAGTAAAGTAAAGGTCGAACTAATGTTTTCTTTAGTTGATGGGTCCTATACAAAAGATATAAATTCTAGTAAAGGGCGAACTAATGTTTTCTTTAGTTGATGGGTCCTATACAAAAGATGTAAATTCTAGTAAAGGTCGAACTAATGTTTTCTTCACTTGATGGGTCCTATACAAAAGATGTAAATTCTAGTAAAGTAAAGGTCGAACTAATGTTTTCTTTAGTTGATAGGTCCTATACAAAAGATATAAATTCTAGTAAAGTAAAGGTCGAACTAATGTTTTCTTTAGTTGATAAGTCCTATACAAAAGATGTAAATTCTAGTAAAGGTCGAACTATTGTTTTCTTTAGTTGATGGGTCCTATACAAAAGATGTAATTTCTAGTAAAGTGAAGGTCGAACTAATGTTTTCTTTAGTTGATGCGTCCTATACAAAAGATGTAAATTCTAGTAAAGGGCGAACTAATGTTTTCTTTAGTTGATGGGTCCTATACAAAAGATATAAATTCTAGTAAAGGGCGAACTAATGTTTTATTTAGTTGATGGGTCCTATACAAAAGATGTAAATTATAGTAAAGGTTGAACTAATGTTTTCTTTAGTTGATGGGTCCTATACAAAAGATGTAAATTCTAGTAAAGGTCGAACTATTGTTTTCTTTAGTTGATGGGTCCTATACAAAAGATGTAAATTCTAGTAAAGTAAAGATCGAACTAATGTTTTCTTTAGTTGATAGGTCCTATACAAAAGATATAAATTCTAGTAAAGTAAAGGTCGAACTAATGTTTTCTTTAGTTGATGGGTCCTATACAAAAGATGTAAATTCTAGTAAAGTAAAGGTCGAACTAATGTTTTCTTTAGTTGATGGGTCCTATACAAAAGATGTAAATTCTAGTAAAGTAAAGGTCGAACTAATGTTTTCATTAGTTGATGGGTCCTATACAAAAGATGTAAATTCTAGTAAAGTAAAGATTGAACTAATGTTTTCTTTAGTTTATGGGTCCTATACAAAAGATGTAAATTCTAGTAAAGTAAAGGTCGAACTAATGTTTTCTTTAGTTGATGGGTCCTATACAAACGATGTAAATTCTAGTAAAGTAAAGGTCGAACTAATGTTTTCTTTAGTTGATGGGTCCTATACAAAAGATGTAAATTCTAGTAAAGTAAAGGTCGAACTAATGTTTTCTTTAGTTGATGGGTCCTATACAAAAGATGTAAATTCTAGTAAAGGTCGAACTATTGTTTTCTTTAGTTGATGGGTCCTATACAAAAGATGTAAATTCTAGTAAAGGTCGAACTAATGTTTTCTTTACTTGATGGGTCCTATACAAAAGATGTAAATTCTAGTAAAGTAAAGGTCGAACTAATGTTTTCTTTAGTTGATAGGTCCTATACAAAAGATATAAATTCTAGTAAAGTAAAGGTCGAACTAATGTTTTCTTTAGTTGATAAGTCCTATACAAAAGATGTAAATTCTAGTAAAGGTCGAACTATTGTTTTCTTTAGTTGATGGGTCCTATACAAAAGATGTAAATTCTAGTAAAGTGAAGGTCGAACTTATGTTTTCTTTAGTTGATGGGTCCTATACAAAAGATGTAAATTCTAGTAAAGTAAAGGTCGAACTAATGTTTTCTTTAGTTGATGGGTCCTATACAAAAGATGTAAATTCTAGTAAAGTAAAGGTCGAACTAATGTTTTCTTTAGTTGATGGGTCCTATACAAAAGATGTAAATTCCAGTAAAGGTCGAACTATTGTTTTCTTTAGTTGATGGGTCCTATACAAAAGATGTAAATTCTAGTAAAGGTCGAACTAATGTTTTCTTTAGTTGATGTGTCCTATACAAAAGATGTAAATTCTAGTAAAGGTCGAACTAATGTTTTCTTTAGTTGATGGGTCCTATACAAACGATGTAAATTCTAGTAAAGTAAAGGTCGAACTAATGTTTTCTTTAGTTGATGGGTCCTATACAAAAGATGTAAATTCTAGTAAAGTAAAGGTCGAACTAATGTTTTCTTTAGTTGATGGGTCCTATACAAAAGATGTAAATTCTAGTAAAGGTCGAACTATTGTTTTCTTTAGTTGATGGGTCCTATACAAAAGATGTAAATTCTAGTAAAGTAAAGATCGAACTAATGTTTTCTTTAGTTGATGGGTCATATACAAAAGATGTAAATACTAGTAAAGTAAAGGTCGAACTAATGTTTTCTTTAGTTGATGGGTCCTATACAAAAGATGTAAATTCTAGTAAAGTAAATGTCGAACTAATGTTTTCTTTAGTTGATGGGTCCTATACAAAAGATGTAAATTCTAGTAAAATAAAGGTCGAACTAATGTTTTCTTTAGTTGATGGGTCCTATACAAAAGATGTAAATTCTAGTAAAGGTCGAACTTTTGTTTTCTTTAGTGGAAGTGTCCTATACAAAAGATGTTAATTCTAGTAAAGTAAATGTCAAACTAATGTTTTCTTTAGTTGATGGGTCCTATACAAAAGATGTAAATTCTAGTAAAGTAAAGGTCGAACTAATGTTTTCTTTAGTTGATGGGTCCTATACAAACGATGTAAATTCTAGTAAAGGTCGAACTAATGTTTTCTTTAGTTGATGTGTCCTATACACAAGATGTAAATTCTAGTAAAGGTCGAACTAATGTTTTCTTTAGTTGATGGGTCCTATACAAAAGATGTAAATTCTAGTAAAGGTCGAACTATTGTTTTCTTTAGTTGATGGGTCCTATACAAACGATGTAAATTCTAGTAAAAGTCGAACTAATGTTTTCTTTAGTTGATGTGTCCTATACAAAAGATGTAAATTCTAGTAAAGGTCGAACTAATGTTTTCTTTAGTTGATGGGTCCTATACAAAAGATGTAAATTCTAGTAAAGGTCGAACTATTGTTTTCTTTAGTTGATGGGTCCAATACAAAAGATATAAATTCTAGTAAAGTAAAGGTCGAACTAATGTTTTCTTTAGCTGATGGGTCCTTTACAAAAGATGTAAATTCTAGTAAAGGTGGAACTATTGTTTTCTTTAGTTGATGGGTCCTATACAAAAGATGTAAATTCTAGTAAAGTAAAGGTCGAACTAATGTTTTCTTTAGTTGATGGGTCCTATACAAAAGATGTAAATTCTAGTAAAGGTCGAACTATTGTTTTCTTTAGTTGATGGGTCCTATACAAAAGATGTAAATTCTAGTAAAGTAAAGATCGAACTAATGTTTTCTTTAGTTGATGGGTCCTATACAAAAGATGTAAATTCTAGTAAAGTAAAGGTCGAACTAATGTTTTCTTTAGTTGATGGGTCCTATACAAAAGATGTAAATTCTAGTAAAGTGAAGGTCGAACTAATGTTTTCTTTAGTTGATGGGTCCTATACAAAAGATATAAATTCTAGTAAAGGGCGAACTAATGTTTTCTTTAATTGATGGGTCCTATACAAAAGATGTAAATTCTAGTAAAGGTTGAACTAATGTTTTCTTTAGTTGATGGGTCCTATACAAAAGATGTAAATTCTAGTAAAGTAAAGGTCGAACTAATGTTTTCTTTAGTTGATAGGTCCTATACAAAAGATGTAAATTCTAGTAAAGTAAAGGTCGAACTAATGTTTTCTTTAGTTGATAAGTCCTATACAAAAGATGTAAATTCTAGTAAAGGTCGAACTATTGTTTTCTTTAGTTGATGGGTCCTATACAAAAGATGTAAATTCTAGTAAAGTGAAGGTCGAACTAATGTTTTCTTTAGTTGATGCGTCCTATACAAAAGATGTAAATTCTAGTAAAGGGCGAACTAATGTTTTCTTTAGTTGATGGGTCCTATACAAAAGATATAAATTCTAGTAAAGGGCGAACTAATGTTTTTTTTAGTTGATGGGTCCTATACAAAAGATGTAAATTCTAGTAAAGGTCGAACTAATGTTTTCTTTAGTTGATGGGTCCTATACAAAAGATGTAAATTCTAGTAAAGGTCGAACTATTGTTTTCTTTAGTTGATGGGTCCTATATAAAAGATGTAAATTCTAGTAAAGTAAAGATCGAACTAATGTTTTCTTTAGTTGATGGGTCCTATACAAAAGATGTAAATTCTAGTAAAGTAAAGGTCGAACTAATGTTTTCTTTAGTTGATGGGTCCTATACAAAAGATGTAAATTCTAGTAAAGGTCGAACTATTGTTTTCTTTAGTTGATGGGTCCTATACAAAAGATGTAAATTCTAGTAAAGGTCGAACTAATGTTTTCTTTACTTGATGGGTCCTATACAAAAGATGTAAATTCTAGTAAAGTAAAGGTCGAACTAATGTTTTCTTTAGTTGATAGGTCCTATACAAAAGATATAAATTCTAGTAAAGTAAAGGTCGAACTAATGTTTTCTTTAGTTGATAAGTCCTATACAAAAGATGTAAATTTTAGTAAAGGTCGAACTATTGTTTTGTTTAGTTGATGGGTCCTATACAAAAGATGTAAATTCTAGTAAAGTGAAGGTCGAACTAATGTTTTCTTTAGTTGATGGGTCCTATACAAAAGATGTAAATTCTAGTAAAGTAAAGGTCGAACTAATGTTTTCTTTAGTTGATGGGTCCTATACAAAAGATGTAAATTCTAGTAAAGTAAAGGTCGAACTAATGTTTTCTTTAGTTGATGGGTCCTATACAAAAGATGTAAATTCTAGTAAAGGTCGAACTATTGTTTTCTTTAGTTGATGGGTCCTATACAAAAGATGTAAATTCTAGTAAAGTAAAGATCGAACTAATGTTTTCTTTAGTTGATGGGTCCTATACAAAAGATTTAAATTCTAGTAAAGTAAAGGTCGAACTAATGTTTTCTTTAGTTGATGGGTCCTATACAAACGATGTAAATTCTAGTAAAGTAAAGGTCGAACTAATGTTTTCTTTAGTTGATGGGTCCTATACAAAAGATGTAAATTCTAGTAAAGTAAAGGTCGAACTAATGTTTTCTTTAGTTGATGGGTCCTATACAAAAGATGTAAATTCTAGTAAAGGTCGAACTATTGTTTTCTTTAGTTGATGGGTCCTATACAAAAGATGTAAATTCTAGTAAAGTAAAGATCGAACTAATGTTTTCTTTAGTTGATGTGTCCTATACAAAAGATGTAAATTCTAGTAAAGTAAAGGTCGAACTAATGTTTTCTTTAGTTGATGGGTCCTATACAAAAGATGTAAATTCTAGTAAAGTAAATGTCGAACTAATGTTTTCTTTAGTTGATGGGTCCTATACAAAAGATGTAAATTCTAGTAAAATAAAGGTCGAACTAATGTTTTCTTTAGTTGATGGGTCCTATACAAAAGATGTAAATTCTAGTAAAGGTCGAACTTTTGTTTTCTTTAGTGGAAGTGTCCTATACAAAAGATGTTAATTCTAGTAAAGTAAAGGTCAAACTAATGTTTTCTTTAGTTGATGGGTCCCTTACAAAAGATGTAAATTCTAGTAAAGTAAAGGTCGAACTAATGTTTTCTTTAGTTGATGGGTCCTATACAAACGATGTAAATTCTAGTAAAGGTCGAACTAATGTTTTCTTTAGTTGATGTGTCCTATACAAAAGATGTAAATTCTAGTAAAGGTCGAACTAATGTTTTCTTTAGTTGATGGGTCCTATACAAAAGATGTAAATTCTAGTAAAGGTCGAACTATTGTTTTCTTTAGTTGATGGGTCCTATACAAAAGATGTAAATTCTAGTAAAGGTCGAACTAATGTTTTCTTTAGTTGATGGGTCCTATACAAACGATGTAAATTCTAGTAAAGGTCGAACTAATGTTTTCTTTAGTTGATGTGTCCTATACAAAAGATGTAAATTCTAGTAAAGGTCGAACTAATGTTTTCTTTAGTTGATGGGTCCTATACAAAAGATGTCAATTCTAGTAAAGGTCGAACTATTGTTTTCTTTAGTTGATGGGTCCTATACAAAAGATATAAATTCTAGTAAAGTAAAGGTCGAACTAATGTTTTCTTTAGTTGATGGGTCCTTTACAAAAGATGTAAATTCTAGTAAAGGTGGAACTATTGTTTTCTTTAGTTGATGGGTCCTATACAAAAGATGTAAATTCTAGTAAAGTAAAGGTCGAACTAATGTTTTCTTTAGTTGATGGGTCCTATACAAAAGATGTAAATTCTAGTAAAGGTCGAACTATTGTTTTCTTTAGTTAATGGGTCCTATACAAAAGATGTAAATTCTAGTAAAGTAAAGATCGAACTAATGTTTTCTTTAGTTGATGGGTCCTATACAAAAGATGTAAATTCTAGTAAAGTAAAGGTCGAACTAATGTTTTCTTTAGTTGATGGGTCCTATACAAAAGATGTAAATTCTAGTAAAGTAAAGGTCGAACTAATGTTTTCTTTAGTTGATGGGTCCTATACAAAAGATGTAAATTCTAGTAAAGTAAAGGTCGAACTAATGTTTTCTTTAGTTGATAAGTCCTATACAAAAGATGTAAATTCTAGTAAAGGGCGAACTAATGTTTTCTTTAGTTGATGGGTCCTATACAAAAGATATAAATTCTAGTAAAGGGCGAACTAATGTTTTTTTTAGTTGATGGGTCCTATACAAAAGATGTAAATTCTAGTAAAGGTCGAACTAATGTTTTCTTTAGTTGATGGGTCCTATACAAAAGATGTAAATTCTAGTAAAGGTCGAACTATTGTTTTCTTTAGTTTATGGGTCCTATACAAAAGATGTAAATTCTAGTAAAGTAAAGGTCGAACTAATGTTTTCTTTAGTTGATGGGTCCTATACAAACGATGTAAATTCTAGTAAAGTAAAGGTCGAACTAATGTTTTCTTTAGTTGATGGGTCCTATACAAAAGATGTAAATTCTAGTAAAGTAATGGTCGAACTAATGTTTTCTTTAGTTGATGGGTCCTATACAAACGATGTAAATTCTAGTAAAGTAAAGGTCGAACTAATGTTTTCTTTAGTTGATGGGTCCTATACAAAAGATGTAAATTCTAGTAAAGGTCGAACTATTGTTTTCTTTAGTTGATGGGTCCTATAAAAAAGATGTAAATTCTAGTAAAGTAAAGATCGAACTAATGTTTTCTTTAGTTTATGGGTCCTATACAAAAGATGTAAATTCTAGTAAAGTAAAGATCGAACTAATGTTTTCTTTAGTTGATGGGTCCTATACAAAAGATGTAAATTCTAGTAAAGTAAAGGTCGAACTAATGTTTTCTTTAGTTGATGGGTCCTATACAAAAGATGTAAATTCTAGTAAAGGTCGAACTAATGTTTTCTTTAGTTGATGGGTCCTATACAAAAGATGTAAATTCTAGTAAAGGTCGAACTATTGTTTTCTTTAGTTGATGGGTCCTATACAAAAGATGTAAATTCTAGTAAAGTAAAGATCGAACTAATGTTTTCTTTAGTTGATGGGTCCTATACAAAAGATGTAAATTCTAGTAAAGTAAAGGTCGAACTAATGTTTTCTTTAGTTGATGGGTCCTATACAAAAGATGTAAATTCTAGTAAAGGTCGAACTAATGTTTTCTTTAGTTGATGGGTCCTATACAAAAGATGTAAATTCTAGTAAAATAAAGGTCGAACTAATGTTTTCTTTAGTTGATGGGTCCTATACAAAAGATGTAAATTCTAGTAAAGGTCGAACTTTTGTTTTCTTTAGTGGAAGTGTCCTATACAAAAGATGTTAATTCTAGTAAAGTAAAGGTCAAACTAATGTTTTCTTTAGTTGATGGGTCCTATACAAAAGATGTAAATTCTAGTAAAGGTCGAACTATTGTTTTCTTTAGTTTATGGGTCCTATACAAAAGATGTAAATTCTAGTAAAGTAAAGGTCGAACTAATGTTTTCTTTAGTTGATGGGTCCTATACAAACGATGTAAATTCTAGTAAAGTAAAGGTCGAACTAATGTTTTCTTTAGTTGATGGGTCCTATACAAAAGATGTAAATTCTAGTAAAGTAATGGTCGAACTAATGTTTTCTTTAGTTGATGGGTCCTATACAAAAGATGTAAATTCTAGTAAAGGTCGAACTAATGTTTTCTTTAGTTGATGGGTCCTATACAAAAGATGTAAATTCTAGTAAAGGTCGAACTAATGTTTTCTTTAGTTTATGGGTCCTCTACAAAAGCGCCAAAACCTGTCTACGCTACTGGCTAACTAAGAACAGACCTATCACGCGAACCTATGGATAGAGTGAATACTCTTAACTATAGTCTAGACTAGGACTACCTTTACTGTGGTTAATAATACTTTTTTCTTCTAAATTCTAAAGACTGATGTGTCAAACATATTTGCAAAGACTATCATATTTGATATTTGCTAAAGTATGTATTTATGTTTCTGTAATATATTATATACTCACAGTTGTCCTTAAACTGTTCTAAACATATAAAGGTATCAATGGGCCGTATTGCTGATGAGAGTTAACACCCTTGCCCCTTATACAAGTCAATCTTTTATGACTGACTTGTAAATTTACAAGTGCGTCATAAAAGATTGACTTGTATAAGGGGCAAGGGTGTTAACTCTCATCAGCAATACGGCCCATTAAAAAAAAAACTTATCACTTTCCGTAAGACAGATGCGTTATCCGTTATGATGGAAGGACATAGGCGAAGGCAAGAAAAGGGACACATACTATCCCCTAGCCTCTTACTGAAAAATTAAGCTTCTATTTGTTTTCAAAACCGATGATTTTTTACTCATGAGACGCCAATAAACCTGAAAATTCTTGAACTTTGAACTATACCGAGTTAGCAGATTTGTAAATAGATTTTACATTCACATTATACCATCAACAGAATTTAAAAATTAAAATGTCTATGTACAGAATGTATTTAATAACAGATTAGGATCATTTTAGTTCTTATGCTCTTCTAAACTGTGTTAACCATAAAAAATATGTTTGTACACTATATAATATCATTGTTTTGGATAGCCTCTTACTGGGCGTATTGTTAGGAAGGACAACTCTAGAGCTGAAAAGAGGAACTCTGGTAAATTGACCATATTCACTATGACTTGGAATATAATTAGAATAAACCTATGACACATCCACTTAAGATAATTTTCACGTGAATCAACTGGAGTTTTAAAATAATGTTTTTTTTTTGTCTCTTTGAGGATACGTTGCAGCTCTACTAAAAAGATACAAGTATGAGTATTAGGTAGGACTAATTGAGCCTATTTTAAAAAAAGCTCTGTTGTTTATATGAAATTTAGGCTAATCAACATCATCACTGCTCTAGTGCATTAGATTTTGTAATTCATTTTTTTTTATTTACCTTTAAATGTCAAAAGTCCAATATGTCACAGACACTTTTTTTACTGTCTGGTATATTACAACAATATATGTTGCAAGCACCAATCGTATCAATTACTTGCCAACTTCAGTGCATTTTTTTTAGCTGCCAAACGTTTTATTGGCATTTCCCAATATTATACAGTATTTTCTATTGTATGCACTTGTGCTGTCTATAAATCACGTATTTCCCATCCAGATAAAGTTCATACTGTTCTATCTTATTTCAACCTAAGTATTATTGGCCTATCGTTGGCATATGCTGCCATAATAAGAATATATTCTATTGAAGTCTTATAAATTTACAGACGTTCCTTCTAGATAGAAGATTATTACGTCCACTAGGCACAAAACTCCTGCAGGGTGACAGGGATCCGTCGGTGGCAGGGCTAGAACCCGCGACCTGTCAGTTGGTTTTTGGTTGACAGTCCGGTGAACTAACCGCTGGACCAGCCGGCTTTTACGTTCTTCTAGAAACTTTCTCAGCTTTCTTTTTTTTAAACCCAATAAATATCTTTGTGTTTTTTTGTCTATAATTATATTAAATTCTGTCTGACATTTATGTTTATTGTATCATTTCTTCATGACATTTTGTTAGTAAATGGAAAAGTTATTTTAACCCAAACGTGATATTGTTTCAGTCTGGTTAGATTTAAACCTTTAAGTTTTTTAATTTTCTCTCAATATTGTAAAAAAATATAGACAAATAATAAATGCAGACATTAAATACATATTTTTTATACTGAAAAAGGGGGGGGGAGAAAGAAAATCAGGTTCATAATTGACATTCTGTATTTAGAATGTATTCAACTGTGCGTGAAGATTAATTTGAGCGAAACAACAACAACAAAACATCAGGGAAACAACAAACCAAGAAAAACATGGCAAACCTTTTCATTATTTTATTCTATCACTGAAACACAGAACCAAGAAAAACATGGCAAACCTTTTCATTATTTTATTCTATCACTGAAACACAGAACTAAGAAAAACATGGCAAACCTTTACATTATTTTATTCTATCACTGAAACACAGAACCAAGAAAAACATGGCAAACCTTTTCATTATTTTATTCTATCACTGAAACACAGAACCAAGAAAAACATGGCAAACCTTTTCATTATTTTATTCTATCACTGAAACACAGAACCAAGAAAAACATGGCAAACCTTTTCATTATTTTATTCTATCACTGAAACACAGAACCAAGAAAAACATGGCAAACCTTTTCATTATTTTAGTCTATCACTGAAACACAGAACCAAGAAAAACATGGCAAACCTTTTCATTATTTTATTCTATCACTGAAACACAGAACCAAGGAAAACATGGCAAACCTTTTCATTATTTTATTCTATCACTGAAACACAGAACCAAGAAAAACATGGCAAACCTTTTCATTATTTTATTCTATCACTGAAACACAGAACCAAGAAAAACATGGCAAACCTTTTCATTATTTTATTCTATCACTGAAACACAGAACCAAGAAAAACATGGCAAACCTTTTCATTATTTTATTCTATCACTGAAACACAGAACCAAGAAAAACATGGCAAACCTTTTCATTATTTTATTCTATCACTGAAACACAGAACCAAGAAAAACATGGCAAACCTTTTCATTATTTTTTTCTATCACTGAAACACAGAACCAAGAAAAACATGGCAAACCTTTACATTATTTTATTCTATCACTGAAACACAGAACCAAGAAAAACATGGCAAACCTTTTCATTATTTTATTCTATCACTGAAACACAGAACCAAGAAAAACATGGCAAACCTTTTCATTATTTTATTCTATCACTGAAACACAGAACCAAGAAAAACATGGCAAACCTTTTCATTATTTTTTTCTATCACTGAAACACAGAACCAAGAAAAACATGGCAAACCTTTACATTATTTTATTCTATCACTGAAACACAGAACCAAGAAAAACATGGCAAACCTTTTCATTATTTTATTCTATCACTGAAACACAGAACCAAGAAAAACATGGCAAACCTTTTCATTATTTTATTCTATCACTGAAACACAGAACCAAGAAAAACAGGGCAAACCTTTTCATTATTTTATTCTATCACTGAAACACAGAACCAAGAAAAACATGGCAAACCTTTTCATTATTTTATTCTATCACTGAAACACAGAACCAAGAAAAACATGGCAAACCTTTTCATTATTTTATTCTATCACTGAAACACAGAACCAAGAAAAACATGGCAAACCTTTTCATTATTTTATTCTATCACTGAAACACAGAACCAAGAAAAACATGGCAAACCTTTTCATTATTTTATTCTATCACTGAAACACAGAACCAAGAAAAACATGGCAAACCTTTTCATTATTTTATTCTATCACTGAAACACAGAACCAAGAAAAACATGGCAAACCTTTTCATTATTTTATTCTATCACTGAAACACAGAACCAAGAAAAACATGGCAAACCTTTTCATTATTTTTTTCTATCACTGAAACACAGAACCAAGAAAAACATGGCAAACCTTTACATTATTTTATTCTATCACTGAAACACAGAACCAAGAAAAACATGGCAAACCTTTTCATTATTTTATTCTATCACTGAAACACAGAACCAAGAAAAACATGGCAAACCTTTTCATTATTTTATTCTATCACTGAAACACAGAACCAAGAAAAACATGGCAAACCTTTTCATTATTTTTTTCTATCACTGAAACACAGAACCAAGAAAAACATGGCAAACCTTTACATTATTTTATTCTATCACTGAAACACAGAACCAAGAAAAACATGGCAAACCTTTTCATTATTTTATTCTATCACTGAAACACAGAACCAAGAAAAACATGGCAAACCTTTTCATTATTTTATTCTATCACTGAAACACAGAACCAAGAAAAACAGGGCAAACCTTTTCATTATTTTATTCTATCACTGAAACACAGAACCAAGAAAAACATGGCAAACCTTTTCATTATTTTATTCTATCACTGAAACACAGAACCAAGAAAAACATGGCAAACCTTTTCATTATTTTATTCTATCACTGAAACACAGAACCAAGAAAAACATGGCAAACCTTTTCATTATTTTATTCTATCACTGAAACACAGAACCAAGAAAAACATGGCAAACCTTTTCATTATTTTATTCTATCACTGAAACACAGAACCAAGAAAAACATGGCAAACCTTTTCATTATTTTATTCTATCACTGAAACACAGAACCAAGAAAAACATGGCAAACCTTTTCATTATTTTATTCTATCACTGAAACACAGAACCAAGAAAAACATGGCAAACCTTTTCATTATTTTATTCTATCACTGAAACACAGAACCAAGAAAAACATGGCAAACCTTTTCATTATTTTATTCTATCACTGAAACACAGAACCAAGAAAAACATGGCAAACCTTTTCATTATTTTATTCTATCACTGAAACACAGAACCAAGAAAAACATGGCAAACCTTTTCATTATTTTATTCTATCACTGAAACACAGAACCAAGAAAAACATGGCAAACCTTTTCATTATTTTTTTCTATCACTGAAACACAGAACCAAGAAAAACATGGCAAACCTTTACATTATTTTATTCTATCACTGAAACACAGAACCAAGAAAAACATGGCAAACCTTTTCATTATTTTATTCTATCACTGAAACACAGAACCAAGAAAAACATGGCAAACCTTTTCATTATTTTATTCTATCACTGAAACACAGAACCAAGAAAAACATGGCAAACCTTTTCATTATTTTATTCTATCACTGAAACACAGAACCAAGAAAAACATGGCAAACCTTTTCATTATTTTATTCTATCACTGAAACACAGAACCAAGAAAAACATGGCAAACCTTTTCATTATTTTATTCTATCACTGAAACACAGAACCAAGAAAAACATGGCAAACCTTTTCATTATTTTATTCTATCACTGAAACACAGAACTAAGAAAAACATGGCAAACCTTTTCATTATTTTATTCTATCACTGAAACACAGAACCAAGAAAAACATGGCAAACCTTTTCATTATTTTATTCTATCACTGAAACACAGAACCAAGAAAAACATGGCAAACCTTTTCATTATTTTATTCTATCACTGAAACACAGAACCAAGAAAAACATGGCAAACCTTTTCATTATTTTATTCTATCACTGAAACACAGAACCAAGAAAAACATGGCAAACCTTTTCATTATTTTATTCTATCACTGAAACACAGAACTAAGAAAAACATGGCAAACCTTTTCATTATTTTATTCTATCACTGAAACACAGAACCAAGAAAAACATGGCAAACCTTTTCATTATTTTATTCTATCACTGAAACACAGAACCAAGAAAAACATGGCAAACCTTTTCATTATTTTATTCTATCACTGAAACACAGAACCAAGAAAAACATGGCAAACCTTTTCATTATTTTATTCTATCACTGAAACACAGAACCAAGTGTCACGTGCGAAACAGCTACTGACCACAGCTACTGACGTATGATAATATATTTAGGAGTGTATAATTACTACACTCTTTGATTTACATCCGTCCTGAATCCCACAAGGTTGTATAAGAATTAGTATATGCAATATATTTGTAGATTTTTATATTTGATTGGCTCGTAGGATGTGCAAGTAAATGTTATTAATAACGTTAATTAGTACTATACCTTAATAATTTAGAAAATCACAATCCTGTTTGAAAAGTAGTACTCTGTATAACGATTTATTCTGAACAAGAATGAAGGTATGAATGGAACAGCAAAACAGAATACAGGTATCGATGGTGAACGATAAACTTAACCAGTTGAGATTATTCTAGACCATATCAGGCTGTAATAACATATATATTATAATAGAGTGGTCATTTACGGTCTTTACACAACAGCGCCCAAACTAGAACTATCTCATACCCCAGCGACGTATGACGCGTTTTTAGGAAATGACGTAGTGTCTAGACAGATATGCACGTTTTATTCTTAGTATGGAAAAACATTTTGGGTTAAAGATTTCTTTGGAACTTAATTAGATATTAATAGAGAACTAATATGACTACGGAAATAAAACTACTTTCCTTTACGTAACACTCGCTCCCCCTTAAGACACAAAGGAATTACATACATTGTTAAGTATGGAATTATTTGTAGCGCACCCATGAATTCAAATTAACTGACTTCCCAAACTATCCATAAGATTTAATGGACTATTGGACAATCGTTTTAAGATTAAAATGAACCATATGTCACATATAGGCCTACCTTTAGTAACAAAGTCGTTATGATGGAATCACTCATCACATTATCTAACCAATGTATGTGACACATTAATAAATTTCTTTTTCTCAAACAGTAACCCGTAGGTCAATCTTACATATCACCCTTACTTTAGCAAATGATTATTAATTAAACATTTATTTATCAATTAATATTTACAATTATCATTTTGTGTGTACAACGTTGACCATAAAACCATTACCACCAATAACCACTTCCCATAGAATTGATATTATTTTCCCAAAATATTTGGAACCGATCAATAATGTATAGATAATTCTTTAGAAAGTTTAATTGAATTAGAACCAATTGTTTTATCATTAACTAATGATTCTCAGTTATTATATTATTATGATGTCTCAATTCTGAAATCAAGAATATTCAAAATGTAATAATCTCAACTGATTTAGCTTTTACATAGCATAAATAAGATATCTAAATTATAACATGACGACATAGAAACAAACAATTTGCAAAAACACATCAATAGAATTAATTAAACAAACACAAGTGTGGATGTATTCAAGTTAACTACCGGTGTGTTTGCAATTGGTGTATGCAATATACATTTTTTTTTACATCAACAAACGTATGATTGTCTCTAGTAAAATGTACATCTTGTTCCGTAATGTTTCATAGTATATGTTTTAATTATTCAAAACATAATTTATTGATTTTATTTCCATGTTAAGTAATAATAAGTAATAATAATCAATGACATAAAAGAAAATATTTTCATGAGGAACTGATTTTATCTTCTGGTTCTGTTTAACTCTCATACGTTCCTGTAAACTTGGCACTCATGGGTTGACCAGACAGTGGCGTCAGCATGAGAACTTTATCACCAGGTTGGAATATACTGGTTCTGTTTAACTCTCATACGTTCCTGTAAACTTGGCACTCATGGGTTGACCAGACAGTGGCGTCAGCATGAGAACTTTATTACCAGGTTGGAATATACTGGTTCTGTTTAACTCTCATACGTTCCTGTAAACTTGGCACTCATGGGTTGACCAGACAGTGGCGTCAGCATGAGAACTTTATCACCAGGTTGGAATATACTGGTTCTGTTTAACTCTCATACGTTCCTGTAAACTTGGCACTCATGGGTTGACCAGACAGTGGCGTCAGCATGAGAACTTTATCACCAGGTTGGAATATACTGGTTCTGTTTAACTCTCATACGTTCCTGTAAACTTGGCACTCATGGGGTGACCAGACAGTGACGTCAGCATGAGAACTTTATCACCAGGTTGGAATATACTGGTTCTGTTTAACTCTCATACGTTCCTGTAAACTTGGCACTCATGGGTTGACCAGACAGTGGCGTCAGCATGAGAACTTTATCACCAGGTTGGAATATACTGGTTCTGTTTAACTCTCATACGTTCCTGTAAACTTGGCACTCATGGGTTGACCAGACAGTGGCGTCAGCATGAGAACTTTATCACCAGGTTGGAATATACTGGTTCTGTTTAACTCTCATACGTTCCTGTAAACTTGGCACTCATGGGTTGACCAGACAGTGGCGTCAGCATGAGAACGTTATCACCAGGTTGGAATATACTGGTTCTGTTTAACTCTCATACGTTCCTGTAAACTTGGCACTCATGGGTTGACCAGACAGTGGCGTCAGCATGAGAACTTTATCACCAGGTTAAAATATACTGGTTCTGTTTAACTCTCATACGTTCCTGTAAACTTGGCACTCATGGGTTGACCAGACAGTGGCGTCAGCATGAGAACTTTATCACCAGGTTGGAATATACTGGTTCTGTTTAACTCTCATACGTTCCTGTAAACTTGGCACTCATGGGTTGACCAGACAGTGGCGTCAGCATGAGAACTTTATCACCAGGTTGGAATATACTGGTTCTGTTTAACTCTCATACGTTCCTGTAAACTTGGCACTCATGGGGTGACCAGACAGTGACGTCAGCATGAGAACTTTATCACCAGGTTGGAATATACTGGTTCTGTTTAACTCTCATACGTTCCTGTAAACTTGGCACTCATGGGTTGACCAGACAGTGGCGTCAGCATGAGAACTTTATCACCAGGTTGGAATATACTGGTTCTGTTTAACTCTCATACGTTCCTGTAAACTTGGCACTCATGGGTTGACCAGACAGTGGCGTCAGCATGAGAACTTTATTACCAGGTTGGAATATACTGGTTCTGTTTAACTCTCATACGTTCCTGTAAACTTGGCACTCATGGGTTGACCAGACAGTGGCGTCAGCATGAGAACTTTATCACCAGGTTGGAATATACTGGTTCTGTTTAACTCTCATACGTTCCTGTAAACTTGGCACTCATGGGTTGACCAGACAGTGGCGTCAGCATGAGAACTTTATCACCAGGTTGGAATATACTGGTTCTGTTTAACTCTCATACGTTCCTGTAAACTTGGCACTCATGGGGTGACCAGACAGTGACGTCAGCATGAGAACTTTATCACCAGGTTGGAATATACTGGTTCTGTTTAACTCTCATACGTTCCTGTAAACTTGGCACTCATGGGTTGACCAGACAGTGGCGTCAGCATGAGAACTTTATCACCAGGTTGGAATATACTGGTTCTGTTTAACTCTCATACGTTCCTGTAAACTTGGCACTCATGGGTTGACCAGACAGTGGCGTCAGCATGAGAACTTTATCACCAGGTTGGAATATACTGGTTCTGTTTAACTCTCATACGTTCCTGTAAACTTGGCACTCATGGGTTGACCAGACAGTGGCGTCAGCATGAGAACTTTATCACCAGGTTGGAATATACTGGTTCTGTTTAACTCTCATACGTTCCTGTAAACTTGGCACTCATGGGTTGACCAGACAGTGGCGTCAGCATGAGAACTTTATCACCAGGTTAAAATATACTGGTTCTGTTTAACTCTCATACGTTCCTGTAAACTTGGCACTCATGGGTTGACCAGACAGTGGCGTCAGCATGAGAACTTTATCACCAGGTTGGAATATACTGGTTCTGTTTAACTCTCATACGTTCCTGTAAACTTGGCACTCATGGGTTGACCAGACAGTGGCGTCAGCATGAGAACTTTATCACCAGGTTGGAATATACTGGTTCTGTTTAACTCTCATACGTTCCTGTAAACTTGGCACTCATGGGGTGACCAGACAGTGACGTCAGCATGAGAACTTTATCACCAGGTTGGAATATACTGGTTCTGTTTAACTCTCATACGTTCCTGTAAACTTGGCACTCATGGGTTGACCAGACAGTGGCGTCAGCATGAGAACTTTATCACCAGGTTGGAATATACTGGTTCTGTTTAACTCTCATACGTTCCTGTAAACTTGGCACTCATGGGTTGACCAGACAGTGGCGTCAGCATGAGAACTTTATCACCAGGTTGGAATATACTGGTTCTGTTTAACTCTCATACGTTCCTGTAAACTTGGCACTCATGGGTTGACCAGACAGTGGCGTCAGCATGAGAACTTTATCACCAGGTTGGAATATACTGGTTCTGTTTAACTCTCAATACGTTCCTGTAAACTTGGCACTCATGGGTTGACCAGACAGTGGCGTCAGCATGAGAACTTTATCACCAGGTTGGAATATACTGGTTCTGTTTAACTCTCATACGTTCCTGTAAACTTGGCACTCATGGGTTGACCAGACAGTGGCGTCAGCATGAGAACTTTATCACCAGGTTGGAATATACTGGTTCTGTTTAACTCTCATACGTTCCTGTAAACTTGGCACTCATGGGTTGACCAGACAGTGGCGTCAGCATGAGAACTTTATCACCAGGTTGGAATATACTGGTTCTTACTTTGACGTCACATTAGACCTTCATCTTGTCTTGTCCCTGCAATAGATTAGATCTGACAACTTTTAATGCATTATACAGTCTATTTTTAAAATTTTCCACGTATGTCAGTAGACCAGTGTCTTCAGTGGATGATAACCATGTCTCTTGTAACAGCTTTAGTGGTCCACGAACTGTGTGTCCGAATACCAGTTCAAAGGTACTGAAACCAAGAGATTCTTGTACAGCCTCTCTGGTTGCGAAGAGTGCGAAGGGAATACCACGATCCCAGTCGTCGTTATGCTCGAAACAGAAAGTACGGAGCATATTTTTCAATGTTTGGTGGTATCGTTCCAGTGCACCTTGACTCTGTGAATGATATGCACTCGATACATAATGACGAATACCCAGCCGTTCTAAGACTTGGCGAAACAACTTCGATGTTAAGTTTGAGCCTTGATCTGACTGCATGGTTTTCGGAAGTCCGTACCGGGTGAAGAATCCGAAAAGTGCATCAGAGATTTTGTCGGCATTGATGCTACGTAGAAGAATAGCCTCTGAAAATCTGAATGCCGAACACATAATAGTGAACAGATACTGGTGGCCAGCCTTAGTTTTAGGCAACGGACCGACGCAGTCTATAATTATGTTACTGAAGGGTTCTGAGAATGCTAGTATGTGTCGTAGAGGAGCTACCGGAATGGTCTGATTCGGTTTGCCGACCATCTGGCAGATATGACATGATCTGCAGAACGATGTGCTGTCACGACGTAGGCCAGGCCAGAAGAATACGGAAGAATCCTGTCGAAGGTTTTCCGTATCCCTAGGTGACCAGCATACGGTGAATCATAGGCCATATGTAGTATGTCCTTGCGGTATACAGTGGGTACCACGATTTGATGTACTTCGCTGCATATTTCATTGTCGTTTTCTTTCCCTCTCCATTTCATCACCAACAACTCGTCCCTCAGGTAATAACCTGCGGCCATTGTTTCTAACTCTCCTTCATTCTTTGCTTCCTTTTTTAGCTTCCCGATCTCTGGATCTTTGCCTTGAGCAAGAATGAGTAGTTGTCTAGGCGACAAATTACTTTGATCAGTATGACTTGAGTGACCACCCAGAACATCCGCCATGAAGGTTGCCTGTAAGTCAATCTCTGGTGTCGGTTCTGGTTTCTTTGTCGATTCATCATTCATCTGTTGTTTCTCCATAGCTCTGGTGATAACGCATACTTAATTTTCAGTATTCCTACACTGAACAGAGTCTTTGGTTTCTTTAAGTTTAAGTAAAGGATGTATCTGATTCTTGGCAATGTCACTTCCCAAAAGTAATGAAATACCTCTGTAGAGAAATGTCTTCACTATCCCAACAATAACAGGTCCAGTGAAGTAATTACACTTCAACTGTATGCGATGTAACGGGGCCGTAAGTGTCCCAGCCATAGTACTGATTAAGGCATACTGGCCTGTATAAGTCAATTTCGACGTTGGTACAGTATTCTTCAACAGTAAAGATATATCAGCACCGGAGTCACGTAAAATTTTAATCTTCCGTTCTCTAGCTTGATTATCTATAGGTGACACATAGCCCTCGCTAACATCATCGGGTAGTTCTCTGCCTACTGAGTTTCGTGCTACACTACTGCCTCCATAAGTAAACGTTTTATTTACTGATTGTTCATCTGTCACACTCCCTTTGAGACTAGAATGTTCAATAGCCTCGGTCTTCATTTCAAAGACTCTTTCTGACTTTGAGCAACTTGGGCATGCGTGTTTCGCCATCTCCTCATGACTAACATCAGATGTCATTCTTTCAGCTTTAGTTCTTTTGTGGGCAGTTTTGTTTTTGTGAGTTTCAGTTTGTACGGCGATGTGTGATAAAACCACGTTGTTCTTGTTTTTACTCCCTTTATTTTAAGTTGCAATGTCTGCAATCGTCCGTCAATCGTGGTGCAAAAATTGGCTTCGATTTTTCGACCACTTCCCGTGGTCCAATCGAGCTGAAATTTGGACAGCAGATTTGGGGCGCCTAACAATACATCCTATCAAATTTTCAGTTAAAACGACTTAATAATACTACACTTATGACAATATTCATTTCTTAAAAGGAATGTATAAGAAATATTTTGATTTCGCGTTAAAAATGCCTGTGAAACTTTTTATACTTTTTCGGCGCAAAGCTAGAAAAAAAAAATTATGCGCTAAGGTTATTTTTAGAACAATTCATACTGAGTAAGGAGATATTTTTGAGATTTGCGACACAGATATTTTTTCTGTACGTTTCATTTGCAGTAGTCAATCAATTATTTAATTACATGATGGTAAACTTAGTTTGCAAATAAAGGGAGTATAATAAAAACTTCGTTTTTACGGTTTTCTTGTTATTACTCCCTTTATTTTAAGTTGCATTTTCTGTCTGTCTGCAATCGTCGTGCAAAAATTGGCTTCGTTTTTTCGACCACTTCCCGTGGTCCGATCGAGCTGAAATTTGGACAGCAGATTTGTGGCGCCTAACAATACATCCTATCAAACGACTTAATAATACGACTTAATAATACTACACTTATGACAATATTCATTTCTTAAAAGGAAAGTATAAGAAATATTTTGATTTCGCGTTAAAAATGCCTGTGCAACTTTTTATACTTTTTCGGCGCAAAGCTAGAAAAAAAAATTATGCGCTAAGATTATTTTTAGAACAATTCATACGGAGTAAGGAGATATTTTTGAGATTTGCGACACAGATATTTTTTCTGTACGTTTCATTTGCAGTACTCTATCAATTATTTAATTACATGATGGTAAACTTAGTTTGCAAATAAAGGGAGTATAATAAAAACTTCGTTTTTACGGTTTTCTTGTTATTACTCCCTTTATTTTAAGTTGCATTTTCTGTCTGTCTGCAATCGTCGTGCAAAAATTGGCTTCGTTTTTTCGACCACTTCCCGTGGTCCGATCGAGCTGAAATTTGGACAGCAGATTTGGGGCGCCTAACAATACATCCTATCAAATTTTCAGTTAAAACGACTTAATAATACTACACTTATGACAATATTCATTTCTTAAAAGGAATGTATAAGAAATATTTTGATTTCGCGTTAAAAATGCCTGTGAAACTTTTTATACTTTTTCGGCGCAAAGCTAGAAAAAAAAAATTATGCGCTAAGGTTATTTTTAGAACAATTCATACTGAGTAAGGAGATATTTTTGAGATTTGCGACACAGATATTTTTTCTGTACGTTTCATTTGCAGTAGTCAATCAATTATTTAATTACATGATGGTAAACTTAGTTTGCAAATAAAGGGAGTATAATAAAAACTTCGTTTTTACGGTTTTCTTGTTATTACTCCCTTTATTTTAAGTTGCATTTTCTGTCTGTCTGCAATCGTCGTGCAAAAATTGGCTTCGTTTTTTCGACCACTTCCCGTGGTCCGATCGAGCTGAAATTTGGACAGCAGATTTGTGGCGCCTAACAATACATCCTATCAAACGACTTAATAATACGACTTAATAATACTACACTTATGACAATATTCATTTCTTAAAAGGAAAGTATAAGAAATATTTTGATTTCGCGTTAAAAATGCCTGTGCAACTTTTTATACTTTTTCGGCGCAAAGCTAGAAAAAAAAATTATGCGCTAAGATTATTTTTAGAACAATTCATACGGAGTAAGGAGATATTTTTGAGATTTGCGACACAGATATTTTTTCTGTACGTTTCATTTGCAGTACTCTATCAATTATTTAATTACATGATGGTAAACTTAGTTTGCAAATAAAGGGAGTATAATAAAAACTTAGTTTTTACGGTTTTCTTGTTAATGGGTCTTTTCTCTTTATGTAGACTCCAACAATTATCCCTTACACAAGAGAAACATGGCAAACCTTTTCATTATTTTATTCTATCACCGAAACACAGAACCAAGAAAAACATGGCAAACCTTTTCATGATTTTATTCTATCACTGAAACACAGAACCAAGAAAAACATGGCAAACCTTTTCATGATTTTATTCTATCACTGAAACAACAAAAGAAGGGAAATATAATATTTTCATGATTTAATATGTCAGTGAAAACGTTACAATAAGTATTTACGGAAAGTTCACGACATTTGAAATGATTGGAAGTTAGCTAACTGACTTTAGATTTTTATGTGATCAGAATTTTAGTTGCTGACCTATCTATTAATCCATGGTTTTAGCAATGTTATATAAGAAAATAGTGTAACATTTTTTGGTCGCAAACTGCTATAGAATTCTAAATTATTTGCTCTTTGCTTCAGAATATGTAGACCTAATAATTAATGCATACAATTCGATAAGTATCAAACATAAATTACTATTAGGTAAAGCAAAGGCTTAATTAAAACATTTTTTCAAAATTTTATGTTTTATGTGTAGGCCTTTATTTTGTTCAATCGACACTGTTTTAGTTTTTATAGTTAAAAACAGTCGAATAGGTTTCTGTGTGTAAAAGTATCTGATTGTGGATTTTAATTTTCCGCCGAAAGTCAGGAAACAGCCATTTCAAATGGAATAGAAAGTGGTTATATATTAGATATTTAGGCTATGTCAACAAGAACGTGACAATTATTAATTAGCCTAAACCAACATTTATACAGTTACACATGATCAGAATTTCATGAAAACTATGAAAACAATATACTAAATATTATACAAGTTTATCGGTTTAATATGTTCATCCAGTTACGTCAACACGAAAACAATTTATTGTTGGAAAAATATTCATTGCAAATGTCAGTCGAAGAATGACATTAAACGAATCTGAAATATGCTTGGTGTGCTACTAATTCTATCCCGCCATCGTGAACTGTGAAGTTTTATGTTTTACTAAAAAAAGCTTTATGGCTCGCCCTTTCACTTGCAGTATTACACAT
The DNA here is from genome assembly GCA_949126835.1 of Anisus vortex. Classification (NCBI taxonomy): domain Eukaryota; kingdom Metazoa; phylum Mollusca; class Gastropoda; family Planorbidae; genus Anisus; species Anisus vortex. Next base: position 45,285,702 of record OX421492.1, on the reverse strand, counting down.
TAAGAAAATTAATTAACCACACAACCTAGACACAATCTGAATTATATATTCTATATATATATATATATTTATATTTTGCGATATATATATGTGGCGTTTTGGGGTCTCTAACAAGATTAACGCCACACAAAATTAAGGAAGAATTCGTTTATATTGTACTCTCATAAAGATTAATCTACTTTTAGCCATCACCTGTACAAATTTGTTTGCATTGATTGAATGCACATATCTACCTATCTTTATCCCTTCTTAATCACTTAATCATTTAGCTATTGAACATGTAACATATTTTATTTATTTATACATTGCTTATTCGTTGTCAGTATTCACTTAAAGTTTAAATTTATAAATGATTTATATCAATATTCTCATATGATATGGCAATTATCGTTTCTAATGTTATCATTTATTGCTATCATTATTATGCTTACATGCATTGGTGTATATCATCTTGCGGGCTGGCGTGTAGCCTATCCCCTCCCTCCCCCTTCGTGGTCATACCACGCACAAGCGCGGAACACGCCAGGATCACGCATGACGCAATCATGCTTGGTTTTGCAAGCCCAGCCCTGACCTTTCCCCTTCCCCCTTCTCCCGCCACCCATCGTCCAAACTCAAAGGATGTGACATGTATATGTAAATATACCTCTCAGTGTACAGCTTCCCTGGTCGAATCTCTTTGACGTACAACGTCAAGATGCCGCCGTCCGAGGAAACAGCGCACTTGATGGCCCGCAGCCGCCCCCCCCTCCTCATCATCCCACCGCACCCATTCTCCCATCCGCCTCGCCAGGTAACCCAACCCTTCCCCTCTCCCTCGACTATACCTCGACATTGTTGTATCAAACTGAAACGATGAAGTAACAATAACAGGCTGACCAATCGCATGCTCGATATAGATGTCTGACCATTTTCCCTCCACGTGAAAACCCACGCTTGAGAAATGTAACTGGAGTTTTAAGACAGTCTGGCTTAAGGAGTCTCAAGGGTCGGATACCCTGAGCTCCGGCAGTAGGACAGTGACTGAAGGAGCCGCGAGGGCTGACAACCTGCGCTCCGGCAGTAAATAGACTAACTTAAGGGTGCGCCTGACACGCGACCCTGAGTCCTCCTTAGGACTATGTATTTTGTAAAGTTTATGTCTACTGTATTGGATTATATCTGTTCAGCTAATGATTCCTTTGCCAATGACATTCATCATTGAATACATATTTTCATGTGAATAAAATCATCAGTCATCATCTTCGCCTTGCTTTGATTTATATAATACGTGTATGTGTGGTGACAGTGTCAATTAGTCAGCAGTTTTAACTCAACCTACGTATTTATGCGAGCCAGAAACCTGTTTATAAATTTTGTCTTAAAAATCACCTAGAAATCATCTGCATTTCGGGACCACATACCACCTAGATAACCTGCCATTTTCCTTCCTACCCAACCCCTGTGTATCTGCTGAGTTATCCACTAAGTCTGCACTGATAGCCTATGCTAATTAAAGGCTCCGTGACGCATCAACTTAGACCAGCACGCCACAATATATATATATATATATATATATATATATATATATATATATATATGTGTATGTATAAATGTATGCATTATTTATATATCCTTATCTCTCTCTATTTATATATGTATTCGTATATTATACATTAAAATTTAGGTACATATTTAGGCCTACATATATTTATATGGGCCTCTTTAAGTGTGTGTATGTGTAAAAATATAAAACTGTGAATCTTTTACAGATGTAACTATACAAAAAGATGTGGCTATTAACCAAGGCTTGTTCATATTTGGTCGCCGTCTTTTATATCTACATTTATGGGGTCAAAGTTGAAAATATTCTTTTTTTCCTTGGTTAGTTTTAAGTAAGGTCACTTTTCTCGTACAGTAAGTTTGGTTAATAAACTTTTATTTTTTTCTTCAAGTGAGGTGTGCGATTTTATATAGGCCTAGACACTAATAGGCATGTCTACGATGGAATTTTTAAATACAATTTTAAATAATAAGTCTCTGTATGGAGTTCAACATTCACGCTAATGTCTTCTTAAAAATTCAGAATAGAACATTTCAACTAGAGTTCAAGTCTCACTTCACATTGGTATCAAAACAGAAACTTGTAGTTTATTTTTTACTACACTGACTATTGTTTAGCTCTCAGTTATTTTTTAACACACAGATTATCTTTTAGCGCTCAGTTATTTGTTAACTCACGGATTATCGTTTAGCTCTCTTATTTGTTAACACACATAATATTGTTTAGCTCTCAGTTATTTGTTGACAAACATAACATTGTTTAACTCTCAGATATTGTTAACTCACAGATTATCTTTTACCTATCAGTTATTTGTTAACACACATACTATTGTTTAGCTCTCAATTATTTATTAACATACAGAATATTGTTTAGCTCTCAGTTATTTGTTAACATACAGAATATTGTTTAGCTCTCAGTTATTTGTTAACACACATACTATTGTTTAGCTCTCAATTATTTATTAACATACAGAATATTGTTTAGCTCTCAGTTATTTGTTAACATACAGAATATTGTTTAGCTCTCAGTTATTTGTTAACATACAGAATATTGTTTAGCTCTCAGTTATTTGTTAACATACACAATATTGTTTAGCTCTCAGTTTTTTGCTAACATACAGAAAATTGTTTAGCTCTCAGTTATTTTTTTAACTCACAGAATATTGTTTAGCTCTCAGTTATTTGTTAACATACATAATATTGTTTAGCTCTCAGTTATTTGTTAACATACAGAAAATTGTTTAGCTCTCAGTTATTTGTTAACTCACAGAATATTGTTTAGCTCTCAGTTATTTGTTAACATACAGAATATGGTTTAGCTCTCAGATGTAGTCCACGTTCAGGCATAACTGCCCAACGTAAACAGAAGTAATCTTTTGATCCATGAGGAGTCGAAAAAGCCATGTAATGGCTCTTCTACAAAACTAGATAAAAGCGATTTTTTGTATTTATTTGATAACTCAAGAACTCTTTAATTGCGTCTCTCGTTACTGAATAGTAGACAAGGTTGCAGATGTTTACAGAATGACTACAAAATGTTTACCATAAACTGTGTCTTTGTCAACGCAAGGCAAAGGTCATAATTACATCCTGTGATCAAGCCTCACTTTAATAATAACGGATATTTAATTACATTGTCCTTATGGGCGAAAAGTTCGACTTCCAAAAGGACAAATATAATCAAACACAAGAGGACCTGTGGGCTTACAGGTGTCAGGATAGGCGCTTCTCATATAGAGTTGTAGTTGTAGAACATGAAAACCACGGGAAGTCCATGAACTTCCATGAATAAAAGTACAGATGTCGTGGGTATTGGGTTTTAAAGCTGTTTGAAGATCGACATAGCTGTCACTTTATTAGAAGACTCAAGTGCTAAAAGTACTTGTCATAATATTTGTTTTAATTAAAGACAAGATAAGCATAGTGTTTGATATTTAGCACAGTAAACTTGATTTATGCTGTAGTTGTGAACTAACACAAATGTTTTCCTTTCCTTAATAATCGGCTAGCGTTTTAAAAGCGGATTGTCTCGATCAAAAATGTTTGTTACACTAATAGGCTTATATTCACAGTAAATACGATTTACACAAAACTAATTACAATCTAATTACATAACAAACGCTGTATGGGTTGGTAATGTAGACTTTATGGTTTCATACATTCAGCATTAGTAGGCGTCTATAAAAGTTATAGTCCATAATATATGTTTATACCAGTTTGTCGTAAATAAAAATGTGCATTGTTTGACTACAATAACGATTGTAAAGGATTTTAAAATGTTCACCAGATAATCGTAAATAACTTTAGAATGTTGCCCAGATAATTGTAAATGATTATAAAATGTTGACCAGATAGTTCCTAATTGTAAATGATTATAAAATGTTTACCAGATAGTTCTTAATTGTAAAGGATTTTAAAATGTTGACCAGATAGTTCATAATTGTAAATGATTATAAAATATTGACCAGATAGTTCCTAATTGTAAATGATTATAAAATGTTGACAAGATAGTTCCTAATTGTAAATGATTTTAAAATGTTTACAAGATAGTTCCTAGTTGTAGCCTAAATGATTTTAAAATGTTGACCAGATAGTTCCTAATTGTAAATGATTATAAAATGTTGACCAGACAGTTCCTAATTGTAAATGATTTTAAAATGTTGATCTGAAAACTGTAAGTGATTTTATTGACACTGACAATTTATTTAAAATTATTGTCAATGTTATTTAGGCCTACACAGATGTACAATTCACCAGCAAAAGAAGGCTTTCCACGTTTTTACATACATTAATGTAGTAAACGAAAACAGCACAACAATAAACTGTTGTTAATTAGATTTTGAACGGGGCTTGAAAACTATTTGAAACAACCACCATAATCAATTATAACTCGATTAGTTGGATTTAGCTAAAGATGTATCCAATGCAGCTAATGCATTGGGATATGCAATAAAGAAAACTGGTCTTTGAATTTCTCTGCCTAAAAACTTGAATGTAGCGTTAAAAATAACTTTCCGAAATTTTTTGGTTTGAAATTAAAAAAAGAAATATTTTAAAAGCGAAAATTACAAAGTTAAGCTTTTGATATTAAAATTTAAAAAAATGTTTGTAAGAAATAAAATCCTTTACACCAGAGCATAGAGAACATGAAATATAGGTCGTGTATTTAATAGATTTGAGTGTCGTATACTCTAAATATAAATAACTACTTGTATATCTTTAGCGTAAGATAAACCGTTGATTATAAGAAAATAATAGGTAATGACGACAGAAAACTTCAGAACTCACGTGAAATAGAAATCGATTACAGAAAATATCATAAAATATTTATAGAGAAATTGTATCAATTACATTGAAAATATATTTATTCTTTTTCATCAACTAAATCAAACGTCTGTATGTTTATGATTGTACAATCTAAGACGTCAGGTGATGTTTCCAAGCAGTGGTTACGGGTCAGCTTACTTTACCTGAAGATATGGTTACATTTACCTTTTTTTCAGAGGCGGCACTGTGGATTAATGCACATATGTACGGTCATAATAAATACTACTCCAGCTAAATTTATATCCTTCTGATTTTAAGCTCCTCCTTACAATTTATTTCCAACATTGAAACTATTACATTTTACTTCGTATTCTAGCATGCCTAATAAACATTTTAATGAAACATATAGACTACCATTTTACGAGACATGTAACATTTTATGAAACATGTAACATTTTATGAGACATGTAACATTTTACGGGACATGTACAGTTATGAGACTTGTAACATTTTATGAGACATGTAACACTTTTATGAGACATGTAACATTTTATGAGAAATTTAACATTTTATGAGACATGTAACATTTTATGAGACAGTTAACATTTTATGAGACATGTAACATTTTATGAGACATAACAAATCATGAGACGGATTAAGATATGAGAAATTTACAATTCTATGAGACATGTAACATAGTAGTATTTCAGCGTTGGTAAAACCGTAAGACAGGTGGTCCGAATTAGAGCAACAGGCCCACTGATACTCATTTACTACCAGTCACTAATATTAAGGTCTGGCTCAGATTTCTGGTATAGATCTCTACAGTTCTCTATATTTGGCCACATTTAAAAAAAAAATAATTTTCAGCTTTAATCCATGTTTGAAATCTATGCCGCTAGGTGGCGTCACCAGATATTTCTTGACTCACCTCTTTTTTTCTTGTTTTGTGGATTCTACATAAAAGCCTGCCTAGTGACGTACGATGACGGTTTTCCAAAGATGCGTCCAAACCAACCTCATCTTCTTTTTCTGATATTATTTTATACAGAAAGCTGGCAGGTCCTTTGCCAGAAATTTACGTTGCTCATGGTGTCGATCCAGAGAATTTAAAGAATTATTCTGATGCAGCTATTCATGAATGTCTGGGTTTTCCTATTGATGGTTGTGGTTGTCCTCCAAGTTTCTACTCAGTATAGAAGGACTGGTAGCGGTACATCGGTGTTGAAACGTCAGAAACTAGTGGATAGGTTCTCTAGAGGTTCAATTTTATTTCGAGCTGTGTGAAGGCTGTGTGAAGGCTGTGTGAAGGCTGTGTGAAGGCTGTGTGAAGGCTGTGTGAAGGCTGTGTGAAGGCTGAGTGAAGGCTGTGTGAAGGCTGAGTGAAGGCTGAGTGAAGGCTGTGTGAAGGCTGAGTGAAGGCTGAGTGAAGGCTGAGTGAAGGCTGTGTGAAGGCTGTGTGAAGGCTGTGTGAAGGCTGTGTGAAGGCTGTGTGAAGGTTGTGTGAAGGCTGCTCATGCCTTGCCGATTCTCGCCTTTACATCTGCATCTGCTTCACCTTGCTTTTTTTATTTGACATATTATTAGCGGCACACCCATTGAAAAATAGGTTGGGCCCGCTAATTATCTGTCAAAAAACTAATTTCGGACTTCGCTGAAACAGGTTTTTACACTATTTTAATTTATATAATGAACTACCATATTATATATATATATATATATATATATATATATATATACATATACCACTATGGCTACATTTTTTAAAAGTATTAAATGTCAGAAATGACGTACAACGTAGGTTAATGATGTCATTGAGTTTCTTTATGAATATATTTTTTTCTTTATTCGCCCCCATCGTATTTTTATTGTATCATGTATATTGCTGAGTTGGCTGATTTAAACTACATTCTTCTCATAAGCCCTATAGTTTAGAATAGAATATACGAATTATGTATGGTTACAACGAAAGGAACATAGAGTTAATTGCCCTTGGACTTTGGACCTATAATATCATGTTACTTTCTGGTTTACTGACTTTTGTGAATCACTGCACATTCTTCAATTTTGTTTATATTGAAAATGTTTACTATGCCTCTTTTTAAATTGTTGATTTGGCTTTTGTTACATAAATTTTGTATGCACACAATGTTCCCTCTAGAAGCAAATGCACACATAAAAGCTTCTTACACTATGCAAATACGTATATCATATACATCTAAATTCAAGGAAGTCTTTAGTCTGAGATGTGGAGCGGCTAGAAATTTTAGAGAAATTTCTACATGGGCGCAGATGGTTAATGCGCACTGTCAAGATCCTGACGAACCTACTTAACCTGAGAAACCTACTCAATTTATTCAACCTACGAAACCTACACAACTACTCATCCTGAACAACCCACACAATTTGCAGAACCTACTTAACCTAAACAAACTGCAGAACCTACTCAACCTGAAAACTGCACAACCTACTCAACCTACTTATCTAAACTACATACTCATTATGCTCAACCTGCACAACCTAATAACCTGTACAACCTACTTAAGCTACACAAATTGCACAATCTGCGCAACGTGCACAAACTTCTCAATCTGCAACACTTGCAAAGCAAACACAACCTAGTAGCCTGCACAACCTAATCAACATTCAGAACCTGTAAAACCTGCATGACCTGTACAACCTGCACAACCAACTAAACCTGCAGATTCAATACAATCTGCACAAACAATAAACACTGAATAATCAACACAACCTACACAATCAACCCAAACTACACAATTAACACACCCTACACAATCAACACAACCTTCACAATCAACACAACCTACACAATCAACACAACCTACACAATAAACACAACCTACACAATTAACACAACATGGACAATCAACACGAACTACACAATCATCAAAACCTGCACAATCAAAACAACCTACACAATCAACACAACTTGCCAAATTACACAACTTGCACCATCAACACAATTTGCACAATAAACACAATCTGCACAACCAGCTGAACCTGCACAGTCAACACAACCTACACATTCAACACAACATGCACAATCTACACAACCTCTTTACAACCAAAACAGCCCGCACAATCAACACAGCGTGCACAATCAACACAGCCTGCACAATCAACACATCCTGCACAATCAACACAACTGCAAAATCAACACAACCTTCACAATTAACACAACCTACACAACCAACACAACTTTCACAATCAAACCAATTTTCACAATTAACACAATCTGCACAATCAACACAGCCTGCACAATCAACACATCCTGCACAATGAACACAACCTGCACAATCAACACAACTTGAAAAATCATCGCCACCTGCACAATCAACACATCCTGCACAAACAACACGACCTGCAAAATCAACGCAACCTTCACAATCAACACAACCTGCACACAAAACACAACTTGCACAATCATCACAACTTGCACCATCAACACAATATGCACAATAAACACAATCTGCACAACCAGCTGAACCTGCACAGTCAACGCAACCTACATATTCAACATAACATGCACAATCTACACAACCTGCACAATAAACACAACCTGCACAATCAACACAACCTCTTTACAATCAAAACAACCCGCACAATCAACACAGCCTGCCTAATTAACACAGCCTGCACAATTAACACAGCCTGCACAACCAACACATCCTGCACATTCAACACAACCTGCAAAATCAACACAACTTCACAATTAACACAACCTACACAACCAACACAACTTTTACAATCAAACCAATTTTTACAATCAACACAATCTGCACAATCAACACAGCCTGCACAATCAACACATCCTGCACAATGAACACAACATGCACAATCAACACTACCTTCGAAATCAACACAACCTGCACAATCAACACAACTTGCACAATCATCACAACCTGCACAATCAACACAACCTGCACAATCAACACGATCTGCAAAATAAACGCAACCTTCACAATCAACACAACCTGCACACCCAACACAACTTGCACAATCAACACAACTTGCACAATAAACACATCCTGCACAATGAACACAACATGCACAATCAACACTACCTTCGAAATCAACACAACCTGCACAATCAACAGAACTTGCACAATCATCACAACCTGCACAATCAACACAACCTGCACAATCAACACGATCTGCAAAATAAACGCAACCTTCACAATCAACACAACCTGCACACCCAACACAACTTGCACAATCAACACAACTTGCACAATAAACACAATCTGCACAAGCAACACAACTTGCACAATCTACACAACCTGCACAATAAACACAACATTCACAATCAAAACAACCCGCACAATTAACACAGCCTGCACAATCAACACAGCCTGCACAAACAACACATCCTGCACTATCAACACAACCTTCACAATCAACACTACCTTCACAATCAACACAACCTGCACAATCAAAAAAACTTTCACAATCAACACAACTTTCACAATCAACACAATCTGCACAATCAACACAGCCTGCACAATCAACACATCCTGCACAATCAACACAGCCTGCACAATCAACTTATCCTGCACAATCAACACTACCTTCACAATCAACACAACCTGCACAATCAACACAACCTTCACAACTAACATAAGCTGCACAATCAACACAACTTTCACAATCAACTAAACTTTCACAATCAACGCAATCTGCACAATCAACACAACCTGAACAACCTGTAAAACCTGCACAATGCACACGTTACGCCACTGCATATTTTGTCAATAAGGAGAGATTACAGAATATTTTAAAATTTCATTTTAGATATATTTTATTACCTTTATTCTATTTCACACAGACAAAACACACCGGCATGAAAGAGTTCATTCGATCACAAATATAATGTTTATTCAATCTCGTCTCAATTCAGTGTTAACTTTTTGTCACTATTCTGTTGTTGTGATATTATATATGCCTTTAAGATGGATTAGTGAAATATACTTATTTTTATTCTTCTAATTTAAAAGCATTATGCATAGTTTACTAAATTTTTTATTTACTAAATTTACAATTTACTAAATGTTGATTAAATGTAAAGTTTACCATAAAAAAACGACCACTGAAAATGTTACATTCCTACCTAGTTCTCATCATTACTGTCCAATTTTCTTCTAGCTCCTGTTTGGACTTTCGTTCTTTAACTTCTTTTTACTTAAGGCCATATTAATATGGTATTAAGATTATATTCACCATTCATAATAAAACTAATATATTTTAACATCATTAAATATATTTTATATTCAATGACAATACAGGTAAGTATCTATTCAGCGAATCAGCGTGGCAATCTTTGAAATATACTTAATAGTTGGCTATGTGATTTTAAAGCACAAACCAGCAATAGAGAACTACATTTGTTAATTATTCGTCGTGGAAATTAAATACCATTAAAAATACAGTTTTTTTCAAATCATTTATAATATTATATATAGAACAAAACGTACAAAGAAAGTCAAAGTTAACACGTTATGCTGTTTATGTCACTAAGGATGAACAAAAATGAAAGTATAATGAAAAAAAAAACGCTTAAAAAAACAACTTTTAGTAGTAAAGTGTGGGGAGGGGCTGGCTATAATTATTTTAAAAAATGTACTGTCATTGGTCTTACGTTTATGTACTAAAATTCAGCTGATGGGATGACGGGAAGTGAGTCAAATTGTGATCTGAAGTGGTCGCTTGAAACTTGAAACATACAAAGTTTTGCGAAGGCTTTCCTTAATAAAACTTCCCCTGAAAACAAAGTTTTTGACTTGTATCCTGATGATTTGTTTTTCACTAACCACAATGGAAGAAATATAAAAAGCTAATTGAATAGATCTATAAATGGGTTGAAATAGGTCATAATTACTTAGAATTATGATTAAAGTTATTAAATAACGATCTCCGCACTGACCTACGTGTATCATCTTTGCGGTTCAACTATTTAAGAAAAGATCGACTTCCCACAAACTCCGATGAAGCTTTTTCTTATAATCTTTTATTGAATTATTCAGGACACGCGCACTCCAGACTCTATCACTGTGATAAACTGTCAAGTGCCATAAATTTGTTAACAAAGTGAGGAATCTTGGTGTTTTATTGGATCCCACGTTGTCTTTCGACCTGCATATTTCTCAAATGTGCAGAGGTCTATATCTACAGTTGCGTAGACTCGGCCAAATGCGACCCTATTTGACCAATGATTCTGCAAAGACGCTGGCAGTCGCTCTGATACTTTCGCGTATCGACTATTGTAACGCCCTGCTAGCCGGCCTGCCCGAGGACAAAATCGCCAGACTACAGCGAATACAGAATAGTACTGTGCGTTTAGTTATGTGCAGGTCTAAAAGAGACTCGGGAACTGCCCTTCTACGCTCGCTCCACTGGCTCCCCGTGAAAGCCAGAATTGAGTATAAAGTGGCTCTTCTTTGCCATCAGTGCATTTCTAACAACAAGTTTCCGTCCTATCTCAAGGCACTAATCACACCTTATGTCCCGCAAAGAACGCTTCGTTCTACAAACTCATCGCTTCTGGAAGAGCCCCGTTTCTCTCCGACGACCGTTGGCCTTAGAGCCTTCTCAGTATCCGGTCCGAAGGTGTGGAATCAACTTCCCATTCAACTGAGGCGAACAAGCTCTACTGTTACTTTCAAACAGAACTTAAAAGCTCATTATTTCAAAATTTACCTTAGATACCATTTAACATGCTTTTGAAACTTACTGTCTTATTTATGGGTTGGGTCGGTTAATACTACATTTATTTGTTTTGTCTTTTTTAATCATCAATTTATCTCTGTCACCTGGCCTAGGGTAATATCCGTATTCTTAGTTGTATGTTAAACGCGCTCTGAGCTTACATTATGTTTGTTGGCAGCGCTATACAAATATGATTATTATTATTATTACTAGTGGTTATGCCCGTCAAAATGACGGAGAAACGAATGACTACAATGTGTTTTGTTAACAGAGAAAGAAAAGAGACTATTACAATAAAGACAATGAACGTCTCTTTTCGGTATTTAGGTTTTGTTCTTTTTAATTGTTTCTGGTCGCCCGGTCATATGCATAATAATTGTTACTGTCAAGCTTCTGGTATTAAAACGTAGCAAACAGTTGTGTTGACTTGACTTGTTATTAATAATAGACTATTAAATAAACAATAATATACTATCTAAAAGGGAAAAAAAACACAATACCAAACAATGAAAATGTAAATAATTAAAAAAAAGCGTAGAAAAATATATTTCAATACCATAAAAACTAAAGTGAGAACGATTTATTTCGGTATTTAATTTTTGTTCTTGCTTATTGTATTAACAAAACAGTGTTGAGAATGTTTCTTTCGGTATTTAGATTTTGTTATTTTGAATTGTTTCTGGTCGACCTGACCCTAGCATATATGCATAAGAATTGTGGCCTCAAGGACTGGCGTGTGTGTAAACCGCCGATACATTCCCATTAAGAATACACTGGCGGTCGAACGCATGGGGCACAGCCCCCGCAACGGGTCCGAGGTCCATTACACTGCCGAGAGGCCACTGGTCTCGGTGGGGAGGAAGCAATGGATGCTGCAATCCCGTCTCGAGAACCAACCGGTGCCTGGATGCATGTACCTATAGTAGGCCTTTAGGATTTGTGCTACCGGGTGACAGTCCAGATATTCTGGCGAGCCACCACGATAATGATCCTTAGGGGAACCGCAGTGAACGATCGCTGCGCTGCGGAAACCTTCCCCGTTACACGGCACGCCGCGCCTTCGGCGTGTCATTGGGTGGCTGGAGCCTTCGGCGTGTCATTGGGTGGCTGGAGCCTGGACAGAGATTGCTCAATCCTAAGCGTTACGCCCTGGACACAAGAGCCGAAAGGCTCGTTCAGGTTTTTTTAAGAGAGGTTTTAATTCGATATGAAAATGTAGCAAACAGTTGTGTGACTTGACTTGTTATTTATAATATTAAATTAACAATAATATACTACCTAAAAGAAAAAAAACATAAATACAAAACAATAAAAAAGATAAATAATATATAAAAAAAAATAGAAAATAATATTTCAATGCAATAAAAAACTAAATTGAGAAAGATTTTTCGGTATTTAATATATGTTCTTGCTTACTGTATCAATAAAACAGTATTGAGAATGTTTCTTTCGGTATTTAGTTTTTATTTTATATTGTTGCTGTCAAGCTTATGGTACCCGGTATTTGAAAGTAATCATTTATAGGCCTAACTTGTTTCTTTTATAATTCGAATCATTTAATTTATAAAGTGTATACAGTCGCCTATTAAAGGATATTCTCAATAGCGACGTAAATCCATTAAATAATTAAAACATTTGGTTACTTTTACTTAGGATAATGCAAACATCAATAATGAAAAAAGAAATAATTTGATAGACATTACGTCATACGCTAGTATTTTTTTTAAATGTAAACCATTGAAACTCTCCAAGCCAAATTGCGGGGCGTAACTTTTAAAAAAGGTCTCGCCACATTAAAAAAACAACAGTAGAATTGGGAAAATCCGGAAAGACCCTCGCGTTCAACATAGTGAATGTCGCGTTCAACATAGTAATTGAACGGAAGTGGCCATTTGCTATGTACCGTTATATTTATTTGCATAGATTAGAGATGGGCAAAACCGTTCACCATGCTGATCGCCGCTCAATTGAGCGCTCACTAAAAAGATACGGATCCGTTGAACGGTTCCACGGATCACTTAGTAATTTACCCTCCCCCCCCCCGCCTCCCTCCATAATTTTATATGTTGGATGTCAAGGGGAGAGAAAAACAACTTGGATCCCTTGTTGAAACGCCGTTTTTTTTGTTACTTAAAACATTAAAAAATATAAATAAGAAATAATTGTTCTCAATTGTCTAGTTGTAGGCTACTAAACTAATTATAATTAAACTTTTGTTTTTAAGATATAATTCCTTTTTTTTCACCTAATAATCTAGTAATAAGTAAAATTAAAAGGGTAAATGTAAAATACTGTACTCATATTGGCTAATTATAATGCAAAAATGGTATCATCAACATTATTTACAATTGACAGCAATTGTACGATCACTCGCATTCGAAACCAGCATATCGAAATGCAGAACGGGAACCGATCAGTACAGACCCATTCAGTACTGAGCGGGTCTGAGCCGATCAGTACTGAGCGGGTCTGAGCCGATCAGTACTGAGCGGGTCTGAGCCGATCAGTACTGAGCGGGTCTGAGCCGATCAGTACTGAGCAGGTCTGAGCCGATCAGTACTGAGCGGGTCTGAGCCGATCAATACTGAGCGGGTCTGATCCAATCAGTACAGACCCATATCAGTACTGAGCGGGTCTGAGCCGATCAGTAATGAGCGGGTCTGAGCCGATCAGTACTGAGCGGGTCTGAGCCGATCAGTACTGAGCGGGTCTGAGCCGATCAATACTGAGCGGGTCTGATCCAATCAGTACAGACCCATATCAGTACTGAGCGGGTCTGATCCGATCAGTACTGAGCGGGTCTGAACCGATCAGTACTGATCGGGTCTGATCCGATCAGTACTGAGCGGGTCTGATCCGGGTCAGATCCGGATTCTAAGTGAACTATGGAAACCAACACATCGAAATGCAGAACGGGAACAGATCAGTACTCATCCGGGTCTTTTGACAGTGATCGGCTTTCGGATCCGTTCCTTTAAAAGACCCGGATCAGTTGATCAGTTCTTTAGTGAGCGACCCATCTCTAGCATAGATGGATATGACATTTTAGATTTTTTAAATCAACACAATTATGATTATAAGTGATAAAATAAAATTATCTTTTGGAGGACGTTTCCAATTTATACATTTAATTTTTGGCCCAAATAGTCAAAGCCTATAGCGAACAAACATATATATAAATAAATATATAAACAAACATATACACAAACTCACGGTAATTATATATGTTGATTATTATTAATGTACATTGCTTAGTGGTGGAAAATACTCACATGTGTCAGTAAGCCGCTTTAAATAATTTTTTTTTATCGCGTTCAGTAATGATTTAAAAATTCCCCTCATTAAGTGTAAAAAAAAAACAGAAAATTCAAAAACTGATTTTTGAAAGTTGCATGAAGTGATATGGTTGAAATTTTGACTAATTGTGTTGTCATACACCAAGTTTCAGCCTGATAGCATTACGAAAAATGGGTCAATTAGCCTACTAAAAATCGCGTCTGTCGGTCATCAGAGAGTTTTGCGAAGCTGATATATAGGATTAAATACAAATAACAACATCGTTTATCAAACGACTAGACATTATATTTAAATAGTACAATTACTTGACGGTGGTAGAAAAATACCAAATAACGTTGTAAATAAATTTGGAACCAAAAGAAAATGTTTGCATATTGTTAGACATTTTGTTTTAAACCATATAGAGAAAAAAAGTTAAATTGTATTTAGAATTATTTTGTCGTAAATAAAAACGCCTGATTGTTCTACTCTACCTAAGAGGTTGTATTTTCAGAACAATCAATATTCTGGGCTGTCTGCCAATAATAATGATATCAAGTCCTGAGATGCGCAATCCCCAAGGCAGATTTGGTATGGTGACGCTGATATGGTGTAAGGGTGACACTGAAAACTCCTATTCCTGCAATGTGTCTGGTTTCAATTGTCAACTTGCTACAGGCGATTTCTTTGAATTAAATCACAATAATAAAATTGTATGCGCGAAATATCACTGGCATATACAAAGGCGGATTAATCTTTCAGAAAAAAAAGCACGTGCTGTTAAGGAAAGGGGGCACAGCATACAGATAAAAAAACATGAATTTAACATGGCCAATATTAATAATAATACATTTATCATGGCCAATATGGTGCTTTATCATAGCCAATATGGTGCATTACTGATTTATCAACTCCAATACAGTGCAATACTTTATATATCCTTTCCAATATGGTGAACTACTACATTTACCATGGCCAATAATGTGCAATACTGCATTAACCATGGCCAATATGGTGAACTACTACAATTAATTACCATGGCCAATAATGTGCAATACTGCATTAACCATGGCCAATATGGTGAACTACTACAATTACCATGGCCAATAATGTGCAATACTGCATTAACCATGGCCAATATGGTGAACTACTACAATTACCATGGCCAATAATGTGCAATACTGCATTAACCATGGCCAATATGGTGAACTACTACAATTACCATGGCCAATAATGTGCAATACTGCATTAACCATGGCCAATATGGTGAACTACTACAATTAATTACCATGGCCAATATGGTGCAATACTGCATTTATCATGGCCCATGTGAAACAATACTGTATTTACCATGACCAGTATGCTGCAATACTGCATTTATCAACTCTGTTATGGTGCAATATTTTATTTATCAACTCTGTTATGGTGCAATATTTTATTTATCAACTCTGATATGGTGCAATACTGCATTTATCAACTCCAATATGGTACAATACTGCATTTATCAACTCCAATACGGTGCAATACTATCAGTGGCGTAGCCAGGTTTTGACGCCAGGGGGAGCGAACTTTTAGGGAAAAGGCCCCACTTTTAGCAATTTTTCCAGATTAATAGAAGAACTAAGAATTTGTACGTATCAAGTGTTATAAGAATATCCTGTGCCTCAGGATACACACACTGTATAATAGTGCAATATTTTTGTAACCATCCACGATTTTTATTAGCAACTATTAGTGATGGGAATTTACTGCTCATTTTCGGGCTGAACATCTAGTGTCGAAAAGTATTTATAGAATCAATAAGAAAGCTTCTATCGGACTGAATTCTTCTTCGTTTTAATTTTGAAAGACGAGATAAATCGCCAATATTATAGACATTTTTAAAGAGATTTAAAAAAAAATACATTTTCAACATTTTTATTTACTGTATCTATGTGTCAATTACAAAGCACTGTCTCTATGACTATGATATGTTATAGGAACGCTCTAATCTTTTCTAATTTTTTCTTCTCAGCTATTAAAGCACCACGCCCGACGGTTATATCCTTAACAAACGGAATTTCTTTAAAAAAAAGTTTTCTCTTCTTTTCTTCTTTCTTTTAAATTCTGTGGGAATTTTTTTTTTTTTTTTTTTTTTTGTTTTTTTTTCTTTTGCGAAGTTCATGTAACCAAGTTTTCGATCACTACACGTAGACGGCCGAGAAGGAAAAAGCCAGCGCGCTTTAAGTCACATTATTACTTTTCGGTGAGTACACCAGACTTGAACCCCATCTTTTTTTTTTTTAGAATGCGAGCGAGCGTACTCTTTTGGGGCTCGGAGAACGAACTCTGCTGTGTCCACGCACCACTGATACATCACCGTAAAAGTTAGGCACGAACGGTTGGCCGTTCCTGTCCACTCTAAGTTCCTGCTTATGACCTGGTATCCACTAGAGCAGGGGTCGGCAATCTAAGGCACGCGTGCTAAACTTGGCACGCAGAGCGATTTTCAATGGCACGTGAGAGACCTCCAAGAGGTGTTTTATTATTGATGAAAACAAAAAAAAAATATTTTTCAGTAATATTTATATTGAGTGAAATCAATTTCACAACATTTAACTATATGTACTTCCCTTTACAAAGGCATATATTAAGATAGATAGTTGGGCTTTTTTTCAGAAGCACATCGAAGCACTCAAAGCGGAGTTTCAATACTTTCACATTAATTTGTTCATACTTAATCAAACATAACTGGCTTAATCTTACCACGACCTTTGATGTAGTTACTTTTTTTATTAGGCTAAGTGTAAGAATATTGGCGACTTTAAAACGTAGCCAGTTGAAATTTATCCATTTAATGAAATGGGCATCGAAATGTGCCAAATTGTTTAATAGATAAACTTCCTAAGGTTGAATTTACAAATAATTAATGCAGGAATTGTTTACTTACAACTGTTTAACGTAAATTAATTATATACCTCTAATAATTAAAATTTTGTAATGAATACCAAAACGCTAGTTTATGTAAAGAAATAATAATTAGTCAGTAATATTTGTTATATTACAAAACATAACTTGTTTGGCATCACTATTGATTTAGAATTAATTTAGAATATTTTTTAATTAAAGGGAGATAATTAGCTACTTTTTTCCACTAATATTTCTAATATATGTCTTTTAATTTTAATTTTATAAAAGACTAAATTAAATGGTCTACAACTTATAACTTTATAATAACCAAACTGTCAAAAAGTAGTTACAAATTATATAAATATTATATGACTAATAAAATATAATATGCACATTTTCTGAACATCACATCAACTACCCAGTTTGCATGAATACTTCGTATCAATTTTGCTAAACTACAATGACGCAGAGGTAATATAACTTTGTTTATTCAATAAATTAAAGAACATCTCAGTTAAAATGAGAACAAAAAATTATAATCATTATTAGCAGTTAATAGATATGTATCTTGACAACTAAATAATAACCTTTACAAAATTGTTACCATAAATTTGAAAGTTTGGTAATATAGTTTTGTATTTGGTATAAATGCTAATAAAAAGGATGATGATCACATACTCATTATTTTTTTTTAAATTAAATATAAAACGATTTAACGATTTTCTCTATAGAATTCCTTTGCTTTTGGCCTTTGTCTAGCTACGGATTTAAATTAACTACTTGTCTTATAAGAAAACAAGTATAATAGAGCAGGTTGACTTTTAGGCTGTTGGCACTCTGAATGATTTAGAAATCCTAGCTTGGAAAACCATTATCAAAAGGTTGACGATCCCTGCACTAAGTGTGACCTTCACTTCGTATCAAATTCAATAAAACTAAAATTAACTAGATCTAACAAGGTTCATTAATCATATTGGAACAAATTAAATTGTTGAAATGTAATTTAAATAAAAAAATATTAGAAACAGTATAAATAATGCTTCACGACTTGTAAAAATTATTAAATAATAATTTTTCCTAAAAAGGCCCTTTTTTTCGAAAATGGTCGTAGGGGGAGCGGCCGCTCCCCCTGCTCCCCACCCCCTGGCTACGCTACTGAATACTGTATTTACCATGGCCAATATGGTACAATACTGCGTTTTCCATGGCCCATATGAGGCGATACTGCATTTATCATGGCCGATATGGTACAATACTGCATTTGTCAACTCCAATATGCTGCAATATTGCATTTATCAATTCTAATATGGTGCGATACTGCATTTATCACTCTAATATATGCAATACTGTATTTACCATGGCCAATATGGTGCAATACTGCATTTATCGTGGCCAATATGAGGCAAAAATGCACATATTTAGCGATACTGCATTTAGTAACACAGAGCTAGAATCGAATGACACTTAACGCAAAGAAGACATAATGCAAAACTACAACTATTCTTCCACTAAGGAACATGAAATACTTCATCAGGAATTTTTCAGCATGATGACAACCCAAGACATCCGTGGGTGCCGAGGGCCAGAAATCGTTTCAGCGCCTTTGGGCACTAGTCCGCCCCTACCCCACCACCTTCAGAGGAGTACCACTCTTACTTAAATATATTAATAATTCAAAGAAATTATAGTCCCTAAATTCCATTCTATAACCTACTTTATATTATAGTTCATATCACAATACACGAGTCATGTGCTACGTTTTACATGATTTGTAAAAGCCGATTTGAAACAATTGTAAGCCTATAGCTTGTAGGCATATTTTCTGCAGTTTAAAAATGTATTGCACTTAAAAATATTCATTCGTTCTATTGACCTTTTCATAGTTTTAAGCACTGAGCTATATATACATGGAGTGCTCAAGCAATTAAAATAGAGAAGAAAAAATGGGAGAAAATGCGGACTTGTTAATATAGATAGGTGCACCCTGTCCTGTTAATTAATGTTAGTAGAAGGCATAAACATAGATATTTAGTTTAAAACGATAATAATAATTACACAAAGGTGTTAAAACGAACTGTCCTTTTTTAAAAACGCCAGCAACAAATGATACCGTGACTTAAAATTAAGTTATTTAGTCTTTTCTTTGCTAAAACATAGAAAAACTTTATTTTTTTGGATTTTTTTTTTGGAATTTATTATGGAATCTTTAAAAATTTAAGACAGTAGGAATGATATGTTGTTTGTCCATATTAACTAGTTTTAAAACCACATTGCCTTTTTATATAGATAAATATACATTATTATACTAATTCTAGTATATATCTATATTTTATTCTCAACATATGTCACAAACTTTACTCAATTCAACATGCTATTACTATTACTTAAATAGATCAATAATATTATATTATGCACTCAGTATATTGATTCAGCCGCCAGGTAAGGTAATGAAGAGGATGTAATTAAAGACATTTCTAGATTCTAGGTCTCCTAATTATCAACAATTAAATACAAATGATGTTGAATTTGAGATGAGACTATTCAGCTTTACAGATTGTTTGAGCACATTAATTTATTTGTGTTGACTAAATCCTAGAATACATCATACAGCCGACAAAGACAGAGTTCTCCTTTTCTAAAGCTGACTACTCTTTCTATTACAATAGGATCGAGGTAAACCTTTCTAGCTATTTTTGTCTTTTGCTGGCTTCGATACAGTGCCCAAAAGACAAACCCGATGCCTATAAGACTATCCGCTACCCAGATGACCAATATCATGCCCAAAAGAACAATTTGTTGCCCACAAAATCTGTCCGATGCCCTGAAGACCAATCCACTGCCCAGAAGACACACCAACTGCACAAAATACAAATCTGATGCCCTAAAGACGAATGCGCTGTTTATAAAACCTATCCGTTATACATAAGACCAATCCAGTGCCCATAAGACCTATCTGATGCCCATAAGATCAATATGTTGCCCAGAAGACGAATTAGCTCCCCAAACAATGAATCTGCTGCCCAGAAGACCTATCTGCTACACAGAAGACTAATCTGGCGCCCATAAGACCAAATTGTTGCCCAGAAAACCAATCCCTTGGCTTGAAGACCTATACGATGACCTGAAGACCTAGCCGAAGCCCAGAATACAAATACGCTGCCCAGAATACCTAACTGATGTTCAGAATACTGTAACGGAATAAAATATGTACCATGCAGTATGATGAAAACAATACGAGGAGATGCCATCATAGAATATATTTCTTTGGACCTATATAATGTAGGCCTATTAATTTTAAAGGAAAGAATATCAGATTTCGTTATAAGCAATGAGTGATATCAACTTCTGTTGGCTAAGCTGCCTATATATACATATGTATCTCTATCTAGGTGATCACGCCAAGTGTCACAATATCTATAACATATTATACAAAAAACACATATATATTATTATATAAAGCATAATTTAAAAAAAATATTTGATTTATATAATTTGATATTATAAATTACCTACACTCCTTCTGTAATGAAGATTAATGCATCCTAGGCTTATCTGTGGTCAGAGTCTATACTTGCATTTTTATTAGTGTTTTAAATGATGCTATTGGTTTTCTTGGTTTGTTCAGTTAACCCATTCAGTGCTCAGGTGCCACTTTAATGTCAATGTTTTATTACGCTATTTTCTTATCTTATTGTTTTGAAAAGCTATAAATTAATCATTCCAACTTAAATTGTTAAAAAATATGTATTATTCCTTGAGATAAAAGGGCCTGTTTCTCTAGCAAACATGCAATGTCACGGTATCATTTCTTGCTGGCGTCCTTTTTTAAGGACATAATTTAAAATCTAAATATTTCCTAAAAAAAATATATTTTAATAACAAACTTTCATTCGTTTATCACACTATGACTTTCTATAACATATGTAAAAATAAAGAAAAAATAAGACCTCAGCAAGATATGGGTTAATTTAGACGCCGGTGAAACTCCTTTTCTTAAGGCATTAAACTCAAATTTAGAAATACAACACAATGACAACCTGTTGCAATGCTCAGATAAACATTAAGACAAAAACACTTTCCTTATCCCTTATGCGAGAACAAATGCATATAAGTACTCTTTCTTCCCGAGTGGCATTCGGCCATGGAACGGGTTACCTGAACAAACCAAGAAAAAACAGTAACTAAATATCATTTTTAACACTTATAAAGATACAAGTCTAGACTATGCCACGGATGAGCGTAGGACGCAAAAATCTCTTTTATAGAATAAGCGTCTGTAATATATAAGATAAGATCATATAAACCACAGTGTTTAAAAGCCTTGTGCTTGGTTGAACCTCCTGTAATGCACAATTCATTCTTTTATGTTGTTCCTCTGTCACAAAAATTATTTGTTTAATTTAAATGTCAACTCAGACCTGATGTTTCAGTAGTTTACCCCTGGTCTAGTACTCCACTTTCTTTACAGTAATTACATTAATTTTATAAAACTGTGATTTAAACATAGAACAAAACCAAAACAAAATGAAGTCACAAAAGGTGAAAAGCTCGTGACAGTATTGAATGTTTATTTTAATTTGATTATCGTGTATACTATACCACAAAATAGATCATTGGTGTCAAGCTACAAAATAATAATATTGCCTGTGGAATCAAAACGTTGTCCTCATTACTATCATTACATTCCGTCAACGTTTGAAAGTAAATAATCTCCATTTGTCAACTTTAAAAAAGGTTAATTTAAAGGAAAAATAAACAATCTGGAAAAACTATTTATCACATCTGAGAAGTTTTTAAAAGTATATTTGTATATTTTTTTTTACATATAGAAGATTTGTCTTATAAAATAGACAAAAATAGAAATTACCAGACGAAATTTGAGAACGGTTGCATTGTCTGTCTGTGTGTGTTTCAGTGACGATAAAAAAAAACAAAAAAGTCAAGCACTGTAAAGAATTTCAGATAAACGTAAACAGCATATTTTCATGTAAACCAACAGAGCAGCTTGACATGTAACACTACAGAGCAGCTTGTCATGTAAACCCACAGAGCAGCTTGTCATGTAAACATACAGAGCAGCTTGTCATGTAAAACTACAGTTAAGACTGTCATGTAAAACTACTAAAATACTAGATATATTGCTAGAAGAAATGATAGGATTGCTAGAGATTCCAACAAAAAGTTGAGTTTTAACATTTTAACAAAACACTCTCAATGATATGTTTAAAGAATATCGTTTATTCTGTGAGTAAATCAAAAGCAATAAAGTAAAGCCCTGTTTCATCTGATGGGACATTTTCAAATGTAAATTTACAATCGACTTACCAGAAAAATAGTTCGCGTCTTAAAGATGTATTACAAAACTAGTGTAAATTTGTTGCTTATTCCATAGTTGTGCCAAAGATTGCAGAAAAGTCTTACCTTTACTGTGTCTCCGAGGTCTTCCATATTAGAGTTTATTAAAGTAATCAGGTTTTCTGTAGAAGCGGGCGCCAATTCATGCGCAGTCCTAGCAGCCGAAGCCAGGCTGCTGTTATTAGCTAGTATGTTTCTGGAGCGATCTTTGCCTGGCACAGCCACAGAAAAGAAATAGAAGTTCTATATGATATTATGTGGGTGCAGCTGCTATCGTGATGGTATATATATATATATATTTCGCACATTGGTGACTGTTTTTTTTTTCTTCTTTTTGTCTCATCCAGAAAGGATCGGACCACTTCTTATTTTACTTTTTTTTCTTTAAAAGACCACAGAAGGTGCAACTTTAATCGTTTCAAATGTCCTGATTTTTATTTATAGAAAAGCCCCACCGTCTTACATTAAAATGAAATGAGTTTTTATTCTCAAAAAGGCCAAATTCGTTGTTCTTGAAAAGTTCATAATTATTTTTATTCTTAATAAAGGCTTACTACCCCATTCCCATTGATACGCTACTGCTCTAGAGTTGACTTGGAAAACATTGAAAAAGCGGTTAGAGATGGAGTAGGCTACCAGAGAAAAGTGCTGAAAACCAATTAGTGATTTGAAATTTTCTTCCAGAAATATCATGATAGGAGTATCTTGACGAATGAAACTATTAGTTTGTGTTTATCTTTGTTTTGCATTAGCAAAGGTCAAGAGAAGAAGTTTAATTTTCAAGTGTTCCAATCCCAAAAAGCTGCAAGTTTTTGTTCTGCCGGACAAATATATTACACCTGATGTCTTCTTTAGGACAAAAACTGTTAGTATTTTTATGTTGTTGTTTTGAGTATAAATAAAAAGTTAATTCATCATAGTGTTGAATTGTATCTTACAACTATTATGTTGGTTGGCACGCGAGAGAATTTTTGCCAAGAAATTCGGCCAGTTTTTTTGCCACGCGCGCACATGCTATTTGTTAAGCTGTATGTTATGTTAGCTCTGCCATATGTACATTGTGACTCACATTAACACCCAAACATACACACACATATACACACATACACACACATACACATATATAAAAACACATATACACACATATATACACATATACATGCAAATGCACACATTACACATATATATATACACACAATTACACACATATACACGCACATACAAACACAAAAACACACATACACACATACACACATGGACTAAGATACACACACATACAAACACATACACACACATACACACACATACACACACATGCACTCACATACACACACATGCACACACACAAACACTTACACACACATACACAAACATGCACACACATACAAACACTTACACACACATACACACTCACACACACACATGCACACACACAAACACATACACACACATACACACACATGCACTCACATACACACACATACACACACATGCACTCATACACACACATACACACACATACACACACATGCACTCACATACACACACATACACAAACATACTCACACATACACACACATGCACTCACACACACATACATACACAAACATGCACTCACATATACACACATACACACACATTCACTCACATACACACACATAAACACATGCATTCACATACAAACACATAAACAAACATACACACACATACACACACATGCACTCACATACACACACATGCACTCACATACACACATACACACACACATGCACACACATACACACACACTTACATACAAACATACACACATACACACACATGCTCTCACATAAAAACACATACTCACATACACACATACACACACACATGCACACACATACACACACATACATACAAACATACACACATACACACACATGCACTCACATACAAACACATACTCACATGCACTCACATACACACACATGCACTCACATACACACACATGAACTCAAATACACACATATGCACTCACATAAAAACACATACACACACATACACACATGCACTCAAATACAAACACATACACAAATGCACTCACATACACACATATACACACACATACACACACATACACACATGCACTCACATACACACACATGCACTCACATACACACACATACACATATGCACGCATACACACACATGTACTCACATACACTCACATACACACACATGCACTCACATACACACATACACACATGCACTCACATACACACACATGCAGTCATATACACTCACGTTCTCACACATGCACACACATAAAAACACATAAAAACACATACACACACATACACTTATGCACTCACATACACACACATGCACACACATACACACATATACACACATGCACTCACATACACACTCATGCAGTCATATACACTCACGTACTCACACATGCACACACATACACACACATGCACTCACATACAGATACATACACACACATGCACTCACATACACACACATACACACACATACACACACATACACACATGCACACACATACACACACATGCACTCACATACATACACATACACACATGCACGCACATACACACACATGTACTCACATACACACACATACACACATGCACTCACATACACACACATGCAGTCATATACTTTCACGTACTCACACATGCACACACATACACACACATAAACACACATACACACACATGCACTCACATATACACATACATGCAAACACATACACACATATACACACATGCACTCACATACACACACATGCATTCATATACACTGACGTACTCACACATGCACACACATACACACACATACCCTCACATACAGACACATGCACTCACATGCAGACACATGCACTCACATACACACATGCAGTCATATACACTGACGTACTCACACATGCACACACATACACACACATACACTCACATACACACATACATGCAAACACATACACACACATGCACTCACATACACACACATGCATTCATATACACTGACGTACTCACACATGCACACACATACAAACACATGCACTCACATAAACACACATGCACTCACATACACACACTTGCATACACATACACACAAATGCACTCACATACAAACACATACACAAACATACACACATGCACTCACATACAAACACATACACAAATGCACTCACATACACACATATACACACACATACACACATGCACACACATACACACACATGCACTCACATATATACACATACACACATGCACGCACATACACACACATGTACTCACATACAAAAAATACACACACATGCACTCACATACACACACATGCACTCACATACACACACATACACACATGCACTCACATACACACACATGCAGTGATATACACTCACGTACTCACACTTGCACACACATACAAACACATAAACACACATACACACACATAAACACATGCACTCACACACACACATGCACACACATACAAACATATACACACATGTACTCACATACACACACATGCAGTCCTATACACTCACGTACTCACACATGCACACACATACACACACATAAAAAAACACATACACAAATGCACTCACATACACACATATACACACACATGCACACACATACACACACATGCACTCACATACACACACATGCACTCACATACACACACATACACACATGCACTTACATACACACACATGGTGTCATATACATTCACGTACTCACACTCGCACAGACATACAAACACATAAACACACATACACACATAAACACATGCACTCACATACACACACATGCACACACATACACACATATACACACATGTACTCACAAAGACACACATGCAGTCATATACACTCACGTACTCACACATACACACACATAAAAACACATACACTTATGCACTCACATACACACATACACACATGCACTCAAATACACACACATGCATTCATATACACTGACGTACTCACACTTGCACACACATACACACACATGCACTCACATACAAACACATACACAAACATACACACATGCACTCACATACAAACACATACACAAATGCACTCACATACACACATATACACACACATACACACACATACACACATGCACACACATACACACACATGCACTCACATACATACACATACACACATGCACGCACATACACACACATGTACTCACATACAAAAACATACACACACATGCACTCACATACACACACATGCACTCACATACACTTACATACACACATGCACTCACATACACACATATGCAGTGATATACACTCACGTACTCACACTTTCACACACATACAAACACATAAACACACATACACACACATAAACACATGCACTCACACACACACATGCACACACATACAAACATATACACACATGCACTCACATACACACACATGCAGTCATATACACTCACGTACTCACACATGCACACACATACACACACATAAAAACACATACACACATAAACACATGCACTCACATACACACACATGCACACACATACACACATATACACACATGCACTCACATAAACACACATGCACTCACATACACTCACGTACTCACACATGCACACACATACACACACATAAAAACACATACACTTATGCACTCACATACACACATACACACATGCACTCACATACACACACATGCTGTCATATACACTCACGTACTCACACTCGCACACACATACACACACATAAACACACATACACACATAAACACATGCACTCACATACACACACATGCACACACATACACACATATACACACATGCACTCACATACACACACATGCAGTCATATACACTCACGTACTCACACATGCACACACATACACACACATAAAACACATACACTTATGCACTCACATACACACACATATACACATGCACTCACATACACACACATGCTGTCATTTACACTCACGTACTCACACTCGCACACACATACAAACACATAAACACACATACACACATAAACACATGCACTCACATACACACACATGCACACACATACACACATATACACACATGCACTCACATAAACACACATGCACTCACATACACACGCATACACTCACATACACACACATGCAGTCATATACACTGACGTACTCCCACATGCACACACATACACACATATACACACATGCACTCACATACACACACATGCACTCACATACACTTACATACACACATGCACTCACATACACTTACATACACCCACATGCAAACTCTTTAACACACATACTACACCTCCGCACAAAGTCTTAACACAAGACTCTAATGTCAACTTGACATTTTCAACGATATCTTTTGGAACCAAAGGCTTATCTCCAGTTTATTTATTTATTTATCTCCAGTTTATTTCTTTTATTGTACGTTTTGTAATGCATTGCAGATTGATCAAGCAATTGGCTGCTTTTTTTTTCAATGTGTTAACAAGGCCTCGCTTGAGGTTTAAACTTAATTCTTCCTATTTACCACAACAGATTAGATTTTGTTCGTCTTGAAACTCCAGTTCTGAAATCTTTCACGGGTTTATGGCCTGGTGGTCCCTTAAGTAATCTTTTCGTGACTCGCAATAAACAACAAGTATAGGCTTTAGAATATTCAATTTTCAAACAAATAAAATATTTTTTTTTAAATATCATATTTCGCTTCAAATTCAATCTTTTTACTCTTCAAAAGGCGCTACATTGTATTATTAAAAAGGTTTTACTAGTTCTTTTCAAAAGGCCCGCTTTGTTTTTAAAAATGGTCTCACGTGGAACGTTCCAAACCCCGGTTACGCTACTGATGACCCTATGCAGAAGATTAAAATGAAACAATTTTCAGAATCATATTTCTAAAAGTTTAAACTACATTGTACTGCATTATTATGCCAGATTTTTTAGAATTTACTGTTAAAAACTTCACTGTGCGCCCCCCTATACCCTCTCGCATTTTCTCTGTGACACTGATGTAGGAAATCATAAATTATCTTCGCTAACGATATAATAATAATAATAATAATAACGGTGCTTATATAGCGCATATCCCGTTGGTGACAAATCTATGCGCAGACGACAGTTACAGAATACAGACAGACAACGAAATATGTAGTAATACGCTAATTCTGCTGACGAAATAGGTGAGTCTTCAGCCGGCTCCTGAAGGTGTCATAGCTAGGGCTCTGGCGAAGCTGTAGTGGAAGGTGATTCCAAGCGGACGGTCCTGCGTAGGAAAATGAACGTTCGCCAGCGGACACTAGCCTCACACGATGGATCCGCAGAGTAAGCGCGTCAGAAGCCGAACGAAGTGGGCGGGACTGGGTGTAGAGCTCCATACAAGAGCGAAGATAATCCGGGGCGCAGTTATTCAGGCACCTATAACAGAGGGAAGCCAGCTTATATGAGATCCGGTTGTTGATGGGTAGCCAGTGCAGAGATCGGAGCAGAGGATTGATATTATTTGACTTCTTGTTCTTGAGAACTAGTCGGGCTGCTCAGTTCTGGATACGTTGGAGTCCTTGAAGGGAGGAGTCCGAGAGAGCAGCCAAAAGCGAATTACAATAGTCCAAGCGGGAAAAGAGGAGAGAGATGATGAGCTTAACACAAGCTTCCTTGGTGAGATAACGACGGATGGCGGCAATACGACGCAGATGGAAGAAGCAGATTTTGGTGAAGAAGGAGATGTGGGTTTGCATGGACAGCGTGGAGTCCAGATAGACGCCAAGGCTTTTGATATAGTAGTGTGTGATACCATTGCAGTCCATTTTAACTTCATGTGAGAGTTTACAAGCCTTAACTATTATGCATCTATATTTTTTTGGTCAAATCCTAGTTTCTGGCACATTGTAGGCCTATATATACATTACTATTGTAGATTTCTTTTGTTGCAAGTCAGAATTTTCATGATTGCTTGAAGTTTACAAAGGATAACAGTTAGTTGAGAAAATCCTCTTTCTCCAAACAAGTATGCACTATTAACATATCCTAAACCTTACCATATTAGTAGTTAGCTTCTGTTTATAGGGCGTTTGCAATCCCGTGACAAAAAGCACGTGATTTGTGTTTACTTTGAGTAATGGTGTACAAGTAAATATGGCCGCTGTATTAATAAAGTTTCATATAGGCTCGAGCTTTTTTTAAATGATGTGTTGTGTTTTAAGTCTTATTAAGATTTAAGCTGTATTATGTATGTTAAATAAAATAGGCTATTTTATTATTATCATAGACATAGATCATAGACGATGTCGATGTGAGCCTAATAGTGACTTGACTAGATAGCCTATTCACCCAACACTATCACTTGATGTCGTAGCCTAGCCTACGAAACATTTAAAAGTGTAGGCCTATAAAGTGAAATTGAAAGTGTAAATAGGTCTAGCCGGCCCTAGCCTAATCACATTAATCAATTAATCTACAGTACTACTATTTACCTCCTTATTTTTTAGTAGGATAGCCAATATTCAGATGTGAATTTTGCATGATAAAGAAGTACTTCACTTTTACCACCTTACATTTGTACCTCAAATGGGTTCTTTATTTACACAAATACGTCACTAAAAACCTAAGCCACGCCCACTAAGAACGCTCTATTGTTTTCTTTTATAACGTACATAAATTTCAATAAGCTTCATTACTAAATTATATGAAATTAATAAATAATCTTTAAACAAAATTCCAGTTGTTTTATATATTTAAAATATATGAATTCGTTTTATTAAAGACCAAGTGAAGAGGTTTTTCTCAAGGGAACGAGATTTGGAAGAGCCTCAAACAGCAGTGACGTTTGAGAAGGGAAATAAATAAATAAATCTCGTCGCTATAAATTTATATTTAACCCTTTTGTTAAAAATAAGAACCGGGAAGATATTCAAAACATGTGGCAATAGATTCAAAGCACGGGACAATATTCATTTTTCCTAGTCGAAATCCCTTCTCTTATGTCACTTTACTATATTGCCGGAAATAAAAACATCTCAAATGGCTACGAGATTTGGATTTTTCCTCCGAAAAACACACACATTTAAGTGCAAATATTGAACTAACTACTTATAATTTATCTTTGACATTTTGTATAAATGATTTTTTATTAACATTCAAATACTGAATACACTATTAACTATCAAAATCAAATGTTAACTCAATTTTGATAAAAAAAGCTCTTCACTTGGTCTTTAAAAAAATCACACTAAGTTCTTGTTCCGCTTTCAGAAGGAGATGATCACTTCATTAATTGGACTACATCGGTTCCAGAAAGAGATGATCACTTCATATGTTGGACTTCAACGGTTCCAGAAGGAGATGATCACTTCATATGTTGGACTACATCGATTCCAGAAGTAGATGATCACTTCATATGTTGGACTACATCGGTTCCAATGATTAGCATATAAAAGGTTTTTTAATGCTCAATTACCTTTTGATTAAGTCATATAGATAAATGATAATTCAAAGTAGGCCTATATTAATTAGGCTCATCAATTGAATTAAAAGCCATTTTACGGTGTAAATATAAATTACATAACACATCGTAGAATTTTACTGAAATATATATTTGTATTGAAAGAATAATATCTAAATGTTATTATTTGATAATAATGTATAAAGATAATGTAAATAGTTATTATTTATATATATTATATATCAGTGATAGTTTCACAAAATGGTGTAAGCTTGCTTCAAGAATGCTACTTCCGTGCCTAATTCATTCTTTTTATAGATGAGCTATTATGCATGCATAAAGGTTGAAACGTAAAACATTTCCGGTCCCATTCGTTCATTTGCTTTGAAACATGTCTGGTTGCGTTACTGGTTGAACGAAAAGATGTTGCGGCTAAATTTTATTTAATTTCCAAAAGATGTTGCCAAACGATGTATTGTAAACTTCAGACGTGAAAAATCACGTATTTATAAACACAAACTTATTTTGTTTTTTGTTTTTATGAATCTACGCATTGTTTTTTTGAATGACCAATGACGCAACATTTG
This sequence comes from Anisus vortex, assembly GCA_949126835.1. Taxonomy (NCBI): domain Eukaryota; kingdom Metazoa; phylum Mollusca; class Gastropoda; family Planorbidae; genus Anisus; species Anisus vortex. The sequence continues at coordinate 45,253,619 of OX421492.1, read as the reverse complement.
ACTACTTTATTTTATAAACAAAGCTAAATTTAACTTAACGCGAATAATACTTTAAGTATTGATGTTAAAAACGGATTCCTCATAAATAATCTTGTAGCTTTTGTATACTTCTAAAAGATCACAACTGGCCATAATCACTTGTCCAACACCAGTAAAAGCATATTTTTTGTTTATAAAAATGGCGGGAAATGGCACCGGAAGTCCATGATCTCTTTCAATTGAAAAGGTCACGCCTCATTAAGACTTGTCAATTCTCAGAATACAAAGCACCCAGTTTTAATATGAAATTCTAACATGCTCTTTTAATATAGAAAGTTTTAGTGGGCAGAAATGTGTGAATACACTAAATATAAGAAAATATTGTAAGTGTAAACCTATAAGGACTGACCATAGTAAATTATTAATTCTGATCTAATAAGACTAGCGCTTGTTAATTATTATTTCCGTCTAAAAAGACAAATCATTGTGAATTATTATTTCCGTCTAAAAAGACAAATCATTGTGATTTATTATTTCCGTCTACAAAGACAAATCCTTGTGAATTATTATTTCCGTCTAAAAAGACAAATCATTGTGAATTATTATCTTATCTTATCTTATCTTATACATTACTTTATATAGTTACATAAGTAACTACTTCCACTCCGCAATAAGTAAATACTTCCACTGCACAATAAGTAACTACTTCCACTCCACAATAAGTAACTACTTCCACTCCACAATAAGTAACTACTTCCACTCCACAATAAGTAACTACTTCCACTCCACAATAAGTAACTACTTCCACTTCACAATAAGTAACTACTTCCACTTCACAATAAGTAACTACTTCCACTTCACAATAAGTAACTGCGTCCACTCCACAATAAGTAACTACTTCCACTCCACAATAAATAACTACTTCCACTCCACAATAAGTAACTACTTCCACTCCGCAATAAGTAACTACTTCCACTCCACAATAAGTAACTACTTCCACTCCACAATAAGTAACTACTTCCACTCCACAATAAATAACTACTTCCACTCGACAATAAGTAACTACTTCCACAATGTTGGTTCTCGAGACGGGATTGCAGCGTCCATTGCTTCCTCCTCATCGAGACCAGTGGTCTCTTGGCAGTGTAATGGACCTCGGACCTGCTGCGGGGGCTGTGCCCCATGCGTTCGCCCGCCAGTGTATTCTTAATGGGAATGTATCGGCGGTTTACATACTACGCCAGTCCTTGAGTCCACAATTCTTCTGCATATGCCAGGGTCAGGTCGACCAGAAACAATTAAAAATAACAAAAACTAAATACCGAAAGAAACATTATCAAAACTGTTTTATTAATACAATAAGTAAGAACAAAAATTAAATGCCGAAAAAAATACAAAAAGTAACTACTTCCACTTCACAATAAGTAGATACTTCCACTCCACAATAAGTAACTACTTCCACTCCGCAATTAGTAACTACTTCCACTCCGAAATAAGTAACTACTTCCACTTCGCAATAAGTAACTACTTCCACTACACAATAAGTAACTACTTTCACTCCACATAAAGTAACTACTTCTACTCCACAATAAGTAACTACTTCCACTCCACAATAAGTAACTACTTCCACTTCACAATAAGTAGCTACTTCCACTCCACAATTAGTAACTTCTTCCACTCCGCAATAAGTAACTACTTCCACTCCGCAATAAGTAACTACTTCAACTCCGCAATAAGTAACTACTTCCACTCCACAATAAGTAACTACTTTCACTCCACATAAAGTAACTACTTCCACTCCACAATAAGTAACTACTTCCACTCCACAATAAGTAACTACTTCCACTCCACAATAAGTAACTACTTCAACTCCACAGTAAGTAACTACTTCCACTCCATAATAAGTAACCACTTCCACTTTACAATTAGTAGCTACTTCCAATCCACAATAAGTAACTACTTCTACTCCACAATAAGTAACTACTTCCACTCCACAATACGTAACTACTTCCACTCCACAGTAAGTAACTACTTCCACTCCATAATAAGTAACCACTTCCACTTTACAATTAGTAGCTACTTCCAATCCACAATAAGTAACTACTTCCACTCCACAATAAGTAACTACTTCTACTCCACAATAAGTAACTACTTCCACTCCGCAATAAGTAACTACTTCCACTCCACAGTAAGTAACTACTTCCACTCCACAGTAAGTAACTACTTCCACTCCATAATAAGTAACCACTTCCACTTTACAATTAGTAGCTAATTCCAATCCACAATAAGTAACTACTTCCACTCCACAATAAGTAACTACTTCCACTCCACATAAAGTAACTACTTCCACTCCACAATAAGTAACTACTTCCACTCCACAATAAGTAACTACTTTCACTTCACAATAAGTAACTACTTGCACTCAACAATAATTACTGAAGTACAAGTAAGCCATTAGTTAACTTTCTAGAAAAAGATTTTTTCCTCCAATTTACTTAAACTTTTGCGAGCATTAAAGAATAAAAAGTTACATTTAGATTTAGTTTCTCTATGTAAAATATTACTTTTACCAAATATTGCTAATATGTAAAATATTACTTTTACCAAATATTGCAAATATGTAAAATATTACTTTTACCAAATATTGCAAATACTTTTAGTGAGAATGCATTAAATATTTCATTTACTTGCAATTATTTTTTGCTTGTAGGATTAAATGTTGATCAAATAAAACAATTTAACGAAAAACTGCTTGCTGATGTCATTGGTTAGGCAGCAGTCAAAGGTATTAACTCTCTCACACCTTGATATTGTGCTCTTAGTGAGTGCCGACAATATGTCACACTGAGTGAATCACATCCTAAACCTCTCGTCGTCCACACCTACAGCATCAATGGCGTATATAAAAGTCAGAATTTACTTCCTACTGCCGCCGACTGTCACTTCCTTGTAGTGGTAAGTATGTACCGTTTTTTTTACCTCTATGCTGCAGACATAGTGAACAACGTAACATGACGGGAATTTATTGTATAGGTCTAGTATAAATTGGTACCAGTAGGTAAAAACGCCGTTTCTTTTTCTTCATAAAATTGTTTAGTCTAATGTTGACACAAATAGAAAACAAATAGTAAACTTAAAACAAAAACTGTTATTATAAAAAGATGTGTTTAAATTACATAACGCTGACTTTATAGTAAACAGGTAAATTCACCAGAAAACAGTTGAAATTGTTGTTTTATGTTACAGCAAAGAAGTTTTAAGTTAGATTATCAGTGGGATTTTTCACCCGAGGTGGGGAGAAGAGGGTTAATCTATAGGCCTAAGTCTATCGGTACGGAAATTTTTTCTGAAAGTAATTTATGTTTCCGGGGAGGGGCTCATCTCGCAGAATTTTTACAGATCCCATGAGAGAGCTTTCCTTGGACATTGTTAAAAGTTAAACATTGAAAGTTTTATACTTTTATATGCGTCAAATGAAAAGCTGTAATAAATACAGCCCTGCTGTTCGACAATGAACTCTTTAACTGTTAAGCTTTTAAAAATATGGACATGCGGAAACAAATTATTGATAATAACTTGATAAAAGTTGAACATTTATTTCTAGTTTACATATTAAGCAAAGTTGAATATCAATGTGTAATTTTGCTATTTTAAAGCTAAAAACAGCATAACTACCGAAAATTTTGTAAATAACTTTTAAATCTATTTTACAAATTAAGAATTGACTAAGCTTACATTCTCTTTCAAATTTATTGTATATTTTGCTGTGTCAGTATTTTCTATGTCCATCTTAGCCTATGATCATTCGTTGATGTATGCCAATAATCAGGTTATTGCATGACATTCATTTATTCCAAACTTCCTAAATTGCTCTTTTTCTAATGATACTAAGCTTCATGTTTAATTTTCTGCAACTTTTTCTCCACAATCTCCTAAATATTTTTGATAGATCGGAATTATTTTTAGAAAAAAACTGGGTTAACAGTAAGGCCTATAATTTATTGCCAAAAATTTCTGCACAACCTTTTATCTGGCGTACAGAATGCCACAATGCATAAAAATAGAAAACTAATCTATGTACATAGAGAAATAAATAGTCTCCATACAAATTGAAAATTATTTGTTCTATTCATTGAAGTTACTTCTTCCAGCAGTTCCAAATGTGGACATTGACAAGTCTTAATTAGGCATGACCTTTCCAAATAGAAATTATCACGAACTTCCGGTACTATTTTTAAATTAATAAACAAAAAAAGCATTCTTTGGCTGGTGTTTGACAATTTTATTGATTTCAACCTCGACGGCCCGTTCTAGTCTTTTAGAATTATACAAAGGATACAAGATTAGTTATGAGGAATCCGTTTTTAACATCAAAAGTCAGTAGCCGAAAATTAATATGCAAGTGTTAGTCGCGTATGGTTAAATATATATTTGTTCAAAAACTAAATTAGTCAAGTCTTGCGTCCTCGGTAATTAAAAACACAATGCGAGATTCATAAAAAAATAAACAACACGAAAATAATTCTTTTGTATCAAACAATTAGTTTGGGATTAAAAATAGGTGATTCTTCAAGTCTGACATTCACAATCCATCGTTTTCTTTTGTCGTCATCTTTTGGAAATGAAATAAAAATTTAAATATCTACATATTTTCGTACAACCAGTAACGTAGCACACAAACGTGTTTCGAAGTAAATGATCGAATAAGACCGGAAATGTCTTTTTTGTCGACCTTTTATGCATGCATATTTGTTAAGACTTGCCAATGGCACCCAATATTTAACTTGGTGCATATATTATTCTCTGGAATAACAATCCTCATATTGATTACTTGTATGTCTTTTAAAATTTCTCTTGCTCAAAACAAACGGTTGCAAAATGGCTTCTTAAGAAAAAAATTGGGCTCCAGTCTTCAGTTGTCAAGGGTTCTGTTGTTTTTGTTTTTGCGGCCAATGCGAGTCGTTTAGATTTTATGACGAGCTGGTTTATTCGATTTAAAACCTCATTCAAGCATCTCATGGTGGGAAAACTCTCATAGACTAACTCTTTGCAAGTCTGAAAAACGGTATGATCCTCTGCAGAAAATAGATGAGGAAAGAGTAGCAATACACTTGACTAGTTATCTTTGTGACTTGTTTATACGTAAACGCTTTAATCCCTTCTGGTCAAGAACATTCCAATATCTTTTAAAATACACAATCTCGGTGAGAATAGCAGTACAACTAAAACTCACTGTTACACAGATGTACTCAAGTCAATATTCTGTTACACAAATGTACTCTAGTCAATATTCTGTTACACAGATGTGTGTTGTTCTCCCTCATTTCCGAGGATGACCACGTCTACCAGTCGCTTTTTGGCCTCTTTGGTGGCCTATCAGTCCTATGCGGGCCCTGAAGGATCTGTTGTAGGTACTGCAGACAAAAGATGCGATTGTGGGGTCTGGCAGCGCCTTGCAGGTCTGCTTGGCTTTTCTTTCTGCTCTTTTCTGTTCGGCCCTGGAGATTCTGTTTTGTTCTGCCAACTGTGCCCCGGACGACACGATTTTGCGCCACCTGTTTCTATCAGTTGCCAGTTCCTCCCATCTATTTGGGTCTACGTCGAGTGCTTTCAAGGTTGCTTTCAAACTGTCCTTGAATCTCTTTTTTTGGCCGCCGGTTCTTCTTTTCCCGTGTGCTAGCTCGCCAAATAGGAGCTTTGTTGGCGGTCTGTGGTCCGGCATTCTAACTAGATGGCCGGCCCATCGCGCTTGGGATTTCATAGGCTGAGTCTGGATGCTGGACGTGCCTGCTCTGAGAAGCACTTCAGTGTCAGGGACCCCATCTTGCCAACGTATTTTTAGTAATTTGCGGAGGCAAGCGACATGGAAGTTATTTAGTTGCTTTGCATGCCTGCTGTACACTGTCCATGTTTCGCTCGCATACAGCAATGTTGGCAGTATTGTGGCGTTGTACACTTTAAGCTTAGTGTCTAGACGGAGACCTTTCCTGTCCCAGACGTTTTCCCGAAGGCGCCCAAAGGTGATGCTTGCTTTTGCTATTCTATTGCAGACCTCTTCGTCTATGTTGGCAGTGCGCGCTAGTGTGCTGCCGAGGTAGGTAAATTTGTCGACAACGTTGAGTTTCTGGCCATTAACTGTAATCTCTGGATCTGTTTGCAGTTTCCCTGGTGCGGGCTGATGTAGAACCTCTGTTTTCTTTGTGTTTATCGTAAGACCAAAGTTACCACAGGCTTTGGTGAAGCAATCCATGAGATTCTGCAACATGCTTTCTGAATCGGCATTTAGGGCGCAGTCGTCCGCAAACAGGAGGTCACGAACCAGGGTGTCTTTCACCTTTGTAACCGCACGGATGCGTTGTTGGTTAAATAGGCCCCTGTCTGCTCTATAGCGTATATGTATGCCCTCGTTGCATGCGTTGTTGATTGAATAGGCCCCTGTCTGTTCTATAGCGTATATGTATGCCCTCGTTGCAATCGTGGAAGGCATCGGTTAGCGTTGCTGAAAATACCATACTAAAGAGGGTAGGTGCAAGAACACATCCTTGTTTTACCCCATTTGTTACAGGAAAAGCTCTTGACTCTTCACCATTTGCCATTACTTTGGCCATCATGCCATCGTGAAACTGTTTGACTATGTTAATAAATTTTGGTGGGCAGCCGAACTTTCCCATTATTTGCCATAGGCCATCTCTGCTGACTGTATCGAATGCCTTAGTCAGATCGACAAAAGTTATGTAGAGGCTGCTGAATTTTTCTTGACATTTCTCCTGGACCTGACGGGCGGCAAATATCATATCTGCGGTACCTCGTTCGGAGCGAAATCCACATTGGCTTTCTGGCAAGAGTTCCAGGTGAAGGGTTAGGCGATTTAGTAATATGCGGGCAAGGATTTTTCCAGCAATGCAGAGCAGTGATATGCCCCTATAATTGTCGCACAGGTGGCGGCTGCCTTTTCTTTTGTAGATGTTTATTATATTTGCGTCTTTCCATTACTGAGGGACAGCCTCTGAGCTCTAGATCACCTCCAAGAGTTCTGTCACCCTATGGACTATGGCTGCGCCTCCGCACTTGAATATCTCAGATGGTATAGCATCGCCCCCTGGTGCTTTGCCACAGGACATCTGATTGATCGCTTTTGATACTTCTGCCTCTGAGGGTGATGCATCTAGGTTATGGTTTAACTCGACTTGGGGCAGGCGTGCAATTGCAGTATCATTGATGGTTGCTGGGCAGTTCAGTACCTTATTGAAGTGCTCAGCCCTTCTGTCTAGAATCTGATCTTTTTCAGTGATCATCTGAGTTTCTTCAGCATTTAAGAGGGGAGAGGTGCTTGCAGGTCTGGGTCCATAGATGACTTGTAGTGCTTGGTAGAAGCGCCTTATGTCGTGATTGTCGGCAAAGCTTTGAATTTCATCTGCTTTCGTGTTGAACCATTTGTTCTGGATCTCCCGGAGTTTTTTTTGTGTAGATTCCGTCTAGCTCTGGAGAACGCTTCTTTTTTTGCTTTGGAGTTTGGGTTGTTTTGATAATCTCTAAGTAGCTCATGCTTATCAGACAGAAGTTTCTGGATCTCTATATCGTTCTCGACAAACCAATCCTGATTTCTACGGTTCGCTGTGCCAAGATGAGCATGGGCTGTTGAGTAGACAGTGTCTTGAAAAAGTTTCCAATGTTCATCTACAGTAGTGTCTTTGGTTTGGTAGCTGGTTGATTCTAACTTGTCTTGGAGATCTTTGCAGAAAAGGTCCCTTATTGTATCATCCTTCAGTTTGCTGACATCTAGCTTTTTTATGTTTTTTGTGCCTTGTGGTCTTCTTTTTGGCAATAGACGTAGTTTGACTTTCGAGATTATGAGGCGATGGTCTGTCGAGCATTCTGCTCCGCACATTGCTTTTGTCACTCTAACATCCTGTATATCTTTTTTTCTAGTGATGATATAGTCTATCAGGTGCCAGTGGCGTGAACGGGGATGCATCCACGAAGTTTTATTTCTAGTAGGGAGGCGAAATAGTGTGTTCGTAATTACGAGTTCGTGCGTAGAGCACATCTTTAGGAGGAGGAGACCATTGCTGTTACAGTTGCCTGTACCATGTCTTCCTATAGTTCCTTCCCATATTTGGTGCTGAGTGCCTACTTTCGCATTAAAATCTCCTAGTATGATGAGCTTGTCAGCCTTTGGAACTGCTGTAATTTGAGCGTCCAGTTGTTCATAGAAAGCATCTTTTGCTGAGTCTGGGTTGGTCATGGTTGGGGCGTAGACACTGATGAGTGTTGCGCTTTTTTTGTTGCCTAGTGTGAAAAGCAGTGACATTAGCCGGTCGTTTATTCCTTTGGGGTGCTCTGACAGTTTCTGTGCAATATTACATTTGATTGCAAAGCCGACGCCAGCCTCCCTGCGTTCGTCATGGTCCCGACCACTCCAGAAGAATGTGTAGCCGCCGCCGTGTTCTGTTAGTTGGCCCTTGTCTGGTAGGCGGACTTCACTCAGGGCTGCAATGTCCACATTGTACCTTGCTAGTTCTCTGGCGACTAATGCCGTTCTTCGTTCAGGTCTTTCTGACTTGGGGTTGTCTTGAAGGGTGCGAACATTCCACGTGCCCAGGATTAAGGCCCTGGTCTTGCCTTTATTATTTTTTTAGTTTCGACCGCAAGAATGGGATCCTTACCAGCTGCGGTAGGCTGGCCGAGGAAGGTGAAGCAGACTATTTTTAAGGCACCTTTTCTAACCTTTTCCTCCATGGAGGTGAGCAGAGTGATTCCTAAATAGGGCTGCTCAGACACTCAGGGGGCTGCCGAACTTTCTTGCTGCTTCGGTTCAACAAAGAGCGACCCAATGCCCTGAGCCGCCTGAGTGCAGGTTTGTGACTACAACTTCCTGCTGCTTCGCCACTTGCCTATCGCCACAGGACTTTTGATTGCATTTGGAGACGTAACGTGCGCTTGATTTTGATTAAAGTGAGGGAGAGTTGCGCAGGTCGTCAGCCTCACTCTCTCGTCCCGTCTATCGTATTCCAACGGCAAGACAATGTCTAGACGGTTAGAGATAGCTTGGGATGCAGTGGATGGCCTACGGTGGTCTGTTGTGCCTCACTGTGCCCTATCTGACACTCCACGGTGTGTTGCTGTCCCTGCCTTTATTCCCGTTCGGCCTAATAATGGGGGTCTTCCGCAAGTTTTGCCAGGTCCAGTCTGTCCATGCAAGGAAGGCAGTTCCTACAGTCTATCACAGGACACAGGCATGGTCATGTACACTGTGGCTGTTGATTTTTGGTCCGCCCCGGGTATTTTATTTCCCCGGTACCCTCCATATCTGGGGGGCGTTCCCCTATCCGCCACCTGGGGAGTCGCTCGATGGGAGAACCACAGCAACTAACTCCACACAGATGTACTCTAGTCAATATTCTGTTACACAAAATGTATGTACTCTAGTCAATATTCTGTTACACAAATATACTCTAGTCAATATTCTGTTACACAGATATACTCTAGTCAATATTCTGTTACACAAATATACTCTAGTCAATATTCTGTTACACAGATGTACGCTAGTCAATATTCTCTTACACAGATGTGCTGTAATCAAAATTCTCTCTAATCAACCTACTCTTACCAAAGTGTGTTCTAATAAAAATCTAATAAATCTTATACAAATGTCCTCTAATCGTTACTCTCTTACGCAAATGTGCCCCAATCAATTTTCTATTACACAAATGTGCCCCAACCAATATTCTCTTACACAAATGTGCCCTAATCAATATGCTCTTACACAAATGTGCCCTCATCAATATTCTCTTACACAAATGTGCCCTAATCAATATTATCGTACACAAATGCGTTCTACTTAATATTCTCTTACACAAATGTGACATCATCAATATTCTCTTACACAAATATGTTCTACTCAATAGTCTCTTACACAAATGGGCCCTAATTAATATTCTTCTACACAAATGTGCCCTCATCAATATTCTCTTACACAAATGTGACTTATCAATATTCTCGTACACAAATGTGTTCTACTTAATATTATCTTAAATAAATGTGCCCTAATTAAATTTTTTTTACACATATGTGCTCTAATCAATATCACTTACACAAATTAAAATTATTGTGCTCTTATCAGTATCCTCTTACACAAATATGCTCTTATCAATATTCTTCCTTGAATGGTTTTGAAATGATGACGTGCATTTTTAATGTTTTAATTGAATTAGATGTACTAGAAAACAAATTGTTTCTTATTATAGTTCTATCGAAAGAATACTTTATCTCTTAAAAATGTGATTAGTTGGTAAAATGATCAAGAATTTGATCCTTGACACAATTGTACAAGATCATCTGTCTTTTGAGTTAGATATAATTACAGCCAATTAGATAAAGAAATATAAAGTCCCAATGAAGGGACAGACTCATTCTTTCTTTATATTAACTTATACATTATAGGCGATCCTTCTCTAAAAAAGATTAATGCTTTCTACGCAAATAAGTGGTTTGAGTCTAGTCCTGCATTTCTATTAGTGTTTTAAATGATGTTAAGTTACTGGTTTTTCTGGTTTGTTCAATAGGTTTGCTTTATGTGGAAACTTCCAAGTTTATCCACTATTATATTAATATTTGATTGAACTGACTCCATTACTATCTTAGCTACTAACGCAACTTAATTTACCATTATATCTTTGCTTTATTCAACTTTTTCTTCTAAATATAATCTATTTGTTATAATAGAGGTGTAGATCAATCAATGATTTGTAAAACCTGTTATCATCAAGTTATCATTAAATTATTATCAAATTATCATCAAGTTATTATCAAGTCATTATCAAGCTATCATCGTGTTATCCTCAAATTATCATCAAATTATTTACAACCTATAATCTAGTTATAATCAAGTTATCATCGAAATATCATAAAGTTAACATCCAGCGATCATCTCTTAACAAACCTTAAAGCTGTAAAATGTTGTGAATCTATAACTATTGCTGACTGTTGCGTCATACTAAATGGTACGAAGTTGTAACATGCAGCTATCTGTTGCTTACGAGACTGAGGAATTGATTTAAATCAGACCAATAAAAATCATGTTTTAAACAAAAAAAGTCTCATGTTAATTTTTTAATTATTTTATGTTTAAATAAAAATGTGTTGATATCTTTTCTGAAAATGTTTATTACAAGAAGAAAAAAAATAGAAATAAATATACGACACTATACACTCAATTCCCAGATTACTGTCAATACCAATCAATGTGTAAACATAATTTAAAAGTTTACATCTACTTAAACAATCTATAAGAAAATAAATTTGAATAAGTTAAATACTAACATATTCAAAATGATACTTATGAATTATAAGCGGAAGAGAACTTTATCTTATATATTACAGACGCTCCTTCTATAAAGAAGATCATTGCGTCATAAACATATCTTATATGTTACAGACGTTCCTTGAATACAGAGTTATAAAATCTAAAAATCAGATTTAACAAGAAAACCATAAAAACAAAGTTTTTATTATACGACGATCGACGCATGATTGCAATCAGACAGATAGAAATTGCAACTTAAAATGAAGGGAGTAAACAAGAAAACCATAAAAACGAAGTTTTCATTATACTCCCTTTATTTGCAAACTAAGTTAACCATCATGTAATTAAATAATTGATTGACTACTGCAAATGAAACGTAGGCCTACAGAAAAATATATGTGTCGCAGATCTCAAAAATATCTCCTTACTCCGTATTAATTGTTATAAAAATAATCTTAGCGCATAATTTTTTTTTCTAGCTTTGCGCCGAAAAAGTATAAAAAGTTGCACAGGCATTTTTAACGCGAAATTAAAATATTTCTTATACTTTCCTTTTAAGAAATGAATATTGTCATAAGTGTAGTATTATTAAGTCGTTTTAACTGAAAATTTTATAGGATGTATTGTTGGGCGCTGTTGATTTCGCGTTAAAAATGCCTGTGCAACTTATAGGATATATTGTTAGTCGGGGCAAGTCTGCTGTCCAAATTTCAGCTCGATTGGACCACGGGAAGTGGTCGAAAAATCGAAGTCAATTCTTGCCCTCACGACGATCCCACGACGCACGCATGATTGCAATCAGACAGACAGAAATTGCAACTTAAAATAAAGGAAGTAAAAAAAAAACTCTGATGTTATAATTAACTTGTTATTGTTGTTATTTATAGGCCTAAATCCCGTTTTAAGACTGTTAATACAATTAAATTGGTTTAAAATGTAGGATCCTACTTAACTTTAAAATATAAGCTTATAACATAGGCCTACATCAAACCTTTAAAAAATAGTTTCATAGTCATTTACGATACCCTACATTTACAACCCCTACACAAATCCGATTTAAAAATAACTATAATTTTCATATTTTTTTATTTTGAATTTTATCGGTTCCATCATCGGTTCCATTATCGGTTCCATCATCGGTTCCATTATCGGTTCCATAATCGGTTCCATTATCGGTTCCATCATCGCTTCCATCATCGGTTCCATCATCGGTTCCATCATCGGTTCCATCATCGGTTTTATCAGCTTTTACTTAGGGTATACGTACAATTGAAACATTGAGTAACCGGAGCAGCGATAAAAAAAATATTCATTAAATTTCAGTTTTATAAAATGATGAACAAGTCACCTCGTTCAGAAATTAAATGGACACACCCAAATCGTTATATTTCCCTGAGCAACACATTTTTACATAAGTCATATTAGTGAAATAAATTTATTCTTTTCGTAACAATTTTGATAAGTTCATCACGAATTTGACAGTAAAATTACAAAATTCGCTCTAGGTTAAAAACAATTATCTGCAATCAATTGTTTTTCAATTACTATCTACATGTCAATAGTAAAACAGATTACGGTGAATATCAGTAAAAACATGAAGTCATAGACATCTTTGGCTAAACTTGCCAGATAGCTTCTTGGTGATGGTGTAAAAATCTTTATCTTTTCTGGCCGCTTCGCCAGCTCATGCTGCTAGAGCAGCGGTTACCAAACTTTTTTAGGCCGCGACCCCTTTTTACAGTTTATCATGCTTTGGCGACCTCCCCCCCCCCCTAAAAAATAATTAATAATTTCTTTCTAGTTTACTACTGCATTTTGCGACTGTTATGAATTGTAATGTAAATATCTAATACGCATGGTGTATTTTTATTGTTACAAATTGAACCTAATTAAAGCATAATCATTTTTAATCAATTTAAAAAAAAGAAGACATAAAAACAAATGTAATTAATTATTGCAAGATACCGGTATAGACTTAGGCCTATATTTCTAATTACAACACGAACGTCAGCTATTGTGTTGGTTGACATTGCTGCGTATTTCTCATCGGTTCAGAAATTCTTGGGACAGTCTTTGCAAGAGCACAACTAAGCAGTTCACCTCCAACAATAAGTTTACTGTGTTTAGACTTGATAACCAGCAAAGTAGAAAAGCATGTTTAATAAGATATTTTGTTGGAAATGGAAGAAAATGGCGCAACACAATCTCAGTCAAAATAGTTTATGACTGCAAACATTTGATCAATAATTGTGTACCTGGCATTATAGAGAAATCAGTTCTCTATGCATCGTTGATAATACGCTCAATGAACTTTGTGCTTTCACAGGAACATCTTTGAATGCGTATGGGCTTCTGGCAAGTATATAGATATGTGGTGTCAGGTAGATTTGTAAAGTATCATGAAATTTCGGCTGCTAGCTTGTGAAAGTGTTATTTCACAGAATTTATCATCGTAATCATTTTGTCATGTTTTTCAAAGAGCACAGATAAAGCAAACCAGGAGCTGCATGAGAAAAAAAAAGTGCTGGTTCGATCCTTCTTTCCGACACTAGTTATATGTAGATGATTTATTTGCATGACATACGTTTATAGAAATCAGGAATCCTTAAAAAGGTCTGTGGACCATTTTATAAAACTGCCATAAGAATTACCATTGGAATGTAATCATATCATTCACAACCTTACAAGCCTATTCACAAACTTTAATCAAGTACAGTTTTTAATTTAATGTAACTTTTCCTAAACTTCAGCATTGATCTTACAAATAATATTACAAAGATAAACTATTATGGGCCCCGGCGCAGCGCAATAACTACACACACACATACGCACACGCCCTCTTCGTGGGGCCTGAAGTAGACAGCATATACATTTCATTTTCATCAAATTTTTTTTATTCAAAAGCTAAATTTCATTTGGAATGATCGGATCTGTTTAGGTAAATTAAGGCATATTATATTTTCCTCCTTGCAGTGATAAATTTAACTCATTCAAGACGACAAAATGTCAACCAAGTAAGTTATTGTCTACAGTTCATTTTAATCGCCGAAAAGTGCTTCAAAGGGCAGTCTTGCTTTCTGATATAATATAAAAAACTAATTCACCATGAAGCTAAAAAAAACAAGTTTTTCTTTCTCTCGACAATCATCTCATAAGCTAGCATTGTTCGAAGCATCATACTCGTTGCACAATTGCGAAAACAGTCGACTGTTTAAAGATCTTGTTTTTACAAAAGGGCACAATTTATGACGCTTTATATTACTTCTTTTAACTGGTGTGGCAATGTCTTTGTTGCTAATATTTGTCCATATATCATAAAGTGAGCTCCGATTACTTTTGGTCACTAATTATTTTGAAATCCAGGCCGAACAGAATCTACACTAAATTCCAAAATATTAATGACGTGTCGGTCGTTTTATCGCCAATACTACTGCTTTTAACACAATGGCTGCTTTTAACAGAGAAGAGGCTTTTTAACACAACTCTCTACACACGTATTACTGGTCCGCATACGTGCATTATGGTGCCGACCTTGTCACATACACCTGTATTGATGTCATTATGCCAAGTAACCTACACGTAGTATGCGGATGTATCTGCATGTAGGTGGACTCGCTTGGAGACCAAAAGATGAACTGTGTTTCGGTTCCTAAGACCATCAAAAACATACATTTTCCGAAGGTCTTTGGCGACCCCCGCGAAACGGTCATTCGACCCCCAAGGGGGTCGCGCCCCCCAGTTTGGGAACCGCTGTGCTAGAGTTTCTGCATAATTGTTAGTGTCTGCTTTTATACTCTTCTTTACTAACTTCTTCGCCCGTGTGCATTGTTCCTGTGTCATAGCTCCCGTTGCACGTGTTTAGTGCCGCCTTCTTCTCTCTTCTCTGTTCTTCAGGGAGTCTGTTGAGATCCATTCCTTGTGGTTGTGTTTATGTGGGCACAAGACTTTCTGGCAAAATGTCTTTATTGTTTCTTTCACTGTCAGATACTGCTTGTCAATTGTTGGTTTAATATAGATTCCAGTTCTTCTAGGGTTTTATACTTGTCACTGTGTGTCACTTTAAATTCGTTTTGTACAATTTCTGTCCATTTGATTTTATTGCAAACATTCTCAGAACACAAACCATACATCTTTATTTTTTCTAAACTCTACCAATTTACGGTACCGTTTTGTTCAAAATTTTACTCCTCTTAAACGTTAATAGGTTGTTTTGGAGCAAAATTAGTAAATTGTACTATTCTTATTATAACCCGTTTTCCTACTTTCTTTAGGAGGCTTGTGTTATATCGCTGGCGCTTCTTGTTTTCTGCAGTCCAGTTTATTTTTAACTTCAATTTCAAACGGGCTACTTGTAAGTGGTGGTCCGAAGCAAAGTCCGCACTTCTCTTCACTCGTACATCCTGGAGTCATCTTCTGAACTTTTTAGATCTACACATGTGGTCTATCTGGTTTACTGTAGTCAGGTCAGATGATACCCATGTGGTCTATCTGGTTTACTGTAGTCAGGTCAGATGATACCCATGTAGCTTTATAGAAGTTACTAGGGAGATTTAAAAAATAAGAAGGTTACATTTGTCTCTTGAAGTGAGATGCATCTTGAATAGTAGCCTATAGTAGCCAGATGCATCTTGAATAGTAGCCTATAGTAGCCAGACGCATCTTGAGTAGTAGCCTATAGTAGCCAGACGCATCTTGAAAAGTAGCCTATAGTAGCCAGACGCATCTTGAGTAGTAGCCTATAGTAGCCAGACGCATCTTAAAAAGTAGCCTATTGTAGCCAGAAGCATCTTGAAAAGTAGCCTATAGTAGCCAGACGCATCTTGAGTAGTAGCCTATAGTAGCCAGATGCATCTTGAGTAGTAGCCTATTGTAGCCAGAAGCATCTTGAGTAGTAGCCTATAGTAGCCAGAAGCATCTTGAGTAGTAGCCTATAGTAGCCAGACGCATCTTAAAAAGTAGCCTATAGTAGCCAGACGCATCTTGAAAAGTAGCCTATAGTAGCCAGACGCATCTTGAGTAGTAGCCTATAGTAGCCAGATGCATCTTGAATAGTAGCCTATTGTAGCCAGAAGCATCTTGAGTAGTAGCCTATAGTAGCCAGAAGCATCTTGAGTAGTAGCCTATAGGGTATGTCCATCGATTATGTCAACAAAATAGGGGGATGGTGGGGTCTGAAAAAGTTTGACAATTGTTGACATGGAGGAGGGGGGAGGTAAAAAAAAGTTGACCTCAACAATGTTACTTTTTTTTAAAATAAATAGTACCTAATAATAGAAATTTATTACAAAATTCTACATTTGCCCTGTGCCACGTACATAGCAGACATGTAAAAACTTTAAGACAAATATATTAATTACGGAAGCTACATTTGACATGTCCTTTTTGTGTTCATCTTGTTAGTTTGTAGATCTGTGTTTGGGGAAATGTGGAAATTATGCAATTGTTAGCAAGGCAAAGTGAAGGACCAATTGTAAAAAAAAATCATCTTTGCTGCCTAGTAAGACATGGTGACTGGAATAACAAAAGAACACAAACACACCAACAAACTTTCACCAACAGAGAACGTTCAGAAACAGAAACCCAGTTTTTGCCGCTCATTACATCTAAATTAGGCGCTTTTCTGTTCTTGAGTCCTTTCCAATGACAGTGCTATGAACACCGTCCGAAAGTCGACTTCTTTAATTCAACGCCCATGGTTAAACTTTTTCCCACCCTTGAAACCATGTTTGGATCAGCGTTAGCAGGCCATGCACTCCGACACGGAAAGGTATGAGTCACAGACTCTGTCGCCAATAGAACGGTCGCGTGTTGGGTCGGATTGCCCTGTTCAGATTCCCCTTTTACGAACGTACATTTGCTCATCCATCGAGCCATCCAGGGCTTGCCTCGTATTCCTGTAATGTGGGCTGGCAGTGCGTTGGCCGAGTGGATTTTGTCTGACACGGGGATGTCCCCATCTAAAGTGAACACATCCCCTCAAGGCAGCCTTTGACGTTTTGTATACTTTCCATACGTCGCACCAGTCCCCACCCCCGGAGGCGCCAGAAATCGAACAGTGAGATACTTACGCCCTCAAATGGAAGAACAGAACAAGCTAATTAAACTCCAGACCTGCAGCTAGGGATACCAAAGAGATGGAAGTAGAAGTATATCGGCGACCGCTTGTCCCGTGCATTAGCCCACTGGTCAGACTCGGGGAACCAGTATATCGGCGACCGCTTGTCCCGTGCATTAGCCCACTGGTCAGACTCGGGGAACCAGTATATCGGCGACCGCTTGTCCCGTGCATTAGCCTACTGGTCAGACTCGGGGAACCAGTATATCGGCGACCGCTTGTCCCGTGCATTAGCCCACTGGTCAGACTCGGGGAACCAGTATATCGGCGACCGCTTGTCCCGTGCATTAGTCCACTGGTCAGACTCGGGGAACCAGTATATCGGCTACCGCTTGTCCCGTGCATTAGTCCACTGGTCAGACTCGGGGAACCAGTATATCGGCGACCGCTTGTCCCGTGCATTAGCCCACTGGTCAGACTCGGGGAAACAGTATATCGGCGACCGCTTGTCCCGTGCATTAGTCCACTGGTCAGACTCGGAGAACCAGTATATCGGCGACCGCTTGTCCCGTGCATTAGTCCACTGGTCAGACTCGGGGAACCAGTATATTGGCGACCGCTTGTCCTGTGCATTAGTCCACTGGTCAGACTCGGGGAACCAGTATATCGGCGACCGCTTGTCCCGTGCATTAGCCCACTGGTCAGACTCGGGGAACCAGTATATCGGCGACCGCTTGTCCCGTGCATTAGCCCACTGGTCAGACTCGGGGAACCAGTATATCGGCGACCGCTTGTCCCGTGCATTAGTCCACTGGTCAGACTGGGGGAACCAGTATATCGGCGACCGCTTGTCCCGTGCATTAGTCCACTGGTCAGACTCGGGGAACCAGTATATCGGCGACCGCTTGTCCCGTGCATTAGCCCACTGGTCAGACTCGGGGAACCAGTATATCGGCGACCGCTTGTCCCATGCATTAGTCCACTGGTCAGACTCGGGGAACCAGTATATCGGCGACCGCTTGTCCCGTGCATTAGTCCACTGGTCAGACTCGGGGAACCAGTATATCGGCGACCGCTTGTCCCGTGCATTAGCCCACTGGTCAGACTCGGGGAACCAGTATATCGGCGACCACTTGTCCCGTGCATTAGCCCACTGGTCAGACTCGGGGAACCAGTATATCGGCGACCGCTTGTCCCGTGCATTAGCCCACTGGTCAGACTCGGGGAACCAGTATATCGGCGACCGCTTGTCCCGTGCATTAGCCCACTGGTCAGACTCGGGGAACCAGTATATCGGCGACCGCTTGTCCCGTGCATTAGTCCACTGGTCAGACTCAGGGAACCAGTATATCGGCGACCGCTTGTCCCGTGCATTAGTCCACTGGTCAGACTCGGGGAACCAGTATATCGGCGACCGCTTGTCCCGTGCATTAGTCCACTGGTCAGACTCGGGGAACCAGTATATCGGCGACCGCTTGTCCCGTGCATTAGTCCACTGGTCAGACTCGGGGAACCAGTATATCGGCGACCGCTTGTCCCGTGCATTAGTCCACTGGTCAGACTCGGGGAACCAGTATATCGGCGACCGCTTGTCCCGTGCATTAGCCCACTGGTCAGACTCGGGGAACCAGTATATCGGCGACCGCTTGTCCCGTGCATTAGCCCACTGGTCAGACTCGGGGAACCAGTATATCGGCGACCGCTTGTCCCGTGCATTAGTCCACTGGTCAGACTCGGGGAACCAGTATATCGGCGACCGCTTGTCCCGTGCATTAGTCCACTGGTCAGACTCGGGGAACCAGTATATCGGCGACCGCTTGTCCCGTGCATTAGCCCACTGGTCAGACTCGGGGAACCAGTATATCGGCGACCGCTTGTCCCGTGCATTAGCCCACTGGTCAGACTCGGGGAACCAGTATATCGGCGACCGCTTGTCCCGTGCATTAGTCCACTGGTCAGACTCGGGGAACCAGTATATCGGCGACCGCTTGTCCCGTGCATTAGCCCACTGGTCAGACTCGGGGAACCAGTATATCGGCGACCGCTTGTCCCGTGCATTAGCCCACTGGTCAGACTCGGGGAACCAGTATATCGGCGACCGCTTGTCCCGTGCATTAGTCCACTGGTCAGACTCGGGGAACCAGTATATCGGCGACCGCTTGTAACGTGCATTAGTCCACTGGTCAGACTCGGGGAACCAGTATATCGGCGACCGCTTGTCCCGTGCATTAGTCCACTGGTCAGACTCGGGGAACCAGTATATCGGCGACCGCTTGTCCCGTGCATTAGCCCACTGGTCAGACTTGGGGAACCAGTATATCGGCGACCGCTTGTCCCGTGCATTAGTCCACTGGTCAGACTCGGGGAACCAGTATATCGGCGACCGCTTGTCCCGTGCATTAGTCCACTGGTCAGACTCGGGGAACCAGTATATCGGCGACCGCTTGTCCCGTGCATTAGCCCACTGGTCAGACTCGGGGAACCAGTATATCGGCGACCGCTTGTCCCGTGCATTAGCCCACTTGTCAGACTCGGGGAACCAGTATATCGGCGACCGCTTGTCCCGTGCATTAGCCCACTTGTCAGACTCGGGGAACCAGTATATCGGCGACCGCTTGTCCCGTGCATTACCCACTGGTCAGACTCGGGGAACCAGTATATCGGCGACCGCTTGTCCCGTGCATTAGTCCACTGGTCAGACTCGGGGAACCAGTATATCGGCGACCGCTTGTCCCGTGCATTAGTCCACTGGTCAGACTCGGGGAACCAGTATATCGGCGACCGCTTGTCCCGTGCATTAGTCCACTGGTCAGACTCGGGGAACCAGTATATCGGCGACCGCTTGTCCCGTGCATTAGCCCACTGGTCAGACTTAAGGAACCAGTATATCGGCGACCGCTTGTCCCGTGCATTAGTCCACTGGTCAGACTCGGGGAACCAGTATATCGGCGACCGCTTGTCCCGTGCATTAGTCCACTGGTCAGACTCGGGGAACCAGTATATCGGCGACCGCTTGTCCCGTGCATTACCCACTGGTCAGACTCGGGGAACCAGTATAGAAGTAAAATTAGGCGACAGAGACTGGCGTTCGTTATATATACCATGTAAGCTATAGCTGGGATTTGCAATAGAACTAAAAAAACAACAACAGGCAGTCTCTGAGACTTTAATGTGTACAATACATTGAATAAAGTGTATAGTGTGAATCCAACATAATTATTTTAAAATATTTCCTTCAGAAAATTAGTTCGTGGCCCACCACATGAAGTCCGAAATACTTTTTCTTTTAACATTCCTAATTCCGATAGATAGACAAATATATTTTTGCTATATTAGGTGAAGCATTAAAATTAGGTCGATTAGGCTACATATAGTTCTATTTAGTAATTTTTAAGTTTTAATTTCTAATTTTCTGGACAAATTGTATGCGATAATAATGTATTAGTATCAGTGGCGTAACCAGGAATACAAGGTTTGTGTGGCAAATAGTGCAAAGTAGGAAGGGTAGGGACATGGTAGCCAATTACCGTGTTTAAAATGTGTGTGTTGTGTGGGGGGGGGGGGGGGCAATAATGCAAGAAGGAATAGTGAACATATGGTTAAAATAGAAGGATAATTTATAACTGGTGCACAATTTCCCCCTAAACTATTAAACAATTAGCATTGTTCCAAAAGCTCATTAGTTAAACGTAAAATTAGAAATTATTAAATATTTCTATAAAAAGAACAATAGTAAGCAAAAAGGTAAGTAATATTGTAAAAATCCTCCAATGGGAAAAAAAATTGGGAGGGACGAAGAGGGGGGGAACCATGTTACACCCCCTGTTTGGCTACGACTATGAGAGTTATATATAGTCAATTTGAAATCTTTAAAACAAGTTTTAAAATGTATTACAATTTATTATAGTATATAGATCTAGACCTTTCCATTTCAAATCTATTTTAAACATAAAAGCCAGCGTATAAAATTGTGTTACTTGTTATATGGGGGGGGGGTAACAAATTGTTGACGTAATTATATAGGAGGGGGGGGGGTCTCTGAAAGTTTGACAGTTGTTGACAAGGGGGAGGGAGGGAGGTAAAAATCGCCTAAAATAGTTGACGTAATTAATGGACGTCCCCATATAGTAGTTTTTGGAAGATAGAATCTAAAGTCGTTGTTTGGTAAGCTGATTATTATGATATCTACTTTCAAAGAACACTGATGTAAATAAGTTAATTAATACAGTTTTAAAGTTACTTCTGAGTCAAGTCATTTTCGAAAATGTCACGCAAGTCCCTGAGAGAAAAGATAGACTGTGAGAATATTATTAATATAGATAAGTCTTAACATGGAGCATATGCTTGTATAATGCTAATGTTGAGTCTTTGTGTCATAGTTTGGAGTGTAGCTATGATTATCCGTGAGCCATGTGCCTCCCATCCTAAAAGAGGCTTTTGGGCTGGTTTTAACATCATGAAACTTCTTGGGTATGGTTGTGCATTTTTATCTTCTTGTCCAGGGTATAATGGCAGCTCTCCTGTAGCTAACCTTTTTTGTCCTGAGCTGGTCCATCATGTTTCACTGATTCCCATTATGTGTATGTTGAATTGTCTCATCTCTGAGCTATTTGCCTAACCTTCTCGGTTTCGCACATTGTTCTGTACAAATGCTGATAATGGCTCTAATGCCAGGTTGACCTTCACTTCCTGGCTTCATGAATTCTCTAGTTAGAGATAATTATATTCTCAGGGTCGAATTATCTTTATTTCTCTTCTTTGGCGTTTTTGAAGCAGGTTAAATTATAAAACCAAATAAGGTTGATAGCCTTATGTTTAACCCACAACCTGGAGGACCAAGGCACTAGCTTTAGTCTGACCCCTTTTTACCCACTCGGATCTTCCCAACATGGTTGGAGTTTAAACTTCTGCTGGTATAGCTCTGGGAGTCGTGAGAGTACTACGCTGCCAAGCCACGTCAATGCTATAGCATCAGTTTGCAGATCGTACGTAAGAATTTCAATTCTCAGGTGAAAGCTGTGGAGCTGCATTGTTTGCTTAGTCCAGGTCTCGCTTCCATAGAGGAGTTTACTGAGCACACAGGCCTGGCACACAGAGCTTTATTGCGTTCTTTCTGTGTGTTGTCCATACTCTTTGGTTGAGCTTTGCCATTATGGCTGCTGCCTTTCGAATTTTAATTTGGATTTCTTTGTCCAGGGATAGGGTGCTTGAGATGTTGCTTCCAAGTTAGGTGTAATCCTCTACAACATCCAAGATGTTTCCGTCAATGGAGATTTCTTGATGGCAGTCTGTACTTTGTCTCATACTGTTGGTCTCTTTGATAATGATTGTTTAATAATATTCAATTATTTATTGTACGCAGCTAAAAATGATTGCGGCTCCTAGCATTGAAGTTACGTTGACATCATAGTTATTAAGCTAAAGCTAACCGTAAGAAATGGATGACCACTATGCAGAAGATTACTGCGTCTTTCGAATTTCGCTGTTTTTAGTCTAGTCATTTTAATCTATTGTTGAATTTGAATAATATGCTGTTTTTTAAAACATTAGCATTTCTTTATTTTTATGATTGTTTATGGCCGGATGCCACTAGGGGAGAAAATAAAAAGAATGTACATGATTCTGTATTTGCATGTTAAGCAAGACAACTATCTTAAGTCTCGAGCTTTCTGAGTATTAAAATTTATTCGATTTGTGTCATGTATTTTAAGTCTCAAGCTTTCTGAGTATTTTTTTTATTTTTGTCATGTATTTTAAGTCTCGAGCTTTCTGAGTATTTATTCGATTTGTGTCATGTATTTTAAGTCTCGAGCTTTCTGACTATTTATTCGATTTGTGTCATTTATTTCAAAGTTAGAATGTCATGCTTAATGATATTTATATTAATCTTTATTTTTGTTCAAGTGTTTCTAAATTTCGTGATTTGACTCTTGGTATTGCAATCAGGGTTAAACAACACACTCACACATATACATATTTAGTATGTAGATGATTTCATATATATGTGCGTTTATACACAGAGGCAGAGAAAGAGGTATGAGAAAATCCATTTTTAAAATAAAAGAAAGTCTCAAAAATTTAAACTACATTGTATTGCATGATTACGCCAGATTGTTAGAGAATTTAGTTTTACAATTTTCACTATCCGTTCCCTTCTACTTTCCTGCATTTTCTCTGCGACACCGAATGCTAGGAAACTATAAAACTGTACATTTTCTTTGTTAATGTTCGGGTAGTGTGAGATACAATTTCAGCCCATTTTATCTTTTTGTGAGCAATCTCAGAACACAAACGTCCAGTTTTAATATAATGAAGGGCTTTAGTGTATTCTCTACTGTAGGGCTAAACTATAGCTATTGATGGTACTTTATTGTCAAACATTTAGCTCCTCTTAAACCTTATTGTCAAACATTTAGCTCCTCTTAAACCGTATTGTCAAACATTTAGCTCCTCTTAAACCTTATTGTCAAACATTTAGCTCCTCTTAAACCGTATTGTCAAACATTTAGCTCCTCTTAAACTTTATTGTCAAACATTTAGCTCCTCTTAAACCGTATTGTCAAACATTTAGCTCCTCTTAAACCTTATTGTCAAACATTTAGCTCCTCTTAAACCTTATTGTCAAACATTTAGCTCCTCTTAAACCTTATTGTCAAACATTTAGCTCCTCTTAAACCTTATTGTCAAACATTTAGCTCTTCTTAAACCTTATTGTCAAACATTTAGCTCCTCTTAAACCTTATTGTCAAACATTTAGCTCCTCTTAAACCTTATTGTCAAACATTTAGCTCCTCTTAAACCTTATTGTCAAACATTTAGCTCCTCTTCAACCTGAACATAATGTTTTGCTTATTAATATATTGCAGCAAAAGTAGTCAATGGTACTATTATTATAATGACTAGTATTATTTTCCAAGAACAAACGTACGGGAAATGGTAAAGCTTCAGAATAAGAAAAGCGAATTTTCTTAGTTTTACAGAAATATAACTGATTCCAAAAATAAAATAGGCCAACACTTTGGCCTACAGAAAAATGATTGGATTTCCTTACATGACGAAGTGTTACTTACAGTAACTCATCAGAATTTAACCTCAAGCATATAGGGCAATATAGGCCATACATTGTTTATTTTCGTTAAAGAAATGTAATATGTGTTTATTAGACACTTTCAAAGTTGATGAAAGTAGATCTTTACGAAAAAAAAGCCTTCATTAATATAGTCGTCTATAATGATACTATTATTTACATAGACTATAATATACATGGACAGCTTGCTTTAGTATTTCTGCTATATGATGACTCGAAACACTGATTTTCTGAATTCCCGCTTTTAAATAAAGTAGTTGTTATAAAGTAGTTTCTATACTAGTTCCGTTTTATTAAATCGCTATAATTTTCTGAAGTAAAATTAAAATCAAAAGTTGTATACAGCGGAAACATTTATAGATCAGCGTTGTATGCGCACGGAAAAAGAATATAAGCTCTAAAAATAGAGCAAGCGATCCATCTTATTATAGTATAGTCAATGAAAATAGGACTAATAGTAGAACCATATATATTATATATATATAAACGTTTTATTAATAACCCTTAAACTAATTTCACAATTACATTATAAAATATTTTCTTTTAGCCCAATTGATCATTCTTTTTTACATTGTTTCTCAAATTTACTTGCATATTATTTTTATATTCTTTTATTTTTATTTTTCAGCTCCTTACAATTATATAGTATAGAGTTACTAGAATATTAATAGAATAACTTAACAAATATCACAGGTCAACTGTATTTTTTTTTTGCTTCAGCCATGAGCTCAGTGATGATGACCTTGACCTTGTGCTTTCACTGGTTGACATATCTTACAGCAATACTCTTGTGTTGTACTTCACAGAGCCAGGGTACTTTTAGAATATCTCCATGGAAACAAGACATGCTTTCAACAAATGAAATGCGGTCACAGGAACCTATATTTAATAACCATAATCAAAGATTTAACTCTTCGTTCTGTCAAGCAAATGTTGGTCTAACTAAAGAAGCACAAGAAATTATTATGATTTTTTGCAAAAAAACTGCACTGCATCAAAATAGTAGAAAAAAACAAATGACATTTTCTGATTCTAGCGAATTTGACCCTTTGGTCCAAAAATCTTTTCCCTTGCCTGTAAATAATTTTTTCCTGACACAAAATCTGCCTATGAAAAACAGTCCTGCAAAATCTATACAAACTGCTGCCGCCAGTACAGATGATGAAGTAAAATCTAAACGACAGTTTGGTAACAGGGCCGGTCCTTGTAGATCAACGCCCCAAACTTATGGAGAACATGAGCCTTTGCCCTGGACATGCCGACAGAGGAAGGAGTGGTTGTCTCTCCCTGACAATGTGTACCCCAACAGAGTGTACTCTACTGTGTGTGAAAGTGCCAGCTGCATGAATGGTCACTTCAACTGTACCCCTGTCACCTACAGCCTTCAACTTCTGAAAATGTGCCACGGAAGTCAGTGTGACGATGACAGGATCCCATTCTCTTTAAGATCTAGTTGGCTATTTGAAGAGTACACAGTAACTATAGGTTGTTCCTGTACTCGATAGAACATTGTATTTTAGTGCTGGGTAGACAGAACATTTTGTTAGTAAAACTAGAAAATTAATACTGTAAATTATCACCGCCTCTCGAGACTGACTACTTTTTCTTATTATTTATTGCAACAACCGTTTCCCTGACAACTTGTGATCATAAAAGTCTGATCTTATTAACCAAAGACACGTCTAGAGTATATTATAAACGTATTTTTACCCTAGACTAAGCTCATATACATAGAAAAATTACCTAACATAAAGTAAAAAATGCTTTAAATCCATTATGAAAAATCCACAAAAAAATTCTTAAAAGAAATGATGAGTGTTAAAATTATAAGGTAAATAAACTAATGTGCATATTTTATAATAAATGGAAGTGCATTTAATTGATTTGGTTGTTTGATATATTCGTATTGTTAATTTTTATTGTAGCCTTCTTGAAGTGGAGATAAATTGATGCTGAGATACATAATATAGTTTTTGTTTACTGTCATGTTTTATAATTTGTTTAACTGCTGGTTTAACAGTTAAGATGCAGTCATTTGCCCCTGAAGATGAAATCAAACTGACTGGATTCCTAAAGAACATTTGTTGTCAACGCATAGAATTGTCCTCAACGGGATATGCGCTATATAAGCATTATTATTATTATTATTATTACCTGTGATCATGTGATGACATTGGCCTTGAGTTGGACTAAAAGATAAGACGCCGTATGCGCACTTTTCCATGAAGACAAGATATCATTAAATGCACAACACAGATAATAACGATGATAAAAAACTTTACTTCATGTTTTTTCTTTAGTGCAAATATACTCAAGAGCGCGTGGACGTATTGCATCAATTATATATTGTTATTTAAATACGCTAACACATTACATTCATAGAAAAGAAATATATATCTAAGTTATATTTGATAACCATCAAGTTTACAATATACTCTACACATAGAAAAAAAACACGTGATAGAAATGAAAACCTAGCTAAATAAACCTAAACAAACACGTGATAGAAATGAAAACCTAGCTAAATACACCTAAACAAAGCAACCAATAAAGAAATAAAAATAAATCGTAATAACAATTTTAGGACGATATACCCTATATATACCCTATATATACCCTATATATACCCTATATATACCCTGTATATACCCTATATATACCCTATATATACCCTGTATATACCCTATATATACCCTATATATACCCTGTATATACCCTATATATACCCTATATATACCCTGTATATACCCTATATATACCCTATATATACCCTGTGTATACCCTGTATATACCCTATATATACCCTATATATACCCTGTATATACCCTGTATATACCCTATATATACCCTGTATATACCCTATATATACCCTATATATACCCTGTATATACCCTGTATATACCCTGTATATACCATGTATATACCCTATATATACCCTATATATACCCTGTATATACCCTATATATACCCTATATATACCCTATATATACCCTATATATACCCTATATATACCCTATATCTGTCCGCCTTGTGCGGTAAAGAAATCATTACTTCCTTTCTCGTGGCCTATAACTATAAGATCTGAGACAGAAAAGGAAAGCTGCTTTAAAATACCTTGCTGGTAAGATATCATTAATCTCAAGTTGTTTTACTTGACTAGCAACCTCGTCAGACAATTTTATTTCATAGGTCTAAATAGGAGTTTTATTTATGACTAAAGTTCAGATTTTTATTAACTTTGTGTGTATAAATTCACTTTACAACAGTTACGCTCAGGTTATACTTGCAGGGTTATGATTTAATGTTTATGATTAGATTTTCGTGACGGTTTTATGATTTAAAGTGTATGATTAGATAAAGAATGTATAAATGATGGGTAGGTTAGATTGTAGTAGTAAATTCTATGTCAGGATTTAAGGAATAAAAATAGAAGATTGCAAAGTAAAGGTTACCGCTTATCATAACTTATTATTAAAATATTTAGGGCCTACACGCCCTATACAGTTTATTGTTTAGTTGCTGAGACCCGGGTCGTTAATGTTAGTAGATCTATACGTTATGTTCTTTACTTTGTATTGCAACAGTCGTAGTAAAAGAAAAGGTACAATTTAAACTTGGCTTCTGCAACGAGACTTTAGGTTCCAGTTATGTTTTATTTGATATTTCGGCAACACATTAAAGCTTCTGAAAGAGTCACTACTTAAATTTTTCCTCACTACAACAATTTTATTAACGCAGAACTTCTGATCGAATGAAGTAGTTTCTCTGCGAAATTGTAGGGCACGTCTAAAGACCAAACAGAACTGCGGATCTATAGCAACCACTAATCTTAGGATCCAAAGAGTTACAGATAGACCAATAATGCAAATATCTTTATAATATACACACCATTGACTTTAGTTCTTTACATTACATCAAAAGTACCTAACAATTAAACATTGAACTCAGGCAATTAGTATCATATCTTCAAAATGAATATGAACAATGTAATTTCTATTGACGACAACAAACACTTATGTTCCAACATTCAATACAGACAAATGGAAACAACTAAAAGGTCAAAACAATAAAAGCACCAATGAAAATAAAACTAAAGCTTTTCATCGTCAACATAAATTTTTCATCATCATTTTTAACTCTAGGTGACAGAAACAGCTCAAAAGATTTAAATAAAATAGAAGATGTAGGAAATAAAAATTTAAAAGATAAACAAACTCATAAAAAAAACTCATAACAAACTTAAATGTAAACAAAGCGTTTTTTTCGGATGAAATACCAGCTTGACTGCGTTAAAAAACTAAAAAATTCAACTAAATAATCTCCAATCTATAAAATACTTTCTCACGCATCTCTAAACCAGAGCAACTAATAAATGTAATCACTTAAAAAAACAAACTAACCCATAAAAACACAGTTTCTTTAATACTCCCTTTCTTTGTAATAAGTTTATATTTAATTTATATTTTGATTTTTGTTGGCTTCCATTTGTCTCGAGAGACGATGGAGTTTATTGTGCCCTTGGGGAATGTGCGCTCCTGGCCTTGCAGCTTCTGCTATGGCTGTGCAAGCCCACATGCGAGTGACAGTCCCTATTGCACGTCCGGCACAGGAAGGTAGAACTGGTCATGGGCTGGTCTCTTCTTCCCCTCCTTTTGGTGCGCTTCTCATCGGCGAGCCGCTGCAGGTCTCTCTCTCCAGCTTCCAGCCCGGAGGCCAGCGCATGTCTCCAGCTGGACCTGTCCTTGGCTAGTTCCTCCCAGCTGTTTGTGTCAATGGCAAGGGCTTTCATGTCTCCCTTGCAGACATCCTTATATCGGAGGTGGGGCCGGTCCGCAGTCCTCTTTCCTCTGGCCAGTTCCGAGTAAAGGATATCTTTGGGTATTCGGCCATCCTCCATCCGACATACATGCCCTAGCCATCTGAGCCGGCGTTGGCGGATTAGAGTAGGCATGCTTGGCATCCCAGCCTGCCGCAGTACCTCGTTGTTCGTGACATGGTCCTGCCAGGATATTCCGAGTATGCGTCGGAGGCAGCGCATGTGAAAAGCACTCAATCTCTTCTCTTGTTTAGAATATAGCGTCCAGGCTTCGCTGGCGTAGAGTAGAGTGCTTAACACACATGCACGGTACACTGCAACCTTGGTTCTTATTGTCAGCTTTTTGTTGTTCCAAACTCTGTGCGATAGTCTGGCCAGTGTTGGAGCATTACACATACCTTGGCTCCACTATCAGCAACAACCTTTCTCTAGATGCAGAGCTTAACACGAGGATCGGCAAGGCCTCCACAACACTGGCCAGACTATATTTTGATAGATTAAAATAAATATAAGTGATATCATAACTTATGAATTTCCACACTAAAAATTTTGCGCATCCTTTTTTTTCGGGCCAAAGCCGAAAAGTTTATTTACTTCCACCTCTTCCCATAGAGGCAGCCATGTTTCCATTTTCTTCGATTCGCAAATTGGTTGAAGGTATTAGTGACTATTCCAAAGGCAAGGATGCTGAAAATTTGAAAATTTTTCTGCTACCTAAGCTTCAGCTCGATTGGACGAAGGGAAGTGGTCGAAAAATCGATGCAAAGTTTTCCAAGCAAGCAACAGGACAAGCAAGAGTAAAAAAGGAAATAAATCTGACCCTAGAAATTACAGACCTCTTTCCTTTGAAAGCATAATATGCAAACTACTAGGAACATATAATATATTATAGTTGTGTAGTAACAACAACAGGGCTTCAAGAAAAACTGATCACATTTGTAGGTTCAGTAGGTGACATGCCAATAGATTAGATACTAATAACCAAATTGATGCTATATTACTAGATTTTTCCAATGCATTCGATAAAGTTCAACATACTTTTTTGCTAAATAAAGTTCAACTTTTTTTCATCTCTTGTCCCTTACATCAGTAGAATCAAGATTTTCTCATAGGCATAGATCGAACTGTACCGGTAATAATTAGGGGCTCTAAATCAGCACCAATAGGGCCTAACTGACCGAAAACTAAGGTGTTCCACAAAGAACTATTCTATACCCCCTGCTCTTTATATTTGTATTAATGACTTACCCAATAACATCAATAAGAAACAAACAAGAAAAAGAAGATAAATACAAACTACTTCTTTCATGGTCAAGACCTAACCCAAAATAAGAATGCAAAGTACTTAGGAGTAATAATAAATAATAAATGGTCATAGAATCCACATATTGATAAAGTAATTAAAAATTCTAACAAAACATAATCTTCATAATAAGGACTTTTACAAATGTAATAAGAACAAAAAACTATTATACCATCTCACATTAGTTAGATCTTTACATCTTTACTATAATACGCATCTTCTGTATGGGACCCATCAAATAAAGATTTAAAAAAAAAAATTAGAACAAATTCAGAAAAGAGCTGCAAGGCTCATTACTAGTGAATATAACATGACAAGAGTAGAACCAGTAGTTAAATCGCTAAACCTAGAATGTCCAAGAAACAATAAAGGAAAGAAAGGCAAATAGCAAAGTAGCAATCAAACATACATTGTAACTTAGAAATACAACACAATAACAATCTATTACTATCCTCAGATAAACATAAGGACAAAAAACACTTTCTTAAAATCCCATATGCAAGTACAAATGCAAGTACAAAAAGTACAATCTCTTCTCAAGTGGCAACCGGGCATTGAATGGGTTGCATGAACTAAAAAAAAAACAATAACATAGCTCCATTTAAAACGCTCATCCAAATTCAAGACACGTGTCAAGTCAAACCACACAGCATTTAGGGTAATACACGACCTTAGACATTGCAATTAGTGTCATACACGACTTTGAAACATTTCATTTAATGTCAAACACGACTGTCTAGAAATTGCAATTAGTGTCATACACGACTCTGAAACATTTAATTTAATGTCAAACACAACTCTCTAGACATTGTAATTAGTGTCATACACGACTCTTAACATTTCATTTAATATCATAAATGAGTCTAGACATTGCAATTGGTGTCATACACGGCTCTTAACATTTCATTTAATGTCATACATGAGTCTAGACATTGCAATTAGTGTCATACACGACTCTTAACATTTCATTTAATATCATACATGAGTCTAGACATTGCAATTAGTATCATACACGACACTTAACATTTCATTTAATATCATACATGAGTTTCGACATTGCAAATAGTGTCATACACGACTCTTAACATTTCATTTAATATCATACATGAGTCTAGACATTGTAATTAGTGTCATACACGGTTCTTAACATTTCATTTAATATCATAAATGAGTCTAGACATTGCAATTAGTGTCATACACGACTCTTAACATTTCATTTAATATCAAACATGAGTCTAGACATTGCACTTAGTGTCATACACGACTCTTAACATTTCATTTAATATCATACATGAGTCTAGACATTGCAATTAGTGTTATACACGACTCTTAACATTTCATTTAATATCATACATGAGTCTAGACATTGCAATTAGTGTCATACACGACTCTTAACATTTCATTTAATAGCATACATGAGTCTAGACATTGCAATTAGTGTCATACACGACTCTTAACATTTCATTTAATATCATACATGAGTCTAGAAATTGCAATTAGCGTCATACACGACTCTTAACATTTCATTTAATATCATACATGAGTCTAGACATTCCAATTAGTGTCATACACGACTCTTATTATTTAATTTAATATCATACACGAGTCTAGACATTGCAATTAGTGTCATACTAGACTTTTAACAATTAATTTAATATCATACATGAGTCTAGACATTGCAATTAGTATCAAACATAAAAATATACATTTCATTTCGTGTCATATATGACCCTTGACAATTCATTTAGTGTCATATATGACTCTTGACATTTCACTTAGTGTCAACTATGACTCTTGACAATTCATTTAGTGTCATATATGACTCTTGACAATTTATTTAGTGTCATATATGACTCTTGACAATTCATTTAGTGTCATATATGGCTCTTGACAATTCATTTAGTGTCATATATGACTCTTGACAATTCATTTAGTGTCATATATGACTCTTGACAATTCATTTAGTGTCATATATGACTCTTGACAATTAATTTAGTGTCGAAATATGACTCTTGACAATTCAATTAGTGTCAAATATGACTCTTGACAATTCATTTAGTGTCATATATGACTCTTGACAATTTATTTAGTGTCAAATATGACTCTTGACAATTCATTTAGTGTCATATATGACTCTTGACAATTCATTTAGTGTCATATATGCTTCTTGACAATTCATTTAGTGTCATATATGACTCTTGACAATTCATTTAGTGTCATATATGACTCTTGACAATTCATTTAGTGTCATATATGAGTCTTGACAATTTATTTAGTGTCATATATGACTCTTGACAATTCATTTAGTGTCATATATGAGTCTTGACAATTCATTTAGTGTCATATATGAGTCTTGACAATTCATTTAGTAACATATATGACTCTTTTGACAATCCATTTGGTGTCACATATTACTCTTGAAAATTCATTTAGTGTCATATATGACTCTTGACAATTCATTTAGTGTCATATATGACTCTTGACAATTCATTTAGTGTCATATATGAGTCTTGACAATTCATTTAGTGTCATATATGACTCTTGACAATTCATTTAGTGTCATTGTCAGGATGTGTTTAGGATTAGGACATCAACCTGGCAGAAGATGGGCGATGAGAGGGGTGCGGAGTCGTAGTTGAGGGGGTAGTAGTGGCAGGTCGTCGTGGGGTATGAATTACCGTGACTGGAATCGCCCTGGAAAAATTATTATTTCTCTCTTGGCTCGTTAGATATTATGACGGACACACAGATAGGTCTAAGTAGGTAAATAAATCGTTGGTTAAGTTCAGGTGTTTATTATCATTTCAATTCTTCGCTCAATGGCAAGATACATATATGAATTTGCACAGGCTTCAGTTAACACTCAACACATGGTACTGCTAGGTTATCCAATTCATTAGGCAAACCTAGCTGTGTTCATGAAAATACTTAGACTGACAAAATATCTATCTATACACATGCAGGCGGTATATCCTATGGAACGAACTGAATAAGTGGAGGCTAGAATCGAACAACCTTCTCCGCCTCACGTTTTAGCCGAAGTGTCCTAAAACTAGTTAAGCGCGCTTCCCTGGATTTTAGTCACGTGATCAGTGGTCAATTTGATTGGATAGCTACATTAGTTTAGAATTACATATGTTCTGGTTGGCTGGTTTGCTTGCATAAAGGATTGACTATTGGGGGGGAATTTAGGAGTGGGTATACAATTACTACCGCCGACTTTTGCGGGGTGGGGCCCAGGGAGAAAGGGGGGGGGTAGACGTATACGGAGATACAAAGGATAAGATAATGACTTATCTCCCCTTGATGTACCTGTGTCACTTGGTTCTGGTCGAGCTCAGCCCAAGGTGCTTACGTATGTGCGAGACGCTTCGCTCCAGATGTCACTACTTCGAGTGGACAAAGGGTTATGCCCACGGGCGCTGAGTAGGGGACGAAAAGGGGAGATAATGAAAAGGTGTAGCAGTGGGTGGGGGTGTCTACAGGTATGCTGAGTTTAGCAAAATAAATGAGTAGTACTATCAAAATACAACATGAATCATAATTGACAGCATAATAGAATATATATATATATATATATACATACATTAAGGAATACACACACATACAATCACACATACAAATAGTGTAATACCAATTGGCTGAATCAAGTAGCAAACTCTAAATTCGGGAATGACAGAGTGTAGAGAGGGTTAAAGAGAGGTGAGGAGAAGAGTGGTTGGGGTGTTCCTATTGCGTGAGAAGAGAGAGAGGGTAATAGCTCCAGGCTACTTTTCTACTCCCTAATCTAACTCTACGCTAACCTATGTTTCTAGTTCTACTTTAATTCTGCGCTATAATCTATCCATGAGTGCTAAGTGTGCGATTTAATTCCAGAATCGTGACAGTCATATATGACTCTTTTGACAATTCATTTAGTGTCATATATGACTCTTGACAATTCATTTAGTGTCATATATGACTCTTGACAATTCATTTAGTGTCATATATGAGTCTTGACAATTCATTTAGTGTCATATATGACTCTTGACAATTCATTTAGTGTCATATATGACTCTTTTGACGATTCATTTAGTGTCATATATGACTCTTGACAATTCATTTAGTGTCATATATGACTCTTGACAATTCATTTAGTGTCATGTATGACTCTTGACAATTCATTTAGTGTCATATATGACTCTTGACAATTCATTTAGTGTCATATATGCCTCTTGACAATTCATTTAGTGTCATAATGACTCTTTTGACAATTCATTTAGTGTCATATATGACTCTTGACAATTCATTTAGTGTCATATATGAGTCTTGACAATTCATTAAGTGTCATATATGACTCTTGACAATTCATTTAGTGTCATATATGACTCTTGACAATTCATTTAGTGTCATATATGACTCTTGACAATTCATTTAGTGTCATATATGACTCTTGACAATTCATTTAGTGTCATATATGAGTCTTGACAATTCATTTAGTGTCATATATGACTCTTTTGACAATTCATTTAGTGTCATATATGACTCTTGACATTTCATTTAGTGTCAACTATGACTCTTGACAATTCATTTAGTGTCATATGTGACTCTTGACAATTTATTTAGTGTCATATATGACTCTTGACAATTCATTTGGTGTCATATATGACTCTTTTTAATTAATTTAGTGTCATATATGACTCTTTACAATTCATTTAGTGTCATATATGAGTTATGACAATTCATTTAGTGTCATATATGACTCTTTTGACAATTCATTTAGTGTCATATATGACTCTTGACAATTCATTTAGTGTCATATATGACTCTTGACAATTCATTTAGTGTCATATATGACTCTTGACAATTCATTTAGTGTCATATATGAGTCTTGACAATTCATTTAGTGTCATATATGACTCTTGACAATTCATATAGTGTCATATATGACTCTTGACAATTCATTTAGTGTCATATATGAGTCTTGACAATTCATTTAGTGTCATATATGACTCTTTTGACATTTCATTTAGTGTCATATGTGACTCTTGACATTTCATTTAGTGTCAACTATGACTCTTGACAATTCATTTAGTGTCATATGTGACACTTGACAATTTATTTAGTGTCATATATGACTCTTGACAAATCATTTAGTGTCATATTTGACGCTTGAGAATTAATTTAGTGTCATATATGACTCTTGACAATTCATTTAGTGTCATATTTAAGTCTTGACAATTCATTTAGTGTCATATATGAGTCTTGACAATTCATTTAGTGTCATATATGACTCTTGATAATTCATTTAGTGTCATATATGACTCTGGACAATTCATTTAGTGTCATATATGACTCTTGACAATTCATTTAGCGTCATATATGAGTCTTGACAATTCATTTAGTGTCATATATGACTCTTGACAATTCATTTAGTAACATATATGACTCTTTTGACAATTCATTTGGTGTCATATATTACTCTTGACAAATCATTTAGTGTCATATATGACTCTTGACAATTCATTTAGTGTCATATATGACTCTTGACAATTCATTTAGTGTCATATATGAGTCTTGACAATTCATTTAGTGTCATATATGACTCTTGACAATTCATTTAGTGTCATATATGACTCTTTTGACGATTCATTTAGTGTCATGTATGACTCTTGACAATTCATTTAGTGTCATATATGACTCTTGACAATTCATTTAGTGTCATATATGCCTCTTGACAATTCATTTAGTGTCATAATGACTCTTTTGACAATTCATTTAGTGTCATATATGACTCTTGAAAATTCATTTAGTGTCATATATAACTCTTGACAATTCATTTAGTGTCATATATGACTCTTGACAATTCATTTAGTGTCATATATGACTCTTGACAATTTATTTAGTGTCATATATGACTCTTGAAAATTCATTTAGTGTCATATATGAGTCTTGACAATTCATTTAGTGTCATAAATGACTCTTTTGACAATTCATTTAGTGTCATATATGACTCTTGACATTTTATTTAGTGTCAACTATGACTCTTGACAATTCATTTAGTGTCATATATGACTCTTTTGACGATTCATTTAGTGTCATATATGACTCTTGACAATTCATTTAGTGTCATATATGACTCTTGACAATTCATTTAGTGTCATGTATGACTCTTGACAATTCATTTAGTGTCATATATGACTCTTGACAATTCATTTAGTGTCATATATGCCTCTTGACAATTCATTTAGTGTCATAATGACTCTTTTGACAATTCATTTAGTGTCATATCTGACTCTTGACAATTCATTTAGTGTCATATATGAGTCTTGACAATTCATTAAGTGTCATATATGACTCTTGACAATTCATTTAGTGTCATATATGACTCTTGACAATTCATTTAGTGTCATATATGACTCTTGACAATTCATTTAGTGTCATATATGACTCTTGACAATTCATTTAGTGTCATATATGAGTCTTGACAATTCATTTAGTGTCATATATGACTCTTTTGACAATTCATTTAGTGTCATATATGACTCTTGACATTTCATTTAGTGTCAACTATGACTCTTGACAATTCATTTAGTGTCATATGTGACTCTTGACAATTTATTTATTGTCATATATGACTCTTGACAATTCATTTGGTGTCATATATGACTCTTGTTAATTAATTTAGTGTCATATATGACTCTTTACAATTCATTTAGTGTCATATATGAGTTATGACAATTCATTTAGTGTCATATATGACTCTTTTGACAATTCATTTAGTGTCATATATGACTCTTGACAATTCATTTAGTGTCATATATGACTCTTGACAATTCATTTAGTGTCATATATGACTCTTGACAATTCATTTAGTGTCATATATGAGTCTTGACAATTCATTTAGTGTCATATATGACTCTTGACAATTCATTTAGTGTCATATATGACTCTTGACAATTCATTTAGTGTCATATATGAGTCTTGACAATTCATTTAGTGTCATATATGACTCTTTTGACAATTCATTTAGTGTCATATGTGACTCTTGACATTTCATTTAGTGTCATATATGACTCTTGACAATTCATTTAGTGTCATATGTGACACTTGACAATTTATTTAGTGTCATATATGACTCTTGACAAATCATTTAGTGTCATATTTGACGCTTGAGAATTAATTTAGTGTCATATATGACTCTTGACAATTCATTTAGTGTCATATTTAAGTCTTGACAATTCATTTAGTGTCATATATGAGTCTTGACAATTCATTTAGTGTCATATATGACTCTTTTGACAATTCATTTAGTGTCATATATGACTCTTGATAATTCATTTAGTGTCATATATGACTCTGGACAATTCATTTAGTGTCATATATGACTCTTGACAATTCATTTAGCGTCATATATGAGTCTTGACAATTCATTTAGTGTCATATATGACTCTTGACAATTCATTTAGTAACATATATGACTCTTTTGACAATTCATTTGGTGTCATATATTACTCTTGACAAATCATTTAGTGTCATATATGACTCTTGACAATTCATTTAGTGTCATATATGACTCTTGACAATTCATTTAGTGTCATATATGAGTCTTGACAAATCATTTAGTGTCATATTTGACGCTTGAGAATTAATTTAGTGTCATATATGACTCTTGACAATTCATTTAGTGTCATATTTAAGTCTTGACAATTCATTTAGTGTCATATATGAGTCTTGACAATTCATTTAGTGTCATATATGACTCTTTTGACAATTCATTTAGTGTCATATATGACTCTTGATAATTCATTTAGTGTCATATATGACTCTGGACAATTCATTTAGTGTCATATATGACTCTTGACAATTCATTTAGCGTCATATATGAGTCTTGACAATTCATTTAGTGTCATATATGACTCTTGACAATTCATTTAGTAACATATATGACTCTTTTGACAATTCATTTGGTGTCATATATTACTCTTGACAAATCATTTAGTGTCATATATGACTCTTGACAATTCATTTAGTGTCATATATGACTCTTGACAATTCATTTAGTGTCATATATGAGTCTTGACAATTCATTTAGTGTCATATATGAGTCTTGACAATTCATTTAGTGTCATATATGACTCTTGACAATTCATTTAGTGTCATATATGACTCTTTTGACGATTCATTTAGTGTCATATATGACTCTTGACAATTCATTTAGTGTCATATATGACTCTTGACAATTCATTTAGTGTCATGTATGACTCTTGACAATTCATTTAGTGTCATATATGACTCTTGACAATTCATTTAGTGTCATATATGACTCTTGACAATTCATTTAGTGTCATATATGACTCTTGACAATTCATTTAGTGTCATATAAGACTCTTGACAATTCATTTAGTGTCATATATGACTCTTGACAATTCATTTAGTGTCATATATGACTCTTGAAAATTAGTTTAGTGTCATATATGAGTCTTGACAATTCATTTAGTGTCATAAATGACTCTTTTGACAATTCATTTAGTGTCATATATGACTCTTGACATTTTATTTAGTGTCAACTATGACTCTTGACAATTCATTTAGTGTCATATGTGACTCTTGACAATTTATTTAGTGTCATATATGACTCTTGACAATTCATTTGGTGTCATATATGACTCTTGTTAATTAATTTAGTGTCATATATGACTCTTTACAATTCATTTAGTGTCATATATGAGTCTTGACAATTCATTTAGTGTCATATATGAGTTATGACAATTCATTTAGTGTCATATATGACTCTTGACAATTCATTTAGTGTCATATATGACTCTTGACAATTCATTTAGTGTCATATATGACTCTTGACAATTCATTTAGTGTCATATATGACTCTTTTGACAATTCTTTTAGTGTCATATATGACTCTTGACAATTCATTTAGTGTCATATATGACTCTTGACAATTCATTTAGTGTCATATATGACTCTTGACAATTCATTTAGTGTCATATATGACTCTTGACAATTCATTTAGTGTCATATATGACTCTTGACAATTCATTTAGTGTCATATATGACTCTTGACAATTCATTTAGTGTCATATATGACTCTTGACAATTCATTTAGTGTCATATATGACTCTTGACAATTCATTTAGTGTCATATATGACTCTTGACAATTCATTTAGTGTCATATATGAGTCTTGACAATTCATTTAGTGTCATATATGACTCTTTTAACAATTCATTTAGTGTCATATATGACTATTGACATTTCATTTAGTGTCAACTATGACTCTTGACAATTCATTTAGTGTCATATGTGACACTTGACAATTTATTTAGTGTCATATATGACTCTTGACAATTAATTTAGTGTCATATAAGACTCTTGACAATTCATTTAGTGTCTTATATGAGTCTTGACAATTCATTTAGTGTCATATATGAGTCTTGACAATTCATTTAGTGT
Organism: Anisus vortex; assembly: GCA_949126835.1. Classification (NCBI taxonomy): domain Eukaryota; kingdom Metazoa; phylum Mollusca; class Gastropoda; family Planorbidae; genus Anisus; species Anisus vortex. Next base: position 45,213,625 of record OX421492.1, on the reverse strand, counting down.
CATATATGACTCTTTTGACAATTCATTTAGTGTCATATATGAGTCTTGACAATTCATAAAGTGTCATATATGACTCTTGACAATTCATTTAGTGTCATATATGAGTCTTGACAATTCATTTAGTGTCATATATGACTCTTTTAACAATTCATTTAGTGTCATATATGACTATTGACATTTCATTTAGTGTCAACTATGACTCTTGACAATTCATTTAGTGTCATATGTGACACTTGACAATTTATTTAGTGTCATATATGACTCTTGACAATTAATTTAGTGTCATATAAGACTCTTGACAATTCATTTAGTGTCTTATATGAGTCTTGACAATTCATTTAGTGTCATATATGAGTCTTGACAATTCATTTAGTGTCATATATGACTCTTTTGACAATTCATTTAGTGTCATATATGAGTCTTGACAATTCATAAAGTGTCATATATGACTCTTGACAATTCATTTAGTGTCATATATGACTCTTTTGACAATTCATTTAGTGTCATATATGACTCTTGACATTTCATTTAGTGTCAACTATGACTCTTGACAATTCATTTAGTGTCATATGTGACTCTTGACAATTCATTTAGTGTTATATATGACTCTTGACAATTCATTTAGTGTCATATATGAGTCTTGACAATTCATTTAGTGTCATATATGACTCTTGACACTTTATTTAGTGTCATATATGACTCTTGACAATTCATTTGGTGTCATATATGACTCTTGACAATTCATTTAGTGTCATATGTGACTCTTGACAATTTATTTAGTGTCATATATGACTCTTGACAATTCATTTAGTGTCATATATGAGTCTTGACAATTCATTTAGTGTCTTATATGACTCTTTTGACAATTCATTTAGTGTCCTAATATGAGTCTTGACAATTCATTTAGTGTCATATATGAGTCTTGACAATAAATTTAGTGTCATATATGACTCTTTTGACAATTCATTTAGTGTCATATATGACTCTTGAAAATTCATTTAGTGTCATATATGACTCTTGACAATTCATTTAGTGTCATATATGACTCTTGACAATTCATTTAGTGTCATATATGACTCTTGACAATTCATTTAGTGTCATATATGACTCTTGAAAATTCATTTAGTGTCATATATGAGTCTTGACAATTCATTTAGTGTCATAAATGACTCTTTTGACAATTCATTTAGTGTCATATATGACTCTTGACATTTTATTTAGTGTCAACTATGACTCTTGACAATTCATTTAGTGTCATATATGACTCTTTTGACGATTCATTTAGTGTCATATATGACTCTTGACAATTCATTTAGTGTCATATATGACTCTTGACAATTCATTTAGTGTCATGTATGACTCTTGACAATTCATTTAGTGTCATATATGACTCTTGACAATTCATTTAGTGTCATATATGCCTCTTGACAATTCATTTAGTGTCATAATGACTCTTTTGACAATTCATTTAGTGTCATATATGACTCTTGACAATTCATTTAGTGTCATATATGAGTCTTGACAATTCATTAAGTGTCATATATGACTCTTGACAATTCATTTAGTGTCATATATGACTCTTGACAATTCATTTAGTGTCATATATGACTCTTGACAATTCATTTAGTGTCATATATGACTCTTGACAATTCATTTAGTGTCATATATGAGTCTTGACAATTCATTTAGTGTCATATATGACTCTTTTGACAATTCATTTAGTGTCATATATGACTCTTGACATTTCATTTAGTGTCAACTATGACTCTTGACAAATCATTTAGTGTCATATGTGACTCTTGACAATTTATTTATTGTCATATATGACTCTTGACAATTCATTTGGTGTCATATATGACTCTTGTTAATTAATTTAGTGTCATATATGACTCTTTACAATTCATTTAGTGTCATATATGAGTTATGACAATTCATTTAGTGTCATATATGACTCTTTTGACAATTCATTTAGTGTCATATATGACTCTTGACAATTCATTTAGTGTCATATATGACTCTTGACCATTCATTTAGTGTCATATATGACTCTTGACAATTCATTTAGTGTCATATATGAGTCTTGACAATTCATTTAGTGTCATAAATGACTCTTTTGACAATTCATTTAGTGTCATATATGACTCTTGACATTTTATTTAGTGTCAACTATGACTCTTGACAATTCATTTAGTGTCATATGTGACTCTTGACAATTTATTTAGTGTCATATATGACTCTTGACAATTCATTTGGTGTCATATATGACTCTTGTTAATTAATTTAGTGTCATATATGACTCTTTACAATTCATTTAGTGTCATATATGAGTCTTGACAATTCATTTAGTGTCATATATGACTCTTTTGACAATTCATTTAGTGTCATATGTGACTCTTGACATTTCATTTAGTGTCATATATGACTCTTGACAATTCATTTAGTGTCATATGTGACACTTGACAATTTATTTAGTGTCATATATGACTCTTGACAAATCATTTAGTGTCATATTTGACGCTTGAGAATTAATTTAGTGTCATATATGACTCTTGACAATTCATTTAGTGTCATATTTAAGTCTTGACAATTCATTTAGTGTCATATATGAGTCTTGACAATTCATTTAGTGTCATATATGACTCTTTTGACAATTCATTTAGTGTCATATATGACTCTTGATAATTCATTTAGTGTCATATATGACTCTGGACAATTCATTTAGTGTCATATATGACTCTTGACAATTCATTTAGCGTCATATATGAGTCTTGACAATTCATTTAGTGTCATATATGACTCTTGACAATTCATTTAGTAACATATATGACTCTTTTGACAATTCATTTGGTGTCATATATTACTCTTGACAAATCATTTAGTGTCATATATGACTCTTGACAATTCATTTAGTGTCATATATGACTCTTGACAATTCATTTAGTGTCATATATGAGTCTTGACAATTCATTTAGTGTCATATATGAGTCTTGACAATTCATTTAGTGTCATATATGACTCTTGACAATTCATTTAGTGTCATATATGACTCTTTTGACGATTCATTTAGTGTCATATATGACTCTTGACAATTCATTTAGTGTCATATATGACTCTTGACAATTCATTTAGTGTCATGTATGACTCTTGACAATTCATTTAGTGTCATATATGACTCTTGACAATTCATTTAGTGTCATATATGACTCTTGACAATTCATTTAGTGTCATATATGACTCTTGACAATTCATTTAGTGTCATATAAGACTCTTGACAATTCATTTAGTGTCATATATGACTCTTGACAATTCATTTAGTGTCATATATGACTCTTGAAAATTAGTTTAGTGTCATATATGAGTCTTGACAATTCATTTAGTGTCATAAATGACTCTTTTGACAATTCATTTAGTGTCATATATGACTCTTGACATTTTATTTAGTGTCAACTATGACTCTTGACAATTCATTTAGTGTCATATGTGACTCTTGACAATTTATTTAGTGTCATATATGACTCTTGACAATTCATTTGGTGTCATATATGACTCTTGTTAATTAATTTAGTGTCATATATGACTCTTTACAATTCATTTAGTGTCATATATGAGTCTTGACAATTCATTTAGTGTCATATATGAGTTATGACAATTCATTTAGTGTCATATATGACTCTTGACAATTCATTTAGTGTCATATATGACTCTTGACAATTCATTTAGTGTCATATATGACTCTTGACAATTCATTTAGTGTCATATATGACTCTTTTGACAATTCTTTTAGTGTCATATATGACTCTTGACAATTCATTTAGTGTCATATATGAGTCTTGACAATTCATTTAGTGTCATATATGACTCTTTTGACGATTCATTTAGTGTCATATATGACTCTTGACAATTCATTTAGTGTCATATATGACTCTTGACAATTCATTTAGTGTCATGTATGACTCTTGACAATTCATTTAGTGTCATATATGACTCTTGACAATTCATTTAGTGTCATATATGACTCTTGACAATTCATTTAGTGTCATATATGACTCTTGACAATTCATTTAGTGTCATATAAGACTCTTGACAATTCATTTAGTGTCATATATGACTCTTGACAATTCATTTAGTGTCATATATGACTCTTGAAAATTAGTTTAGTGTCATATATGAGTCTTGACAATTCATTTAGTGTCATAAATGACTCTTTTGACAATTCATTTAGTGTCATATATGACTCTTGACATTTTATTTAGTGTCAACTATGACTCTTGACAATTCATTTAGTGTCATATGTGACTCTTGACAATTTATTTAGTGTCATATATGACTCTTGACAATTCATTTGGTGTCATATATGACTCTTGTTAATTAATTTAGTGTCATATATGACTCTTTACAATTCATTTAGTGTCATATATGAGTCTTGACAATTCATTTAGTGTCATATATGAGTTATGACAATTCATTTAGTGTCATATATGACTCTTGACAATTCATTTAGTGTCATATATGACTCTTGACAATTCATTTAGTGTCATATATGACTCTTGACAATTCATTTAGTGTCATATATGACTCTTTTGACAATTCTTTTAGTGTCATATATGACTCTTGACAATTCATTTAGTGTCATATATGAGTCTTGACAATTCATTTAGTGTCATATATGACTCTTTTGACAATTCATTTAGTGTCATATGTGACTCTTGACATTTCATTTAGTGTCATATATGACTCTTGACAATTCATTTAGTGTCATATGTGACACTTGACAATTTATTTAGTGTCATATATGACTCTTGACAAATCATTTAGTGTCATATTTGACGCTTGAGAATTAATTTAGTGTCATATATGACTCTTGACAATTCATTTAGTGTCATATTTAAGTCTTGACAATTCATTTAGTGTCATATATGAGTCTTGACAATTCATTTAGTGTCATATATGACTCTTTTGACAATTCATTTAGTGTCATATATGACTCTTGATAATTCATTTAGTGTCATATATGACTCTGGACAATTCATTTAGTGTCATATATGACTCTTGACAATTCATTTAGCGTCATATATGAGTCTTGACAATTCATTTAGTGTCATATATGACTCTTGACAATTCATTTAGTAACATATATGACTCTTTTGACAATTCATTTGGTGTCATATATTACTCTTGACAAATCATTTAGTGTCATATATGACTCTTGACAATTCATTTAGTGTCATATATGACTCTTGACAATTCATTTAGTGTCATATATGAGTCTTGACAATTCATTTAGTGTCATATATGAGTCTTGACAATTCATTTAGTGTCATATATGACTCTTGACAATTCATTTAGTGTCATATATGACTCTTTTGACGATTCATTTAGTGTCATATATGACTCTTGACAATTCATTTAGTGTCATATATGACTCTTGACAATTCATTTAGTGTCATGTATGACTCTTGACAATTCATTTAGTGTCATATATGACTCTTGACAATTCATTTAGTGTCATATATGACTCTTGACAATTCATTTAGTGTCATATATGACTCTTGACAATTCATTTAGTGTCATATAAGACTCTTGACAATTCATTTAGTGTCATATATGACTCTTGACAATTCATTTAGTGTCATATATGACTCTTGAAAATTAGTTTAGTGTCATATATGAGTCTTGACAATTCATTTAGTGTCATAAATGACTCTTTTGACAATTCATTTAGTGTCATATATGACTCTTGACATTTTATTTAGTGTCAACTATGACTCTTGACAATTCATTTAGTGTCATATGTGACTCTTGACAATTTATTTAGTGTCATATATGACTCTTGACAATTCATTTGGTGTCATATATGACTCTTGTTAATTAATTTAGTGTCATATATGACTCTTTACAATTCATTTAGTGTCATATATGAGTCTTGACAATTCATTTAGTGTCATATATGAGTTATGACAATTCATTTAGTGTCATATATGACTCTTGACAATTCATTTAGTGTCATATATGACTCTTGACAATTCATTTAGTGTCATATATGACTCTTGACAATTCATTTAGTGTCATATATGACTCTTTTGACAATTCTTTTAGTGTCATATATGACTCTTGACAATTCATTTAGTGTCATATATGACTCTTGACAATTCATTTAGTGTCATATATGACTCTTGACAATTCATTTAGTGTCATATATGAGTCTTGACAATTCATTTAGTGTCATATATGACTCTTGACAATTCATTTAGTGTCATATATGACTCTTGACAATTCATTTAGTGTCATATATGAGTCTTGACAATTCATTTAGTGTCATATATGACTCTTTTGACAATTCATTTAGTGTCATATGTGACTCTTGACATTTCATTTAATGTCATATATGACTCTTGACAATTCATTTAGTGTCATATGTGACACTTGACAATTTATTTAGTGTCATATATGACTCTTGACAAATCATTTAGTGTCATATTTGACGCTTGAGAATTAATTTAGTGTCATATATGACTCTTGACAATTCATTTAGTGTCATATTTAAGTCTTGACAATTCATTTAGTGTCATATATGAGTCTTGACAATTCATTTAGTGTCATATATGACTCTTTTGACAATTCATTTAGTGTCATATATGACTCTTGATAATTCATTTAGTGTCATATATGACTCTGGACAATTCATTTAGTGTCATATATGACTCTTGACAATTCATTTAGCGTCATATATGAGTCTTGACAATTCATTTAGTGTCATATATGACTCTTGACAATTCATTTAGTAACATATATGACTCTTTTGACAATTCATTTGGTGTCATATATTACTCTTGACAAATCATTTAGTGTCATATATGACTCTTGACAATTCATTTAGTGTCATATATGACTCTTGACAATTCATTTAGTGTCATATATGAGTCTTGACAATTCATTTAGTGTCATATATGAGTCTTGACAATTCATTTAGTGTCATATATGACTCTTGACAATTCATTTAGTGTCATATATGACTCTTTTGACGATTCATTTAGTGTCATATATGACTCTTGACAATTCATTTAGTGTCATATATGACTCTTGACAATTCATTTAGTGTCATGTATGACTCTTGACAATTCATTTAGTGTCATATATGACTCTTGACAATTCATTTAGTGTCATATATGACTCTTGACAATTCATTTAGTGTCATATATGACTCTTGACAATTCATTTAGTGTCATATAAGACTCTTGACAATTCATTTAGTGTCATATATGACTCTTGACAATTCATTTAGTGTCATATATGACTCTTGAAAATTAGTTTAGTGTCATATATGAGTCTTGACAATTCATTTAGTGTCATAAATGACTCTTTTGACAATTCATTTAGTGTCATATATGACTCTTGACATTTTATTTAGTGTCAACTATGACTCTTTACAATTCATTTAGTGTCATATGTGACTCTTGACAATTTATTTAGTGTCATATATGACTCTTGACAATTCATTTGGTGTCATATATGACTCTTGTTAATTAATTTAGTGTCATATATGACTCTTTACAATTCATTTAGTGTCATATATGAGTCTTGACAATTCATTTAGTGTCATATATGAGTTATGACAATTCATTTAGTGTCATATATGACTCTTGACAATTCATTTAGTGTCATATATGACTCTTGACAATTCATTTAGTGTCATATATGACTCTTGACAATTCATTTAGTGTCATATATGACTCTTTTGACAATTCTTTTAGTGTCATATATGACTCTTGACAATTCATTTAGTGTCATATATGAGTCTTGACAATTCATTTAGTGTCATATATGACTCTTTTGACGATTCATTTAGTGTCATATATGACTCTTGACAATTCATTTAGTGTCATATATGACTCTTGACAATTCATTTAGTGTCATGTATGACTCTTGACAATTCATTTAGTGTCATATATGACTCTTGACAATTCATTTAGTGTCATATATGACTCTTGACAATTCATTTAGTGTCATATATGACTCTTGACAATTCATTTAGTGTCATATAAGACTCTTGACAATTCATTTAGTGTCATATATGACTCTTGACAATTCATTTAGTGTCATATATGACTCTTGAAAATTAGTTTAGTGTCATATATGAGTCTTGACAATTCATTTAGTGTCATAAATGACTCTTTTGACAATTCATTTAGTGTCATATATGACTCTTGACATTTTATTTAGTGTCAACTATGACTCTTGACAATTCATTTAGTGTCATATGTGACTCTTGACAATTTATTTAGTGTCATATATGACTCTTGACAATTCATTTGGTGTCATATATGACTCTTGTTAATTAATTTAGTGTCATATATGACTCTTTACAATTCATTTAGTGTCATATATGAGTCTTGACAATTCATTTAGTGTCATATATGAGTTATGACAATTCATTTAGTGTCATATATGACTCTTGACAATTCATTTAGTGTCATATATGACTCTTGACAATTCATTTAGTGTCATATATGACTCTTGACAATTCATTTAGTGTCATATATGACTCTTTTGACAATTCTTTTAGTGTCATATATGACTCTTGACAATTCATTTAGTGTCATATATGAGTCTTGACAATTCATTTAGTGTCATATATGACTCTTTTGACAATTCATTTAGTGTCATATGTGACTCTTGACATTTCATTTAGTGTCATATATGACTCTTGACAATTCATTTAGTGTCATATGTGACACTTGACAATTTATTTAGTGTCATATATGACTCTTGACAAATCATTTAGTGTCATATTTGACGCTTGAGAATTAATTTAGTGTCATATATGACTCTTGACAATTCATTTAGTGTCATATTTAAGTCTTGACAATTCATTTAGTGTCATATATGAGTCTTGACAATTCATTTAGTGTCATATATGACTCTTTTGACAATTCATTTAGTGTCATATATGACTCTTGATAATTCATTTAGTGTCATATATGACTCTGGACAATTCATTTAGTGTCATATATGACTCTTGACAATTCATTTAGCGTCATATATGAGTCTTGACAATTCATTTAGTGTCATATATGACTCTTGACAATTCATTTAGTAACATATATGACTCTTTTGACAATTCATTTGGTGTCATATATTACTCTTGACAAATCATTTAGTGTCATATATGACTCTTGACAATTCATTTAGTGTCATATATGACTCTTGACAATTCATTTAGTGTCATATATGAGTCTTGACAATTCATTTAGTGTCATATATGAGTCTTGACAATTCATTTAGTGTCATATATGACTCTTGACAATTCATTTAGTGTCATATATGCCTCTTGACAATTCATTTAGTGTCATAATGACTCTTTTGACAATTCATTTAGTGTCATATATGACTCTTGACAATTCATTTAGTGTCATATATGACTCTTGACAATTCATTTAGTGTCATATAAGACTCTTGACAATTCATTTAGTGTCATATATGACTCTTGACAATTCATTTAGTGTCATATATGACTCTTGAAAATTAGTTTAGTGTCATATATGAGTCTTGACAATTCATTTAGTGTCATAAATGACTCTTTTGACAATTCATTTAGTGTCATATATGACTCTTGACATTTTATTTAGTGTCAACTATGACTCTTGACAATTCATTTAGTGTCATATGTGACTCTTGACAATTTATTTAGTGTCATATATGACTCTTGACAATTCATTTGGTGTCATATATGACTCTTGTTAATTAATTTAGTGTCATATATGACTCTTTACAATTCATTTAGTGTCATATATGAGTCTTGACAATTCATTTAGTGTCATATATGAGTTATGACAATTCATTTAGTGTCATATATGACTCTTGACAATTCATTTAGTGTCATATATGACTCTTGACAATTCATTTAGTGTCATATATGACTCTTGACAATTCATTTAGTGTCATATATGACTCTTTTGACAATTCTTTTAGTGTCATATATGACTCTTGACAATTCATTTAGTGTCATATATGACTCTTGACAATTCATTTAGTGTCATATATGACTCTTGACAATTCATTTAGTGTCATATATGACTCTTGACAATTCATTTAGTGTCATATATGACTCTTGACAATTCATTTAGTGTCATATATGACTCTTGACAATTCATTTAGTGTCATATATGACTCTTGACAATTCATTTAGTGTCATATATGACTCTTGACAATTCATTTAGTGTCATATATGACTCTTGACAATTCATTTAGTGTCATATATGAGTCTTGACAATTCATTTAGTGTCATATATGACTCTTTTAACAATTCATTTAGTGTCATATATGACTATTGACATTTCATTTAGTGTCAACTATGACTCTTGACAATTCATTTAGTGTCATATGTGACACTTGACAATTTATTTAGTGTCATATATGACTCTTGACAATTCATTTAGTGTCGTATATGACTCTTGACAATTAATTTAGTGTCATATAAGACTCTTGACAATTCATTTAGTGTCTTATATGAGTCTTGACAATTCATTTAGTGTCATATATGAGTCTTGACAATTCATTTAGTGTCATATATGACTCTTTTGACAATTCATTTAGTGTCATATATGAGTCTTGACAATTCATAAAGTGTCATATATGACTCTTGACAATTCATTTAGTGTCATATATGACTCTTTTGACAATTCATTTAGTGTCATATATGACTCTTGACATTTCATTTAGTGTCAACTATGACTCTTGACAATTCATTTAGTGTCATATGTGACTCTTGACAATTCATTTAGTGTTATATATGACTCTTGACAATTCATTTAGTGTCATATATGAGTCTTGACAATTCATTTAGTGTCATATATGACTCTTGACACTTTATTTAGTGTCATATATGACTCTTGACAATTCATTTGGTGTCATATATGACTCTTGACAATTCATTTAGTGTCATATGTGACTCTTGACAATTTATTTAGTGTCATATATGACTCTTGACAATTCATTTAGTGTCATATATGAGTCTTGACAATTCATTTAGTGTCTTATATGACTCTTTTGACAATTCATTTAGTGTCCTAATATGAGTCTTGACAATTCATTTAGTGTCATATATGAGTCTTGACAATAAATTTAGTGTCATATATGACTCTTTTGACAATTCATTTAGTGTCATATATGACTCTTGAAAATTCATTTAGTGTCATATATGACTCTTGACAATTCATTTAGTGTCATATATGACTCTTGACAATTCATTTAGTGTCATATATGACTCTTGACAATTCATTTAGTGTCATATATGACTCTTGAAAATTCATTTAGTGTCATATATGAGTCTTGACAATTCATTTAGTGTCATAAATGACTCTTTTGACAATTCATTTAGTGTCATATATGACTCTTGACATTTTATTTAGTGTCAACTATGACTCTTGACAATTCATTTAGTGTCATATATGACTCTTTTGACGATTCATTTAGTGTCATATATGACTCTTGACAATTCATTTAGTGTCATATATGACTCTTGACAATTCATTTAGTGTCATGTATGACTCTTGACAATTCATTTAGTGTCATATATGACTCTTGACAATTCATTTAGTGTCATATATGCCTCTTGACAATTCATTTAGTGTCATAATGACTCTTTTGACAATTCATTTAGTGTCATATATGACTCTTGACAATTCATTTAGTGTCATATATGAGTCTTGACAATTCATTAAGTGTCATATATGACTCTTGACAATTCATTTAGTGTCATATATGACTCTTGACAATTCATTTAGTGTCATATATGACTCTTGACAATTCATTTAGTGTCATATATGACTCTTGACAATTCATTTAGTGTCATATATGAGTCTTGACAATTCATTTAGTGTCATATATGACTCTTTTGACAATTCATTTAGTGTCATATATGACTCTTGACATTTCATTTAGTGTCAACTATGACTCTTGACAAATCATTTAGTGTCATATGTGACTCTTGACAATTTATTTATTGTCATATATGACTCTTGACAATTCATTTGGTGTCATATATGACTCTTGTTAATTAATTTAGTGTCATATATGACTCTTTACAATTCATTTAGTGTCATATATGAGTTATGACAATTCATTTAGTGTCATATATGACTCTTTTGACAATTCATTTAGTGTCATATATGACTCTTGACAATTCATTTAGTGTCATATATGACTCTTGACCATTCATTTAGTGTCATATATGACTCTTGACAATTCATTTAGTGTCATATATGAGTCTTGACAATTCATTTAGTGTCATATATGACTCTTGACAATTCATTTAGTGTCATATATGACTCTTGACAATTCATTTAGTGTCATATATGAGTCTTGACAATTCATTTAGTGTCATATATGACTCTTGACAATTCATTTAGTGTCATATGTGACACTTGACAATTTATTTAGTGTCATATATGACTCTTGACAAATCATTTAGTGTCATATTTGACGCTTGAGAATTAATTTAGTGTCATATATGACTCTTGAATATTCATTTAGTATCATATTTAAGTCTTGACAATTCATTTAGTGTCATATATGACTTTTTTGACAATTCATTTAGTGTCATATATGACTCTTGATAATTCATTTAGTGTCATATATGACTCTGGACAATTCATTTAGTGTCATATATGACTCTTGACAATTCATTTAGCGTGATATATGAGTCTTGACAATTCATTTAGTGTCATATATGACTCTTGACAATTCATTTAGTAACATATATGACTCTTTTAACAATTCATTTGGTGTCATATATTACTCTTGACAAATCATTTAGTGTCATATATGACTCTTGACAATTCATTTAGTGTCATATATGACTCTTGACAATTCATTTAGTGTCATATATGACTCTTGACAATTCATTTAGTGTCATATATGACTCTTTTGACGATTCATTTAGTGTCATATATGACTCTTGACAATTCATTTAGTGTCATATATGACTCTTGACAATTTATTTAGTGTCATGTATGACTCTTGACAATTCATTTAGTGTCATATATGACTCTTGACAATTCATTTAGTGTCATATATGCCTCTTGACAATTCATTTAGTGTCATAATGACTCTTTTGACAATTTATTTAGTGTCATATATGACTCTTGACAATTCATTTAGTGTCATATATGACTCTTGACAATTCATTTAGTGTCATATATGACTCTTGACAATTCATTTAGTGTCATATATGACTCTTGACAATTCATTTAGTGTCATATATGACTCTTGAAAATTCATTTAGTGTCATATATGAGTCTTGACAATTCATTTAGTGTCATAAATGACTCTTTTGACAATTCATTTAGTGTCATATATGACTCTTGACATTTTATTTAGTGTCAACTATGACTCTTGACAATTCATTTAGTGTCATATGTGACTCTTGACAATTTATTTAGTGTCATATATGACTCTTGACAATTCATTTGGTGTCATATATGACTCTTGTTAATTAATTTAGTGTCATATATGACTCTTTACAATTCATTTAGTGTCATATATGAGTCTTGACAATTCATTTAGTGTCATATATGAGTTATGACAATTCATTTAGTGTCATATATGACTCTTTTGACAATTCATTTAGTGTCATATATGACTCTTGATAATTCATTTAGTGTCATATATGACTCTTGACAATTCATTTAGTGTCATGTATGACTCTTGACAATTCATTTAGTGTCATATATGAGTCTTGACAATTCATTTAGTGTCATATATGACTCTTGACAATTCATTTAGTGTCATATATGACTCTTGACAATTCATTTAGTGTCATATATGACTCTTGACAATTCATTTAGTGTCATATATGACTCTTTTGACAATTCTTTTAGTGTCATATATGACTCTTGACAATTCATTTAGTGTCATATATGACTCTTGACAATTCATTTAGTGTCATATATGACTCTTGACAATTCATTTAGTGTCATATATGACTCTTGACAATTCATTTAGTGTCATATATGACTCTTGACAATTCATTTAGTGTCATATATGACTCTTGACAATTCATTTAGTGTCATATATGACTCTTGACAATTCATTTAGTGTCATATATGACTCTTGACAATTCATTTAATGTCATATATGACTCTTGACAATTTATTTAGTGTCATATATGACTCTTGACAATTCATTTAGTGTCATATATGACTCTTGACAATTAATTTAGTGTCATATATGACTCTTGACAATTCATTTAGTGTCTTATATGAGTCTTGACAATTCATTTAGTGTCATATATGAGTCTTGACAATTCATTTAGTGTCATATATGACTCTTTTGACAATTCATTTAGTGTCATATATGACTCTTGATAATTCATTTAGTGTCATATATGACTCTTGACAATTCATTTAGTGTCATATATGACTCTTGACAATTCATTTAGTGTCATATATGAGTCTTGACAATTCATTTAGTGTCATATATGACTCTTGACAATTCATTTAGTAACATATATGACTCTTTTGACAATTCATTTGGTGTCATATATTACTCTTGACAATTCATTTAGTGTCATATATGGCTCTTGACAATTCATTTAGTGTCATATATGACTCTTGACAATTCATTTAGTGTCATGTATGACTCTTGACAATTCATTTAGTGTCATATATGACTCTTTTGACAATTCATTTAGTGTCATGTATGAGTCTTGACAATTCATTTAGTGTCATATATGACTCTTGACAATTCATTTAGTGTCATATATGATTCTTGACAATTCATTTAGTGTCATATATGACTCTTGACAATTCATTTAGTGTCATATATGACTCTTTTGACAATTCATTTTGTGTCATATATAACTCTTGAAAATTCATTTAGTGTCATATATGACTCTTGAAAATTCTTTTAGTGTCATATATGACTCTTGACAATTCATTTAGTGTCATATATGACTCTTTTGACAATTCATTTAGTGTCACATATGACTCTTTTGACAATTCATTTAGTGTCATATATGACTCTTGATAATTCATTTAGTGTCATATATGACTCTTGACAATTCATTTAGTGTCATATATGACTCTTGACAATTCATTTAGTGTCATATATGAATCTCGTCGAATAAAGAAGATTATTGCGTCCTGATGCGGTCTGAATATATATATATATATGTTACGGCCAAAGCCCGAAGTGCGGCCAGATCGAGGCGCTTGGCCAATGTCCGATGTGCTTGAAATTGTCAGTGTTTACGCTACTTTGGCCGGCCACTTCGCGATGTGGCTGGCAATCCCTGGCCAATGTCCGATGTGCTGATACAAGAACGTTCGGTAGGCGGCACAGGTGTGATGGCGGCTTGCATAAGGTAACAAGGACAGTGATACATACGCTGTAACGATAATTTTCTAATCATCTTTTGCTTTTCAGAGAAAGAGCTGCCGAAGTGGTCACTAATTATTAAGGAAATTAATTATCACACGATTTAGTAAACTATCTACCTGGATAAAAACACCATTTGCGTCATAAATTGACTGGATGGTGTATGCGAGTCGAGGATTGACTTTTGATAAGCCACAAAGGTGGGAAGGCAGGAGCGACCGTATTTTTATTTAGCCATTGTCCGCGCGGTCTAGTTTCATGTGTTGTATAAACATGGGTGGGGCCGCCAGTCAACCTTGAGATAACACTACTGCACCAATAAACTAAGGCATTTGACTTACACATATACCGAGCATCGTTTGTGGTTTATTTTACTTTGTGTACATGTGTGTTCTAGGTACTGTAGATTATAAGCGGTGTTCCAACAAATATAAATATCGTGCATCGAATCCAATAGCGCTGAAGAATAAGTTCTGCTATCATGCCTATAGACTAACAAGTCTATTTTGTTTTGATGAGTAGAAAGTGCACGTAGGGACAGTACAATTAATTGGGGGCATTCAGGCTCCAAATAGGCGCAACAACGTGCACTCTGCTGGCCACCCCATCCCCTGTCACAACATAACACTGCCTATGTTAATTGTGGTTTCATTGTGAGTATTGTATTCCTCGTCACGAGTTTGTATAACAGTATATAACAGTCTATATGCATTTAACTGGGGCTGTATCCCATGTAACGGCGTTTCAATTTCAATAAATTCATATCATTGTTCTGTATGTTATCCCATGGCATCTACTGACGAGACTAGTATGCTGGACAAAGTTGGCGTACATGGAAATGCGGAACCAACATTTGATATGAAAACTATGTTCTTAAACTTAAATACTTTGAATACGTTACTGCAAGAAAAAGCTAATAATAGCTGGATCATCAGCAGATACAAATATTGTGCTTTTATAGAGGACGTTAAACAGGCTAAAGCAAAGCAGAAAAAAAGAAAGTGTTGACTATCGTCGTCTAAGAAAGTATGACGTTATTTAGGTTGGTGGCAAAGAAAAACTTATTGTGCCAGTAACAAAAGACAATAGCGTTATTTTGTACTATGTGCACACAGAAGAGTAATAGACGAACATGACTGATTTTGTAATTTAGTATAAGCTTAAATAAAGATAGATAATTTACTATAATAAACTAATTTGACTGATTTTTAAATTTATTTTAATTAAATTCTGTTAATTTACTATAATAAACTAATTTGACTGATTTTGTAATTTAGCTTAATAATATAAGCCTAATGTGATAATTACGGTATACAAACACTCAAAATCTGCTCATGACCTTCTTAATCGGGCTTTGGCCGATCGCCCCTGGCCATTTCGCGATCTGGCCGGCCAAGGTCCGAAATCAAGAACAGATCGGGCTTTGGCCGGTCAAATGTGAGGTGATATTGGCCACTTCGCGATCTGGCCCACTTCGGGCTTTGGCCGTAACATATATATGTTAATGCCATTTTTAGGTTCTTAATAGATTTATTTGTCTACTACAGGTTTCAGTGTTTAAATTTTATATGTTAATAATACCTTCAATATATTTATTCAGCCACCAGGTGATGTGATAATTTTGGATGAAGACAAAGATATTCAAGTAATTACACGATTCTGTTCAATGATGTTTAAACTGTGACAAGGATATTCAAGTAATTACACGATTCTGTTCAATGATGTTTAAACTGTGACAAGGATATTCAAGTAATTACACGATTCTGTTCAATGATGTTTAAACTGTGACAAGGATATTCAAGTAATTACACGATTCTGTTCAATGATGTTTAAACTGTGACAAGGATATTCAAGTAATTACACGATTCTGTTCAATGATGTTTAAACTGTGACAAGGATATTCAAGTAATTACACGATTCTGTTCAATGATGTTTAAACTGTGACAAGGATATTCAAGTAATTACACGATTCTGTTCAATGATGTTTAAACTTTGACAAGGATATTCCGCTTCACAGTTGGTTTAAGCGCATTTTTAATGTCTACATCCTTCCATACATCATACGGTAGCTAATGGATTTCTCCTATTCTAAGTCTGACCACTCGATTCAATTATAATAGTTTCTAGTTTTATTTTTTATTTTATGGCCAATCCGCGGCCTAGAAGACCACTGACTTATCCGCTACTCAGAAGACCAATCCGCTGCCCAGAAGACCTAACCACGGCCAAAAAGACCAGTCCATTGACCTATCCGCTGCTCAGAAGACTTATCCACGGCCTAGAAGACCAGTCCACTGACTTATCTGCTGTCCAGAAGATCTATCTACGGCCTTGAAGTCCAGGGTAGTACAGAGTGATACAAGAGACACATGGCGATACAGTGTGACACAGGGTGATACGGGTGACAATGGGTGGCATTGGGTGCAACTTAATGATATAATGTAACACAGGTTGATACAGGAAGACACAGGGTGATAAGGGATGATACAAGATGATACAAGTTGATGCAAGATGATACAGGGTATTACAGGCTAATATAGGGTAATTTAGGATGATACAGGGTGAGAAAGCATGTTACAGGTTGATAAAGGGTGACACATGATGATACGGGGTGATACAGGTCGGGTGACACTATAAGACAGACACAAAGAGATAAATGAGGTTAGTTTTAAAGTCATTTGAAGTCCCCTTGGTTATAAAGACTAAGAAGAAACATAAAGGATTATTACTATTTTAAATCTTTCATAAGTGTTTTGACATTATTGATTTGAATTATGGTGTTATATTTGTTAATTGTGAATATTCTCTTATAATTAATTTGCAGCTATTTCCTAAGATGTTCAAGTTTTTTTTATATATTTTACAAACAGTGCTAACTCTACTAACCAATGTAAATTAAACACCGTCTTATGTATCAGTTCTTTATTCGTACATTTACTTTTAGAATTCATTACATTTTTACACAATTTCAATGTTTAAATTCGTCACAATATTTTCCACAAGGCTACAAAAAAGTAAAATACTCACTCATATTAAATATCAAACTTAAACTTTGCATTAGTTCCAATCAAGACCAAAATACCTTTCCATTCTCTAAATCATCAAAATAACAAATGTCAAACTATAAGTGCACACAATTGCCATCTAATTCAATTTTTAATTAATTCCCATGTAAACAGTTTTCATAATATGTGATACTTAATATTACAGTCTGATTGTTTATATCGATCAGATATTTTCTCACTTACTCAGCAGACTTCAAAATGTAAAGAAACAAAAACTGGAACGGTTTATCCTGAAAATAATAATATCATATCCTAAGATAAAAAGCTGAGACTAGCCTTCAGGGCACAGTGCTGTTAGGCAGAATACTAAACTACATGAAAACATAAACTGGAATAATCTAAAATAATAATCATCATCATGATGATGGCGTAGGCGATCATGTCTTTCCACGTATCGTTACTTCTGGAAAACTTTAGCATTTCTGTTGTTTTTGCCCAGCCATGCCATTTTGTTAGATCATCAAGTATCTTCCTTTTTTGTCTTCCTCTGTGTTTCTTTCCCTCCAGCTTTCCAGTTATTATGATGTTTTCTATATTATGTTTTCCTTTCTTATTATGTGGCCCACTAACGTTTATTTTATCTTTATGATCTTTACAATTACTTTTCTGTTAGACATTATGAGCACCTCGACTTTAGATATTTTCTCTGTCCATGTCACTCGTTGCATTCTCTGCCCACATCCCTGCACTTTCCAAATATGCAGTCATTTTTCGGTTCATTGTAGATGTAGCGTGGCGGGCACTCTACGTGGTTATTTGGCTCGTGTAGAGGCTGATTATTGCGTTGTCACAGTGAAGTTTGGGCCTTAGAATTATTTATATTTTAGTCAGTTATCCCGCTTGGCTGGCGGGTGCTGTAAGCCTATTGGTTAGAGTAATCTCTATTACCACAAGACACTAATGCTAATACATGAGCAGACACAAGAACAATGATTGATTCAGTGCTGGGATGAATTTTAAATACTGTTTATTTAGGCATAAGCGATAGATGGCAGAAGTAATCCACAATACAAATTTACAGTGTAACAGTATATATATATTGGACAGGACTGGTGTGTTCCGTGTCTAAGGCCACAATGCCGTGTTTCATTTCTATCCTAAACCAAGAAGTGCCCTCTGGGGGGTAGGGGAAATGGGGAGGGGGGGGGGGAGAAGAGGGCGGTCGGGGGGGGGGGATACAAAAGCTCTTTGGTACCCTACATTCCTGACGAGGGCTGTTGCGTATGTGTTAGTTTACGGGGGAAAAGTTTGGGGGAGGGGGGGGGGTTTCCCTGGCCACCTGGGCCGACTGTAAGGATATCGCGTGTAGACGCAATTTGCTTATCTTGACCAGTGGTCGGTAGCCTAGAGGGGATCAAAGGGAGGACCAGTCTTGGCCAAATCGAGCTGATCCGTGGTGGAAGCTCCGCAGGAGAGAACAGGCTACGATAGCCCAGTTCCGTACAGGGCACTGCCCTATTGGCGCCTATTTCGGACGATTTAGGCCCAATTTCGATTCGCGGTGCCGACACTGCTTTGAAGCAGAAGAGACGGTCGAGCATTTGCTTTTAGACTGCCCTGCCTTGCAGGAGGAAAGAGTAGATGGGAATGGTCAACAGTTTGCGACATCCCTTTATGGGAACCTGGCTGTGCTACGTAGTACAAGTGTGTTTGTCCTCCGAATCCTATGAGATTAGTCTCGATTCGATCACTCCGGTGAGTGAGGTGTAAAGTCTGTCGAGGGTGGTGTGGGGGGGGGGGTTAGACTTTACATACAAGGGGTATGTAGGTATCTTAAATATATACAAGGGCAGATAACTACGTTTGTATAATAATATAATGAATATATTCATGTATATAATATATATATATATATAATATATATATATATATATATATATATATATATATATATATATATATATATATATATAGAGAGAGAGAGAGAGAGAGAGAGAGAGAGAGAGAGAACATGTAGAACATGTAGAACATGTAGAACAGTTATAGAAGAGAGTAAGTACATTCTTATACAAAAATAAATGCAAGATACAAATACAGTCACACATCCTTCATTCATTGGTGAGCACCGCAATGAGCCAGGATTAATTGTAGTTTATAGGTTGGACCCATTGTGAATAAGTGCCGTGGCACCAGACCGAGCGGTTGGCGCTTCTAGTGAGTTTACCACAATAGCACTTTAGTACTTTTTTTCCTTGTCTAAAATAATTGTAATCCTATACTATAATACGAGTAAAAATTGTATGTATATATACATATATATATATATATGTCTGGAAATGTCTTCATTTTTTGATGCACGACTTGTTTCACCTAAAAAAAATCTAGAGCTTTTCGGCCCAACAAATAAAAATCGGAAATGATCGTTAGACAAAAATACACATTAGATTTATCGTAGATATTGATTTTGGCCGTAAAAACATGCAATAGCTCGAACCACGTTTATCGCGGTTTTCAATATACTGTGTTTTGTTGCGTCGCAGTTATTGGGCGTTTGCAATCACGTGACAAAAAGCACGTGATTTGTGTTTACTTTCTGTAATGGTGTACAAGTAATAATGGCCGCTGTATAAAGTTTCATATAGGCTCGAGCTTTTTTTAAATGATGTGTTGTGTTTTAAGTCTTATTAAGATTTAAGCTGTATTATGTATGTTAAATAAAATAGGCTATTTTATTATTATCATAGACATAGATCATAGACGATGTGAGCTTAATATGGACTTGACTAGATAGCCTGTTCATCAACACTATCACTTGACATCGTAGCCTAGCCTACGAAACATTAAAAGTGTAGGCCTATAAAGTGAAATTGAAAGTGTAAATAGGTCTAGCCGGCCCTAGCTTATCACATTAATCAATTAATCTACAGTACTACTATTTACCTCCTTATTTTTGAGTAGGATAGCCAATATTCAGATGTGAATTTTGCATGATAAAGAAGTATTTCACTTTCACCACGTTACATTTGTACCTCAAGTGGGTTCTTTATTTACACAAATACGTCACTAAAGACCTAAGCCACGCCCAATAAGAACGCTCTATTGCGTTTTGGAAATACCCGTAAAGCAACATAAATAAGTTTAATTTCTTGTTTAGCCTACTGTTGCGCACCGATGATAGATATAATTTAAAGCAAGACCAAGTGTAATAAACTGCAATATTTGGAAAACTCAAAAACCTGGCATGAAACGGGCCAACTTGTTCGAAAAGACGCAGTTATTCTCTGCAGACTACATACAGGACATACACAACTAACACATTCTTTTCTCTTAAAACGAGAAACGGCTCCAATGTGTGCTTTCTGCAATGTCAACTTAACAGTGTCTCACATTTTGTTGGAGTGTAATACATTTGATGAAATTCGACGTAGGTTCTATTGCTGTAGAACTCTTCATGATCTTTTTACCAAAATTAAACCAAAGCATATAATAAACTATATTAAAGACATTCAACTGTACAACAGAATTTAAAGATATAAGAACAATAAAATGGATACAAGAGAAACATGACAACAATATTATCAAAAAGGCCCTATATAACCATCGATGTTGATGGGCCGGAAATTCAACAATTCAATTCAATTCAATTCAAGTGTAATTTATGTAATGCAGGGATGTGCAAACTACAGCCAGTGGGTATCACGCGGGCTGACAAATAATAGTATGCGGCACTCCCGGCTTCTTTACATTAGAACGTCTTCAATATATTTTAGATTAAACTTCAATATATTTTAGATTAAACTTCAATATATTTTAGATTAAACTTCAATATATTTTAGATTTAACTTCAATATATTTTAGATTAAACTTCAATATATTTTAGATTTAACTTCAATATATTTTAGATTAAACTTAAATATATTTTAGATTAAATTTTAAAAAAAAAAGAAACAAGACAAAAAATATTTCCGTATTAATGAATAGTCAAATAATAGTTTGCCGTTTAAATAATAACAGGATTAGATGAAGTTTCACCAAACTAAAGTTCTATTTTTAACTTTCTGTCATCTAATAATACTAACATTGTTGGGAAAAAATAAACACCTCTAAAATTTTATTTATTTATAAACACTGTATAGCTGTATATAGTGTACACTGTAGCAGTATACAGTAAACCGTATAAGAGTACACTGTAGCAGTTGTTACGAAACGTAAATCCCTTACATTGTATTGTTAATAAACCAACTAAATCATTTAAGCGAATTGCGTTTAAACGATATAAAATATTTCTAAGCTCAAGGTTTCCCCCGGGTTTTTCCTAACCTAATTAAAGCATTGTTGTTTTTTTTATTAACCTCGATAAAAACATGAACTGCCCATGCACATACAGCGTGTCAAGGCCGTCCGGTCTCTCCTTATTTTGTTAGAGCATTACTGCTTGTTCTTAATAAAAGACAATCTGATCACGCAGTCAACACGCGGGCTCGATTGAAATACTCGTGTAACTAAGCTGGCTGGATTTTCCAACGATTGACCCATAATATATTTCTACGCGATTCGGACTTTTTAGTTTAGTTCTTGGCGTTTAGTCGATCGGATAACATCTAAGAATCTGAGTCTCTGAGTATCGTTTCTATTTGATTTGTATTATGGAATATTCTTTATTATTCTACTATTAGCTACAATGCTATATGTTCATTGAAGATATTCATTACTAATTGGAATATGTGTATTTCTTGATTGTGTATATAATATTATTTGGATTCCTACTGGATTGATTTTGTAAATTAAACCAAATTTATCGTTGCTTTCTACACAACTTGGTTAACGTCAATATATCAAAGTTTTATACATGTGTGTATGTGTAATATTTATACAACTATTTTAATAATCTACACTACCACTCAACATCGAGGTTCTTGCTGTATAATATGAGCCACAAATAATTATACAATGAAGTTAAATCAACTGAAAACTCTAAAACTATGTTATGTGAATTGCCAGGGGATTATAAGAACCAGGAATACTCTAGACAACTACAAACAAACTTCAGAATGATAGGATAAGACCTTCACTAAATACAAGGATACTCACACTAACAATAACAACACTATAACTATTATTTTCATAAATTGAATGGGGGCTCTAGCCGAAATAACATTATAAATTATAATTATACTTGTGTGATATAAATGGAAGGTCTCATCCATGATTTATTATGGTGAATAAATTGCCTTGTAATAAAATGGGTTTTGCTCGTCAGTGATTTACTAACAAACGTTTAGAGGATTTACTTCAACTTCAAGAATCGTTACACTATTTACACAAACTATTTACAACTGCTGTAATACATACTCGTAACTTGGATGGATTGTGTTGGAAAATATGAACAATATACAATATACTAAAGATTGTGATTGAATTGAACATTGCTATTGAGAATCGGAAAACTTAACTATTCAGCCTGGAAAATTATCTGGTGTATTACCTTATCAAACAAAGTAACTCTAAGAAGGTATTATTTTTATGACCTTGTTGTGAAAAATCTGAACTGTGTGGTGTAGTGAATTATTCAAAGGACAGAAAGTAAGTTGGACTCTTTATTGTATTATTAACAAGATTTATAGTAACTTTTAATAATATAGAAAATGGAAGCCACAAATAATCTTACATTGGATCCAGAGATATTTGATCTAACCTCAGAACAGCTTAATAAAATGTCAATGATACAATTAAAAGAATTGGCTAAATCATTGGGCATTTCTATCACAGAAACTAGGCCATCAAAAACTAAATTACTTCAAGAGGTAACTGAGTGTTTAAGAAAACAAGGTACACTAATTATTGAAGAAACTACTGCTAATGATAATGTTAATGATGAATCAGATGATGAATTACATTTCTCAAGACAAAGAGTAAAGCATACAACTGGTGAATTAAGTGAAGAATTGAAATTTAAACTTGAGTTAAGAAAGATGGAATTAGAGATGGAAAGAGAAAACAAGAGAATTGAGATGGAAAGAGAGAGAGAAAGCCAGAGAATTGAGATGGAAAGAGAAATAGCAAGAGAGAAAATAGCAAGCCAAGAAAGAATTGAGATAGCAAGGTCTCGTACGTCAAATCATTCGAATGCAAGCTCTGAAGCAGATGCAGAACTGTATAAGTTTAAGAAACATATTCCAGTTTTTGAAGATAATTCGGTGGAAGAGTTCTTCATGATTTTCGAGAGAAACGCTAGAGACTATCAATTTCCCGAGGGCAAGAAAGCTATACTTCTACGCTCAGCTCTGAACAAAGGTAAGGCACTTGATGTTGTATTAAGTCTTACTGAAGAGGAATTGTATGATTATGAACTGATCAAGAATAGAGTACTGCTAAGTTATGCATTAACACCTGAAAAATATAGAAAAGTGTTTCGTGAATCTAAGAAAGAACAGGAACAATCCCATGTTGATTTTCTAAGACAGAAAAAGAAACATTTTGAAAGATGGATTCGATCCAAAGGTGTGAACAAAGACTTTGATTAATTAGCTAATCTTATGCTAATGGAAGACTTTAACAATAACATCAGAGGTGATGTAAGAATACATTTAGCAGACAGAGGTGTGGAACAAGTAGAAACAGCAGCAGTAATGGCAGACGAATATGTTATTATCCATTCCAGCAATAAATTTACAACAGTTGATAAATCTAAATTCCAGAATCGAGATATGAAGGTAGAAAAGAAAACCATGAATCCAAATAAATCCTATCAATCAAAGAGACATCAGCAGAACAATGAAGGTTCAACAAATTCCAAGCCAACCTGTAGCCATTGTAAACGAATTGGACATAATAAGGAAAAGTGCTGGGTATTGAATGGGAACCCGAATAAAAAGAAAGTTGTCTTATCGTATGTAGCAATGCCAAAACAAAGAACTCATGTACATGTAAAGAAGGATGTTAGAACTCAAACAGAGATACCTAGTGCTAATGCAGATAACCTGACAAAACACACGTATCTAGGAAACTTGAAACCAGAAATAGTTCCTGAAATAGAGACAATGGTTTTCAATAATTCTAATTCTAATCTGAGCTCCAAGGAGTCTATATCAGATAGAACCACCATGAGCACTAAACATACCTCTTACAAAAATAACTTGGATACAGATCCCATCTATACTGAGATACCAAGTAATTGTTTGCCATTCATTGAAGAAGGTACCGTGTCATCCATAATAAATGGTGTCACAAGTGAAAAGAACATCAGAATACTCCGTGATACAGGGGCTGAGGTTTCACTACTTTTAGAGAATACTGTTCCTACGTCACAATCGACATATACAGGACAGGATCTTACTATTCAAGGTGTATCAATGAAAAATGTACAAGTTCCTTTGCATCAAATACAGCTGAAGAGTGCGTACTTCACTGGAAATGTAGTTGTGGGTGTATACAAATAACTTCCGTCTAAAGGCGTTTCTTTAATACTGGGAAATGATATTGCTGGAGATGTGGTGCATTCCATATCCAAGAAAAAACAATGCCTAAATAAAAGTGAGAACTTTATCAAACCTATATGCATCGTCACTAGAGGTATGGCCCAACAACAAAAGTCTGTCGAAACCATGTCAAAGTCAAAAATAGAACCAGAAATTGACCTACAGGCAACTTTCCTGGCTGACATTTTGAGTGGTCCCTCAGTCAAGACTACTGAAAGTAATTTGTCACCTCGACAATTACTCCTATTAGAACAGAATAGAGATTCAGGAATTAAACACCTGAAGAAAAAGGTGATAACTGAACAGGAGGCAGAAACTAAAGGAAATGGATTTTTTTTGAAGGAGGGAATATTAATGCAAAAATGGAGAGATGTGAAATGTGATAATGACAATTGCAGAGAAGGAAATCAGATTGTGGTACCAGCCATATATCGCAATGACATTTTACACATGGCTCATGACACGCCATATGCTGGTCATCTAGGAGTGAACAAGACTTACCGTCGAATTCTTCCGTACTTCTATTGGCCTGGACTACATCGTGACGTCACAAAATACTGCAAGTCATGCAATACATGCCAGATAGTTGGTAAACCTAACCAGACTATACCGGTAGCACCTCTAAAGCCAATACCTGCCTTTGCAGAACCATTTAGCCACTTGCTAATAGACTGTGTAGGTCCTTTGCCTAAAACAAAGACAGGACACCAGTACTTATTCACTATAATGTGCACTGCCACGAGATATCCCGAAGCTATTCCGCTACGCACCATTAACGCAGATAAAATATCTGACGCACTGATTGCATTTTGTTCAAGATACGGTCTTCCAAAGACTATACAGTCAGACCAAGGATCTAACTTTACATCAAAGCTGTTTAACAAGGTCTTAAAGAAACTAGGCATCCAACATGCCACTTCAACTGCGTACCATCCGCAAAGCCAAGGTGCTCTAGAAAGATATCATCAGACTCTGAAAACCATGCTCCGCACATACTGTTTTGAGAACACTGAAAACTGGGATCGCGGTATTCCATTCGCTCTTTTCGCGACTAGAGAAACTGTGCAGGAATCTCTTGGATTCAGTCCGTTCGAGTCAGTGTTTGGACATTCAGTTCGAGGACCTCTAAAACTGTTGCAGGAAACCTTGTTAAATTCTGATGAAGAGACTGGACTCGTAGCTTATGTGGAACAATTTAGCAATAGAATATATCATGCTTTTAATCATGTTAAAGATAATCTTTTGCAGGCTCAGAAGAGAATGAAAGGGTACTATGATGTCAAGGCCAGATCCCGATGTTTCCATCTTGGTGATAAAGTCCTCATGTTGACCCAATTGTCTGGACAACCCCTGAGTGCAAAATATACAGGACCATATCAGGTTTTAGATAAAATCAGTGATGTAACATACATTGTAAAAACCCCTGATAGAAGGAAAACACAGAGACTGTGCCATATAAACATGCTGAAACCATATGTTGTTAGGGAAGAACAAACTGACATTAGGCCAGTGAGTGCTATCAAAACTGTTGAAACACCCCCGCCTAAATTTAAAAAGACAATCATAGAAAGTAAACTTCAGAACACTGAAGCACTTAAAAACCTCGATGATAAACTGGCACATCTAGACTTAGGTGAACAGACTTCTATCAAGGGTTTAATCTATGATCATGTAAATTTGTTTAGTGATGTTCCTAACCAAACAACTTTAGTTACCCATGATGTAGTTTTAAAAGATGATAATGTTAAACCTGTCAAACAACATCCGTATAGGGTTAATCCCATACAACTTGAACACATCCGTAAAGAAATTGATTATATGCTGAGAAATGATATAATTACTCACAGTAACAGTGATTGGTCATCCCCATGTGTGTTGGTCCCCAAATCTGATGGTTCACTACGCTTTTGTGTAGACTATAGGAAATTAAGGATTGTCATCCCCATGTGTGTTGGTCCCCAAATCTGATGGTTCACTACGCTTTTGTGTAGACTATAGGAAATTAAACCAAGTGACAAAAACAGATTTGTATCCCATACCACGGATAGATGATTTAATCGATAGAGTAAGCACTGCAAACTAGGTAACTAAGATTGACTTACTAACAGCTTATTTCCAAATCCCATTGACAGATAGGGCTCAGGAGGTATCAACTTTTGTTACTCCTGATGGATTATATAAGTTTAAAGTAATGCCATTCGGAATGGTCAATGCTCCAGCTAGTTTTCAAAGACTAATAAACACTATTATCCATAATATCCCACAATGCCATGCATATCTGGACGATATCGTAGTGTTCAGTAATGACTTTAAGGATCATCTAGATCAGTTAAAACTATTATTCCAAAAACTAAAACAGGCTAATCTTACTATAAACCTAGCTAAAAGTCAATTTCGCCATGCAGAAATTGAATACTTAGGTCATGTAGTGGGTAATGGCAAAGTAAAACCAGTGAATGCCAAAGTCAAAGCTATACAGAAATTCCCTGTCCCTAAAACTCAGAAACAACTTCGAGGATTTTTGGGTATGGCCGGGTACTACAGGAAGTTTTGTAAGAACTTTTCTATTATCACTTGCCCTTTGACAAATCTCTTGAGAAAGAAAATTCAATTTAAGTGGACTCAGGAATGTGACCAAGCCTTTACTGATATAAAAGACATTCTGACCAAGGCACCAGTATTAGTCTCACCTGATTATACTAAACCTTTCAGAAAAACGGTAGACTCGTGTAATACAGGAATGGGCGCGGTAATCTCACAAATAGGAGATGATTAGCTTTTGTTCAAAAAATTTTTTACCCACATGAGGTAAATTATAGCACAATAGAGCAGGAATTACTAGGACTTATCCAAGCATTTAAACATTTCAATTACTATGTAAATGGCTCTCAGTTCTCAATCGAGATATTCACTGATCACAATCCACTAGTATTTCTTTCCCGCATCAAACAAAATCAGCGCATTCTGAGATGGAGTTTGTTTATTCAAGCTTACAACTTACGAATAACTAACTTATCTGGAAAAGATAACATCGTCGCGGACACCTTATCGCGTATGTAACAAATGTATAAAAGGATAACTCCATGTATATATTCTGATAATCCTAACTAAGAGAATCCGATCATTTAAAATATAAATGCATGAATATATGAATATGTCTTGATTATTTTATGCAATATCTTATGCCTTATCTTATGCCATAAATATTTCCATTTGCTAAAAAAATATTATTATTGTTGTAGTAAAAAAAAGAAAGAACCTAATAAGCTACTTATAAAATATTATGGATTTATGAACATAATTTCTCTTTATTAGTAAGATAATGAATGAACAGAAATGAATATCCTTATTTTGAAACAATCAAACTATAGTTGTGATTATGTAAAAACCAAAATAGAGTAATGTGCATACACTTCACATGCTTACACACTTAAGATTAAATTCTTACTCTTAAGTTTATTTAATTATTAATTTCATTTAAGTTGAATTAATTAATGATTGAATTGTTTAATATGACAACATTAGTTATGTTGATTTTTTACCTTATAAATAAGATGATGATGTTTATGAGGAATGATATCTCAGAGAGTATAATTTTTTTTAGAATAACGCGAACATGTGTTATGGTCTAAGGATAACTTGAGATCCTATATGATGAGGGTTTAATAGAATAAATTATTTCCCTTACTTGTCTTATTTAACGGACTACCCAGGTGGAGTCAGTTTTTTTTTAATATAATGTTTAGAACTAAAGGCGGTTCTAAAAGAAATTAAACACTTCTATTGTTTAGTATGCAATGTTCTTTTCCTTTTGGTACGGGCGACTGTTACGAAACGTAAATCCCCTACATTGTATTGTTAATAAACCAACTAAATCATTTAAGCGAATTGCGTTTAAACGATATAAAATATTTCTAAGCTCAAGGTTTCCCCCGGGTTTTTCCTAACCTAATTAAAGCATTGTTGTTTTTTTTATTAACCTCGATAAAAACATGAACTGCCCATGCACATACAGCGTGTCAAGGCCGTCCGGTCTCTCCTTATTTTGTTAGAGCATTATTGCTTGTTCTTAATAAAAGACAATCTGATCACGCAGTCAACACGCGAGCTCGATTGAAATACTCGTGTAACTAAGCTGGCTGGATTTTCCAACGATTGACCCATAATATATTTCTACGCGATTCGGACTTTTTAGTTTAGTTCTTGGCGTGCAGTCGATCGGATAACATCTAAGATTCTGAGTCTCTGAGTATCGTTTCTATTTGATTTGTATTATGGAATATTCTTTATTATTCTACTATTAGCTACAATGCTATATGTTCATTGAAGATATTCATTACTAATTGGAATATGTGTATTTCTTGATTGTGTATATAATATTATTTGGATTCCTACTGGATTGATTTTGTAAATTAAACCAAATTTATCGTTGCTTTCTACACAACTTGGTTAACGTCAATATATCAAAGTTATATACATGTGTGTATGTGTAATATTTATACAACTATTTTAATAATCTACACTACCACTCAACATCGAGGTTCTTGCTGTATAATATGAGCCACAAATAATTATACAATGAAGTTAAATCAACTGAAAACTCTAAAACTACGTTATGTGAATTGCCAGGGGATTATAAGAACCAGGAATACTCTAGACAACTACAAACAAACTTCAGAATGATATGATAAGACCTTCACTAAATACAAGGATACTCACACTAACAATAACAACACTATAACTATTATTTTCATAAATTGAATGGGGGCTCTAGCCGAAATAACATTATAAATTATAATTATACTTGTGTGATATAAATGGAAGGTCTCATCCATGATTTATTATGGTGAATAAATTGTCTTGTAATACAGTATACACTGTATACGGATTAGTGTATACTGCTACAGTGTACACTATATACGGTGTAGTATAGCAGTATACACTACACCGTATATAGTGTGCACTGTAGCATTATACACTGCACTGTAAATAGTAGCAGTATACACTACACTAAAAATAATATACACTGTAGCAGTATACTCTACACTGTAAATAATATACACTGTATATAGTATACACATTCACTGTATTACTATCCACTTAATTTTATTCAATACAAATGTTTACGAATGTTTTATTACATTAATTTATTTATGAGTTGCTTGTATAGGCCTACACAAGTAAGATATATTAGAATTTGTTAACATTGTCAATTCGAAATCTGGTAAACTAGAAAAGATCTTTAAATATGTATTCAAAACAATAGTCAGACGTGTAATATACTGTTAGCTTTATTGAGGGGGGGGAAGTAAACAAATCATCTAACGTATATTATAATCTTTTCATTTGCAGTCATTTCAATGAATAACATTATTTCACCTTTAATTATTTAGTATTTAACCATTGTAATGCTCAAAATTTAAACAATTTTTTTTTCAATGACATGGAGGATATTAGATAAGGTTTACACCAAACTATATATTTTTACTTTTTTGTCAAACAATGTTTGGAATAATACATTGAAAACATTAACAAAAATATTTTTTTTGTATAAGATATTTTTTACAAGTGATTTACAAACTATACTTATGATTTATATATGTGCCCAATTAAGAAATATTAGACTATGTTAAGAAGTCCATATGAAATCTGGTAAATTAGTAAAAATGTATTACATTTATTCGTAGACCTTTTTAATTTATATCAAACATACTTGCCGGCCGTAACACATTGTTAGCTTGAATGGGGTGAGGGAGGGAATTAAAAAATTGACATAATTTTATAAGAGGGGTCACTAGAAAGTTTGACAGTTGTTAAAGTATGGGCAGGGATCAATAAAAACTAAAAATTGTAACGTAATTCACGATATTTTAAATTTAAGCTTTCCATTTTCAGTCTTTCAAATACATAACATAATGACATAAATGACATATATTTCTGTTGGATTTAAAACTGACAACGCCAGCCTACATGTTTTTTTAGGGTTTGAAATAAGATTAAGTTGTTTTAATTTTTTTTTTTTTTTTTGTTATTTTTTTTTTTGGTTTTATCGGGCAAAATTTAGATATTAGACTGCACAAATAAAAATCTGCTTCGACTGTTAGAATTTAAAGCCTATGTTATAAGGGCCGGATTTAGATTTAAAAAAGCCCTAGGCTATTCCACTTATGAGGCTCTTTCACCTCCGATTTTTAAGTCTGTAAATTACATGAGAGATAAAAAAAATTCATAATAACTGTGATATATATCAATATGTTAAATAAAACATGTTGTAATCGGTAAAAATCTTTATAAAAAATGTGGCACGGATAATAAATAAAAAAAAAGTCGAGAACACTTATTTGGACATTTATTATCAGCACCATATTTATATAGTACTTGTAACAATAACTAATCAAACATAACACAGAACATATAAAAAGAAACAAAATTCAAATAATGAATTTTTTTTTACTACGAAAATCAAATACGCAATAAAAATTATCATATTTTCTATCAAATTAAATTAAATATATTCAATGCATTGAAGATTAAATTAAATTCTATTCAGACAAATTTGTTTCATAATAATTCGCATTTAAAGTTTAAGTATGAATAATTATGAATTTTAAGTCTTAAACTATACCAAAAATGGAACTTTATTCAAACAAAATCCAGATCACAATAAAGAAAATATCAAATTGTATATCATATTCTAAATTTTATGTTCATAGCTATTTTATTTAAGAACTGATTCAATCCAAGTATACATTTAAAATGAAATAGTACAATAGAAGAATTTCTTTCTAAACTTTTTCACACATAATTCTATAAGTTCATCAAAATCTATTTTTCTGAAGGTCTCATTTTCGATGCAAAAAATACTCAATGCAGACAACCACGTCTGGGTCATTGTGCATTTTAATTGATTTTTGATTTTTTTAAGTCTTGAAAATGACCTTTCTCCAGTACAATTAGTGACTATTAAACTGAGAAACAGCCGTAAGATTAATTCCACATTGAGGAAGACCACTTGAATAATTTATTAAAAATATTTTTGGATACAAGTCTGTATGAGACAAAATGTGGAACTATTTTAAGGCGTATGCGTTTGTCTCACATATGTGTGGAATTGAAATAATTCTTCAGTAAGATTTTGGTTGACATCTTCTGGGTATTCTTGCATTAACAGCTCAACACCTCTTTGAAAGTCTACCTTTGATAATGTAAGATCGGTAAGAAAGGAAAATATTTTCACTACATCATCATAAACAGAAGCTCTTCTTCCTAAATTTGATTTGAATGCATCTAATATAGGAATAAATAATTTAATCCTAAATTTATCCCTTGAAGAGAGTTCGTAAGGCATCACCAAGGGTCAGATGAATTTTCGTAATTCCCTTGCCTTTTACTTCTTATTATCCTTCTGGCAGTTCTATACTCAGTATTTGGCAACGTTACTTTTTGCTTGGTGCTCAAGTGCATCAAAAATCTTCCCTAATTTCAAGTAAAAATTTCCAAAAGTGACCTGTATCAATCTGCACAACTACTAAGGAAAAAATATTAGGGTTATAAAGAATTTTATTTAGGCCAACTCTTGAAAAAATGTATCAGTATTCGATTCCAGAAATGGAGCATAAACACGAATTAGAATTCTTCCATCTTATCTAAAAGATTGTTGGCCTTAATCTAGTATCACCCTTTGTATTATTATCTTAATGTAAATAATTGAGTGCATGGGTGATATCATTGTAATTTTCTAAAAATAGCTTCTGTAGCTTTTGAGTGTGCCTCCCACCTAGTGTATGATAAATATTTAGGCACTTTAGAATGAGGTTTCAAATATGATTTCAGAACCTTATTGAACTTATTTTTCATATTTTATGTCCCGTGTTTTAGTGTTCACTGTAATTTTAATTTTGCTAACAATTTGAATGTAGGCCCTTTTTGATCTTGAGGCCCCTTTTGATCTTGAGGCCCTAGGCTGAAGCCTTGATATCCTATAAAGAAATCCGGCCCTGTATGTTATTCATAGTAATTTTATATTTCACATACAAATTAGTGTTGTTATTTCACCCAATTTTAAAGGTGACTTATCAATGTGCTGCTGTGCATAGTGCTTGCAACACAATCACCAAGTATGCCGTGGCCACATAAACTATAGATAAATTTGGTCCGACGGGATACTTTACTTTTACTTTTAATATAAATGTAAAAAGAAAAGTGTAAACTGAATTTTGCGAGTGGAGTGGGTAGATGTGACTCAAAATTATAAAGAATTTGTTGCCCAGTGTTTCACTTCTATATGCCAGGTTCCAGTTCAATAAGATAAAGGAAAGTGGTTCAATTAACATTCCAAACGTGGGTCGGTGGATCGCTAGCAAACAAGCCAGAAAGGTTTGCAAAGTTAAAAGAAAAAAGTTAAAAAACATTCATATTGAGGACATATACTATGAGGATGTTTATGGGGGGGGGGAGCAAATCAAACATATACTATATAGACCTATTACTTAAAGATATTAGATATATATTGTGTGCTTAAATTAATACACATCAGACTATACCGTATATATAATATAAAATAATTATTTTTCGGTTGCGGGGGGGGGGGGGGGGAAGGTGAAGTAAGTTCATCTAATACATAGGTTCTCAACGGGGGCGATATCGCCCCCAGGGGGCGATGAGAAGCTTTAGGGGGGCGATAACATTCCCGGGGGCGATTGGGGGGCGATGAAGGGTAAGTGGGCGGTACATACGTACCTGCTATAATTTCAACAACTCAGCTATTTGAATCGATTAGTTTTTGGATGAAATATGATGTAAACGCAAGTGCTACTAAATATCTGATATCCCCCAACAGTAGGCATACATTTTATTGAACAAATAAGAATCGCAATGACTTTTCGATGAAGTAGGGGTTAGTAGGCCTACTTGGCAAATATGTTATGCGGCCGTCTCGTCTTATGGTTGGTTCACCGGACTGTCGCCTTAACATCGGCTAATATTACTAATTTTACTCGTTTTACCGAGATGTCCTTTAATGCGTTTGAATCCTTTGTAAAGAGGTAACCACAATAGCAAAGCGGTCTAGATACGTAGTAATTTTACAAACTGCTTGACAATATTCATATAAATTCTTTAGTCATATAATATTTATACAATTTTCAAATAATTTTAACAGTTCTATCATATCATTTCAAAGATATAAATGCAAGCCATTCAGTTTTTTTTTATAAAAGAAAAACAAATTGAAATATTACCTCAAATGAAAAGGGTTAATTATCTCTCTTTAATTAACAAATGTTTCCGCTAAAATTAAGCTGGGGGGGGGGGGGGCGGTGAGCGGAAAAAAAATGTAAAAGGGGGCGGTGAGCCGAAAAAGGTTGAGAACCTATGATCTAATACGTAGCAAACAAGGTCTAAATGAGAAGATAACAAATATATTACAATTTATTCAGTTAAGCCAAATTTAATATCGTCATAGTTTTGCTACCTTAAGACTTTGCTAGTGTCCGTTTTTCTAACCGTTTTGCAGCAGCTGATTTAAAAAAACACATTTTCTTTTGACTCATTGGCTGCATAGGAAATAGCAATATAATTTAACTATAAACGCGCGGTGCTATAAATAATTTCAGTGGCGTACCGAAAGGGGTGCGGGGGTTGCAGACCGCACCGGGTGACACCCTCTCAGGGGGTGACACCCAAATGAACAAAAAAAAACAATATAAAAAAATGATAATTTTACACAGCACTCACTGCTGGTCTTGTCCGATAACAGAACGGATGGCAGATCATAATCAAATCAAGGAATATGAGTAACAGCACGATGTGTCATCACCATACAGCATGCAGTCTGGTGTTTATTTGAATGAGACTGCTTGCGAAACAAAATCTGGCATTTTGTGGCCACAACGAAGATTAATCCTCGTTGAATTAAAGACCAAGTGAAGAGCTTTTTATCAAAATTGAGTTAACATTTGATTTTGATAGTAAATAGTGTATTCAGTATCTGAATGTTAAAAAAAACATTTATACAAAATATCAAAGATACATTTTAAGTAATTAGTTCAATATTTGCACTTAAATGTGTGTGTTTTTCGGAAGATTACTCCAAATCTCGTAGCCATTTGAGATGTTTTTATTTCCGGCAATATAGGAAAGTGACGTAACATAAAGGATTCCGACTAGGAAAAATGAATATTGTCACGTGTTTTGAATCTATTGCCACATGTTTTGAATCTTTTCCCGGTTCTTATTTTTAACAAAATGGTTAAAAATAGATTTATAGCGTCTATTTTTATTTATTTATTTCCCTTGTGATACGTCACTGCCGTATGAGGCTATTCCAAATCTCGTTCCTTTGAGAAAAACCTCTTCACTTGGTCTTTAAGGAAACTTTCTTGAGATGGTTGAGATGCTTTCCAAATAATTATGACCTAGTGCTGAAAGAGCACTTATTGAGACTAAAGATAAGTACATGTACAGTGAAAGCATCTGTATCTTATCTTTCACCAAAAATTCTAAATGAATTTATAAATGTACTGGCCAACCATGAAAAAAAAATCTTGTTATGGATATAAAGGCTGCAAGGTACTTTGGAATTATGTTTGACAGCACACCTGATATATCACACACTGGCCAAATGTCTGAAGTGAGCAGATATGTGAAAATCCAAAGTGCGAAAGTTGAAGTGAGAGAAGTGTTTCTTGTATTTTTTCCTCTAAAGGGGAAAAGAGCTGATGACCTCAGTTCTGACATTCTTAAAAATCTCAAAAGTGACGGACTTGATATAATGATGTGCAGAGCTCAAGGTTATGACAATGCTGCCACAATGTCTGAAATCCATGGAGGTGCTAAAGCCATTTTGAAAGGAAGAACAAGAAAGCTAATTTATTGGATGTGTGAGCCATTCCCTTAACTTGTGTGGTCAACACTCTTTTGCTGAAAATGCTTCATGTATAAAATTTTTTGGTACTATTGAGATAATGTTTTCCTTCTTTGCTGCTTCCACTCATCGATGGGATGTTATAATTGAACACACTGGGGTGTCGTAGAAAAGGTCAATTGCAACAAGTTGAACCCCTCATCATGCTGCTACTAGACCAGTGAAAGATAAGTTAGCTGAATGTATTACGGCGATTGAAGCTTTATGTGATCCTCGTTAAAATTTGGACACAAGAGGTATAGCACAAGCACTTTTACTTACTGTCTGTGATTTCACGTTTATCTGCTACCTTAAACTACTTTGGGCTGATATACTTGAAGAAGTTAATCTTACACAGCAGTACCTGCATATTAATGACTGAACTCTTGATAAAGTAGTGACCAAGCTAGACGCCTTGAGATTGTTTTTGCATGAAAAGCGGAGTCAATTAGTGAAGCATGCTATTGAACAAGCACTTATAAAATCAGACCAACATGGTATTTCGGTAGAGAGAAGATTAAGATTCAAAACGAGAATGGTAGGGAAAAAAATGAAGAGATGCTGGAATTTCTATGCGAGAATAAAGCAGTAGGGAGATGCTAGAGCTAAGAGTGTATTGATCGCTTTCATTCTGAACTCCAGATCAGATCAACGGCGATTAAAGAAGTTGCAGATATGTTTGAGGCTGTTCAGCCCAAGATTCTACTGTCAGCAAGTGAAGAAGAGTTATTGGTGTCCGTTCCAAATTAATCTTTTTCTACGATGGGATATCAGAAGACGAGGTCTTAAAACGAATACCGTGGCTTAGACGACACCTAAAAACAGCTGATATTAACCTAAAAAAGCCATGGACTGGTTTGTATTAGATATTTTGAAATTCATAGCTAAATGGGACTTCATAGAATCTCCTCCAACACACTCGCTAGACCTTCAATTATTTCTAGCGGTATGTGTCTGTGGCTTCATGTGCACAGATCCTTTCAAAACTAAGCTTATAAAAAGCTATTTACGCTCCACCATGGGATAATCAAGACTTTCTGAGTTGGCTATGTTATCGATTGAAAGGGATACTGTGAATGATATAGATTTTGATGAGGTGATTGACACCTCAGTTTTGAAGAGCAGGAAAGGAAACATTTAAATAACGTACTTTTAATGTAACATAACTAACCGTACTGTTGTTTCAGTTGTTTATTGCTTTTACTTTCTAATATTAAATGAATATTGTTATTGTTTTTGTCGTATTTGAACTGCAGGCTTGTTTTAAGGAGACGAAAACTATGGTGAAAGTCGTGGGCGGAAGGGGGGGGGGGTGACACCCAAAGTTTACCGCACCGGTTGACACCAGCCCTCGGTACGCCACTAAATTATTTAATAACTACACATTTGTAAAAGTATTTACTATTAAAGGTATTGCAATAAACGTTGGTTTTTAAACAGTTCATGGAAAATTATGTTACGTTAGTCATGTCTTTAGCACGTTTGAAAGCTATAAGCAAGCTAACCTGGACTGAGAACTCACCTACACTGATCAGTAGTGAATAGATGTTCAATGTTAGTGAGCTTAATCGTATATAGACGCTTACGGAGAATATAATAGGCCTACTTTATTACAAGCACAAAAAAAATTAACACCAGAGTCAACATTAAACCAGTCTTAAAGCTTGGGCCTAACAGTAAGCTAAAAGGGATATTTTACTAATTGATGAATAGTCAATGCAATGGTCAACTCAGATCAACTAGTACACGGAATAACTCAGAAAATAATTATTTACACACCTCCTTTTGAAAAGATGATTTACTCGAATTTAAAAGAAACAAGCCGTTATGTGCCCGATTCTTCGAACGGGCTTTTTTTTTAGAATATGCTTGACACATTATAGTTTTTTAGTTTTGTTTTTGCAACATACATAAAGTAGTATGTTTTTTTTTGTGGTCAGTATTTTTTTAATTTATTTTTGTTTTGCACACTTTATTATACACCAATTCAATATACAACTAAAAAGGAAAAACAAATAATAATAATATTTTTTTATTTCTTGCTCAAAGTATGACCACTATGATCGAATTTTGTGAGTTTATTGGGTAATTAAACTCTTTCTGTAAAACAGAGCTCACATGTCTTTTCAAAAGTACTGTTAATTCGAAAATGATTGTTTGATATATTTTTTTGCTACAACATTAGTCGTAGATCAATATTTTTTTTTTGTTGTTTTTTTGTTTTTGTTGGTGTTATTTGCTATTTATTTATTGTTGCTTTGGAAGCAAACTTAGAATTAAATTTTAAATTCAACAGGAAAAACAATAACAACTGAAACCGATATGAATCATAGTTTATACAACGTATACGACATGAATTAAAACTTTAAAAAGTTGGTCCGGCAAATTTAAACATTGCCCGGCAATATAAAAATTTCCCGCTACATAGTTTATAAGACGTATACGATACAAATTAAAACTTTAAAACGTTGAGCTCGGCAATTTAAACATTGCCTGGCAATTGAAAAATTTCCCGCTACAAAGTTTATAAGACGTATACACAGAGTAGGTATAGAACAGAATGCACAATCCCTATATACGCAGTCACTAAAAGTTACCATATTCCGCAATGCAGCGGTCGCTAGAGACGCTACTATAGTAAAATGTGAAAGGATATCTACGTCTGCCATAAATATATACAATATATATAGGGCCTACATTATCTTTCATTATAGATTTACT
Source organism: Anisus vortex (assembly GCA_949126835.1). Classification (NCBI taxonomy): domain Eukaryota; kingdom Metazoa; phylum Mollusca; class Gastropoda; family Planorbidae; genus Anisus; species Anisus vortex. Next base: position 45,174,143 of record OX421492.1, on the reverse strand, counting down.
TTTATATAAATTTGACTTAATTACCCATTTTGTTTTGAACATTATATGATTAGGCCAATATGATGTAAAAATATTTATTACCCGGTACTGATTTGAAAAAAAAATGGCTTAGACGTAGCTCGGTACCGGTAACTAAATTGCTGCGGCTACCGGTACATAAATATATATACTTTTTAAACCAAAATAAACTTTTAAAATTATGAAGGGAAATAGACATATAATTCATAATGAGTTAATATGAGCTTGTTTATGCTGTTGTTTATCCTTTATGGAGTCAGGAAAGCCATGCAGTTTGACATGCTCTTTTTTACGATAATCAGTCGTTTTCGCATCATTGTTGTAGTTTATTACACAACCGTTTATGCACATTTTGCCTGAAATATTAGCTTTGGGTGTTCGAACTTGTAAATTGGAAGAAAAGGACGCTGTAGGCTAAATAAGCATAAATATAGAGTGTAACCAGGACCACTGCGTTTAAATAGGCTTAGTATGGCGTCGGTATTATTGCCCAAAACAGAAATAAAATGCGATTGCGCATTCTGTTTTATACCTATTCTGTGGACATATACAACACGAATAAAAACGTGAAGGAATTTTGTATTTGCCAGATACAACGTAAGATACCCATTAAAACCATTAATCATTACCCATTATAACAATTTAAAAATATCCCGCTATAAATTACGACGCAAATTAAAACGTGAATATATTTTGTTCTATTCATTCATAAAGTACATTAGCAAAGGTTGAAGCAAAGTTAATTTTAAATGAATACGCAAAATTTGATGACGTCATAACGAAAAGCCGGCTAGCTATCTCTGCGCAAACTTTGATGACGTCATCCTGAAAAAAATCTCAACGCCATCCTTTTTTTTTATTTTTTAGCGCGATCGATCGAAAAACTATAAAAAGTTGGAACGGCAATTTTAACATGAACCCAAAATATGTCGTTTTATTCGCGTTTTTTGACCAAACTGACCACTGCGGTCATTTTAATTTTTTTAAAACCTTGACAGTGTTCACCGCCGTAACGCAAAGAATATTTGTAGCAAATTTCACGTTTTTATGTCCAGTATTTAAAAAGATTATGCGGTATGTACATACCCAGCCAGCCAGCCAGCCAGCCAGCCAGCCACATACATACATATTCCTTTTGAGATTTATATATATACAAGCCGTTATGTGCCCGGTCCTCCGAACCGGCTAAAAGTTATGTTTACATACACTCTAACTACCTGAGTAGTTATAATGAGATTGCCCGCATGACCTACGACACGAATTTAAACGTGAGGTAATTTTTTATTTGCCCGCTACAACATGAATTACCCGTTAAAATCATTACTCATCACCCATTATAACAATTACAAAATTGCCCGCTATAAATTACGACGCAAATTAAAACATGAATATATTTTGTTCTATTCATTGATTAAGAACATTCGACAGTACTTTTTTTTTTTTTAATGATTGTTTGATCTATTTTTTTTACGACAAACATTAAGTCGCAGACCTATGTTGTGTTGTTTTTGTTTATTTGCTATTTATTTATTTATTGTTGCTTTGAAAGCAAACTTAGAATTAAATTTTCTATTCAACATGTAAAACAATAACAAATGAAACCCTTATGAAATAATGTTTATAAAACGTATACGACACGAATTAAATCTTTAAAAATATAGTTCCGGCAATTTGAACATTGCCCGGCAAATTAAACATTACCCGGTAATTTAAACATTGCCCGGTAATTTAAACATTGCCCGGTATTATAAACATTGCCCGGTATTATAAACATTGCCCGATAATTTAAACATTGCCCGGTAATTTAAACATTGCCCGGTAATTTAAACATTGCCCGGTATTATAAACATTGCCCGGTATTATAAACATTGCCCGGTAATTTAAACATTGCCCGGTAATTTAAACATTGCCCGGTATTATAAACATTGCCCGGTATTATAAACATTGCCCGGTAATTTAAACATTGCCCGGTAATTTAAACAATGGCCGTTACCTAGGCGATAAGCCTAAAGGTGCCCAGTTCTCGGAACTTGATAAAATAACCCATGGAGTTATAAACAATAGTCTTAAGCGGGGATAAAGTATTTTCCGGTAACTTATACCATTTAAATATTGCATTCCACAAATAACGACGCAAATTAAAACAAAATTTTGTTCCCTTCTTAAACGCATAAATACGCAAAATTTGATGACGCCATATAATTATAAGCTTAAATATAGAGTGTAACCAGGACCGCTGCGTTTAAATAAGCTTAGTATGGCGTCGGTATTACTGCCCAAAACAGAAATAAAATGCGATTGCGCATTCTGTTTTATACCTATTCTGTGGACATAAACAACACGAATAAAAACGTGAAGGAATTTTGTATTTGCCAGATACAACGTAAGATACCCATTAAAACCATTAATCATTACCCATTATAACAATTTAAAAATATCCCGCTATAAATTACGACGCAAATTAAAACGTGAATAGATTTTGTTTTATTCATTCATAAAGTACATTAGCAAAGGTTGAAGCAAAGTTAATTTTAAATGAATACGCAAAATTTGATGACGTCATAACGAAAAGCCGGCTAGCTATCTCTGCGCAAACTTTGATGACGTCATCCTGAAAAAAATCTCAACGCCATCCTTTTTTTTATTTTTTTAGCGCGATCGATCGAAAAACTATAAAAAGTTGGAACGGCAATTTTAACATGAACCCAAAATATGTCGTTTTATTCGCGTTTTTTTACCAAACTGACCACTGCGGTCATTTTAATTTTTTTTAAACCTTGACAGTGTTCACCGCTGTAACGCAAAGAATATTTGTAGCAAATTTCACGTTTTTATGTCCAGTATTTAAAAAGATTATGCGGTATGTACATACCCAGCCACATACATATTCCTTTTGAGATTTATATATATACAAGCCGTTATGTGCCCGGTCCTCCGAACCGGCTAAAAGTTATGTTTACATACACTCTAACTACTCAGGCAGTTATAATGAGATTGCCCGCATGACCTACGACACGAATTTAAACGTGAGGTGATTTTTTATTTGCCCGCTACAACATGAATTACCCGTTAAAATCATTACTCATCACCCATTATAACAATTACAAAATTGCCCACTATAAATTACGACGCAAATTAAAACATGAATATATTTTGTTCTATTCATTGATAAAGAACATTCGACAGTACTTTTTTTTTTTTTTTAATGATTGTTTGATATATTTTTTTACGACAAACATTAAGTCGCAGACCTATGATGTGTTGTTTTTGTTTATTTGCTATTTATTTATTTATTGTTGCTTTGGAAGCAAACTTAGAATTAAATTTTCTATTCAACATGTAAAACAATAACAAATGAAACCCATATGAAATAATGTTTACAAAACGTATACGACACGAATTAAAACTTTAAAAAGTTAGTTCCGGCAATTCGAACATTGCCCGGCAAATTAAACATTGCCCGGTTATATAAACATTGCCCGGTAATTTAAACATTGCCCGGTAATTTAAACATTGCCCGGTAATTTAAACATTGCCCGGTAATTTAAACATTGCCCGGTAATTTAAACATTGCCCGCTAATTTAAACATTGCCCGGTAATTTAAACATTGCCCGGTAATTTAAACATTGCCCGGTAATTTAAACATTGCCCGTATTATAAACGTTGCCCGATAATTTAAACATTGCCCGGTAATTTAAACAATGGCCGTTACCAAGGCGATAAGCCTAAAGGTGCCCAGTTCTCGGAACTGGATAAAATAACCCATGGAGTTATAAACAATAGTCTTCCATTTAAATATTGCATTCTACAAATTACGACGCAAATTAAAACAACTTCTTAAACGCATAAATACGCAAAATTTGATGACGCCATATAATTATAAGCTTAAATATAGAGTGTAACCAGGACCACTGCGTTTAAATAAGCTTAGTAAGGCGTCGGTATTACTTCCCGAAACAGAAAAAAAAATACTATATCTATTTGCTTTTGTCCTATGTTTGTAAAGTTTTAAATTATTAATTAGCTTTAAGTCATGTATTCACAGTGTAAAGTATTAAAGTAGTGATAGATTAAGAAAATCAACTACAGTATTGGTAGTGTAAAGAATTTATGTTGTTTACGGCACGTAGACAATTTAAACATGAAGAAAATTTGTTCCCGTCATTGAGTTGAGATAATAAAACCCATGCACATAGTTTGATGACGTCAATTTAAACATGAATGAAAAATGTCCCTTCATTGCTATAAAATCCATGCGCAAAGATTGATGACGTCATAAAAATAATCTCAGCGCATCCTTTTTTTTTCTAACTTTGTGACGAAAAACTATAAAAAGTTGTACTGGCAAAGTCAATGTGAATCAAAAGATGTGTTTTATTCGCGTTTTTTGACCAAACTGACCACTGCGGTCATTTTAATTTTTTTAAAACCTTGACAGTGTTCACCGCCGTAACGCAAAGAATATTTGTAGCAAATTTCACGTTTTTATGTCCAGTATTTAAAAAGATTATGCGGTATGTACATACCCACATACATATTCCTTTTGAGATTTATATATATACAAGCCGTTATGTGCCCGATTCTTCGAACGGGCTTTTTTTTAGAATATGCTTGACACATTATAGTTTTTTAGTTTTGTTTTTGCAACATACATAAAGTAGTATGTTTTTTTTTTGTGGTCAGTATTTTTTAAATTTATTATTGTTTTACACACTTTATTATACACCAATTCAATATACAACTAAAAAGGAAAAACAAATAATAATAATTTTTTTTTATTTCTTGCTCAAAGTATTACCACTATGATTGAATTTTGTGAGTTTATTAGGTAATTAAACTCTTTCTGTAAAACAGAACTCACATGTCTTTTAAAAAGTACTGTTAATTCGAAAATGATTGTTTGATATATTTTTTTGCTACAACATTAGTCGTATATAAATATTTTTTTATTTTATTTTTATTTATTTTTATTTTTTTTTTGTTGGTGTTATTTGCTATTTATTTATTGTTGCTTTGGAAGCAAACTTAGAATTAAATTTTAAATTCAACAGGAAAAACAATAACAACTGAAACCGATATGAATCATAGTTTATACAACGTATACGACATGAATTAAAACTTTAAAAAGTTGGTCCGGCAAATTTAAACATTGCCCGGCAATATAAAAATTTCCTGCTACATAGTTTATAAGACGTATACGATACAAATTAAAACTTTAAAACGTTGTGCTCGGCAATTTAAACATTGCCTGGCAATTGAAAATTTCCCGCTACAAAGTTTATAAGACGTATACACAGAATAGGTATAGAACAGAATGCACAATCCCTATATACGCAGTCACTAAAAGTTACCATTTTCCGCAATGCAGCGGTCGCTAGAGACGCTACTATAGTAAAATGAGAAAGGATATCTACGTCTGCCATAAATATATACAATATAAATAGGGCCTACATTATCTTTCATTATAGGCTTACTTTTATATAAATTTGACTTAATTACCCATTTTGTTTTGAACATTATATGATTAGGCCAATATGATGTAAAAATATTTATTACCCGGTACTGATTTGAAAAAAAAATGGCTTAGACGTAGCTCGGTACCGGTAACTAAATTGCTACGGCTACCGGTACATAAATATATATACTTTTTAAACCAAAATAAACTTTTAAAATTATGAAGGGAAATAGGCATATAATTCATAATGAGTTAATATGAGGTTGTTTATGCTGTTGTTTTTCCTTTATGGAGTCGGGAAAGCCATGCAGTTTGACATGCTCTTTTTTACGATAATCAGTCGTTTTCGCATCATTGTTGTAGTTTATTACACAACCGTTTATGCACATTTTCCTGAAATATTAGCTTTGGGTGTTCGAACTTGTAGATTTGAAGAAAAGGACGTTGTAGGCTAAATAAGCATAAATATAGAGTGTAACCAGGACCACTGCGTTTAAATAGGCTTAGTATGGCGTCGGTATTACTGCCCAAAACAGAAATAAAATGCGATTGCGCATTCTGTTTTATACCTATTCTGTGGACACATACAACACGAATAAAAACGTGAAGGAATTTTGTATTTGCCAGATACAACGTAAGATACCCATTCAAACCATTAATCATTACCCATTATAACAATTTAAAAATATCCCGCTATAAATTACGACGCAAATTAAAACGTGAATATATTTTGTTCTATTCATTCATAAAGTACATTAGCAAAGGTTGAAGCAAAGTTAATTTTAAATGAATACGCAAAATTTGATGACGTCATAACGAAAAGCCGGCTAGCTATCTCTGCGCAAACTTTGATGACGTCATCCTGAAAAAAATCTCAACGCCATCCTTTTTTTATTTTTTTAGCGCGATCGATCGAAAAACTATAAAAAGTTGGAACGGCAATTTTAACATGAACCCAAAATATGTCGTTTTATTCGCGTTTTTTGACCAAACTGACCACTGCGGTCATTTTAATTTTTTTAAAACCTTGACAGTGTTCACCGCCGTAACGCAAAGAATATTTGTAGCAAATTTCACGTTTTTATGTCCAGTATTTAAAAAGATTATGCGGTATGTACATACCCAGCCAGCCAGCCAGCCAGCCAGCCAGCCACATATTCCTTTTGAGATTTATATATATACAAGCCGTTATGTGCCCGGTCCTCCGAACCGGCTAAAAGCTATGTTTACATACACTCTAACTACTCAAGCAGTTATAATGAGACTGCCCGCATGACCTACGACATGAATTTAAACGTGAGGTAATGTCTAATTTGCCCGCTACAACATAAAATTACCCGTTAAAATCATTACCCATTACCCATTATAACAATTAAAAAATTGCCCGTTATAAATTACGACGCAAATTAAAACGTAAATATATTTTGTTCTATTCATTGATAAAGAACATTCGACAGTATTTTTATTAAAAAAGAAAATGATTGTTTGATATTGTTTTTTTACGACACGACAAACATTAAGTCGCAGACCTATGTTGTTTTGTTTTTGTTATTTGCTATTTATTTATTATTGTTGCTTTGGAAGCAAACTTAGAATTAAATTTTCTATTCAACACGTAAAACAATAACAAATGAAACCCATATGAAATAATGTTTATAAAACGTATACGACACGAATTAAAACTTTAAAAAGTTAGTTCCGGCAATTTGAACATTGCCCGGCAAATTAAACATTGCCCGGTAATATAAACATTGCCCGGTAATTTAGACATTGTCCGGTAATTTAAACATTGCCCGGTAATTTAAACATTGCCCGGTATTATAAACATTACCCGGTAATTTAAACCTTGCCCGGTAATTTAAACAATGGTTGTTACCAAGGCGATAAGCCTAAAGTTATAATGAGATTTCCCGCTTCACAGTTAATATATACGGCAATTAATAAAACCCCACCCGTTAAAAAGTTTATCGATGTATACGTCACAAATTTAAATGTGAATGACATTTTGTACGCCCGCTACAACCGAAACGAACTGCAACGTGAAATATTGCCCGCTAGAAATGAATTGAAACGTGAAATATTGCCCTCTAGAAAAGAATTGAAACGTGAAATATTTCCCGCTAGAAAGATTTTAATGCGTATACGCCCGCTTCAAACGAATTGAAAAAGCTAAAAGTTATGTTTACATACACTCTTACTACTCAAGCAGTTATAATGAGAATGCACGCAACAACTACAAAAGTTTATATTTCGTATACGACACGAATTAAAACGTGAATATATTTTGTTCTATTCATTCATAAAATACATTAGCAAACATTGAAGCAAAGTTAATTTTAAATGAATACGCAAAATTTGATGACGTCATAACGAAAAGCCGGCTAGCTATCTCTGCGCAAACTTTGATGACGTCATCCTGAAAAAATCTCAACGCCATCCTTTTTTTAATTTGTTTAACGCGATCGATCGAAAAACTATAAAAAGTTGGAACGGCAATTTTAACATGAACCCAAAATATGTCGTTTTATTCGCGTTTTTTGACCAAACTGACCACTGCGGTCATTTTATTTTTTTTAAAACCTTGACAGTGTTCACCGCCGTAACGCAAAGAATTTTTGTAGCAAATTTCACGTTTTTATGTCCAGTATTTAAAAAGATTATGCGGTATGTACATACCCAGCCAGCCAGCCAGCCAGCCACATACATACATACATATTCCTTTTGAGATTTATATATATACAAGCCGTTATGTGCCCGATTCTTCGAACGGGCTTTTTTTTAGAATATGCTTGACACATTATAGTTTTTTAGTTTTGTTTTTGCAACATAAATAAAGTAGTATGTTTTTTTTTTTTGTGGTCAGTATTTTTTAAATTTATTTTTGTTTTGCACACTTTATTATACACCAATTCAATATACAACTAAAAAGGAAAAACAAATAACAATATTTTTTTTTTATTTCTTGCTCAAAGTATGACCACTATGATCGAATTTTGTGAGTTTATTGGGTAATTAAACTCTTTCTGTAAAACAGAACTCACATGTCTTTTAAAAAGTACTGTTAATTCGAAAATGATTGTTTGATATATTTTTTTGCTACAACATTCGTCGTAGATCAATATTTTTTTTATTTTTTTTTGTTTTTGTTGGTGTTATTTGCTATTTATTTATTGTTGCTTTGGAGGCAAACTTAGAATTAAATTTTAAATTCAACAGGAAAAACAATAACAACTGAAACCGATATGAATCATAATTTATACAACGTATAAGACATGAATTAAAACTTTTAAAAGTTGGTCCGGCAAATTTAAACATTGCCCGGCAATATAAAAATTTTCCGCTACATAGTTTATAAGACGTATACGATATAAATTAAAACTTTAAAACGTTGAGCTCGACAATTTAAACATTGCCTAGCAATTGAACAATTTCCCGCTACAAAGTTTATAAGACGTATACACAGAATAGGTATAGAACAGAATGCACAATCCCTATATACGCACTCACTAAAAGTTACCATTTTCCGCAATGCAGCGGTCGCTAGAGACGCTACTATAGTAAAATGAGACATGATATCTACGTCTGCCATAAATATATACAATATATATAGGGCCTACATTATCTTTCGTTATAGGCTTAGTTTTATATAAATTTGACTTAATTACCCATTTTGTTTTGAACATTATATGATTAGGCCAATATGATGTAAAAATATTTATTACCCGGTACTGATTTGAAAAAAAAAATGGCTTAGACGTAGCTCGGTACCGGTAACTAAATTGCTGCGGCTACCGGTACATAAATATATATACTTTTTAAACCAAAATAAACTTTTAAAATTATGAAGGGAAATAGGCATATAATTCATAATGAGTTAATATGAGGTTGTTTATGCTGTTGTTTATCCTTTATGGAGTCAGGAAAGCCATGCAGTTTGACATGCTCTTTTTTACGATAATCAGTCGTTTTCGCATCATTGTTGTAGTTTATTACACAACCGTTTATGCACATTTTGCCTGAAATATTAGCTTTGGGTGTTCGAACTTGTAGATTTGAAGAAAAGGACGTTGTAGGCTAAATAAGCATAAATATAGAGTGTAACCAGGACCGCTGCGTTTAAATAAGCTTAGTATGGCGTCGGTATTACTGCCCAAAACAGAAATAAAATGCGATTGCGCATTCTGTTTTATACCTATTCTGTGGACATATACAACACGAATAAAAACGTGAAGGAATTTTGTATTTGCCAGATACAACGTAAGATACCCATTAAAACCATTAATCATTACCCATTATAACAATTTAAAAATATCCCGCTATAAATTACGACGCAAATTAAAACGTGAATATATTTTGTTCTATTCATTCATAAAGTACATTAGCAAAGGTTGAAGCAAAGTTAATTTTAAATGAATACGCAAAATTTGATGACGTCATAACGAAAAGCCGGCTAGCTATCTCTGCGCAAACTTTGATGACGTCATCCTGAAAAAAATCTCAACGCCATCCTTTTTTTTATTTTTTTAGCGCGATCGATCGAAAAACTATAAAAAGTTGGAACGGCAAATTCAACATGAACCCAAAATATGTCGTTTTTTTCGCGTTTTTTGACCAAACTGACCACTGCGGTCATTTTAATTTTTTTAAAACCTTGACAGTGTTCACTGCCGTAACGCAAAGAATTTTTGTAGAAAATTTCACGTTTTTATGTCCAGTATTTAAAAAGATTATGCGGTATGTACATACCCAGCCAGCCAGCCAGCCACATACATATTCCTTTTGAGATTTATATATATACAAGCCGTTATGTGCCCGATTCTTCGAACGGGCTTTTTTTTAGAATATGCTTGACACATTATAGTTTTTTAGTTTTGTTTTTGCAACATACATAAAGTAGTATGTTGTTTTTTTGTGGTCAGTATTTTTTAAATTTATTTTTGTTTTGCACACTTTATTATACACCAATTCAATATACAACTAAAAAGGAAAAACCAATAATAATAATTTTTTTTTATTTCTTGCTCAAAGTATGACCACTATGATCGAATTTTGTGAGTTTATTGGGTAATTAAACTCTTTCTGTAAAACAGAACTCACATGTCTTTTAAAAAGTACTGTAAATTCGAAAATGATTGTTTGATATATTTTTTCGCTACAACATTAGTCGTAGATCAATATTTTTTTTTCGTTTTTTTTTTTGTTTTTTGTTGGTGTTATTTGCTATTTATTTATTGTTGCTTTGGAAGCAAACTTATAATTAAATTTTAAATTCAACAGGAAAAACAATAACAACTGAAACCGATATGAATCATAGTTTATACAACGTATACGACATGAATTAAAACTTTAAAAAGTTGGTCCGGCAAATTTAAACATTGCCCGGCAACATAAAAATTTCCCGCTAAATAGTTTATAAGACGTATACGATACAAATTAAAACTTTAAAACGTTGAGCTCGGCAATTTAAACATTGCATGGCAATTGAAAAATTTCCCGATACAAAGTTTATAAGACGTATACACAGAATAGGTATAGAACAGAATGCACAATCCCTATATACGCAGTCACTAAAAGTTACCATTTTACGCAATGCAGCGGTCGCTAGAGACGCTACTATAGTAAAATGAGAAATGATATCTACGTCTGCCATAAATATATACAATATATACAGGGCCTACATTATCTTTCATTATAGGCTTACTTTTATATAAATTTGACTTAATTACCCATTTTGTTTTGAACATTATATGATTAGGCCAATATGATGTAAAAATATTTATTACCCGGTACTGATTTGAAAAAAAAATGGCTTAGACGTAGCTCGGTACCGGTAACTAAATTGCTACGGCTACCGGTACATAAATATATATACTTTTTAAACCAAAATAAACTTTTAAAATTATGAAGGGAAATAGGCATATAATTCATAATGAGTTAATATGAGGTTGTTTATGCTGTTGTTTATCCTTTATGGAGTCAAGAAAAGCCATGCAGTTTGACATGCTCTTTTTTTACGATAATCAGTCGTTTTCGCATCATTGTTGTAGTTTATTACACAACCGTTTATGCACATTTTGCCTGAAATATTAGCTTTGGGTGTTCGAACTTGTAAATTTGAAGAAAAGGACGTTGTAGGCTAAATAAGCATAAATATAGAGTGTAACCAGGACCGCTGCGTTTAAATAAGCTTAGTATGGCGTCGGTATTACTGCCCAAAACAGAAATAAAATGCGATTGCGCATTCTGTTTTATACCTATTCTGTGGACATATACAACACGAATAAAAACGTGAAGGAATTTTTTATTTGCCAGATACAACGTAAGTTACCCATTAAAACCATAAATCATTACCCATTATAACAATTAAAAAATATCCCGCTATAAATTACGACGCAAATTAAAACGTGAATATATTTTGTTCTATTCATTCATAAAGTACATTAGCAAAGGTTGAAGCAAAGTTAATTTTAAATGAATACGCAAAATTTGATGACGTCATAACGAAAAGCCGGCTAGCTATCTCTGCGCAAACTTTGATGACGTCATCCTGAACAAAATCTCAACGCCATCCTTTTTTTAATTTTTTTAGCGCGATCGATCGAAAAACTATAAAAAGTTGGAACGGCAATTTTAACATGAACCCAAAATATGTCGTTTTTTTCGCGTTTTTTGACCAAACTGACCACTGCGGTCATTTTAATTTTTTTAAAACCTTGACAGTGTTCACCGCCGTAACGCAAAGAATATTTGTAGCAAATTTCACGTTTTTATGTCCAGTATTTAAAAAGATTATGCGGTATGTACATACCCAGCCAGCCAGCCAGCCAGCCACATACATACATATTCCTTTTGAGATTTATATATATATATGATATGATATGATATGATATGATATGATAAGAAATATTTTGATTTCGCGTAAAAAATGCCTGTGCAACTTTTTATACTTTTTCGGCGCAAAGCTAGAAAAAAAAATGCGCTAAGATTATTTTTAGAACAATTCATACTGAGTAAGGAGATATTTTTGAGATTTGCGACACAGATATTTTTTCTGTACGTTTCATTTGCAGTAGTCAATCAATTATTTAATTACATGATGGTAAACTTAGTTTGCAAATAAAGGGAGTATAATAAAAACTTTGTTTTTATGGTTTTCTTGTTACTCCCTTTATTTTAAGTTGCATTTTCTGTCTGTCTGATTGCAATCATGCGTCGATTGTCGATCGTCGTGGAAGCAAGAATGGGCTTCGATTTTTCGACCACTTCCCGTGGTCCAATCGAGCTGAAATTTGGACAGCAGATTTGGGGCGCCTAACAATACATCCTATCAAATTTTCAGTTAAAACGACTTAATAATACTACACTTATAACAATATTCATTTCTGTACGTTTCATTTCCAGTAGTCAATCAATTATTTAATTACATGATGGTAAACTTAGTTTGCAAATAAAGGGAGTCTAATGAAAACTTCGTTTTTATGGTTTTCTTGTTAAATTTATGCACTGTTGTTTTACATACACATGATGTTAAAGTACAAGCGCCTCCTCGTTATTACCGAACGAAGATCGGTCGACCTGGTACTGAATATTATGACGCATGAGCTAAGAAGAGAATCAATAGAAAATTAGCGAATTGGGTGGAATGAATGAATGAATGAATGAATGAATGAATGAATGAAGTTTCCTGCCAGGTTGACCGTCGTGCATAAAACAATAAGTTCTGAAGATTCCGTATTTTATTTATGATAATATTGTAATATTCTAATTTAGGCCGACATAAGCTTTATCTATTTAATACTATTTTAAAATAATGAGTTTTTATTTATATTCAATACTAATATAACACTGATTTAATAAGGATTTCAAATATTTTTCAAATTACAAATTACATATTTTATATATCTAGCGCTATTCATAACAATCTGTCTTCGAATGTGCTTTACATCGATCATATGTTATTAAAATAAATCGATTAAGTAAGTTTTTAATTGTTTTTTTTTATATCAATATTATTCGCTTGTTTTATTGTGTTCGGAAGTTCGTTCAACCACATAGGTGCTACGACGCTGTAGGAGCGAGCTGCAAATGGTTTTTTAATTACTTTAATAGTTCCGAACAACTTTTGCATCCGTTTTGGAGCCTTTGTAGTTTTTTTCAAATCACACTCTAGCAGTCCAATGTATAGACAGTTCACGTAGTATAAATGAGATATTACCAGGCCTACGATTAATGTCTCACATGCCCCTTTCGTTAAAATGTTTCTAATTCTTTTAATCTTTGAAGATTCTGCATTGCATATTTACATTTGTTTATATTCTTTGAGGGTTAAATTTTTATCTAAATATACTCAGAGAGTTGTATTTGAGTTGTTTTAATAATATCCACATAGCTAATTTGTTAGGCTTTTTTTTATTTGTTGTTTTGCTCCAAAGAGAATGAATTCAGTTTTTGATGTGTTCATTTTTAATCCAGAGTTTGATGTCTCGCAGATTTTTCAAAAAAAAAATAAATCTTTAAGGCATGATTGTCGGCACATCCATGTACATCTATGTTTTCTGGATGTCTTTTTGCATTGTGGAAGCATATAGAGGATATATCACTGACCCAGCGCACGAACCCTACGGGATTGAAAAAGCCAATGGTTTTGGTTTAGAGTACGCTACTCCAACATGAACTTTGCAGCTTCTTTGCCTTAGGTAGCTTTCAAACCGGTTTAGAGCTTGTCCTTTATTGCCTAATTTAACTTATAATACATATAATAAAATTTCATGGCCCTCTGTATCTATTGCTATCAATGCAGTTACCTCCTAACATTCCCTTGCTCATAAAAGATCATTCATTAATTTGACCAGAGCAGCTACACAACTATAGTGTGGTCTGAAGGCTGATTGATAATCGGGATTTAGATAATTTTTATTGCAGTACTCGGTACTCCATTAGTAGAATTAATTCTAAAACTTTTGGAAAGATAAGGCAAGTTGCTTACAGGTCTGTAGTTATTAGCAATGAGGTCTAGCCCAGCTTTCTTAATCAGTGGTCTGATCATTGCAGTCTTCAAGCATGTTGTAAAGGTTCCTTGTTCCAGTGATGAATTTATTATATTTGTGAACATCTTATAAAAAGTTTGTCTTCATCTTTATAGAGAAAATGACATAGAGACAGGTTGGCTTTATATATAATAAATATATATATACATCGTCGTCGTCGGCGGTGGCATCCGTCCGTCTCGAGAGACGATGGTGTAGCTTCATGGGTGAAGTATCCAACTGCACCACGGAGAATGGCTGTGTAGACCAACCCGGGAGTGGCAATCCCTGCCGTACTTGAGGCATTTGATCTCGGATAGTTGTTTTGTAGCGGGTGTTTCCGCCTCGCTCTTTTCTGAATGGCAGTCTCATTACGCCCAGTTTCTGCGCACGATTTGCCACGCCTAACTGCGAGCCTCCAGGTTGGTCGGTCAGCAGCTTGACATTCCAATGTGCATAGGTCCTTGAAGCGCAGTTTCGGGCGCCATATATATAAAGTCGTAACTATAATGAGATTTTGTTTGGTCTGTGAGTCAATAAAGTTGTAACTATAATGAGATTTTGTTTGGTCTGTGAGTCATAAAGAATAAAGTTGTAACTATAATGATATTTTGTTTGGTCTGTGAGTCATAAAGAATAAAGTTGTAACTATAATGAGATTTTATTTGGTCTGTGAGTCATAAAGAATAAAGTTGTAACTATAATGAGATTTTATTTGGTCTGTGAGTCATAAAGAATAAAGTTGTAACTATAATGAGATTTTATTTGGTCTGCGAGTCATAAAGAATAAAGTTGTAACTATAATGAGATTTTATTTGGTCTGTGAGTCATAAAGAATAAAGTTGTAACTATAATGAGATTTTGTTTGGTCTGTGAGTCATAAAGTTGTAACTATAATGAGATTTTGTTTGGTCTGTGAGTCATAAAGAATAAAGTTGTAACTACAATGATATTTTTTTATGCGCTGTTATTAAAATCACATTATTTGTAGTTACACGCCTGCTCATCAAACCTTTTTACCCTTGTCCCTTGGGGAAGGAAGGTTTCCATAATATATGAACATATGGTCGAAAAAAAGGTTACAATAAAAAAACTTATTTACTCACTGAGATAAATTAGATTCTTTATCTACATTTTTAAAGGTACAAAGTAAATAATCTTTTGATAATAGTTGGATTTCTAATTCATTCAGCGTGCCAACAGCTTAAATATCATCCTGTTCTAGCACTCAATTTTTTGTTGAAGAGACTTGCCCTTTTGTGTGTCTTCTAAGTGACATTGGTTATCTCTTGCTGTACCAAGTTTTGCAGGTTGTCTTAGGTTGCGGACCCTGATATAAGAGCAGACATAAACCTTTTTTTTCATATTTAACTATCATTCATAGAAAAGAACTAATTCAAACTAAGAATGCAAAGTATCTAGGAGTAATAATAAATGATAAGTTATCTTGGAATCCTCATTTTGATAACGTAATTACAAATCAAATAAAACATTATTATTTATAAAAAGGAACTTTTACAAATGTAATCAGAACATAAAACTAAAATGCTATCTCACATTAGTTAGGCCTATACTAGAATATGTAGCATCTGTTTGGGACCCATCAACCAAAGAAAACGTTTTAAAAAATTATAACAAATTCAAAAAAGAGCGGCAAGGTTCATAACTAGTAAATATTCCTAATTAACAAGAGTAACACCATTTATTAGTCAAATCACTAAACCTAGAAACACTAGAGGACAGAAGGCCAAAGAGTAAAGTAGTAATAATACATAAGGCATTAAACTCTAATTTAGAAATACATCCCAATAACAAACTGTTGCAAAGCTCAGATAAACATAAAGACTAAAATACTTTCCTTATCCCTTATGCGAGAAAAAATGCTGACTAGTAGGCCTACTCTTTCTTCCCGAGTGGCATTCGAGCATGGAATGGGTTGTCAGAACAAACCAGGAAAACCAGTAACTTAACATCATTTAAGACATCAATAACAATGCAATACTAGACTCGGACCACGGATGCGCGTAGGACGCAATAATCTTCTTTATAGAAGGAGCGTCTGTAATGTATAAGATAAGAGTTTATATGATATATAAACATTATTAGTGAAGATGTATCGATTCTTATTTTGAAAACACCAAGACAAGAAACCTACTGTTTTAATAAACGTATCATTCAAATTATTACAGACATCTAAACGAATTAAACAATAATATATATATATATATGTTACGGCCAAAGCCCGAAGTGCGGCCAGATCGAGGCGCTTGGTCAATGTCCGATGTGCTTGAAATTGTCAGTGTTTACGCTACTTTGGCCGGCCACTTCGCGATGTGGCTGGCAATCCCTGGCCAATGTCCGATGTGCTGATACAAGAACGTTCGGTAGGCGGCACAGGTGTGACGATAATTTTCTGTTCATCTTCTGCTTTTCAGAGAAAGTGCTGCCGAAGTGGTCACTAATTATCAAGGAAATTAATTATCACACGATTTAGTAAACTATCTACCTGGATAAAAACACCATTTGCGTCATAAATTGACTGGATGGTGTCTGTGAGTAGAGGATTGACTTCTGATAATCCACAAAGGTGGTCAGGTCAGGCAGGAGCGACAGTATTTTTATCTAGCCATTGTCCGCGCGGTCTAGTTTCATGTGTTGTATAAACACCACCAAGTGCTCAACAAATCTATGCAAATGTAGAAATAACAAACTGCTGTGCAATTAGAAATGCCATAAAAGTTTATCTTGTTGTAACAAGTGATTATAGATCTAAAATGTACTATGATAGATGAACATGACTGATTTTGTAATTTAGTATAAATAAAGATGGATAATTTACTATAATAATCTAATTTGACTGATTTTTTAATTTATTTTAATTAAATATTGTTAATTTACTATAATAAACTAATTTAACTGATTTTGTAATTTAGCTTTATTATTAATCAATATAAGCCTAATGTGATAATTACGGTATACAAACACTCAAAATCTGTTCATGACCTTCTTAAATCGCGCTTTGGCCGATCGCCCCTGGCCATTCCGCGATCTGGCCGGCCAAGGTCCGAAATCAAGAACAGATCGGGCTTAGCCCTGTCAAATGTGAGGTGATATTGGCCACTTCGCGATCTGGCCCGATCTGGCCGACTTCGGGCTTTGGCCGTAACATATATAAAAACATTACTCAATTTAACGTTAAGAAAGAAACAATTTACTGCTGTTAACAAAACACATTAAACATATTTTAGATCAGGAATTGTTTCAAATTCGATGTCTCTATGTTCTTTATATAACGTGTGTTTCGATCCTCTTCTAAGACAATATGTACATGTTTTCTTTTTAAATCTTTTTTTTATCCACTATTTCGTCGTAGTAAAGCCAGTCAGTAGTGTTAAATATTTGAACACACGTGATTAGCAACACTCAAACAAAAGAGCTCCCTCAGCAGTGCCTTTACAAGCTTATGTGGCGCTCCAGGGCAAACGTTTCAGCGCCGCCCCCTTGCATACTGTAATTGCTTGTTTAGTGCTATATTTGCTATATTTAGTCTACATTTGCCCCCCTCAGGAAGTGCCGCCCCCGGGCATATGCCCCCCTCTGCCCCCCCCCCATGTGAGGGCACTGTCCCTCAGCTAACACCACGACATTCTACTTGTCCTCATGAGTAGCCAATCTTCATATGTAAGAACTCGCAGTGGGAATTCTTCTAACTTGTAATGCCCCCCCCCATTCCCTCACCACCTCCTCAACAAACGTGTCTATATTTATCCTGCGATTTCCAAATTCATATAAACTCTAAATCTCCATTAGGTATAATGCTTCTTTTAAACATCAGAAAATGATGATGAATCAAATAATACTAAACTATATGTTGACTTCAACTTTTGTTCAGCTTAAATGACAAATTGTTTCTCTTATTTTTATTACGTTTGGCGTCCAAAATTTTACTTGTGTATATGTGTGTCTCCTTGTGTCTGTGTGTGTGTGTTGTATTTGAGTGTATGTTTTTCTATGTAGGCATAATTAATTGAAAAGCGATTCTACTGTCTGAAAAAATTAGCTTTTCACATTTAACATCAAATTTTTATATGGTTCTACTTTTTCTTTTTAACTTAGTAACCTAAATAATTTTTTTTAAATCTATTTTATTTAAACATTATAAAGTAGTTTAATGTTCTTGGGTTCGGTTGCTATTTAAAATTGATGTAGACTTCGACAATTGTTATTGGAGTATTTCTGTGATAAGTGCAAAGATCTAATCATATCTTACAGCGTTAAAATAATTGGATAAGCGCCTTTAGGCGTTAGTCCAGGTGTAATTTTAGAAATGGAAGATATCAATGCCCTACGCATTGTAACTTAAGGATACCAAAAACTGAAATGAGTGGTTATATCACGAATAGAAACTTATCATGGCGAAAAATGAAATGTGTGGTTATATCACGAATAGAAACTTATCATGGCGAAAAATGAAATGTGTGGTTATATCACGAATAGAAACTTATCATGGCGAAAAATGAAATGTGTGGTTATATCACGAATAGAAACTTATCATGGCGAAAAATGAAATGTGTGGTTATATCACGAATAGAAACTTATCATGGCGAAAAATGAAATGTGTGGTTATATCACGAATAGAAACTTATCATGGCGAAAAATGAAATGTGTGGTTATATCACGAATAGAAACTTATCATGGCGAAAAATGAAATGTGTGGTTATATCACGAATAGAAACTTATCATGGCGAAAAATGAAATGTGTGGTTATATCACGAATAGAAACTTATCATGGCGAAAAATGAAATGTGTGGTTATATCACGAATAGAAACTTATCATGGCAAAAAATGAAATGTGTGGTTATATCACGAATAGAAACTTATCATGGCGAAAAATGAAATGTGTGGTTATATCACGAATAGAAACTTATCATGGCGAAAAATGAAATGTGTGGTTATATCACGAATAGAAACTTATCATGGCGAAAAATGGAATGTGTGGTTATATCACGAATAGAAACTTATCATGGCGAAAAATGAAATGTGTGGTTATATCACGAATAGAAACTTATCATGGCGAAAAATGAAATGTGTGGTTATATCACGAATAGAAACTTATCATCGCGAAACTCTAATAAGTGGTTATATCACGAATAGAAACTTATCATCGCAAAACTCTAATGTGTGGTTATATCACGAATAGAAACTTATCATCGCAAAACTCTAATGTGTGGTTATATCACGAATAGAAACTTATCATCGCAAAACTCTAATGTGTTGTTATACCACGAATAGAAACTTATCATCGCAAAACTCTAATGTGTGGTTATATCACGAATAGAAACTTATCATCGCAAAACTCTAATGTGTGGTTATATCACGAATAGAAACTTATCATCGCAAAACTCTAATGTGTTGTTATACCACGAATAGAAACTTATCATCGCAAAACTCTAATGTGTGGTTATATCACGAATAGAAACTTATCATCGCAAAACTCTAATGTGTGGTTATATCACGAATAGAAACATATCATCGCAAAACTCTAATGTGTGGTTATATCACGAATAGAAACTTATCATCGCAAAACTCTAATGTGTGGTTATATCACGAATATAAACTTATTATCGCAAAACTCTAATGTGTGGTTATATCACGAATAGAAACTTATCATCGCAAAACTCTAATGTGTTGTTATATCACGAATAGAAACTTATCATCGCAAAACTCTAATGTGTTGTTATATCACGAATATAAACTTATCATCGCAAAACTCTAATGTGTGGTTATATCACGAATAGAAACTTATCATCGCAAAACTCTAATGTGTTGTTATATCACGAATATAAACTTATCATCGCAAAACTCTAATGTGTTGTTATATCACGAATATAAACTTATCATCGCAAAACTCTAATGTGTTGTTATATCACGAATATAAACTTATCATCGCAAAACTCTAATGTGTGGTTATATCACGAGTATAAACTTATCATCGCAAAACTCTAATGTGTGGTTATATCACGAATAGAAACTTATCATCGCAAAACTCTAATGTGTTGTTATATCACGAATATAAACTTATCATCGCAAAACTCTAATGTGTGGTTATACCACGAATATAAACTTATCATCGCAAAACTCTAATGTGTTGTTATATCACGAATATAAACTTATCATCGCAAAACTCTAATGTGTTGTTATATCACGAATATAAACTTATCATCGCAAAACTCTAATGTGTGGTTATACCACGAATATAAACTTATCATCGCAAAACTCTAATGTGTGGTTATACCACGAATAGAAACTTATCATCGCAAAACTCTAATGTGTTGTTATATCACGAATATAAACTTATCATCGCAAAACTCTAATGTGTGGTTATACCACGAATATAAACTTATCATCGCAAAACTCTAATGTGTGGTTATACCACGAATAGAAACTTATCATCGCAAAACTCTAATGTGTTGTTATATCACGAATATAAACTTATCATCGCAAAACTCTAATGTGTTGTTATATCACGAATATAAACTTATCATCGCAAAACTCTAATGTGTTGTTATATCACGAATATAAACTTATCATCGCAAAACTCTAATGTGTGGTTATATCACGAATAGAAACTTATCATCGCAAAACTCTAATGTGTGGTTATATCACGAATAGAAACTTATCATCGCAAAACTCTAATGTGTTGTTATATCACGAATATAAACTTATCATCGCAAAACTCTAATGTGTTGTTATATCACGAATATAAACTTATCATCGCAAAACTCTAATGTGTTGTTATATCACGAATATAAGCTTATCATCGCAAAACTCTAATGTGTGGTTATATCACGAATAGAAACTTATCATTGCAAAACTCTAATGTGTGATTATACCACGAATAGAAACTTATCATCGCAAAACTCTAATGTGTGGTTATATCACGAATAGAAACTTATATTCGCACAACTCTAATGTGTGGTTATACCACGAATAGAAACTTATCATGTCAAAAACTCAAATATGTGGTTAGCCCACGATGTACAGATCTTATAATTTTGTTTCTGAAATCAAGCCGACAATCACATCGTCTGCACATTCTATAACTGAAAGGCGTCTAGGCGTGGTACTACTTTTATGTATTTACACCATGTTCATTTTCCTTTTCATTTCCATTATATATTTACACATAATTTATTGGATGAATACATGCTGGAACCGATTCTAAGTAACCATAGTTATTTATATATATAAACTGATTTGTTTCAAAAGGTAATGCTTAACTTTAATTATTCATCACATTGTCAGTTAGCAAGACAATTGTGTAGTAATAAGTGTGTACCGTGAAGGGGGGGGGGGGGGTTGAAAGTGACATCATGCAGAGAATGGATTTTTTTCTATGTAACTAATTGTGACAAATCAATACAAAAAATCATGGTCTCATAATGCTTTGACCTTAGTAGTAGAATAGTCTATACTATATAAAAACAGTTTTGTATCTCTGTGCAGCTATAAAAAAAAAGCAAAAGACAAACTCAAACATTTAATGGGCCTAGAGACTAGCATACGTTAAAAATAAAAGCAACAAAAATTCCAAATATCAGATCAACATATAAAAAGTTATTACTCTAATTAGAATATAGGTTTTTCAAACTATTACGTTTTATTAGTGGGAGTTTTATAGATAATTGATGTTAACCTTTTGTTGTTGTATTAATAGTTTTACATTTTATATTTATATGTTTCTTTACTATCACGGTATCGGCGTGACTTTGTTTAGTTTTTATTTAAATTAATTAGGTCATGTCCTTTTGTAGTAGGCCTATTAGTCTAGTAGTCGAAGAGATATTTTTTCTTTTCAGTTCAAGGGAACTTAAAAATAGAAAAGTTATATTTGTATATATTTATAAAGTATAATAATGGTTGTAAATTAAGTGATTCGCTCTTTTTTGGGTTCTATTTCTGTAGTGATGATTAGATTATTTTTTATGTTAACAAATTTTGTAGCACATTTAAAAAGTAGGCTCATGCTAAGTCCACATTATTTGCTATTAACATTATGAGGTGGAGGAATGAAAAATAATCCTTATTACCGAAATACTTTGTGTGATTGAGTGAATATGACCAATTTTAAATTAATTTCCGTTAGTTTATTTTGAAGCAATATATTTTAGTAAGTAAATATTTTCCACTTTCCTTAGATGAACAAGATCAACATTACATCTAGACCTATATAGGCTATTGATAATTTTTGTGATATATTGATCATAGTTCTGAAATATTGATCAGTGTGGTGATATATTGATTAGTGTGGTGAAATATTGATCAGTGTGGTGAAATATTGATAATAGTTGTAAAATATTGATCAGTGTGGTGAAATATTGATCAGTGTGGTGAAATATTGATCGGTGTGATGATATATTGATCAGTGTGGTAAAATATTGATCAGTTTGGTGATATATTGATCAGTTTGGTGATATATTGATAATAGTTGTAAAGTGTGGTGAAATATTGACCAATGTGGTGAAATATTGATCAGTGTGGTGAAATATTGATCATATGCTGAAATATCGATCATTTGATGAAATCTTGATAAGTGTGGCGCAATATTGATCAGTGTGGTGAAATATTGATCAGTGTGGTGATATATTGATAAGTGTGGCGCAATATTGATCAGTGTAGTGAAATATTGATCAGTGTGATGATATATTGATCAGTGTAGTGAAATATTGATCAGTGTGGTGATATATTGATCAGTGTGGTGAAATATTGATCAGTGTGATGATATATTGATCAGTGTGGTGAAATATTGATCAGTGTGGTGATATATTGATCAGTGTGGTGATATATTGATAATAGTTGTGAAATATTGATCAGTGTGGTGAATAATTGATCAGTGTGGTGATATATTGATAATAGTTGTGAAATATTGATCAGTGTGGTGATATTTTGATCAGTGTGGTGAAATATTGATCAGTGTGGTGATATATTGATCAGTGTGGTGAAATATTGATTAGTGTGGTGATATATTGATCATTGTGGTGAAATATTGATCAGTGTGGTGATATATTGATCATGTGGTGAAATATTGATCAGTGTGGTGAAATATTGATCAGTGTGGTGATATATTGATCAGTGTGGTGAAATATTGATCAGTGTGATGAAATATTGATCAGTGTGGTGATATATTGATCAGTGTGGTGAAATATTGATCGGTGTGCTGATATATTGATCAGTGTGGTAAAATATTGATCAGTTTGGTGATATATTGATCAGTGTGGTGATATATTGATAATAGTTGTAAAATAGTGATCAGTGTGGTGAAATATTGATCAGTGTGGTAAAATATTGATCAGTTTGGTGATATATTGATCAGTGTGATGATATATTGATCAGTGTGGTAAAATATTGATCAGTTTGGTGATATATTGATCAGTGTGGTGATATATTGATAATAGTTGTAAAATATTGATCAGTGTGGTGAAATATTGATCAGTGTGATGAAATATTGATCATTGTGGTGAAATATTGATCAGTGTGGTGATATATTGATCATTGTGGTGAAATATTGATCAGTGTGGTGAAATATTGATCAGTGTGGTGAAATATTGATCAGTGTGAAAAAATCCTTGATTTACTCCTGTGTGAATTTCATGCTTATCTAAGCGAGATTTAGGAAGAGGGAGTCATGCATCATGATACGACAGATGTACAAACATAAGAAGGGACTGCAACAACTACAGGGGTATATTACTGTAGGGTAGATATATTTGCACAGGTGATCTTGGCAGAGAAAATAATATACAAAGATCAGCCGTGTCTGTTTCGTGATATTCTCGCTAAGAAAAGTCCAGAGTGCCGGCTGGTCCAGCGGTTAGAACACCGGACTGTCAACCAAAAAAACCATCGGACAGGTCGCGGGTTCGAGCCCTGCCACCGGCGGATCCCTGTCGCCCTGCAGGAGTTTTGGGACTAGTAGACGTAATAATCTACTAGAGCGCACTGAGCATGCTACTAGCATGATAGAAGCGCTAAATAAAAACAATTATTAAGATCGATTCTTTCTTGCATTCATAGATCTGATGAAGGCGTTTGACCTTGTAAGCAGCGATGGACTCTTCATTCAACATACTGTCAAAGACTTGTGGGGAGGTTGTGTGAGTCTAAACAATTTCTGATTCTATCAATCTTCATTATAAATTATTTTATCAATAATTCTATCGTTTATTCTATCAATAATTCTATCAATGATTCTATCAATAATTCTATCAATAATTCTATCAATAATTCTATCAATGATTCTACCAATGATTCTACCAATGATTCTATCAATGACTCATTCTATCAATGATTCTATCAATAATTCTATCAATGATTCTATTAATAATTCTATCAATGATTCTATCAATAATTCTATCAATAATTCTATCAATGATTCTATTAATGAGTCTACCAATGAGTCTACCAATGATTCTATCAATAATTCTATCAATGATTCTATCAATGATTCTATCAATAATTCTATCAATAATTCTATCAATGATTCTATCAATAATTCTATCAATGATTCTATCAATAATTCTATCAATAATTCTATCAATGATTCTATCAATGATTCTATCAATGATTCTATCAATGATTCTATCAATAATTATATCAATAATTCTATCAATAATTATATCAATAATTCTATCAATAATTCTATTAATAATTCTATCAATAATTCTATCAATAATTCTATCAATGATTCTATCAATGATTCTATCTATTATTTTATCTAAGTTATAGTAATGTAACAAAGAAGATATTAAGATTTGTTCATATTTGTTGTATTTTTGTTTCACAATCAATTGGGATGAAAAGCATGAAATGAAATATTAAACAGTTTCTAAACATAAACTTGAATAACAATATAGTAGAGATGAATAGCAATACAGAAATAAACAAATGGCTTAAAAAACATTTTTTTTGTATGCTTCAAGTTTAAGTACCGTAGAAAATTAAAAATAATTTGTGAATGAAGTTCTATGCTGATAGCATAATAATTAGAAATAATAAGTTAACTTTAATCATTGAACAGTCACTTTTATGATATTAAATTCAGCATTTCCAAGTCTAAATGTTGAAAATTGATTAGGTATTAGCTACTAGATATGTACACATTTTCAATGAAGTAAAAGGCAATGCTAAACATTAATACAAGTATTTTTGTAAATGAACTTGCCACTGGTACTATGAAACAATCATTGCTTTCATATTCATTTCAACCAGAAACAAAATTATATTTTAAAAGGATAGAGTCCCCTTAATTTGTTGGTTTCTAAATCTACTAGGCTGCCAGTCTTAAGTTCTGTGGCTAGAATCTAGTAAGTCAATTGAGGTGTCTGGAATCTACGCAGTTATAATTACTTAATATTTGTACATAAAAGCTAAAGGTATCTGAGCAATCCATATTTGTGGGACAGACGCAGTAGCTGGTAAAAGCAGAGGACCAGGATTGGCCTTAGTATTGCTTGGGGTCCTAAAGGAGCTCTCATGGGTCAGTGGTTCCACTCTTATGAACATGTAGATTTCCAAATACAACCCTAAAATGATCCACGTTGTAATGTTACCATTGTATTTCATTTCTTGTAACAAAATTTTCAAAAATAAATTTAAGTGGTCTAACCACAAAACGTTTCTTTAGTTTTGAGAATGAAACGAGCCAATCGAACTGAGTGATACATATAGATCTTGGTGAAGCTAAGCAAACACATGATTGGAAACAAAAATTATTTATGATTTCAACAAAACTATTTTTAGATGATGATTGTATGCATTGTTCCTGTAGCAATGTCACAGTAGTTAGCACTAAGTGAGGTGTTGTCCTGACAAGTACATCTGTTTGTGTGACTATCAAATATAGGAATAAGAGCAGTTTATGTAATTGGATTACTTTACATATAAAGATTTGGGACTTGGTGGTACAGAGACAGCCCTGGGACTTGGTGGTACAGTGGTAGCCCTGGGACTTGGTGGTACAGTGGTAGCCCTGGGACTTGGTAGTACAGAGACAGCCCTGAAACTTGGTGGTCCAAAGGTAGCCCTGGGACTTGGTGGTACAGAGACAGCCCTGGGACTTGGTGGTACAGAGACAGACCTGGAACTTGGTGGTCCAGTGGTAGCCCTGAGACTTGGTGGTACAGAGACAGCCCTGGGACTTGGTGGTACAGAGACAGACCTGGAACTTGGTGGTCCAGTGGTAGCCCTGGGACTTGGTAGTACAGAGACAGCCCTGAAACTTGGTGGTCCAAAGGTAGCCCTGGGACTTGGTGGTACAGAGACAGCCCTGGGACTTGGTGGTACAGAGACAGCCCTGGAACTTGGTGGTTCAGTGGTAGCCCTGGGACTTGGTGGTACAGAGACAGCCCTGGGACTTGGTAGTACAGAGACAGCCCTGAAACTTGGTGGTCCAAAGGTAGCCCTGGGACTTGGTGGTACAGAGACAGCCCTGGGACTTGGTGGTACAGAGACAGCCCTGGAACTTGGTGGTTCAGTGGTAGCCCTGGCACTTGGTGGTACAGAGACAGCCCTGGAACTTGGTGGTCCGGTGGTAGCCCTGGGACTTGGAGGTACAGAGACAGCCCTGGAGCTTGGTGGTCCAGTGGTAGTCCTTGGACTTAGTGGTACAAAGACAGACCTGGGACATGGTGGTACAGAGACAGCCCTGGAACTTGATGGTCCAGAGGTAGCCCTGGGACTTGGTGGTACAGAGACAGCCATGGAACTTGGTGGTACAGAGACAGCCCTGGGACTTGGTGGTCCAGTGGCATCCCAGGCACTTGGTGGTCTAGTGGCAGCCCAGGGACTTGGTGGTACAGAGACAGCCCTGGAACTTGGTGGTACAGAGACAGCCCTGGAACTTGGTGGTACAGAGACAGCCCTGGAACTTGGTGGTACAGAGACAGCCCTGGAACTTGGTGGTACAGAGACAGCCCTGGGACTTGGTGGTACAGAGACAGCCCTGGAACTTGGTGGTACAGAGACAGCCCTGGAACTTGGTGGTACAGAGACAGCCCTGGGACTTGGTGGTACAGAGACAGCCCTGGGAATTGGTGGTACAGAGACAGCCCTGGAACTTGGTGGTACAGAGACAGCCCTGGAACTTGGTGGTACAGAGACAGCCCTGGAACTTGGTGGTACAGAGACAGCCCTGGAACTTGGTGGTACAGAGACAGCCCTGGGACTTGGTGGTACAGAGACAGCCCTGGGACTTGGTGGTACAGAGACAGCCCTGGGACTTGGTGGTAGATTGGTAGCCCTGGGACTTGGTGGTCTAGTGGCAGATCAGGGACTTGGTGGTCCAGTGGTAGCCCTGGCACTTGGTTGTCCAGTGGTAGCCTTGGGACTTGGTGGTACAGAGACAGCCCTGGGACTTGGTGGTACAGTGGTAGCCCTGGGACTTGGTGATACAGAGACAGCCTTGGGACTTGGTGGTACAGTGGTATCCCTGGGTCTTGGTGGTCCAGTGGCAGATCAGGGACTTGGTGGTCCAGTGGTAGCCCTGGGACTTGGTGGTACAGAGACAGCCATGGGACGGTGGTACAGAGAGCCCTGGGACTTGGTGGTAC
Organism: Anisus vortex; assembly: GCA_949126835.1. Classification (NCBI taxonomy): domain Eukaryota; kingdom Metazoa; phylum Mollusca; class Gastropoda; family Planorbidae; genus Anisus; species Anisus vortex. The sequence goes on along the minus strand of OX421492.1, from coordinate 45,146,036 downwards.
ATAGACAGCCCTGGGACTTGGTGGTACAGAGACAGCCCTGGGACTTGGTGGTACAGTGGTAGCCCTGGGTCTTGGTGGTACAGAGACAGCCCTGGGACTTGGTGGTACAGTGGTAGCCCTAAGACTTGGTGGTCCAGTGGCAGCCCAGGGACTTGGTGGTCCAGTGGCAGCCCAGGGACTTGGTGGTCCAGTGGCAGCCCAGGGACTTGGTGGTCCAGTGGCAGCCCAGGGACTTGGTGGTCCAGTGGCAGCCCAGGGACTTGGTGGTACAGAGACAGCCCTGGGACTTGGTGGTCCAGTGGCAGCCCAGGGACGGTGGTCCAGTGGCATCCCAGGCACTTGGTGATCCAGTGGCAGCCCAGGGACTTGGTGGTACAGAGACAGCCCTGGGACTTGGTGGTCCAGTGGCCGGCCAGGGACTTGGTGGTCCAGTGGCAGCCCAGGGACTTGGTGGTCCAGTGGAAGCCCAGGGACTTGGTGGTAGAAAAAGCCCTGGGACTTGGTGGTCCAGAGACAGCCCTGGGACTTGGTGGTCCAGTGGCAGCCCAGGGACTTGGTGGTCCAGTGGAAGCCCAGGGACTTGGCTATAAGGCTATAAATGTTAAAACTAAAACAGAAGTTCAATTCTATCTTAGAGTATTTTAAAAACTGCCTTTTGAGACTCAAGGATTTACTGAAGATGTTCAGAGGCACAAAAGCCATACTTACCCCTTAACAGATGAGCTAAATCAAGATTGGTAAGTCAGGGAAAGATCTTGATGGTGCCCTGTAGAGCCATACTTACCTTATAACAAGACGAGGTAAAGAAGGGTAAGTGAGGACAGATCCTGCTAAAGCACTGAACCCTTAGCAGAGAAAGAGATTTTTAGCAACAGCCTTAGGGACAACATTTCATAATGTATTTTATACAGTATGGCCGTGGGGTGTATTTAATTCATATATCATTCAAGTCTTGAAAAGATAATATCATGGGACAGAATTCAAAGACACTTATGAGAGAAATGGTTCGGAGTGAGGACAGGAGTGAGACAGGGATGCGTGATGTCCGCATTGCTGTTCAACATACTAACTGACTGGGTGATGAAAAACACAAAAGAAGTGAGAAACAATGGCATCAGATGGACTTTGTTATCAGCACTCGAGGATTTAGACTATGCTGATGACCATGCACTTTTGTCTTACACCTATCAGCAAATGCAAGCCAAAACAGAAAGACTAAATAATTTTAGTTCACAAGTTGGACTAAAAATAAATCATAAGAAATCAGAAGTCATGGTGTTAAATACCACTACTATGATTCCAGTCAAAGTTGACAATAAAGATCTTCCTAACTCAGAAAAATTCATATACCTAGGAAGCTCACTCACACCAGATGGAGGAAGCAAAGAAGACATTCAGAACAGACTGAACAAAGCAAGAATTACATTTTACAACATGACCAACATCTGGAAATCCTGTCAATATAGTACCAGAACAAAAAAAAAACTATATAACAGCTGTGTGCTTCCCTGTCCTTCTATATGGTGCAGAACACAACAGGACCTTGTGAAGCTTTCCACTTTCCACACGAAAAACCTCAGGAAGATTTTGAAAATATTTTGGCCAAAGAAAATAATCAACGAAGAATTAATGTCCCAATCCAACCACGAAGACATGGGCACAATCATAATGAAAAAGCGTTGGCGAAGGATTGGCCATGTGTTGAGAAGAGAGAAAGGGAACATCTGCAAGACAGCACTACACTGGACAAAAGTAACCTGGCGCAGAACTGTGGAGCAGGAATTAAAAGAATTTGGTCACTCCTGGGGTACGATTGGAATTGTCGCATGTGACAGAGAAAGATGGAAGGACTTTGTTGCTGCCCTATGCGCCCACGGCGTTACGGGCAGTAAGTAAGTAAGTATGAGAGAAATCAATGAAAACATTTCATGCAAATTTCAAACAATAAATTTTAGAAAACTCTTTACATCACAGCCCTGGACAGAAACACAATGTGACTTCAGACAATAAATTATTGTAGCATTTATTGTATTACATTTATTATTAATTGTATTTTTTCAAAATACACCAGCATTAATTATTAGAATCAGTACAACAATATAAAAAAGGTTATAATATTTTGTTGACATTATGTTCAGTAAAATAAAGTCAATGTTTGAAATCAGAAGAAAATGCAGAGTGTTCAGATACTAAAGTACCTTAAATATTGGACTAGATAAAATACTGGGATGTTTTCTGGTTGTTTTTTTATTCCTTAATCATTACAAATTAAGCAACAAAATCAACAACAAAAGCATTGACTTGGCAACACAATCCACTGAGTGTAACATATACTTGTAAAGATTTTGCTGCTCAAAGACTTTAATATAAAAAAAAAATGGTAAACATCTAAATTAAAATTTTGGAATTTCTCAGTGCATATTCAAAATATTGTTGTGTCAGCTCTTTCTCTACCAGACAAATTCAGTTGTAGTTAGAATTAAATTGACAAAAACATTTTTAAAAATAGTGTTCTAAATAAAAAATATAAATAAGTAACAAGTTTCAAAACTAAAATAAAAAGCTTATGAGAAATTAAATGTTTATGGAGAGAGGTCTTTGTTTCATTAGTAGCAATAAGTTATACACAATTATTGGTACAAATAATTTTATACACAATTATTGGTACAAATAAGTTATACACAATTATTGGTACAAATAAGTTATACACAATTATTGGTACAAATAAGTTATACACAGTTATTGGAACAAATCTGAACTGGAAAAATCATTTTAAGTATTAATAGTTGGGTAAACAAAATAAAACAAACAACAAACAGAATAATATCAGTCTTCAAGGGAAGCAACTCACATCAAACACTGAGTTTATCTTCCACAAATATGTTCTCCCTAATTGCATTCAAACAGCACAATGAGTAAATGACAGCAGTTAAAACAATTATTTTTCTTTCACTATTAAATAGACTTTAGGTAGACTTTCTCTTTGATCACACTTACCTATATAATACAGTGTATTTGAGCATAACTTTTTCAGAAGAAATTACACATTTGTATTCATTCTTAAAGAATGCATTGGTGCTAAACAATCCCACTATTGATCAAACCCAATCTGCTACACACAGAAAACATGTCAACTGTAGTGTGCTAAGACTATAGCAATCCAGTGTATTCAACGCAGAAAACTGATACATAAATTTCCTAAGAATAAAATCCTGTATTACTGTGGATAGAGATGTGTACAAGAAAGGTTTAATGGATCAAGTTTGTTCATTGGTGGAAAATACAGGTCAGCGTCATTGACTTCTCATTGCTATCCAGTGTTTGTTCAAACTGCATGACAGTATCATTCATCATTGTACTAACCAGGTTAGTTTGAAAACATCAATAAACACAATCCTTAAGTGTAAAGGGATGAAGTAAATAAATGTTGAGTTAGGCACATTTCAATTGTTGACACACTGGGTTAAGCAGTTAACAGATCCAATGATTTCTCATGATCCATGTCTGTTGCAATCAAAGCTTCTTTAATTTTGTCACCACTAAATCCCAATTCCTCAAAAGATGTTAACATCTCCAGAAATTTCCCAGCCTGCCAAGATATAGAAGACATACAATAAAATCAAGCTGAGAACACATTATATATATAACTAGGGCCCACAAATTACAGCGTCATGCAAAATTTCACACCATGCTCTGAGTTTAGGGTTTTGTCACGGTGCCATGGAATTAAACTAAATGCCCCAGAAAATACAAAAATCTGATTTATATTTCACAAAGCATGGATTAGCAAAGAACTTGTAGAATAGAAAGAAAAAAAAAGAAGCAAAAAGTATAATTAAAATCAAACAAATTTCTAACAATATAACCTTAATAAAAAAAACATTTATAAATTATAGTTGATAACTTTATTAACATTTGCATTGAGAAAAGATGGGGAGAAAATGGCTCCTAGCAGACACTACTGCAATATTCTCTGTCACAAGAAAAACACCACTGTGAATTATATCTTCAAGAACCTTATTCAATAGTTTGTTCAGAACTATATTAGGCCTACGTTGTTTTAGCATGGTTTGTCTAAAGCTGTGTATTACAATGTGCGGATGTGAACACTTATATATTTTGTTACCTATTAGTAATTTTTTAAAATGAAATATTTTGTTTGGGTTAAGAATTAGTTTTATACTTATGAAGTTCTGAACTTGCATTTGCCACATAGTGGTGTTCCACATAATTTATGCCACGGAATTTAACTTTTTTTTTCTACGGTAAATTGTGGGGCCTTAATATAACTTACTTAAATATTTACAGAAGAGGCTTCTAGTTTCCAAACATGAATTAATAATAGAAATTGTCCTTTATATCAGTATGAATATTGAATAAAAACTATTTATTACATGGACACTTTAACAATTTACATTTACTTTCAATATAATTTTGGCTTATATGAATCAACTTTACAAATGCCATAATAAATATAATACACAAAATCCAATGTTTACCTTCCCAATATCATTTCTGTACGTTTGTAACGCTGACTCAACAAAAACTGGGGCATATTTCTTCTCAACAAGTCTGTCTACTGCAAGTAAATGATCCAGAACCTGATGAGGACAATTTATATTTCAACAAATCAAATTTTATCCAACAAGTTTTTATCTAAAGAAAAAGTTGGGAATAAAAAAAAAAATATTTTCATTACCTCTTTTTCATCTGGGCCAAATTTTGCGACAGCTCTAGAAACTCGTGCTCTCTGAAAGCCCATACTGGTGAGGCTGTCAACAAACTGTTTGTCATCTGTAGAAAGGCTAAAGTATGGATCCCCAAGTCCAAGGGGTTTGGCATTGCTTGCTGTAGACTTGTCAGTTGTTGGTTTAAATGTTGGTGGTGGCGGTAGAGGTCTGTGTTTGTTCCATGGCTGTGCAACAAGATCATTACATTGGATAAATTCAATATATTTATTTATAGTGAAAATACTGCAGGCACTTTAAGTAATGTGTTAATGATGCCCCTGTTTACATGTTTCTATAGAGACCAACTTGACAATTCCTAGTCTCCACAATGACATTATTACACAATAAAGGTATTAAATTAATCATCAAATCTAATTTAATGTTTACACAATTAGGAATTATTGGCAAAAAACAAAGACCATAATAAGATGGACAGCCTGCTCTATTTTTAGAGTTTATATGTTCTTTTTCCATGTGCGTCCAATAACGCTGTCTTATATGACTTCTATGCTCCTACGTTTGCCTAAATGTTTCCGCTGTATATGACTTTCGATTTTAATTTCTTATTGAGAAAGTCATAGTGATTAAATAAAATGGAAGTGTACAATGCAAAAGGGAATCAAGAATTCCAAAAAGAAGTCAATCGAGTCATCAAATAGCAGAAATATTAAAGCAAGCGTTCCATCTTATTAAAGTCTTTGTGAAAAAATAAACTACTTTATTTCTTAGCCATCTATATTGTTTCATTGTAAATATAAAAGCAAAAAGTATTTTAAGTAATTTCATTGAAGAAACTAAGAAAAAATTCCCATTTAGGCATTTTCCAGGTTATTATCAAAACTCTAGGTGACATCGCTTGCATATTGACTGACTAATAGTAGACCTAAAATGATTGTGTGATTGCTATAAGGTTACATTTCCTAAATATGAACTAGTCTCACAAAGTTTTACTTACCACAGAAACTACATTTTGTTGTAGAGAAGGCAGTGGAGTGACACTTGGAGATATAGGATTTGTTTCGGTAGTGTTTTTAGATAGTTCAAAGTCTGATGTGGATAAATGATGTCTACTGTAGGGACTAATCATAACTCCTTTTGACTTTGAGCTGCCATCATCCAATGAAAGCGCAGATGTTGGCCCAAAAGATGACCACATCCTAGCCCCAGGCTGGTAATTTTTCACTGTTGGTTTTGGAGCAACTGTTGGTGGGAATTGTGACTTCGTGAAGTCTGTGAAGTGACTTGATGGACCAGAATTTCCTTCATTGCAGTGAGCTGGGTTATCTCCTATATTAATCACACTGTTTTGGATGAAAGGATTTGTTTGTTCAATGGAGGGTTTGCACTCCTCATTAACCATATCAACTGAGTGAGAAATAGGAGGCAACACAGGAGTCTTAAATAATTTAGCAGAGGGCAGTTCACCATCAGACAGCACACAATTGGTGACTGCCCAGTTTGTTGGGCTTGAAGATTTATAATGCACACCATTAAGAAAACTATTTTGGCAACTGGCAGGGCTAGCTATTTCTACATATTCACCAATGTCCTTTATGAGGGAATCAGGTCCTCTGAAGTTTTCTTCTGAAGTATTTGTTGCTGAGGCTAAACTGACCCTGATATTCTCTTGTTCAATATTGTTTAGAACAAGTCTATTGTCTGTAACATTACTAGCATCTTGCTCTGATATAAGAGTTGCTACATCATAGACACTGTCCAAGATTTCTTCTTGTTTCTTTACTGGGGAACTGCAATCTGTCTGGACAAGATCTGAAGGGACAACAGCAGTACTGTCAGGATTGGAATTTCTAGAGGAAGAATCTAAAACAACTTTTAACTCTTCCAGGTCATTGATTGTTTGTAGTTCTAAGTTATCAAATGGATCATCTTCAGATTCAAACATAGAAACATCAAACCTTGACTGGGTGTCTACTAGATCTGACTTTTTCACTACTAAAGGATGTATAGGTACTGGTTTTAATATAGTGCCAACTTCTGAAAGTGTTTTTGCTGTAGGTATTGGCTTGGGAGCAACTAAAGGTTTTTGTGGTACTTTCATTTGACTTTCTTTCTGTGCAACATCCACGTCATTATTATTATCTCCATTGGCTTCTAGTTCTTTTTCTTGTTTTTGTTCTTGTAGAATTGCCTGTTTATGGGCTGCCTCTGTCCTAGCTTGTGCCCATCTCAATACACCCTCTTCTGTCTCAAAATTGTACTAAAAAAAAAGTTGAAAAACTTTACAAGAATAATGATGGTATTCTTCAGCCTGTTTTTTTTTTAAACACCTAGCAAAGTGAAGTCAATAGGAAAACAAAGGGTTAAAATTTGGCTCTTTCACTAGAGCCAATTCATATTCCTTAAATTATATTATGACTTCATTTAAAAACAAAAAAAATGGCAATGAGATTTTATTTCACATTTTAAACGTATGAAACTGTGTTTCTTTTATTGTTCCTCATGGCTCAATTTGTAATTAGATGAAAATATGGGACAGAATTACATAAGATATTGTAGGCAAAAAGTGACAAAAACAGTTGTTGTCATTAAATTGGAAAATCTATTTTGTTACAATCAATAGTGTAACATTACATATTATAGCTAAATTTATCAGTGGAATATAAAAAAAACTTACTTCTAGATTAGATGCAACATAAACATTTGACTGTATTATTTCAGACAATGAAATAACCTGTAACAAAAATAATTCTTAAGTTAAAACATTACAACATATGGAATAAAGTAACTAATGTCTATCCTGACATGCAATAGATCCATTGAATATTTTTACATAACTGAATTTAAGAACATTTTTACAAATATCCATCCCTAAATGTTCACACAATAAACACATAAACATGTAACTAGCTCCAAATAAAAAAAGCCACAAACTTTACTAAAAATGAAGATCAGGATTGTTTAAAATAAAGAAACTATTCAGCTCTGAGCATGGTTGTTGTGGTGATCTACATTTTAAAATATATTAAAAACTGTTTTTGTTGGTACTGTGTTAAATAAAAACAACTTTCTACCTGTGGTTGTTGGTACTGTGTTAAATAAAAACAACTTTCTACCTGTGGTTGTTGGTACTGTGTTAAATAAAAACAACTTTCTACCTGTGGTTGTTGGTACTGTGTTAAATAAAAACAACTTTCTACTTGTGGTTGTTGGTACTGTGTTAAATAAAAAGAACTTTCTACCTGTGGTTGTTGGTACTGTGTTAAATAAAAACAACTTTCTACCTGTGGTTGTTGGTACTGTGTTAAATAAAAACAACTTTCTACCTGTGTTAAATAAAAATAACTTTCTACCTGTGTTAAATAAAAACAACTTTCTACCTGTGTTAAATAAAAAGAACTTTCTACCTGTGTTAAATAAAAAGAACTTTCTACCTGTGTTAAATAAAAAGAACTTTCTACCTGTGTTAAATAAAAAGAACTTTCTACCTGTGTTAAATAAAAAGAACTTTCTACCTGTGTTAAATAAAAAGAACTTTCTACCTGTGTTAAATAAAAAGAACTTTCTACCTGTGTTAAATAAAAACAACTTTCTACCTGTGTTAAATAAAAAGAACTTTCTACCTGTGTTAAATAAAAAGAACTTTCTACCTGTGTTAAATAAAAACAACTTTCTACCTGTGTTAAATAAAAACAACTTTCTACCTGTGTTAAATAAAAACAACTTTCTACCTGTGTTAAATAAAAACAACTTTCTACCTGTGTTAAATAAAAACAACTTTCTACCTGTGGTGGTTGTCGAAAGTTGGCACTGATCTTGAAAGGAACTCCATCAAGATAAGAATAACTGGAGGCTAAGCCTGGTATAGAAAAATTAAATAAATAAACAAACAAATTGAAAAAATAATATAGTTTTACATAAACAAGGAAGTAAGCAATGGAGAAAAACTAGAGGGGAGCTACATTGGTGCAAGTTTGTGTTTTAGTATGTTTAGCTTGTGTATTAGTTTGTACTGGTTGTGAATTAGTTTGTGCTGGTTGTGAATTAGTTTGTGCTGGTTGTGAATTAGTTTGTGCTGGTTGTGTATTAGTTTGTGCTGGTTGTGAATTAGTTTGTGCTGGTTGTGTATTAGTTTGTGCTAGTTGTGAATTAGTTTGTTAGTTTGTGCTGGTTGTGTATTAGTTTGTGCTGGTTGTGTATTAGTTTGTGCTAGTTGTGAATTAGTTTGTTAGTTTGTGCTGGTTGTGTATTAGTTTGTGCTGGTTGTGTATTAGTTTGTGCTGGTTGTGAATTAGTTTGTGCTGGTTGTGAATTAGTTTGTGCTGGTTGTATATTAGTTTGTGTGTGGGTAGTTTGTGCTGGTTGTGAATTAGTTTGTTAGTTTGTGCTGGTTGTGAATTAGTTTGTGCTGGTTGTGAATTAGTTTGTGCTGGTTGTGAATTAGTTTGTGCTGGTTGTATATTAGTTTGTGTGTGGGTAGTTTGTGCTGGTTGTGAATTAGTTTGTTAGTTTGTGCTGGTTGTGAATTAGTTTGTGCTGGTTGTGAATTAGTTTGTGCTGGTTGTGAATTAGTTTGTGCTGGTTGTAAATTAGTTTGTGCTGGTTGTGAATTAGTTTGTTAGTTTGTACTGGTTGTGAATTAGTTTGTTAGTTTGTGCTGGTTGTGTATTAGTTTGTGCTGGTTGTGAATTAGTTTGTTAGTTTGTGCTGGTTGTGAATTAGTTTGTTAGTTTGTGCTTGTTGTGTATTAGTTTGTTAGTTTGTGCTGGTTGTGTATTAGTTTGTAATGGTTGTGAATTAGTTTGTTAGTTTGTGCTGGTTGTGTATTAGTTTGTACTGGTTGTGAATTAGTATGTGCTGGTTGTGTATTAGTTTGTGCTGGTTGTGAATTAGTTTGTTAGTTTGTGCTGGTTGTGTATTAGTTTGTACTGGTTGTAAATTAGTTTGTTAGTTTGTGCTGGTTGTGTATTAGTTTGTGCTGGTTGTGAATTAGTTTGTTAGTTTGTGCTGGTTGTGTATTAGTTTGTACTGGTTGTGAATTAGTTTGTTAGTTTGTGCTGGTTGTGAATTAGTTTGTTAGTTTGTGCTGGTTGTGTATTAGTTTGTACTGGTTGTGAATTAGTTTGTTAGTGTGTGCTGGTTGTGTATTAGTTTGTACTGGTTGTGAATTAGTTTGTGCTGGTTGTGTATTAGTTTGTGCTGGTTGTGAATTAGTTTGTGCTGGTTGTGTATTAGTTTGTGCTGGTTGTGAATTAGTTTGTGCTGGTTGTGTATTAGTTTGTGCTGGTTGTGTATTAGTTTGTGCTGGTTGTGAATTAGTTTGTGCTGGTTGTGTATTAGTTTTTGCTAGTTGTGAATTAGTTTGTTAGTTTGTGCTGGTTGTGTATTAGTTTGTGCTGGTTGTGTGTTAGTTTGTGCTGGTTGTGAATTAGTTTGTGCTGGTTGTGTATTAGTTTGTGCTGGTTGTGTATTAGTTTGTGCTAGTTGTGAATTAGTTTGTTAGTTTGTGCTGGTTGTGTATTAGTTTGTGCTGGTTGTGTATTAGTTTGTGCTGGTTGTGAATTAGTTTGTGCTGGTTGTGTATTAGTTTGTGCTAGTTGTGAATTAGTTTGTGCTGGTTGTGCTGGTTGTGAATTAGTTTGTGCTGGTTGTATATTAGTTTGTGTGTGGGTAGTTTGTGCTGGTTGTGAATTAGTTTGTTAGTTTGTGCTGGTTGTGAATTAGTTTGTGCTGGTTGTGAATTAGTTTGTGCTGGTTGTGAATTAGTTTGTGCTGGTTGTATATTAGTTTGTGTGTGGGTAGTTTGTGCTGGTTGTGAATTAGTTTGTTAGTTTGTGCTGGTTGTGAATTAGTTTGTGCTGGTTGTGAATTAGTTTGTGCTGGTTGTGAATTAGTTTGTGCTGGTTGTAAATTAGTTTGTGCTGGTTGTGAATTAGTTTGTTAGTTTGTACTGGTTGTGAATTAGTTTGTTAGTTTGTGCTGGTTGTGTATTAGTTTGTGCTGGTTGTGAATTAGTTTGTTCTGGTTGTGAATTAGTTTGTTAGTTTGTGCTTGTTGTGTATTAGTTTGTTAGTTTGTGCTGGTTGTGTATTCGTTTGTAATGGTTGTGAATTAGTTTGTTAGTTTGTGCTGGTTGTGTATTAGTTTGTACTGGTTGTGAATTAGTTTGTGCTGGTTGTGTATTAGTTTGTGCTGGTTGTGAATTAGTTTGTTAGTTTGTGCTGGTTGTGTATTAGTTTGTACTGGTTGTGAATTAGTTTGTTAGTTTGTGCTGGTTGTGTATTAGTTTGTGCTGGTTGTGAATTAGTTTGTTAGTTTGTGCTGGTTGTGTATTAGTTTGTACTGGTTGTGAATTAGTTTGTTAGTTTGTGCTGGTTGTGTATTAGTTTGTGCTGGTTGTGAATTAGTTTGTTAGTTTGTGCTGGTTGTGTATTAGTTTGTACTGGTTGTGAATTAGTTTGTTAGTGTGTGCTGGTTGTGTATTAGTTTGTGCTGGTTGTGAATTAGTTTGTTAGTTTGTGCTGGTTGTGTATTAGTTTGTACTGGTTGTGAATTAGTTTGTTAGTGTGTGCTGGTTGTGTATTAGTTTGTACTGGTTGTGAATTAGTTTGTTAGTTTGTGCTGGTTGTGTATTAGTTTGTGCTGGTTGTGAATTAGTTTGTTAGTTTGTGCTGGTTGTGTATTAGTTTGTGCTGGTTGTGAATTAGTTTGTTAGTTTGTGCTGGTTGTGTATTAGTTTGTACTGGTTGTGAATTAGTTTGTTAGTGTGTGCTGGTTGTGTATTAGTTTGTACTGGTTGTGAATTAGTTTGTTAGTTTGTGCTGGTTGTGAATTAGTTTGTTAGTTTGTGCTTGTTGTGTATTAGTTTGTTAGTTTGTGCTGGTTGTGTATTAGTTTGTAATGGTTGTGAATTAGTTTGTTAGTTTGTGCTTGTTGTGTATTAGTTTGTGCTGGTTGTGAATTAGTTTGTTAGTTTGTGCTGGTTGTGTATTAGTTTGTACTGGTTGTGAATTAGTTTGTTAGTGTGTGCTGGTTGTGTATTAGTTTGTACTGGTTGTGAATTAGTTTGTTAGTTTGTGCTGGTTGTGTATTAGTTTGTGCTGGTTGTGAATTAGTTTGTTAGTTTGTGCTGGTTGTGTATTAGTTTGTGCTGGTTGTGAATTAGTTTGTTAGTTTGTGCTAGTTGTGTATTAGTTTGTACTGGTTGTGAATTAGTTTGTTAGTGTGTGCTGGTTGTGTATTAGTTTGTACTGGTTGTGAATTAGTTTGTTAGTTTGTGCTGGTTGTGAATTAGTTTGTGCTGGTTGTGAATTAGTTTGTGCTGGTTGTGTATTAGTTTGTGCTGGTTGTGAATTAGTTTGTGCTGGTTGTGAATTAGTTTGTTAGTTTGTGCTGGTTGTGTATTAGTTTGTGCTGGTTGTGAATTAGTTTGTTCTGGTTGTGAATTAGTTTGTTAGTTTGTGCTTGTTGTGTATTAGTTTGTTAGTTTGTGCTGGTTGTGTATTCGTTTGTAATGGTTGTGAATTAGTTTGTTAGTTTGTGCTGGTTGTGTATTAGTTTGTACTGGTTGTGAATTAGTTTGTGCTGGTTGTGTATTAGTTTGTGCTGGTTGTGAATTAGTTTGTTAGTTTGTGCTGGTTGTGTATTAGTTTGTACTGGTTGTGAATTAGTTTGTTAGTTTGTGCTGGTTGTGTATTAGTTTGTGCTGGTTGTGAATTAGTTTGTTAGTTTGTGCTGGTTGTGTATTAGTTTGTACTGGTTGTGAATTAGTTTGTTAGTTTGTGCTGGTTGTGTATTAGTTTGTGCTGGTTGTGAATTAGTTTGTTAGTTTGTGCTGGTTGTGTATTAGTTTGTACTGGTTGTGAATTAGTTTGTTAGTGTGTGCTGGTTGTGTATTAGTTTGTGCTGGTTGTGAATTAGTTTGTTAGTTTGTGCTGGTTGTGTATTAGTTTGTACTGGTTGTGAATTAGTTTGTTAGTGTGTGCTGGTTGTGTATTAGTTTGTACTGGTTGTGAATTAGTTTGTTAGTTTGTGCTGGTTGTGTATTAGTTTGTGCTGGTTGTGAATTAGTTTGTTAGTTTGTGCTGGTTGTGTATTAGTTTGTGCTGGTTGTGAATTAGTTTGTTAGTTTGTGCTGGTTGTGTATTAGTTTGTACTGGTTGTGAATTAGTTTGTTAGTGTGTGCTGGTTGTGTATTAGTTTGTACTGGTTGTGAATTAGTTTGTTAGTTTGTGCTGGTTGTGAATTAGTTTGTTAGTTTGTGCTTGTTGTGTATTAGTTTGTTAGTTTGTGCTGGTTGTGTATTAGTTTGTAATGGTTGTGAATTAGTTTGTTAGTTTGTGCTTGTTGTGTATTAGTTTGTGCTGGTTGTGAATTAGTTTGTTAGTTTGTGCTGGTTGTGTATTAGTTTGTACTGGTTGTGAATTAGTTTGTTAGTGTGTGCTGGTTGTGTATTAGTTTGTACTGGTTGTGAATTAGTTTGTTAGTTTGTGCTGGTTGTGTATTAGTTTGTGCTGGTTGTGAATTAGTTTGTTAGTTTGTGCTGGTTGTGTATTAGTTTGTGCTGGTTGTGAATTAGTTTGTTAGTTTGTGCTAGTTGTGTATTAGTTTGTACTGGTTGTGAATTAGTTTGTTAGTGTGTGCTGGTTGTGTATTAGTTTGTACTGGTTGTGAATTAGTTTGTTAGTTTGTGCTGGTTGTGAATTAGTTTGTGCTGGTTGTGAATTAGTTTGTTAGTTTGTGCTTGTTGTGTATTAGTTTGTGCTGGTTGTGAATTAGCTTTTTCTGGTTGTGTATTAGTTATTTATTTCAATGGTTTGTAAGAGACTAAAAAACAACATTGCTAGGAATCATGTAGTCCCACAAACAAAGCAATAACCATTAAAAAAGGTTACCATGACGACTTAAACTGCTATATGGTCTTTCATCCATTATTTCTGTAGAGACAATAATTCAACAGATATCATTGTTTAACTGAAAAGAAAAAAATGTGTTTTCATTAGCATAATGTCCTTTTTCTCATCTCCTGATACAGCCCTGTATAACATATTTTTACTTTTTTTATGATGGCATTTCATTTGTTATAATTTATACAACAATTTTTAAAAAATATTCAATGCAAAAAAAGTTTTGATAAAAGTTTTGTTTAAACTAGCACATTGCACTACACACACTCATTTAAACTAGCACATTGCACTACACACACTCATTAAAATTGTTTATTTTGAAAATGAACCATTTGACCAACAAAGTAATTTTGATTTATTATCCAGATGTGTTTGTAGTTTGTAGAACACAAGAATCCATCAAACCAACAAAGTAATTTTGATTTATTATCCAGGTGTTTGTAGTTTGTAAAACACAAGAATCCATCAAACCAACAAAGTAATTTTGATTTATTATCCAGATGTGTTTGTAGTTTGTAGAACACAAGAATCCATCAAAAGCTATGCACACAATAGTGTGTTTGAGTTTTCAGAACAATCAAACTTAACAAGTTGGTAGGAAATGAAAATTTCTTGACATTTCACTAACCATACAATCCACTAGTAATGTCATAACTAAGAACATGTCAGTTCTGCAACAACTATCTATACCAGGAGTGACAGAATGCTTCTCCCAGTAAACTGCAACTCTTGTTGGCCTCAGGCGTGCCCACCCCTGGCTAATACAATTTTGAAATAATGATACAAAATTATTTTCTTTAATTATATTTAAATATTACTTGCCTACTTTACACAGTTTGAGACTTTTGTAGAATATAGAACCGTTTAAACAAAAATATTTGAATTTGCGTATATAGAAATATAAAATAGAACCTTGGTATGGGCCCTACAACTGTAAACCATTACACGCCTATCAGGGCCCTCACATGCCTTTGTGGCGCCCCAGGGCAAAAGTTTTAGCGCCACCCCCTTGCATACTGTAACTGCATTGTTTAGTGCATAGGTTCTCCACCTTATTCGGCTCACCGCCCCGTTTTTCAAATTGTTATCTCTCACTGCTCCCCCCCCCCCCCCTTTTATCAAATCCGAAGTTGAACTAATGAGTCAAATTTGCCGCATATAATGTGTATAGGCCGACTAGATTTGTATGCAATTTTATCATCCTAAAAAGAGCTGAAATATCATACAAAGAGCTGAAATTAATACATTTGTTTAATTGTTGCTTAATAAATAAAAATAAAAAATATAAGCCCTACTGCAAAAGAGGTTTTGAAAATAAAACAATTTTAAAGTGAAGCTTGTTCCTGGTATGTTGCTAGTAGTTCGTCTATGTTCCAATAAAGGGCGTGGAAACGGAATAAATTTTTGTTTGTCAAAACCAAAAGACCTAAAGAAATTGATGGATGTCCTTTTGCAACCAAAAGTCGTGATTATAGCCCATTTCTGTATTCCATTTTTATTCTTTATTTGTTATTTATTCTTCTTGCAGTTGTAAAGGTAGGGCTGATTTTAATACTGCACTATTAGAAACAAATGTCTAATAACCAATCAGGAATGTTCATGTTTATAATATTATCTTTAAATCGTCTGTTGAAGTAATCATTAATTGTTTCAATTTCTTGAAATAAGCATGTCTCTCTATAAAGTTGTTCTTTATAAATTCAAGATTTCTGCGTCCAAAGTTGTGCTTGTACAATAGAAGTTTTTACATAAATACAACAAAAAAAAACAAAAACAACAACACTATTTGTCTTGTTTTAATTAAAGTCGATTCCCTAAAATCATTTTTTTAAAAGGTATTTAATTCAATTAAAAAGGGATATCAATTTTCAATTGTATGAGATTTTCTCTCAAATAATTGTCTTTGGTTTCCAAAAACTTTATCAGCGAAACAAATATCCATACAATATATTTAAACTTTAGATGACTAGCATACCTAAGTGGTAGTAACAAACTATTTGTAATTATTCTTTAAAAAATCTGCCAAACTCTCTGAACAATCTATCATTGAATGCGTTGCTTCTGTTTTGTTATCTGCAGTAATTACGTATTGTAGTGAGTGATGCAGTCGATAACTGAAATTTTTAGAAAATTAATGTTGTCGATGAATCAAACGCATCTAATACATCTGGCAGAGATTTCTTATATTACGACATCAAGCTATGATAGAATCCATACCATTGTCGATGGAAGAATTTCTTTTTTCCCTAAAAAGTATTCTAGTTAAAGTAATAAAATTTGCCTTTAGTGTCCTTAATTATTTTTCTTAAGCATAACTAGCAAAATGTTCCCTTCTATAATAAAAAAACCCATAACGTTTAATTATTGTCAGGTAGCGTGTGGACTCCCATCAAGTTGTAAAAATGTGGAAAGTTTTTAGGTACTCACACAATATAGGCCTACTCTCACTTCATCACGTGCCATTTCATTAATTCGTCTCTGCATAGTGCTTTTGCTCAACTTATATTTCTTTAATAAGTCGATATCAAAACTGGTTTTTATAAATCAAAAGCTATATAAATCTAATTTATTCAAATTAAAACCAAAACAATCTGAATGAAACTGTGATAATGAACAAAAGCACCGAACTTCGTTTTCTAACGAGCTGAGCCACATATTTAATTTATACTCACCCTAGCCCCTACTTCCTCTTCTAAAAATCTAATCACCACCCCCATCTGCATTTCTCAGATACAATCTAAATATAGCAATAGATCAAGGTTAAGTACAGAATGGGCTTTATATGACTTTTACGTCACAATTACACAGTAGACATAAGTCGATAAAGCCTTTGTCAAAGCTCAAGATTACCCTTCTTATAAGTGAAGCAGATCTTAATTTGGGTAATTAAAAAATCATTGGTGTTGAATCTATTTCAAGTTGGCTACTTTCGTACCGCCCACTGGCCCTTCAGCGAGCCCCTACTGTTGTCGGGAACATCAGCGCCCCGCCCCCCCCCCCCCAGAGCTTCTCACCGCCCCTGGGGCGCTTAGTTAATTATTATGATTAACGACATTTTAAAATGCAATTTTTTTATAAGAATATTCTAGATGAATCTTTTATGAAACCTTTGTGAGCCTTTTAAAAAGTGAAACATTTTTATAAAACAGTTTGAGTCTAATTAAATAAGAAGTCAACTTCTACTAATCTATATTCATTCATTATTCCTTTTGCTTACAATTTGTGTTTCAAATTTTATTTCTACTTTAACTCTCCTAAAATTTCTGGTATGAACTTAGGCTAAATGTGCCGCCCCCCTAGAAGTGCCGCCCCCGGGCATATGCCCCCCTCTGCCCTCCCCCATGTGAGGGCACTGACGCCTATTGACTTTATATTGACAGGATGTATACCAAACAGATTTTTTTAAAAAAAAGCTAAGAAAAATCATTAGTCCTTTTCTGTTGCTTTTAGCATATTATATGATGATGGTGTTGATCAAGTTTAACACTGTCAAATACTTAAATACATAAATACAAAAGCAATTACAAAGAAAATACAATTTAATATCATTGTATTTTGCTAAGAGAAAGCCAGCATCTACTAGGATGGGGCTAAGAAAGGAAGAGTAGAAGGTGTTAAAAGGAGAGAGCCCCCTTCTGTGAATGCTATTCTTTTTCAGGCAGTTATATTTGGTATGCAGCAACCTAGTCCAGATAAGCATGTCTCCTTCATACCAAAAGACTTTTCAACAATCTCTTTAACTATTTTCTTTGTAGTTTGACTTTTCTCATACTGATGAGTATGAATCTGGTCAATCATTGTTTTGCCAGAGTGATATAAACAAGGGTGACACTCAGTGTCCCAAACCATTAAGTAAGACCAATATAGATTTTGAAAAGCTAGTCATATACCAAATAATTATTTTTGCATCCAAAAAGGGACTTATACCAATTTGGACATATTCCAAAGCAGCTGTATACAGAGGTTCCACTCTCTCTATATATGTGTGTATTAGTTTGTGTTAGGTTTTGCTCTTATTTGCTTGAAAAACATGGAATGATCTCAAGCTTGCCCACCCCTGATTTATACAATCCACAAGTGATGTCATAACTATAAAAATATGAGCTCTGCAACAACAATACAATAAACATAAAACCTGACACAGAGAACTGCGAAAAGTTTTGCAGAAGTGAATGTCAATTTTTATATGATAAAAATGTAACAATAAACGGAAGCAATTATTTGTAAAAAAAAAAGTTGATGTAAATTACTTTGATCTACTTGATATTAAAAGGTATGCAACTCAGGTAAATGATATAAACAACACATTTTAATATTTCTTCATAAAGGAATCATGCTGTTTTTATAGAGTGAAATAAATGAGGAGTTTAAACAAAATTAACAATATTTTTTGTGTGAAAATGACAGGGAAATTATTGTGGCTGGCTAATTTTAAAAGGCACAGATTATAATGAACAATAAAAGACATGTCATTTTAAAAATAGATTGAGGGATTTACCAATGATAAAATAATCCAAACAGTTTCATAACATTGTTAAATACCTAAAGTGACTAGACATGTAATTGTAATAATTATAAATCATTTAACAGTCTAGAAAAGTTTCAAGTCTGATCTTGAAACTTTGTTGTAAAAAAAATAATTCAAATGTCACCATAATTAAATAGCCTATCTATTATACAAAGCTGCATAGTCATAGGCTACTGCATACTTACACTTAGCTTAAAAAGTCTTAGGCCTACACTACAATTTACATTACATTGTTAATCATTACAAAATACTACTATTGGCTTAATTGACTAGGCCTATTGAAGGCTATTGACTATTGACAAATGTACCCTAATTGATATTGACAGTATCAGTAGGCCTATTATAATTAGTATTGTCATTGTCAGTATTGACATTGAGTATTGACTACTTTACATTAGGCTACTACTTGTAGTTTTGTGCCCTATAAGTATTTATATATAAGTTAACTATAAATAACTATATAAAAAAGCCCTATTATGTTAGGCCTAATTATATTATATATAGTATAGGCCTAGTAAGCTATTAGCCTATAGTCTATAGTTATAGCCTATACTCCTATAGGTCTAGCCTACTATAGTGTCACTATAGGCTATAGATAATAGGCTATAGGACTATAGGCCTATCCTATATAAATATATTATATTTATAATTTTTCATAAATTGATAGAGTCTAGACTCTAGATCTAGTCTAAAATCTAGAACCTTTAATTTTCATCTTTAATGTGAGATTTACAAGAAAAAGTAAAGAGTGTAAAGGCTATACTAAAGGGTAAAGGCAAAACTGCAAAATCAAAGTGCCTAAATTTAGAAAATAAATTAATAAACTAGATCTAGATCTAGTCTAGATCTATTTTAAAAACTATTTAAATTTTAAACGTTAGGCCTATTATTATTAGTTTATTAGGCCTACTAATAATTACTAGATTCTAGATCTAGTCTAGATGTCTATATCTATTCTATTATATTGAAATATTGTCTATTGGATTGGTAGGCCTATTACTACTACTAGTACTACTACTACTATTACCTAGTACCTAGATATAGAATAATATAGGCCTATTCATTATTAATAAAAATAATAACTAGGGAATTATAAGCCAAGCTAGCTGTCACATTATAAGAAAAGTATGTGACAAAAAAAGAACGTACCTTTTTTAGCCTACACATACAAGATAAAATACGCTTTAAATTGTTATGTTTTGTAGGTACATTATAATTATAATGTAATAAATGTTTTGATGCGCTATCTCTCTTTACTCTTATAATGTAGATGAATCAGAAACTTATCATTATACCAGTGATGTCATTTCCTAATATTTAGAACACAGAGTAGCCTGCCTTGAACGGCTAACAATTTTACGCTTTCTTGCACAATAAAAAAATAAGATTACTTAGACATTTTTCAGTCACAATTTTATTTCATTAAATGAAATGTCTACACGCAAAAAAAAGATTCCGTCCTCGGCAAGGAGACATATCAAATTAGCACAATTTTCTCAGTTTGTAAGGTACAATATTTAATATACTTAGCAGTTTTAGGACACAAACCTTTAATATATTTCAACGTATATACTGTTGGTTTCCAATGACGCCTTACTTTGAACATTTTACCTATTATCGATAGAAAATGACCGTTAAATATTATAGTAGCCTATGAGTCTATGAGGATGACATAATTTTTAAGAAATAACAAATATTTGTGACAAATATTTTACTTCAAGAAACTCTACTTTTAAATTTCATTATAGCATTATTCATTATTAGGCTTGCTTTGAATTTAAACAAACACGTAGGCCTAGACTAGGGCCGACTAGGCTATATAAGTATATAAGTTATAATATAAACTATAATCACTATACTATAATATTAGGCTTACTAAGTCTACTAAGTATTACTATTCAATCTATTGTCGACATTGTGACTCGAGATCATTGTCATGATTCATGATATCCATAGTATAGTGTATAGTAGTATAGGCCTAGTCCAGCCATTATAGTCATTGTTATTATTATTTATTAGTTATTAAACCCTAGCCTATAACTATAATATTACTATTACCATAGGTACCATTGTTATTAGTTATTAAGTTATTACCATAACGACATTAGGCCTACATGACAATACGTGTGACATAGACAGGCATATAATATAATATACAAGCTACATTGCCCGGCGCTGCCCGGTTGAAAAAAAAAAGCAGAACTGTATAAGGTTCAGATAAAAATTTAATAAACTACAATTAAAAGAAAGCTATAAATCTAATATTTAATTTTTTTTTTCTTTTACTGAATTTAAGACTTTTAGGAAAGTAGGCCTAGGCCTAATTTAAAACAAATATTGTAATCGGGTAAAAAAATAGGAAAGTAGGCCTATTTTTATTTAATAAAAATCTAAATTCCCCCTAGATTTACAATGTCTTTTATTTTTAAAAGTTTGAAAAAAAAAATGTAGAAAAAAATTTAAGGGATAATCTAACTGGAGAATCGAACCCGGGTCGCCAGCATAGCAGTCCGCTACGTTAACCACTGAGCTAGCGAAGATACATGCCGATGTGAAAAATTATATAGGTCTAGGCCTAAATAGGTCAGTGATACAAACTCACGTGTTTTCTAATTGACCAATGGGGATCCGTGCAGGGACACAAAAATGATCTTTTTATATATATAGATAGTATAGTATAATCTATGATAGGCCTATATGTATTATAGTATAGGCACAGGATAGGGCATATAATATAGGGCCAATATAGGCCTACTATAAATATGGTCACATATCTGTATTATAGTAGCCTACATAGCCGCACATACTTAAATTTACATAGCCCAAAGCAAGGCTAGCAGAGGAACCAATTGCCCATATATAACTATAATGAAAATTATTAATATTATATTTAACCTTTTTCGTGTGATTCATATAAAATTCATTGATTTATATTCAATTATACTTTAGTACATATATATATAGTTTATTAGTAGGCTATATCTATATATATAAAAAGACAGTGTTAAGCCCCGCGAGGATCCCCATTGGTCAATTTGAAAACATGTGTGTCACTGACCTATCTAGGCCTAGCCCAATATACCGTCTAATAATTTTTCACATCGGACATGTGTCTTCGATAGCTCAGTGGTAAATGTAGTGGACTGCTATACGGGCGACCAGGGTTCGATTCTCAAGTTAGACTATACTTTTTTTTCGACAATTAATTTTTCAAACTTTTAAAAACAAAAGACATTGTAAATCTATAGGCAATATAGATTTTGTTAAATAAAAATATTTGACTATTTTTTTTACCCTATTACAATATTTGTTTACTTTCTTAAAAGTATTCAGTAAGTGTAGTTTATAAATTTGTAATCTGCACCCCAGACAGTCCTTTTTTTTTTCACCCGGGCAACGCCGGGCAATGTAGCTTGTAGTATATATAGTAGGCCCTATGTCCTATAGCAACTTTATAACTAACATTAACTTTATAAAAAAACTACATGAAGGTCTATATTGTTAATCAAACCTTTTTTGTTTATAAGTTTTAAAGAATAGTTATTATTTGAAAATGTGAAAGATAATCATATAGTATATATTATTTGAAACTTCACAATTTTAAATTACCAAAGTAAGTTAACTATTTTGGCTTTCATGACCTAATTTCTCAACCATTCAAGGTGGGATTAAAATCGAAAGTACCAAAAAAATTTACGACAACATGGCTACTTGAATTTACATACATTGTTGTATTACTACGCAGGGTTAGAGTGTAGAGTGCATACTTTGAGTATAGCTATATATATATTTGCTACCACCTACCTAACACTTTTCTTTCTTATTTTGCTTCAAAGCAAACACTAAGCAAAAGTCAAAAAAAAAGAAAAAAAAAATGTTGTTTATATGAAAAACACTGGAGCTGTCAATACTATTGTACTGTCACATGATCTGGCTAGGTTTCGACTTAAGTGTTTGGAAGTTTCTAACAAAAATATACTTATGCATGAGTCAAGACAATCTCTGCACCAAAAGTAATGGCGAAGACCATGGGCAGTTAGTGTTTCTATATCTACATGCACCTTCTATTTTCAAACAAACATTAAACACTGAACACTGAAAAGCAGCAAACTATTAGAAAATCCTTATGCAATAACCTTTATAATAGAAATTTCAGCCTATAGGTCTCAATTTGGAATAGGTCCAGATCTAAAGGCCTATTTTATAATATGAAAAATACCACAAGGAAACAAGGGTACCAAATAACTTAAAACAAAAATACAAAGCTCAACATACATATAGTGAGAAGATTTTAAAAATACAAAATGAAATAAAGTACAGTCAGTGTGAAGATGTGATATCACTGGTCAGCTTTACGCATAAGTGCCTTGTTTCAAAGAAGCACATTTTTTTGTGCACTGTGCAGGCCATCAGCAATCACATATACTCTATTATATTTCACCCTGCACCCAAACCTCAGCCACTCCCCTTTTAGCACTCTTGTTTGTTAACACATTTAATTTTGCAAATGATATAATAAGTGTTTGCTATGAAGAAAAATCCTACTTTCAACATACTTCGTCTCTAACACCCCTTGAAAGCAAACATTACTATTAATAAGTAATGTCAAGTAAAGCAGCATTGGCATTTATATGTTTTCAACTACTGAACTGAACTCAAACATGTCTGAATGCTTAAACAAATTGGAAACCTCTTCTGTTTATTCAGAGGAGTTGACAACATGGCCATCCTTATAACTCAAGATGTCCCTTTTAATAAAAAAATATTCTGTTTTGCAGAACCCAATGGCAAAATGTATATTGACAGAGAATCGCTTTCATCACAATGAAGCTCGTTTTCATAGTAGACATGAAAATAGAAACACAGCAAATGCTTTATCTAACAGTGTTCGATATGAAGTGGTGTTTATGAAATGATAACTTACTCTAGTAGTAGTAGTACTCCATTGTGCAATATTATCTACCACTGCATGCAAAAGTAAGCATTAATGTTGGGGGACCAGCATATCTGTATTGTTTAATGTTGGGGGACCAGCATATCTGTATTGTTTAATGTTGGGGGACCAGCATATCTGTATTGTTTAATGTTGGGGGACCACCATATCTGTATTGTTTAATGTTGGGGGACCACCATATCTGTATTGTTTAATGTTGGGGGACCACCATATCTGTATTGTTTAATGTTGGGGGACCACCATATCTGTATTGTTTAATGTTGGGGGACCACCATATCTGTATTGTTTAATGTTGGGGGACCACCATATCTGTATTGTTTAATGTTGGGGGACCACCATATCTGTATTGTTTAATGTTGGGGGACCACCATATCTGTATTGTTTAATGTTGGGGGACCACCATATCTGTATTGTTTAATGTTGGGGGACCACCATATCTGTATTGTTTAATGTTGGGGGACCACCATATCTGTATTGTTTAATGTTGGGGGACCAGCATATCTGTATTGTTTAATGTTGGGGGACCAGCATATCTGTATTGTTTAATGTTGGGGGACCACCATATCTGTATTGTTTAATGTTGGGGGACCACCATATCTGTATTGTTTAATGTTGGGGGACCACCATATCTGTATTGTTTAATGTTGGGGGACCACCATATCTGTATTGTTTAATGTTGGGGGACCACCATATCTGTATTGTTTAATGTTGGGGGACCACCATATCTGTATTGTTTAATGTTGGGGGACCACCATATCTGTATTGTTTAATGTTGGGGGACCACCATATCTGTATTGTTTAATGTTGGGGGACCAGCATATCTGTATTGTTTAATGTTGGGGGACCACCATATCTGTATTGTTTAATGTTGGGGGACCAGCATATCTGTATTGTTTAATGTTGGGGGACCACCATATCTGTATTGTTTAATGTTGGGGGACCAGCATATCTGTATTGTTTAATGTTGGGGGACCAGCATATCTGTATTGTTTAATGTTGGGGGACCAGCATATCTGTATTGTTTAATGTTGGGGGACCACCATATCTGTATTGTTTAATGTTGGGGGACCACCATATCTGTATTGTTTAATGTTGGGGGACCAGCATATCTGTATTGTTTAATGTTGGGGGACCACCATATCTGTATTGTTTAATGTTGGGGGACCAGCATATCTGTATTGTTTAATGTTGGGGGACCAGCATATCTGTATTGTTTAATGTTGGGGGACCACCATATCTGTATTGTTTAATGTTGGGGGACCACCATATCTGTATTGTTTAATGTTGGGGGACCAGCATATCTGTATTGTTTAATGTTGGGGGACCAGCATATCTGTATTGTTTAATGTTGGGGGACCAGCATATCTGTATTGTTTAATGTTGGGGGACCACCATATCTGTATTGTTTAATGTTGGGGGACCACCATATCTGTATTGTTTAATGTTGGGGGACCACCATATCTGTATTGTTTAATGTTGGGGGACCACCATATCTGTATTGTTTAATGTTGGGGGACCAGCATATCTGTATTGTTTAATGTTGGGGGACCACCATATCTGTATTGTTTAATGTTGGGGGACCAGCATATCTGTATTGTTTAATGTTGGGGGACCACCATATCTGTATTGTTTAATGTTGGGGGACCACCATATCTGTATTGTTTAATGTTGGGGGACCACCATATCTGTATTGTTTAATGTTGGGGGACCACCATATCTGTATTGTTTAATGTTGGGGGACCAGCATATCTGTATTGTTTAATGTTGGGGGACCACCATATCTGTATTGTTTAATGTTGGGGGACCACCATATCTGTATTGTTTAATGTTGGGGGACCACCATATCTGTATTGTTTAATGTTGGGGGACCACCATATCTGTATTGTTTAATGTTGGGGGACCACCATATCTGTATTGTTTAATGTTGGGGGACCACCATATCTGTATTGTTTAATGTTGGGGGACCACCATATCTGTATTGTTTAATGTTGGGGGACCAGCATATCTGTATTGTTTATCTTGTTCTTTTGTTTTCTTTTTATGTCTCATAATGCTTTAAGTATCCAAGTTAAAAACTGTTTGGCTTTGTGCTAGTCTTCTGGGCAGTTGGTTGTGTTCTAGTCTTGCTGCCTTCTGGGCAGTTGGTTATGTTCTAGTCTTGCTGCCTTCTGGGCAGTTGGTGGTGTTCTAGTCTTGCTGCCTTCTAGGCAGTTGGTTGTGTTCTAGTCTTGCTGCCTTCTGGGCAGTTGGTTGTGTTCTAGTCTTGCTGCCTTCTGGGCAGTTGGTTGTGTTCTAGTCTTGCTGCCTTCTGGGCAGTTGATGGTGTTCTAGTCTTGCTGCCTTCAGGGCAGTTGGTGGTGTAAGCACACTATTGCAAAGCATCATAAGCTTCTGATCTTCCGTATCCAACAGCCTGCCACAAATTAAGCCTGTAAGCTTTAACAATTATAGTCCAGAAATAACATTAGGCCTATGGTAAGTATAAAATATTTACTGTGGTTAAATGAATATGTTTTCCTTTAATTTCATGTACAGTGCATCTCGACTCAGACATGTGCAACATATTTTAACAGACAGGAAAGCAGGATTAGCAGATCTTGATGGCATACTTTGCATAGCAGGTAAGGAGGAAATATGATGCATCAAAGGGCTAATCACTTTTTTTTTTACAAAGAATACTTTATACATTTATTTAAACAAAAATTAAACATAGGCAGATCACTGACATAGCCAAAATTCTAAGGTGGGCCAATAATGATAGATCGGGGTTGGGGGGGGGGTGAAAATAGTGCTATAATGGTCCTTCATCGGTCTCTCTGGCTTTGCGAATTTCCTAGACAGCTTCCCGATGGTAGTGAACAATTCCAGCGAATTCCCCTGGTATGCTGCAACTTCTACAAGCATGTCTACAAAATTCCTTTTGTCTGTCTTGATGTTTTTCTTTACACTCCTATTGGCTTCTGCATACTCTCTTTGGGACTTGGTTTTCTATGCACTTGTAAGGCTGATTTTCTATTCTGCCTTCTTCTTTTTCCTCTCTTCTATCGTCTTCAGTGTCTCGTTTGTTAACCATTCTTTGTGCCCTGCTCCCCAACACTTCATGTCATGTTGACTGGACTGCTTCATGACATGTTGACTGGACTGCTTCATGACATGTTGACTGGACTGCTTCATGACATGTTGAATGGACTGCTTCATGACATTTTGACTGGACTGCTTCATGACATGTTGACTGGACTGCTTCATGACATGTTGACTGGACTGCTTCATGACATGTTGACTGGACTGCTTCATGACATGTTGACTGGACTGCTTCATGACATGTTGACTGGACTGCTTCATGACATGTTGACTGGACTGCTTCATGACATGTTGACTGGACTGCTTCATGACATGTTGACTGGACTGCTTCCTTCACTACTTTCCACTTTCCCTCAATGGTCTCTTCGTCTAAAATTGGAACTTGTTAGAAAGATTGATTTTGAACTCATCCTGTTTCTGCTTGTCGTTCAGGCGGAAGGTGTTGTAGTTCAATCTATGTGGTGTCTGCTCTATGTGGTGTCTTTTCAGTTTTAATTTTAACTGGTCCACTAGGAGATGGTGGTCTGAGGCAACATGAGCTCCTCTCTTGACACGCACATCTTGTAGAGATCTCCTGAATTTCTTCCCAATGTGGTCTTTTTGGTTTGTCGTTCGGAGGTCAGGGGAGACCATATAGCCTTGTGTATACTCTTATGCTGGAAGAAACTCCCGCCTATGGCATCCTTGTCTTCCTTTTTGCTTTCATTAGTTGGTGCATAGCACTGAATGACATCTATGTTTATGCTTCGCTTCTTCGTTCAGAAGGATGCTGTCAGAATTCTGGGCCCATGCGCCTCCCATCCGATGAGCGCTCTTTGGGCTGTCTTTGATAGCATCAAGGTCACCCCCTGGGTGTGTGGTGCATGGTCATCCTCGTGGCCTGTGAAAAGGAGCAACTCTCCTGAGATCCGCCTCCTCTGTCCAGAGCCAGTCCATCTTGCTTCACTAATCCCAAGTATGGTGAGGTTATAATTCCTCATCTTGGCCGCTACTTGCGCAGTCTTGACTGTCTCGTATATTGTTCGCACGTTCCAAGTTCCAATTGTGGCAGTGCTCCTGGTGGAGATGATGGAGGTTGGCCTATTAGCTTCCTATTAGATTCTGGTTTTCACCACTCGGGGTCATACATACCTCAGCTGGGAATCTATTCTCTCCCAGGACTGAAATGTCTTTAGTTTTCCTTCTTGTCTGCGTTTTTGTAACATAGTGTTTTTTATGTGAAAGGGTTGTTGGCCCATCTGGGAGGATGCCCCTCACAGCTACCCAGAGAGCTGCCCTTAATTTTGGGAAGGGTGCCCTAGCCTTTGTGATTCCACCCACTTCCTGCAAGGCAGCAGGTTCTGATTTTAATCCGCCCTTGGTATTTGATTTTCCCAGTACCTACCATATCTGGTGGGCATTCCCCTATCCGCCACCCGGGGAGGCGCGCGTTGGGAGATCAGAAACTCCACACGAGCTGTAAAATTTTTAGGATCTGGTATATTATGATAGTCATTGGTTAAAATCAAAATCAAGTCTTTTTCTATATGATCTGTAAGCTCAAGGGTCAACTTGCTTGCAGGATCATATTTTGATTTTTTTTTTCATTGTTTGTTATGCTACTAAAAACTATGATTGTTTTAGGCATCGACAGTCGCTACAATGAAGGGATGTACGAACTTTTAAATTATCTTCTGTTTGGATTTTTTGAAATTCGAAAAGTAGAACTAGAAAGGTAAGGAAATTGAGAAAAAAAATATTTTTGTCTTATTCCATCTTGAATTAACACATACTTTTCTGATCAAGTGGAATTTAATGACTTTTAAAAAGTATTGTCAACATATGATTCAAGTTTGAGAGAAAACAAATGTTCCAACAAAAGTAATTTTGTTCATATATTTATATACCCTGTTAAAAAAAAATTTCATTTAGAAATATTACACTTAAATCAATAATCTAAACCCTGGTGATTTATCTCAAATATTTAAATGTTAACTCAATATTATAACATTGTGCATTGTTAAGGTTATAAACTATACTGACTTAAAAAGTAATAAAGGATTCAATGCATTAAAATGGATTGTGCTATTGTTATAGAACATGGCATGTATATTAGTTTGATTATATTTTAGGCCTATCTAAAATATTTGTTTTTCTTTTAGTTCTGGATTTCCTGAAGAGTTGATAGATGGTAAGTTTGTTATTGTTAAATGAAGAGTTGATAGATGGTAAGTTTGTTATTGTTAAATGAAGAGTTGATAGATGGTAAGTTTGTTATTGTTAAATGAAGAGTTGATATATGGTAAGTTTGTTATTGTTAAATGAAGAGTTGATAGATGGTAAGTTTGTTATTGTTAAATGAAGAGTTGATAGATGGTAAGTTTGTTATTGTTAAATGAAGAGTTGATAGATGGTAAGTTTGTTATTGTTAAATGAAGAGTTGATAGATGGTAAGTTTGTTATTGTTAAATGAAGAGTTGATAGATGGTAAGTTTGTTATTGTTAAATGAAGAGTTGATAGATGGTAAGTTTGTTATTGTTAAATGAAGAGTTGATAGATGGTAAGTTTGTTATTGTTAAATGAAGAGTTGATAGATGGTAAGTTTGTTATTGTCAAATGAAGAGTTGATAGATGGTAAGTTTGTTATTGTTAAATGAAGAGTTGATAGATGGTAAGTTTGTTATTGTTAAATGAAGAGTTGATAGATGGTAAGTTTGTTATTGTTAAATGAAGAGTTGATAGATGGTAAGTTTGTTATTGTTAAATGAAGAGTTGACAGATGGTAAGTTTGTTATTGTTAAATGAAGAGTTGATAGATGGTAAGTTTGTTATTGTTAAATGAAGAGTTGATAGATGGTAAGTTTGTTATTGTTAAATGAAGAGTTGATAGATGGTAAGTTTGTTATTGTTAAATGAAGAGTTGATAGATGGTAAGTTTGTTATTGTTAAATGAAGAGTTGACAGATGGTAAGTTTGTTATTGTTAAATGAAGAGACGATAGATGGTAAGTTTGTTATTGTTAAATGAAGAGTTGATAGATGGTAAGTTTGTTATTGTTAAATGAAGAGTTGATAGATGGTAAGTTTGTTATTGTTAAATGAAGAGTTGATAGATGGTAAGTTTGTTATTGTTAAATGAAGAGTTGATAGATGGTAAGTTTGTTATTGTTAAATGAAGAGTTGATAGATGGTAAGTTTGTTATTGTTAAATGAAGAGTTGATAGATGGTAAGTTTGTTATTGTTAAATGAAGAGTTGACAGATGGTAAGTTTGTTATTGTTAAATGAAGAGACGATAGATGGTAAGTTTGTTATTGTTAAATGAAGAGTTGATAGATGGTAAGTTTGTTATTGTTAAATGAAGAGTTGATAGATGGTAAGTTTGTTATTGTTAAATAAATATATTTAATAGTTGACAACTTAGGAATCTTCATTAAGTTATGCCAAAAAAAGGATGCTCTCTTTAAAAATAAATTAAAATTCTACATACAAAAATAGGATTCAGTTCAATCTTATGCTACATTACGGTATGTTAAAAACTAATTTCTGGCAAATTCATTGCTAGATAATGCAAGTATACATTTCTATCTATTTCAACATAGACATGATACTGCTGATCTGCCGTGACCATGTACAAGTTTACTGTAATCCTGTCAACTATCATTATTTACTGCCCTATGTAAGCCATTGGCCAGGAATACAGTTTCATTGCTTGTCTGATGATGAGGTGTGTTTTATCCTATATTGTCACTTTGCCAGAAGAAAATATATTTCATTATCAAGTCTATGAAGAAAAATTTAACATTAATTAGCCAAAAAGAATCCTTTTTAACTAAATGACTGTTTTATTTCATACTTAATTATAGTATGCCTTATAGTTTGACTTAATTAGTTTATTGTTTTTTTAAGTATGATGGGGAAGATGATGACAAAGCTGAAGAGTTTAAAATTCAGTCCTTTATTTCCATGGTCAGTGAATGTAAGATTGTCGGCTTCCCATTTTCAGGACAAGGTGAGGATTCAACTTGTACTTATTCTTTACACATTACACTGGTCAATAAGAAAGTGCAGAGACTATAATAAGATGGACCACTGGCTCTATTTTTAGAGCTTATATGTTGTTTTTTTTCAAATAATATGGCTGTCTAAAGGTTTCCGCTGTATACAACTTTTGATTTTTAATTTTCCATTGAGAAAATCTTAGCGATTAAATAAAACGGAAGTGTATTATATAATCCAAAAGGGAATCGGCAATTCCAAAAAGAAGTCTTTAGAGTCATCAAATAGCAGAAATATTAAAGCAAGCAGTCCATCTTATTATAGTCTTTGATTAAAGCAAGCAGTCCATCTTATTATAGTCTTTGATTAAAGCCAGCAGTCCATCTTATTATAGTCTTTGATTAAAGCCAGCAGTCCATCTTATTATAGTCTTTGATTAAAGCCAGCAGTCCATCTTATTATAGTCTTTGATTAAAGCAAGCAGTCCATCTTATTATAGTATTTGGAAAATGTTATTCACTACCTGCTCCCTTTGTTGTCCTTTTTAAAGTATTAAAATGAATTTAATTTCCTTTCTCTCTTCATGGCTTTTTTTATACTGCATATAATAGAATTTCTAGGGAATTGTTTCAACTTTTTTTAGAACCTAATATTCAGTTACTTAATTCCCTGTGAGGGTTTGCTGGCTAGAATTTAATTAAGAAAATATTGTGTCCAGAAATGTTCATAACCCCATAGCTTCATATCAAATCATATCAGTTTAACAAATAACCAAAATAAAAAATATACAAATAGAGATATGTCTGTTTTCTTATATAGAAAAAACTAATAGTAGATTTCATGATTTATGTGAAGATCATGAAGTGAACACAAAATTAAATAAAAATTAAAAGAAGGAAAATAGTTGTTGTGGAAGAAACATTCCCTACTAAGTTCTCTCCCTTCAATTAGTAATAACTATTGGATAAAGCTTTTTATATTTTAAACGTTTTTTTTAATTTCCATGTATTATTTTTTCGTTTTAATTAATATGAATAAAATGAAATGAAACTATATTGACTTGGGCTGGGTAAAAATATGTTTCAATAAATGTATTAGGTAATTTAAATTTTTTTTTTTTTTTTTTTTTTTAACCCAAATAGCTCCAGCCGATGTACTTAATATTTATAAGAAACCACATCTACAGTATAAAAAATAAATAATTATTTACGTTTCTCAAATAGGCCACATTTCTGAGTTCAGTCCCATGGAAATTGAAAAATGGCCAATTATTCAAGCATTTGCATTGGAAGAATTTGGAGGGTAAGAAGTTATTTAAATCAATATTAGAAATGAGCAATGTAATGTAAAAAAAAGAAGGTAAAATATTTTTTCTAAAGAAATGTAAAGAAAGAAGGGCACAAGATTGTGAGGAAATAGAAAAGAACTATTACTATATAATATACATAATAAAGAGCATAGTAGAGTCAATTAAAGTGAACTAGATTAAATCACATCTGAACACCTTGAATGTTGCTGATTAAATGTAGAACTTGTTTTTCTACTCTTCCTAAACTATCCCCAGCACTTCTTGGTATTCCTTCACCTTACAGACATGCAGGATCCAACTGCAACTTTTCTTTCAATTGAACAGATATTGATTTTTCTTCAAAGCTTGGCATTATAATTGTCTTCCAGAGCCTGTAGTTCTTTTCAACCTCTTCATTCTATATAAGATGGTTTGTTTCACACTTAAACATTAAACAAATAAACAGTTCATCCATATATTGTTTGTGAAAATGCTTTTAAAAAAAAAACAACATTCAAAATATTTTCAATTTACTTTAATTTCTTTGTATTTTGAAATATTTTAATATTAACAAAGAAAATGAAATCTCGTTTTTTTTTTACTAATACAGAAATTAGGAGATGAAACGTTGCATCTTCAAACTATATGTTTCAAAATGTATATTGATTGAAACGTTGCATCTTCAAACTATATGTTTCAAAATGTATATTGATTGAGTCTATTTTCATTGCCTTCATTTTTAATGAATTTTTTGGACAGTATTTTATATATTTTTTTATTAAGCAAAAAATATTTTTTTGTGATTTTTTGTACCCATTTATTAAATAAAAATGTTTTGTAAAAATCAACTTGAATAAATTACATTTGCATGTGTTTCTTACAGGGGTGGATTTTTTACCTTGAAGCATGAGGTAAGTATGTTTTGTTCATTTTGTAAGCAACACAGTAAAAGTAATCAAAACATTTAAAAGAACTCAGCACATTAAATAAACCTAATGTTATCTTTGGTGGGAATATTAGAAAAAACATCTTTTATTTTATGTTTTAAAGCATTCAGAAAAATATGTTATGTAAGGCAAATGTAATGATTTTGTTAAAAAAATATATTTTTGTATGGCTATAGGTTGTCGATGTCAGTACTCAAGTTCATCAAATCCAAGATGTCCAAGACTCAGTCTCAATAGAATTACTTCTAACAGAGGTGAGTGGATTATACTAATTGTAAACTTTTAGCTCATGTGTTTAGTGGGAAGAACAATATTTTAATGAATGACCTATGTAGTTAATGTTTTTATTCCTCCCTTTTTTATAGCATTTGCCTTTGATGTCAAGGCAGTGGACAAACATGATGCAATGCTTGCAACTATCACTGTAGGTAGCACTTTTGATGTAATTGTGTGTGACTATCTCTGTATGGATAACTTTTGTTTTAATTGTGTGTGACTATCTCTGTATGGATAACTTTTGTTGTATTTGTGTGTGACTATATCTGTATGGATAACTTTTGTTTTAATTGTGTGTGACTATATCTGTATGGATAACTTTTGTTGTAATTGTGTGTGACTATATCTGTATGGATAACTTTTGTTTTAATTGTGTGTGACTATATCTGTATGGATAACTTTTGTTGTAATTGTGTGTGACTATATCTGTATGGAAAACTTTTGTTGTAATTGTGTGTGACTATCTCTGTATGGAAAACTTTTGTTGTAATTGTGTGTGACTATCTCTGTATGGATAACTTTTGTTGTAATTGTGTGTGACTATCTCTGTATGGATAACTTTTGTTGTAATTGTGTGTGACTATCTCTGTATGGAAAACTTTTGTTGTAATTGTGTGCGACTATCTCTGTATGGATAACTTTTGTTGTAATTGTGTGTGACTATCTCTGTATGGAAAACGTTTGTTGTAATTGTGTGTGACTATCTCTGTATGGATAACTTTTGTTGTAATTGTGTGTGACTATCTCTGTATGGATAACTTTTGTTGTAATTGTGTGTGACTATATATGTATGGAAAACTTTTGTTTTAATTGTGTGTGACTATATCTGTATGGATAACTTTTGTTGTAATTGTGTGTGACTATCTCTGTATGGATAACTTTTGTTGTAATTGTGTGTGACTATATCTGTATGGAAAACTTTTGTTGTAATTGTGTGTGACTATATCTGTATGGAAAACTTTTGATGTAATTGTGTGTGACTATATCTGTATGGAAAACTTTTGTTTTAATTGTGTGTGACTATCTCTGTATGGATAACTTTTGTTGTAATTGTGTGTGACTATATCTGTATGGAAAACTTTTGTTGTAATTGTGTGTGACTATATCTGTATGGAAAACTTTTGATGTAATTGTGTGTGACTATATCTGTATGGAAAACTTTTGTTGTAATTGTGTGTGACTATATCTGTATGGAAAACTTTTGTTTTAATTGTGTGTGACTATTTCTGTATGGTAAACTTTTGTGGTAATTGTGTGTGACTATATCTGTATGGAAAACTTTTGTTGTAATTGTGTGCAACTATATCTGTATGGAAAACTTTTGTTGTCATAGTGTGTGACTATATCTGTATGGACAACTTTTGTGGTAATTGTTTGTGACTATATCTGTATGGAAAACTTTTGTTTTAATTGTGTGTGACTATATCTGTATGGATAACTTTTGTTTTAATTGTGTGTGACTATATCTGTATGGAAAACTTTTGTGGTAATTGTGTGTGACTATATCTGTATGGAAAACTTTTGTTTTAATTGTGTGTGACTAAATCTGTATGGAAAACTTTTGTGGTAATTTTGTGTGACTATATCTGTATGGAAAACTTTTGTTGTAATTGTGCGTGACTATATCTGTATGGAAAACTTTAGTTGTCATTGTGTGTGACTATATCTGTATGGAAAACTTTTGTTGTCATTGTGTGTGACTATATCTGTATGGAAAACTTTTGATGTAATTGTGTGTGACTATATCTGTATGGAAAATTTTTGTTGTAATTGTGTGTGACTATATCTGTATGGAAAACTTTTGTTGTAATTGTGTGTGACTATATCTGTATGGAAAATTTTTGTTGTAATTGTGTGTGACTATATCTGTATGGATAACTTTTGTTGATTATAAAAATTGACATATTTGATGAATACTTTTTTTTTTGTTAGGGAGTCCAAGTTGCCAGTTTTATCTCAGAAGAAAATATCAGAGGTAAGCCTTTATGTTATAACAGAAAAATATCCAGTTTTAACTAGAGCCAAACTAAACAAAGCACTGCTCACTATGGCAACTTATACTAAGCTTTGGGAAATGAATATAAATAAAGAAAAAACTGTGTACACCATCTTGAGCCACAGCGAAAAAACAGCCACAACCTATATAACCTATAACTAGATTGTATCCTGTTAAAAAAAAACAAAAAAACTAACATACCTGGGCGTGAAACTTGATCAGAAACTCTCCTTAAAAAACTGCATGGCTGACTTAAAAGAAAAAGCTTCAAAAAGGCTAAACATTATAAAACACCTATCCAGCACTGCATGGGGGGCAGAGAAAAACACTTTAAGGAATTTATACATAGGGTATATAAGATCTGCCCTAGAATACTGCCTGCCCCTACTAAATACAATAGACACAATACAGAACCAAGCCCTGCGCCTCATCAGTGGGGGTATGAGATCAACACCCACAGCAGCCTGTGAAATAGACTCAAACATTGAGTCACTGCTACTAAGACGAGACAGGGCAGCTTTAGAAGCAGTCGAAAGGTACAAAAGACTGGAGAATGACCACCCAAACAAAATACTTATTGAATGCAACAGAACAGCCTAAAAAAAGAAACAAAAGACCCTATTGCAAATAGCAGACGAACTACAACAAAAACACCACCTCCTCCAAAACCGAGAACAAATTACAAGACATTTGCATTTACCCCCGGAAGAAGACAAAGGCAACCAAGAATTAAAACATCTTTGAATAACAAAAGCCTAACCAAAACATCTAACCCGCTAGAACTTAAAGTAAGTGCACTAGAAACCATCAAAAGCTTTACAGATACAGCCATCCACAAATATACAGATGGCTCAGCATTTAAAGCCACGGTAAATACTGGACTAGGTGCTTACTTGATCTTCCCTGATAAAAAATGCCTTGAGATAAGTGCACCATGTGGGAACTATTGCACAAACTCTCAAGCAGAAGTAGATGCTTTGATTATTGCCCTTGAGACAGTAGAACATAAATATAACAACAAACATCTTGCCCCATTAGATATAGTCATCTTTACCGACTCTCAATCAGCACTTCAAACAGTAGCAAGCGTAACCTCACCAAGCTTGAAAGAAATCACCCTATTAGAACACACTTTGGACTACCTAATAAGCACATACAACATCAACTTAACTCTACAATGAATCCCAGGACATATTGGCATACCAGGAAAGTAAAAAGTTGACGACTGGCTAGAAAGGGAGCTAGCAAGGACCAATATGAAAGACCTGTCAGCTACAACACAGTATGCAATATGCTAAAAACACTTTTAAGGAGGAATGGCTAAATCAATGGGCTCAGGGAACAACTGGAAGAAAAATGTACAAAGAAATGAATCAGCCCAACAAACAAGACAATATAACATTCTTCCCCCGCAAAGAACAATGCACTATATTCCATTTGAGAACAGGACATATAGCACTCAACTCACACCTAAATAGAATAAATCCAACTCACCCACCCTCCAAGTTTGAATCATTGAATGCTCTGAGCTAACCTACCTCAGATACACTCTGCTCCCCCTCAACCTACCTTTACCAACAACTAAAAAAGACATGTAATGTAAATATGTTTGTCTGGCATTGACTGAAGAGAGCAAACAGAAGAAGAAGCCTTTATGTTTTAAAATTGATATTATTTAAAATTGTTTCCCCTTCTTTATACATTTAAATAAATATACAATTGTTTATTCAATTCCAATGAAAATTTAGGACCAAATCATATTTTGATTGGTTCTTGACCAACAGTTTTATTGAACTGGATGAGTTGTGTAACCTTTTGTTAAAAGTATTTTTATATACCTGAATTATTTTACAGCTTTAGCTTTACTCTACTAGTACTAGTGTAGGTGACACATTTTGCAGATTTCTTAGATGTGTTGCTTTCATTTGCATGTGTAGTCCTATGACTTTGTTTTATATAAGATATGTTTTCAAGGGCAAATTATTTTCCTTGAGCAGAGTTTTTTTGGTAGGATTTAGACTATCTGGAGAAGTCTTAAGTACTATTTCTTTTTATTTTTAAGTTTATTCTTTTCATGATTCTTTTATCAAGCTTTTTGTAATGTCTTTCATATATTTTAATACTAATTTCTCATAGTAAAAGCAAAAGGAAAAAAAAAGCCAAGAAAATTCAAAACTAATGTACTTCTATTTCAATTATAAACTAATGTACTTCTATTTCAATTATAAACTAATGTACTTCTATTTCAATTATAAACTAATGTACTTCTATTTCAATTATAAACTAATGTACTTCTATTTCAATTATAAACTAATGTACTTCTATTTCAATTATAAACTAATGTACTTCTATTTCCATTATAAACTAATGTACTTCTATTTCAATTAAAAACTAATGTACTTCTATTTCAATTATAAACTAATGTACTTCTATTTCAATTAAAAACTAATGTACTTCTATTTCAATTATAAACTAATGTACTTCTATTTCAATTATAAACTAATGTACTTCTATTTCAATTATAAACTAATGTACTTCTATTTCAATTAAAAACTAATGTACTTCTATTTCAATTATAAACTAATGTACTTCTATTTCAATTATAAACTAATGTACTTCTATTTCAATTATAAACTAATGTACTTCTATTTCAATTATAAACTAATGTACTTCTATTTCAATTATAAACTAATGTACTTCTATTTCCATTATAAACTAATGTACTTCTATTTCAATTAAAAACTAATGTACTTCTATTTCAATTATAAACTAATGTACTTCTATTTCAATTAAAAACTAATGTACTTCTATTTCAATTATAAACTAATGTACTTCTATTTCAATTATAAACTAATGTACTTCTATTTCAATTATAAACTAATGTACTTCTATTTCAATTATAAACTAATGTACTTCTATTTCAATTATAAACTAATGTACTTCTATTTCAATTAAAAACTAATGTACTTTTATTTCAATTATAAACTAATGTACTTCTATTTCAATTAAAAACTAATGTACTTCTATTTCAATTATAAACTAATGTACTTCTATTTCAATTAAAAACTAATGTACTTCTATTTCAATTAAAAACTAATGTACTTCTATTTCAATTAAAAACGAATGTACTTCTATTTCAATTATAAACTAATGTACTTCTATTTCAATTATAAACTAATGTACTTCTATTTCAATTATAAACTAATGTACTTCTATTTCAATTATAAACTAATGTACTTCTATTTCAATTATAAACTAATGTACTTCTATTTCAATTAAAAACTAATGTACTTCTATTTCAATTATAAACTAATGTACTTCTATTTCAATTATAAACTAATGTACTTCTATTTCAATTATAAACTAATGTACTTCTATTTCAATTATAAACTAATGTACTTCTATTTCAATTATAAACTAATGTACTTCTATTTCAATTATAAACTAATGTACTTCTATTTCAATTATAAACTAATGTACTTCTATTTCAATTATAAACTAATGTACTTCTATTTCAATTATAAACTAATGTACTTCTATTTCAATTATAAACTAATGTACTGCTATTTCAATTATAAACTAATGTACTTCTATTTCAATTATAAACTAATGTACTTCTATTTCGATTATAAACTAATGTACTTCTATTTCAATTAAAAACTAATGTACTTCTATTTCAATTATAAACTAATGTACTTCTATTTCAATTATAAACTAATGTACTTCTATTTCAATTATAAACTAATGTACTTCTATTTCAATTATAAACTAATGTACTTTTATTTCAATTAAAAACTAATGTACTTCTATTTCAATTATAAACTAATGTACTTCTATTTCAATTATAAACTAATGTACTTCTATTTCAATTAAAAACTAATGTACTTCTATTTCAATTATAGACTAATGTACTTCTATTTCAATTAAAAACTAATGTACTTCTATTTCAATTATAGACTAATGTACTTCTATTTAAAATATTTCAGCCTCTAAGAAGTTATTTCAATCATGGATTTGTTGGGCACAAAGGGAGGTAATTATTTCCTTATCAAATGTTCTATCCGTTGAAACCAATCTTACTTACCAGATCATGTTTAAAATGAAGTAAAAAATATAATCTTAATCCACAGAGCTGGCAAAGTTCCATTTGTTCTTTTCAACCAGGACAGTTATAAAAAGCAGCTTGAGAAAGCCCAGAATGGAGAAATAACTGATGCCACAGACTTACCTCTGAATAGTGAGGACAATCACCACATGGTATATAGAATTTAGATTATATATATGTATATATATGTTTATGTAGAACTGTCTTGTTACATGTTTATCATATTCTTTACTTACGTGCTAAAAATCTTTAAAATGTGCAACTATCAAAGTGAACTATTTCATAGGTGTGTGAAGTTGCATCACCACACAAGCCTTTAGTATGTGGAAGAACATATTTGTTTTGCAACAAGCCATATGATGTGACAAAAGGTAAGTGTGTTATTAATATCTCATTGAAATACCTAATAGAAAGTCTCTTTAAAAACCCGGACGAGCTGAAGCTCTTTACTCCTAGGGCGTAAGGCATTAGAATTGAGTATAACTCTGTCCGAGCTCCAGTAAAAGGGAAGGTTTCTGCAGGCCAGCGAGCGTTCGCTGCGGTTCACCTAAGGATCATTATCGTGGTGGCTCGTCCGTATATCTGCATTGTCACCCGATAGCACAAATCCTATGCTATGGGCACAGGCATCCAGGCACCGGGTGGGACGTGAGACAGGTTGCAGCATCCATTGCTTCCTCCCCACCGAGACCCTGTGGCCTCTTGGCAGTGCAATGAAGATAGGAAACACATGTCAAGTATCCTTTCTTTCTTTTGATACATTTATTTTTCTTTCCTGCTTATTGGCATATCTTGCTGTCTCTGGATGTTTGGTCTATATATTAATTTTTAAATTTTTTGTCTAGATATGATTTTGTTGAATTTTTAAAAATAAAAATCCTCTTTAGTGAATATCGAAATCTATGTTAAAGTTCTGATTATAATAGAGAAATCTGGCATAAAATCATATTCTTTCTTTTAACTCAATGTCTGGCTGCTATTTTGAAGTGACAGACATAAATGTTGATAAGAGAAAGTCAGCCAAAAATGCATGAATATAAGCTGCAATCACTGAATGATGAATGTATGAAATAACTTGTGTGACAGATTAGTCCTGCAAACTTGTCCTTAGAGTATTAACCAAACTATAGGTATTTGTTTTAATTATATCTGGTACTTTGTATAGTCTGAGTACAAGTAGTGACGTTTAGGCCATTGAACATAATACAATACAGCTTCATAAATACACATTATTTAGGTTAGTGTCTGGCCAGAGTAATCTCTCTTCTCAATTAACTAGCCATTTATTTTCCCCTTACTTTTCCTAATGGGTTTTGCACCAGATAAGCCAAAAATTGTCACTCCCATACTTTTTATCTCCCATCCATTATAATTCAGTTTGTCTCCCCCTGGAATGCTAGGTGATGCATCTCTTAGTTTTTCAGGAGGCAAAGTCATTATAATAAATTACTTTATTTCAAACAAAATGTTGATCTCTTAGGCTGGAGATAGAGTTAAAAACAATTTTTTTCATCTTCTTGTTGTAACTTGTTTCCTCATTCTCCCAATCAGTATCTCATTTAGTAAATACCCTTGACTGAGTTATTTAACAATTTAGCCCCCTTAAAACATGAGGCATAAAGGAACCAGTAAAGAATTGACATCACTTTGTTTTTCTGATCACTTTCACCTTCCAGTTACATTTGGATGTCTCCATCAATGTTTACATTGAAATGTCTACATTAATGTCTTAATTAAAATGTTGGAGACATCAATGTCTACATTGGCATGTCTCAATTAGGCTAATGTCTCAATTAATGTCTAAATTAGGCTAATGTCTCAATTAATGTATAAATTGGAATGTCTCCATCAATGTCTACACTGGAATGTCTCAATTAATGTCTAAATTGGAATGTCTCAATGAATGTCCACATTGGAATGTCTCCATCAATGTCCACATTGGAATGTCTCCATCAATGTCCACATTGGAATGTCTCCATTAATGTCTACATTGGAATGACTCCATCAATGTCTAAATTGGACAGATAGCATAAGATGAAGACACTACACAAGACAGATGGCATAAGATGAAGACACTACACAAGATATATGGCATAAGATCAAGACACTACACATGACAGAAGAGTAAGAGACTAAGTAATGACACTAAACAAGACAGATAGCATAAGATGAAGACACTACACAAGACAGAAGAAACAAAGTAATGACACTACATAATACAAAAGGTATAAGATGAAGACACTACACAAGATAGATGGCATAAGATGAAGACACTACACAAGATAGATGGCATAAGATGAAGACACTACACAAGATAGATGGCATAAGATCAAGACACTACACATGACAGAAGAGTAAGAGACTAAGTAATGACACTAAACAAGACAGATGGCATAAGATGAAGACACTACACAAGACAGATGGCATAAGATGAAGATACTACACAAGATAGATGGCATAAGATGAAGACACTACACATGACAGAAGAGACTAAGTAATGACACTAAACAAGACAGATGGCATAAGAAGAAGATTCTACACAAGACAGATGGCATAAGATGAAGACACTACACAAGATAGATGGCATAAGATGAAGACACTACACATGACAGATGGCATAAGATGAAGACACTACACAAGACAGATGGCAAAAGATGAAGACACTATATGAGAAAGATTAAGGAGAAAACATCACACAAGGCATACTATAACTAACATATAAATACATACAACAAAAGTGGCATGAATGCGAGCTAAATAAATCCTTAAAGAAAAATATATTTTAAGGAGTAGAGAAGATAGAAGTAAAACGAAAAACAACGTTTACATTTCTAGAGAGAAATTTTAGATCAATACTGGACAAACTTGGATTAAATCAGATTCTTCTGTGGTCATCTGTGTAAAGCCCTGGTCAAACTGTCAACTTCTGGGAGCTTTTGTGAAAAGACCTTCGGTTTTAGCAGGATAGTGTGGGATTAATTGGATTGGATTATTTCATAAGCTCATAGAGGAGTGTATAAACAAAAAATAAAAAAATAAAATAGAAGACACGCTTGCATTAAACAACAACAACAAGCAGCAAGTGAAGTTGGAGGGAGCAGACGAGAGCAGTAGGAGAAGGATGGAGGGAGAGTTGACGAGAAAAATGTTTCCCTGTAGCGTTGATATTTTCCTTTCTGTCTGCTTGTCTTTTAATTGATCAAGTGTCTAACAAATATTGACCAGTTAAATATAGATGTATACACCAAGGTATTATTGATCAAGTGTCTAACAAATATTGACCAGTTAAATATAGATGTATACACCAAGGTATTATTGATCAAGTGTCTAACAAATATTGACCAGTTAAATATAGATGTATACACCAAGGTATTATTGATCAAGTGTCTAACAAATATTGACCAGTTAAATATAGATGTATACACCAAGGTATTATTGATCAAGTGTCTAACAAATATTGACCAGTTAAATATAGATGTATACACCAAGGTATTATTATTGGCCTTTATATTTCCATCGTGTAGCCTATATGCCTAAATGTACTAGATAATTAAATAATGTTCGTAGGTTAATAATATAGGGGTGAGGGCAGTGAAGAATCATGTAGTTGGTTCGTTGTTGGGAGTCCAGTGACTTTAGTAATTAATACGTCACTTCCGCTTGCCGTCTCTTTATTTGTTTAGGCTTACACTTTCTTTTTACGTTTTTCTTAATTGGAAATGTGTATGGAATATTTGGAGAGATAACGTTGAGCTATAGATCTAGATCTACAACAAGAGAATGGCTGCAATAGTTTAGAGCCAATAGTTACATACCGTAGGCCTATCGTTATACTTCTCTTCTCCCTCTTTACATCCACCGCCTACATTCAGTGAAGTCTGCTACTATTGTAGTTTCTATCTCCATTGAATTCTCCTTTCACTGTTATCATAGTAAGGGCCAGGGCCTACGTCATATACTGTAGTTGTATCACAACCAATCGTCATATACTGTAGTTGTATCACAACCAATCGTCATATACTGTAGTTGTATCACAACCAATCGTCATATACTGTAGTTGTATCACAACCAATCGTCATATACTGTAGTTGTATCACAACCAATTGTCATATACTGTAGTTGTATCACAACCAATCGTCATATACTGTAGTTGTATCACAACCAATCGTCATATACTGTAGTTGTATCACAACCAATCTTCATATACTGTAGTTGTATCACAACCAATCGTCATATACTGTAGTTGTATCACAACCAATCGTCATATACTGTAGTTGTATCACAACCAATCGTCATATACTGTAGTTGTATCACAACCAATCGTCATATACTGTAGTTGTATCACAACCAATCGTCATATACTGTAGTTGTATCACAACCAATCGTCATATACTGTAGTTGTATCACAACCAATCGTCATATACTGTAGTTGTATCACAACCAATCGTCATATACTGTAGTTGTATCACAACCAATCGTCATATACTGTAGTCGTATCACAACCAATCGTCATATACTGTAGTCGTAGCACAACCAATCGTTATATACTGTAGTTGTATCACAACCAATCGTCATATACTGTAGTTGTATCACAACCAATCGTCATATACTGTAGTTGTATCACAACCAATCGTCATATACTGTAGTTGTATCACAACCAATCGTCATATACTGTAGTTGTATCACAACCAATCGTCACATACTGTAGTTGTAGCACAACCAATCGTCATATACTGTAGTTGTATCACAACCAATCGTCATATACTGTAGTTGTATCACAACCAATCGTCATATACTGTAGTTGTATCACAACCAATCGTCATATACTGTAGTTGTAGCACAACCAATCGTCATATACTGTAGTTGTATCACAACCAATCGTCATATACTGTAGTTGTATCACAACCAATCGTCATATACTGTAGTTGTAGCACAACCAATCGTCATATACTGTAGTTGTAGCACAACCAATCGTCATATACTGTAGTTGTATCACAACCAATCGTCATATACTGTAGTTGTATCACAACCGATCGTCATATACTGTAGTTGTATCACAACCAATCGTCATATACTGTAGTTGTATCACAACCAATCGTCATATACTGTAGTTGTATCACAACCAATCGTCATATACTGTAGTTGTATCACAACCAATCGTCATATACTGTAGTTGTATCACAACCAATCGTCATATACTGTAGTTGTATCACAACCAATCGTCATATACTGTAGTTGTATCACAACCAATCGTCATATACTGTAGTTGTATCACAACCAATCGTCATATACTGTAGTTGTATCACAACCAATCGTCATATACTGTAGTTGTATCACAACCAATCGTCATATACTGTAGTTGTATCACAACCAATCGTCATATACTGTAGTTGTATCACAACCAATCGTCATATACTGTAGTTGTATCACAACCAATCGTCATATACTGTAGTTGTATCACAACCAATCGTCATATACTGTAGTTGTATCACAACCAATCGTCATATACTGTAGTTGTATCACAACCAATCGTCATATACTGTAGTTGTATCACAACCAATCGTCATATACTGTAGTTGTATCACAACCAATCGTCATATACTGTAGTTGTATCACAACCAATCGTCATATACTGTAGTTGTATCAGAACCAATCGTCATATACTGTAGTTGTATCACAACCAATCGTCATATACTGTAGTTGTATCACAACCAATCGTCATATACTGTAGTTGTATCACAACCAATCGTCATATACTGTAGTTGTATCACAACCAATCGTCATATACTGTAGTTGTATCACAACCAATCGTCATATACTGTAGTTGTATCACAACCAATCGTCATATACTGTAGTTGTATCACAACCAATCGTCATATACTGTAGTTGTAGCACAACCAATCGTCATATACTGTAGTTGTAGCACAACCAATCGTCATATACTGTAGTTGTAGCACAACCAATCGTCATATACTGTAGTTGTATCACAACCAATCGTCATATACTGTAGTTGTATCACAACCAATCGTCATATACTGTAGTTGTAGCACAACCAATCGTCATATACTGTAGTTGTAGCACAACCAATCGTCATATACTGTAGTTGTAGCACAACCAATCGTCATATACTGTAGTTGTATCACAACCAATCGTCATATACTGTAGTTGTATCACAACCAATC
This sequence comes from Anisus vortex, assembly GCA_949126835.1. NCBI lineage: Eukaryota > Metazoa > Mollusca > Gastropoda > Planorbidae > Anisus > Anisus vortex. Next base: position 45,101,108 of record OX421492.1, on the reverse strand, counting down.
GTCATATACTGTAGTTGTATCACAACCAATCGTCATATACTGTAGTTGTATCACAACCAATCGTCATATACTGTAGTTGTATCACAACCAATCGTCATATACTGTAGTTGTATCACAACCAATCGTCATATACTGTAGTTGTATCACAACCAATCGTCATATACTGTAGTTGTATCACAACCAATCGTCATATACTGTAGTTGTATCACAACCAATCGTCATATACTGTAGTTGTATCACAACCAATCGTCATATACTGTAGTTGTATCACAACCAATCGTCATATACTGTAGTTGTATCACAACCAATCGTCATATACTGTAGTTGTATCACAACCAATCGTCATATACTGTAGTTGTATCACAACCAATCGTCATATACTGTAGTTGTATCACAACCAATCGTCATATACTGTAGTTGTATCACAACCAATCGTCATATACTGTAGTTGTATCACAACCAATCGTCATATACTGTAGTTGTATCACAACCAATCGTCATATACTGTAGTTGTATCACAACCAATCGTCATATACTGTAGTTGTATCACAACCAATCGTCATATACTGTAGTTGTATCACAACCAATTGTCATATACTGTAGTTGTATCACAACCAATCGTCATATACTGTAGTTGTAGCACAACCAATCGTCATATACTGTAGTTGTATCACAACCAATCGTCATATACTGTAGTTGTAGCACAACCAATCGTCATATACTGTAGTTGTAGCACAACCAATCGTCATATACTGTAGTTGTATCACAACCAATCGTCATATACTGTAGTTGTATCACAACCAATCGTCATATACTGTAGTTGTATCACAACCAATCGTCATATACTGTAGTTGTAGCACAACCAATCGTCATATACTGTAGTTGTAGCACAACCAATCGTCATATACTGTAGTTGTAGCACAACCAATCGTCATATACTGTAGTTGTAGCACAACCAATCGTCATATACTGTAGTTGTATCACAACCAATCGTCATATACTGTAGTTGTATCACAACCAATCGTCATATACTGTAGTTGTATCACAACCAATCGTCATATACTGTAGTTGTATCACAACCAATCGTCATATACTGTAGTTGTATCACAACCAATCGTCATATACTGTAGTTGTATCACAACCAATCGTCATATACTGTAGTTGTAGCACAACCAATTGTCATTTACTGTAGTTGTATCACAACCAATCGTCATATACTGTAGTTGTATCACAACCAATCGTCATATACTGTAGTTGTAGCACAACCAATCGTCATATACTGTAGTTGTATCACAACCAATCGTCATATACTGTAGTTGTATCACAACCAATCGTCATATACTGTAGTTGTATCACAACCAATCGTCATATACTGTAGTTGTATCACAACCAATCGTCATATACTGTAGTTGTATCACAACCAATCGTCATATACTGTAGTTGTATCACAACCAATCGTCATATACTGTAGTTGTATCACAACCAATCGTCATATACTGTAGTTGTATCACAACCAATCGTCATATACTGTAGTTGTAGCACAACCAATCGTCATATACTGTAGTTGTAGCACAACCAATCGTCATATACTGTAGTTGTAGCACAACCAATCGTCATATACTGTAGTTGTAGCACAACCAATCGTCATATACTGTAGTTGTAGCACAACCAATCGTCATATACTGTAGTTGTATCACAACCAATCGTCATATACTGTAGTTGTATCACAACCAATCGTCATATACTGTAGTTGTATCACAACCAATCGTCATATACTGTAGTTGTATCACAACCAATCGTCATATACTGTAGTTGTAGCACAACCAATCGTCATATACTGTAGTTGTAGCACAACCAATCGTCATATACTGTAGTTGTATCACAACCAATCGTCATATACTGTAGTTGTATCACAACCAATCGTCATATACTGTAGTTGTATCACAACCAATCTTCATATACTGTAGTTGTATCACAACCAATCGTCATATACTGTAGTTGTATCACAACCAATCGTCATATACTGTAGTTGTATCACAACCAATCGTCATATACTGTAGTTGTATCACAACCAATCGTCATATACTGTAGTTGTATCACAACCAATCGTCATATACTGTAGTTGTATCACAACCAATCGTCATATACTGTAGTTGTATCACAACCAATCGTCATATACTGTAGTTGTATCACAACCAATCGTCATATACTGTAGTTGTATCACAACCAATCGTCATATACTGTAGTTGTATCACAACCAATCGTCATATACTGTAGTTGTATCACAACCAATCGTCATATACTGTAGTTGTATCACAACCAATCGTCATATACTGTAGTTGTAGCACAACCAATCGTCATATACTGTAGTTGTAGCACAACCAATCGTCATATACTGTAGTTGTATCACAACCAATCGTCATATACTGTAGTTGTATCACAACCAATCGTCATATACTGTAGTTGTATCACAACCAATCTTCATATACTGTAGTTGTATCACAACCAATCGTCATATACTGTAGTTGTATCACAACCAATCGTCATATACTGTAGTTGTATCACAACCAATCGTCATATACTGTAGTTGTATCACAACCAATCGTCATATACTGTAGTTGTATCACAACCAATCGTCATATACTGTAGTTGTATCACAACCAATCGTCATATACTGTAGTTGTATCACAACCAATCGTCATATACTGTAGTTGTATCACAACCAATCGTCATATACTGTAGTTGTATCACAACCAATCGTCATATACTGTAGTTGTATCACAACCAATCGTCATATACTGTAGTTGTATCACAACCAATCGTCATATACTGTAGTTGTATCACAACCAATCGTCATATACTGTAGTTGTATCACAACCAATCGTCATATACTGTAGTTGTATCACAACCAATCGTCATATACTGTAGTTGTATCACAACCAATCGTCATATACTGTAGTTGTAGCACAACCAATCGTCATATACTGTAGTTGTAGCACAACCAATCGTCATATACTGTAGTTGTATCACAACCAATCGTCATATACTGTAGTTGTATCACAACCAATCGTCATATACTGTAGTTGTAGCACAACCAATCGTCATATACTGTAGTTGTAGCACAACCAATCGTCATATACTGTAGTTGTATCACAACCAATCGTCATATACTGTAGTTGTATCACAACCAATCGTCATATACTGTAGTTGTATCACAACCAATCTTCATATACTGTAGTTGTATCACAACCAATCGTCATATACTGTAGTTGTAGCACAACCAATCGTCATATACTGTAGTTGTAGCACAACCAATCGTCATATACTGTAGTTGTAGCACAACCAATCGTCATATACTGTAGTTGTAGCACAACCAATCGTCATATACTGTAGTTGTAGCACAACCAATCGTCATATACTGTAGTTGTATCACAACCAATCGTCATATACTGTAGTTGTATCATAACCAATCGTCATATACTGTAGTTGTATCACAACCAATCGTCATATACTGTAGTTGTAGCACAACCAATCGTCATATACTGTAGTTGTAGCACAACCAATCGTCATATACTGTAGTTGTATCACAACCAATCGTCATATACTGTAGTTGTATCACAACCAATCGTCATATACTGTAGTTGTAGCACAACCAATCGTCATATACTGTAGTTGTATCACAACCAATCGTCATATACTGTAGTTGTAGCACAACCAATCGTCATATACTGTAGTTGTAGCACAACCAATCGTCATATACTGTAGTTGTATCACAACCAATCGTCATATACTGTAGTTGTATCACAACCAATCGTCATATACTGTAGTTGTATCACAACCAATCGTCATATACTGTAGTTGTAGCACAACCAATCGTCATATACTGTAGTTGTAGCACAACCAATCGTCATATACTGTAGTTGTAGCACAACCAATCGTCATATACTGTAGTTGTAGCACAACCAATCGTCATATACTGTAGTTGTATCACAACCAATCGTCATATACTGTAGTTGTATCACAACCAATCGTCATATACTGTAGTTGTATCACAACCAATCGTCATATACTGTAGTTGTATCACAACCAATCGTCATATACTGTAGTTGTATCACAACCAATCGTCATATACTGTAGTTGTATCACAACCAATCGTCATATACTGTAGTTGTAGCACAACCAATTGTCATTTACTGTAGTTGTATCACAACCAATCGTCATATACTGTAGTTGTATCACAACCAATCGTCATATACTGTAGTTGTAGCACAACCAATCGTCATATACTGTAGTTGTATCACAACCAATCGTCATATACTGTAGTTGTATCACAACCAATCGTCATATACTGTAGTTGTATCACAACCAATCATCATATACTGTAGTTGTATCACAACCAATCGTCATATACTGTAGTTGTATCACAACCAATCGTCATATACTGTAGTTGTATCACAACCAATCGTCATATACTGTAGTTGTATCACAACCAATCGTCATATACTGTAGTTGTATCACAACCAATCGTCATATACTGTAGTTGTAGCACAACCAATCGTCATATACTGTAGTTGTATCACAACCAATCGTCATATACTGTAGTTGTATCACAACCAATCGTCATATACTGTAGTTGTAGCACAACCAATCGTCATATACTGTAGTTGTATCACAACCAATCGTCATATACTGTAGTTGTAGCACAACCAATCGTCATATACTGTAGTTGTATCACAACCAATCGTCATATACTGTAGTTGTATCACAACCAATCGTCATATACTGTAGTTGTATCACAACCAATCGTCATATACTGTAGTTGTAGCACAACCAATCGTCATATACTGTAGTTGTAGCACAACCAATCGTCATATACTGTAGTTGTAGCACAACCAATCGTCATATACTGTAGTTGTATCACAACCAATCGTCATATACTGTAGTTGTATCACAACCAATCGTCATATACTGTAGTTGTATCACAACCAATCTTCATATACTGTAGTTGTATCACAACCAATCGTCATATACTGTAGTTGTATCACAACCAATCGTCATATACTGTAGTTGTATCACAACCAATCGTCATATACTGTAGTTGTATCACAACCAATCGTCATATACTGTAGTTGTATCACAACCAATCGTCATATACTGTAGTTGTATCACAACCAATCGTCATATACTGTAGTTGTATCACAACCAATCGTCATATACTGTAGTTGTATCACAACCAATCGTCATATACTGTATTTGTATCACAACCAATCGTCATATACTGTAGTTGTATCACAACCAATCGTCATATACTGTAGTTGTATCACAACCAATCGTCATATACTGTAGTTGTAGCACAACCAATCGTCATATACTGTAGTTGTAGCACAACCAATCGTCATATACTGTAGTTGTATCACAACCAATCGTCATATACTGTAGTTGTATCACAACCAATCGTCATATACTGTAGTTGTATCACAACCAATCGTCATATACTGTAGTTGTATCACAACCAATCGTCATATACTGTAGTTGTATCACAACCAATCGTCATATACTGTAGTTGTATCACAACCAATCGTCATATACTGTAGTTGTATCACAACCAATCGTCACATACTGTAGTTGTATCACAACCAATCGTCATATACTGTAGTTGTATCACAACCAATCGTCATATACTGTAGTTGTATCACAACCAATCGTCACATACTGTAGTTGTATCACAACCAATCGTCATATACTGTAGTTGTAGCACAACCAATCGTCATATACTGTAGTTGTAGCACAACCAATCGTCATATACTGTAGTTGTAGCACAACCAATCGTCATATACTGTAGTTGTATCACAACCAATCGTCATATACTGTAGTTGTATCACAACCAATCGTCATATACTGTAGTTGTAGCACAACCAATCGTCATATACTGTAGTTGTAGCACAACCAATCGTCATATACTGTAGTTGTATCACAACCAATCGTCATATACTGTAGTTGTATCACAACCAATCGTCATATACTGTAGTTGTATCACAACCAATCGTCATATACTGTAGTTGTATCACAACCAATCGTCATATACTGTAGTTGTATCACAACCAATCGTCATATACTGTAGTTGTATCACAACCAATCGTCATATACTGTAGTTGTAGCACAACCAATCGTCATATACTGTAGTTGTATCACAACCAATCGTCATATACTGTAGTTGTATCACAACCAATCGTCATATACTGTAGTTGTAGCACAACCAATCGTCATATACTGTAGTTGTATCACAACCAATCGTCATATACTGTAGTTGTATCACAACCAATCGTCATATACTGTAGTTGTATCACAACCAATCGTCATATACTGTAGTTGTATCACAACCAATCGTCATATACTGTAGTTGTATCACAACCAATCGTCATATACTGTAGTTGTATCACAACCAATCGTCATATACTGTATTTGTATCACAACCAATCGTCATATACTGTAGTTGTATCACAACCAATCGTCATATACTGTAGTTGTATCACAACCAATCGTCATATACTGTAGTTGTAGCACAACCAATCGTCATATACTGTAGTTGTAGCACAACCAATCGTCATATACTGTAGTTGTATCACAACCAATCGTCATATACTGTAGTTGTATCACAACCAATCGTCATATACTGTAGTTGTAGCACAACCAATCGTCATATACTGTAGTTGTAGCACAACCAATCGTCATATACTGTAGTTGTAGCACAACCAATCGTCATATACTGTAGTTGTAGCACAACCAATCGTCATATACTGTAGTTGTAGCACAACCAATCGTCATATACTGTAGTTGTATCACAACCAATCGTCATATACTGTAGTTGTATCATAACCAATCGTCATATACTGTAGTTGTATCACAACCAATCGTCATATACTGTAGTTGTAGCACAACCAATCGTCATATACTGTAGTTGTAGCACAACCAATCGTCATATACTGTAGTTGTATCACAACCAATCGTCATATACTGTAGTTGTATCACAACCAATCGTCATATACTGTAGTTGTAGCACAACCAATCGTCATATACTGTAGTTGTATCACAACCAATCGTCATATACTGTAGTTGTAGCACAACCAATCGTCATATACTGTAGTTGTAGCACAACCAATCGTCATATACTGTAGTTGTATCACAACCAATCGTCATATACTGTAGTTGTATCACAACCAATCGTCATATACTGTAGTTGTATCACAACCAATCGTCATATACTGTAGTTGTAGCACAACCAATCGTCATATACTGTAGTTGTAGCACAACCAATCGTCATATACTGTAGTTGTAGCACAACCAATCGTCATATACTGTAGTTGTAGCACAACCAATCGTCATATACTGTAGTTGTATCACAACCAATCGTCATATACTGTAGTTGTATCACAACCAATCGTCATATACTGTAGTTGTATCACAACCAATCGTCATATACTGTAGTTGTATCACAACCAATCGTCATATACTGTAGTTGTATCACAACCAATCGTCATATACTGTAGTTGTATCACAACCAATCGTCATATACTGTAGTTGTAGCACAACCAATTGTCATTTACTGTAGTTGTATCACAACCAATCGTCATATACTGTAGTTGTATCACAACCAATCGTCATATACTGTAGTTGTAGCACAACCAATCGTCATATACTGTAGTTGTATCACAACCAATCGTCATATACTGTAGTTGTATCACAACCAATCGTCATATACTGTAGTTGTATCACAACCAATCATCATATACTGTAGTTGTATCACAACCAATCGTCATATACTGTAGTTGTATCACAACCAATCGTCATATACTGTAGTTGTATCACAACCAATCGTCATATACTGTAGTTGTATCACAACCAATCGTCATATACTGTAGTTGTATCACAACCAATCGTCATATACTGTAGTTGTAGCACAACCAATCGTCATATACTGTAGTTGTATCACAACCAATCGTCATATACTGTAGTTGTATCACAACCAATCGTCATATACTGTAGTTGTAGCACAACCAATCGTCATATACTGTAGTTGTATCACAACCAATCGTCATATACTGTAGTTGTAGCACAACCAATCGTCATATACTGTAGTTGTATCACAACCAATCGTCATATACTGTAGTTGTATCACAACCAATCGTCATATACTGTAGTTGTATCACAACCAATCGTCATATACTGTAGTTGTAGCACAACCAATCGTCATATACTGTAGTTGTAGCACAACCAATCGTCATATACTGTAGTTGTAGCACAACCAATCGTCATATACTGTAGTTGTATCACAACCAATCGTCATATACTGTAGTTGTATCACAACCAATCGTCATATACTGTAGTTGTATCACAACCAATCTTCATATACTGTAGTTGTATCACAACCAATCGTCATATACTGTAGTTGTATCACAACCAATCGTCATATACTGTAGTTGTATCACAACCAATCGTCATATACTGTAGTTGTATCACAACCAATCGTCATATACTGTAGTTGTATCACAACCAATCGTCATATACTGTAGTTGTATCACAACCAATCGTCATATACTGTAGTTGTATCACAACCAATCGTCATATACTGTAGTTGTATCACAACCAATCGTCATATACTGTATTTGTATCACAACCAATCGTCATATACTGTAGTTGTATCACAACCAATCGTCATATACTGTAGTTGTATCACAACCAATCGTCATATACTGTAGTTGTAGCACAACCAATCGTCATATACTGTAGTTGTAGCACAACCAATCGTCATATACTGTAGTTGTATCACAACCAATCGTCATATACTGTAGTTGTATCACAACCAATCGTCATATACTGTAGTTGTATCACAACCAATCGTCATATACTGTAGTTGTATCACAACCAATCGTCATATACTGTAGTTGTATCACAACCAATCGTCATATACTGTAGTTGTATCACAACCAATCGTCATATACTGTAGTTGTATCACAACCAATCGTCACATACTGTAGTTGTATCACAACCAATCGTCATATACTGTAGTTGTATCACAACCAATCGTCATATACTGTAGTTGTATCACAACCAATCGTCACATACTGTAGTTGTATCACAACCAATCGTCATATACTGTAGTTGTAGCACAACCAATCGTCATATACTGTAGTTGTAGCACAACCAATCGTCATATACTGTAGTTGTAGCACAACCAATCGTCATATACTGTAGTTGTATCACAACCAATCGTCATATACTGTAGTTGTATCACAACCAATCGTCATATACTGTAGTTGTAGCACAACCAATCGTCATATACTGTAGTTGTAGCACAACCAATCGTCATATACTGTAGTTGTATCACAACCAATCGTCATATACTGTAGTTGTATCACAACCAATCGTCATATACTGTAGTTGTATCACAACCAATCGTCATATACTGTAGTTGTATCACAACCAATCGTCATATACTGTAGTTGTATCACAACCAATCGTCATATACTGTAGTTGTATCACAACCAATCGTCATATACTGTAGTTGTAGCACAACCAATCGTCATATACTGTAGTTGTATCACAACCAATCGTCATATACTGTAGTTGTATCACAACCAATCGTCATATACTGTAGTTGTAGCACAACCAATCGTCATATACTGTAGTTGTATCACAACCAATCGTCATATACTGTAGTTGTATCACAACCAATCGTCATATACTGTAGTTGTATCACAACCAATCGTCATATACTGTAGTTGTATCACAACCAATCGTCATATACTGTAGTTGTATCACAACCAATCGTCATATACTGTAGTTGTATCACAACCAATCGTCATATACTGTATTTGTATCACAACCAATCGTCATATACTGTAGTTGTATCACAACCAATCGTCATATACTGTAGTTGTATCACAACCAATCGTCATATACTGTAGTTGTAGCACAACCAATCGTCATATACTGTAGTTGTAGCACAACCAATCGTCATATACTGTAGTTGTATCACAACCAATCGTCATATACTGTAGTTGTATCACAACCAATCGTCATATACTGTAGTTGTATCACAACCAATCGTCATATACTGTAGTTGTATCACAACCAATCGTCATATACTGTAGTTGTATCACAACCAATCGTCATATACTGTAGTTGTATCACAACCAATCGTCACATACTGTAGTTGTATCACAACCAATCGTCATATACTGTAGTTGTATCACAACCAATCGTCATATACTGTAGTTGTATCACAACCAATCGTCACATACTGTAGTTGTATCACAACCAATCGTCATATACTGTAGTTGTAGCACAACCAATCGTCATATACTGTAGTTGTAGCACAACCAATCGTCATATACTGTAGTTGTAGCACAACCAATCGTCATATACTGTAGTTGTAGCACAACCAATCGTCATATACTGTAGTTGTATCACAACCAATCGTCATATACTGTAGTTGTATCACAACCAATCGTCATATACTGTAGTTGTAGCACAACCAATCGTCATATACTGTAGTTGTAGCACAACCAATCGTCATATACTGTAGTTGTATCACAACCAATCGTCATATACTGTAGTTGTATCACAACCAATCGTCATATACTGTAGTTGTATCACAACCAATCGTCATATACTGTAGTTGTATCACAACCAATCGTCATATACTGTAGTTGTATCACAACCAATCGTCATATACTGTAGTTGTATCACAACCAATCGTCATATACTGTAGTTGTATCACAACCAATCGTCATATACTGTAGTTGTATCACAACCAATCGTCATATACTGTAGTTGTAGCACAACCAATCGTCATATACTGTAGTTGTAGCACAACCAATCGTCATATACTGTAGTTGTAGCACAACCAATCGTCATATACTGTAGTTGTATCACAACCAATCGTCATATACTGTAGTTGTAGCACAACCAATCGTCATATACTGTAGTTGTATCACAACCAATCGTCATATACTGTAGTTGTATCACAACCAATCGTCATATACTGTAGTTGTATCACAACCAATCGTCACATACTGTAGTTGTATCACAACCAATCGTCACATACTGTAGTTGTATCACAACCAATCGTCACATACTGTAGTTGTATCACAACCAATCGTCATATACTGTAGTTGTATCACAACCAATCGTCATATACTGTAGTTGTATCACAACCAATCGTCATATACTGTAGTTGTAGCACAACCAATCGTCATATACTGTAGTTGTAGCACAACCAATCGTCATATACTGTAGTTGTAGCACAACCAATCGTCATATACTGTAGTTGTAGCACAACCAATCGTCATATACTGTAGTTGTAGCACAACCAATCGTCATATACTGTAGTTGTAGCACAACCAATCGTCATATACTGTAGTTGTAGCACAACCAATCGTCATATACTGTAGTTGTATCACAACCAATCGTCATATACTGTAGTTGTATCACAACCAATCGTCATATACTGTAGTTGTATCACAACCAATCGTCATATACTGTAGTTGTATCACAACCAATCGTCATATACTGTAGTTGTATCACAACCAATCGTCATATACTGTAGTTGTAGCACAACCAATCGTCATATACTGTAGTTGTATCACAACCAATCGTCATATACTGTAGTTGTAGCACAACCAATCGTCATATACTGTAGTTGTATCACAACCAATCGTCATATACTGTAGTTGTATCACAACCAATCGTCATATACTGTAGTTGTATCACAACCAATCGTCATATACTGTAGTTGTAGCACAACCAATCGTCATATACTGTAGTTGTATCACAACCAATCGTCATATACTGTAGTTGTATCACAACCAATCGTCATATACTGTAGTTGTATCACAACCAATCGTCATATACTGTAGTTGTATCACAACCAATCGTCATATACTGTAGTTGTATCACAACCAATCGTCATATACTGTAGTTGTATCACAACCAATCGTCATATACTGTAGTTGTATCACAACCAATCGTCATATACTGTAGTTGTAGCACAACCAATCGTCATATACTGTAGTTGTAGCACAACCAATCGTCATATACTGTAGTTGTAGCACAACCAATCGTCATATACTGTAGTTGTAGCACAACCAATCGTCATATACTGTAGTTGTAGCACAACCAATCGTCATATACTGTAGTTGTATCACAACCAATCGTCATATACTGTAGTTGTATCATAACCAATCGTCATATACTGTAGTTGTATCACAACCAATCGTCATATACTGTAGTTGTAGCACAACCAATCGTCATATACTGTAGTTGTATCACAACCAATCGTCATATACTGTAGTTGTATCACAACCAATCGTCATATACTGTAGTTGTATCACTACCAATCGTCATATACTGTAGTTGTATCACAACCAATCGTCATATACTGTAGTTGTAGCACAACCAATCGTCATATACTGTAGTTGTTTCACAACCAATCGTCATATACTGTAGTTGTATCACAACCAATCGTCATATACTGTAGTTGTATCACAACCAATCGTCATATACTGTAGTTGTAGCACAACCAATCGTCATATACTGTAGTTGTAGCACAACCAATCGTCATATACTGTAGTTGTAGCACAACCAATCGTCATATACTGTAGTTGTAGCACAACCAATCGTCATATACTGTAGTTGTAGCACAACCAATCGTCATATACTGTAGTTGTATCACAACCAATCGTCATATACTGTAGTTGTATCACAACCAATCGTCATATACTGTAGTTGTATCACAACCAATCGTCATATACTGTAGTTGTATCACAACCAATCGTCATATACTGTAGTTGTATCACAACCAATCGTCATATACTGTAGTTGTATCACAACCAATCGTCATATACTGTAGTTGTAGCACAACCAATTGTCATTTACTGTAGTTGTATCACAACCAATCGTCATATACTGTAGTTGTATCACAACCAATCGTCATATACTGTAGTTGTAGCACAACCAATCGTCATATACTGTAGTTGTATCACAACCAATCGTCATATACTGTAGTTGTATCACAACCAATCGTCATATACTGTAGTTGTATCACAACCAATCGTCATATACTGTAGTTGTATCACAACCAATCGTCATATACTGTAGTTGTATCACAACCAATCGTCATATACTGTAGTTGTATCACAACCAATCGTCATATACTGTAGTTGTATCACAACCAATCGTCATATACTGTAGTTGTATCACAACCAATCGTCATATACTGTAGTTGTAGCACAACCAATCGTCATATACTGTAGTTGTATCACAACCAATCGTCATATACTGTAGTTGTAGCACAACCAATCGTCATATACTGTAGTTGTAGCACAACCAATCGTCATATACTGTAGTTGTATCACAACCAATCGTCATATACTGTAGTTGTATCACAACCAATCGTCATATACTGTAGTTGTATCACAACCAATCGTCATATACTGTAGTTGTAGCACAACCAATCGTCATATACTGTAGTTGTAGCACAACCAATCGTCATATACTGTAGTTGTATCACAACCAATCGTCATATACTGTAGTTGTATCACAACCAATCGTCATATACTGTAGTTGTATCACAACCAATCGTCATATACTGTAGTTGTATCACAACCAATCTTCATATACTGTAGTTGTATCACAACCAATCGTCATATACTGTAGTTGTATCACAACCAATCGTCATATACTGTAGTTGTATCACAACCAATCGTCATATACTGTAGTTGTATCACAACCAATCGTCATATACTGTAGTTGTAGCACAACCAATCGTCATATACTGTAGTTGTATCACAACCAATCGTCATATACTGTAGTTGTATCACAACCAATCGTCATATACTGTAGTTGTATCACAACCAATCGTCATATACTGTAGTTGTATCACAACCAATCGTCATATACTGTATTTGTATCACAACCAATCGTCATATACTGTAGTTGTATCACAACCAATCGTCATATACTGTAGTTGTATCACAACCAATCGTCATATACTGTAGTTGTATCACAACCAATCGTCATATACTGTAGTTGTAGCACAACCAATCGTCATATACTGTAGTTGTAGCACAACCAATCGTCATATACTGTAGTTGTATCACAACCAATCGTCATATACTGTAGTTGTATCACAACCAATCGTCATATACTGTAGTTGTATCACAACCAATCGTCATATACTGTAGTTGTATCACAACCAATCGTCATATACTGTAGTTGTATCACAACCAATCGTCATATACTGTAGTTGTATCACAACCAATCGTCATATACTGTAGTTGTATCACAACCAATCGTCATATACTGTAGTTGTATCACAACCAATCGTCATATACTGTAGTTGTATCACAACCAATCGTCACATACTGTAGTTGTATCACAACCAATCGTCATATACTGTAGTTGTAGCACAACCAATCGTCACATACTGTAGTTGTATCACAACCAATCGTCATATACTGTATTTGTATCACAACCAATCGTCATATACTGTAGTTGTATCACAACCAATCGTCATATACTGTAGTTGTATCACAACCAATCGTCATATACTGTAGTTGTATCACAACCAATCGTCATATACTGTAGTTGTATCACAACCAATCGTCATATACTGTAGTTGTATCACAACCAATCGTCATATACTGTAGTTGTATCACAACCAATCGTCATATACTGTAGTTGTATCACAACCAATCGTCATATACTGTAGTTGTATCACAACCAATCGTCATATACTGTAGTTGTATCACAACCAATCGTCACATACTGTAGTTGTATCACAACCAATCGTCATATACTGTAGTTGTATCACAACCAATCGTCACATACTGTAGTTGTATCACAACCAATCGTCACATACTGTAGTTGTATCACAACCAATCGTCATATACTGTAGTTGTAGCACAACCAATCGTCACATACTGTAGTTGTATCACAACCAATCGTCATATACTGTAGTTGTAGCACAACCAATCGTCATATACTGTAGTTGTAGCACAACCAATCGTCATATACTGTAGTTGTATCACAACCAATCGTCATATACTGTAGTTGTATCACAACCAATCGTCATATACTGTAGTTGTAGCACAACCAATCGTCATATACTGTAGTTGTAGCACAACCAATCGTCATATACTGTAGTTGTATCACAACCAATCGTCATATACTGTAGTTGTATCACAACCAATCGTCATATACTGTAGTTGTATCACAACCAATCGTCATATACTGTAGTTGTATCACAACCAATCGTCATATACTGTAGTTGTATCACAACCAATCGTCATATACTGTAGTTGTAGCACAACCAATCGTCATATACTGTAGTTGTAGCACAACCAATCGTCATATACTGTAGTTGTAGCACAACCAATCGTCATATACTGTAGTTGTATCACAACCAATCGTCATATACTGTAGTTGTAGCACAACCAATCGTCATATACTGTAGTTGTATCACAACCAATCGTCATATACTGTAGTTGTATCACAACCAATCGTCATATACTGTAGTTGTATCACAACCAATCGTCATATACTGTAGTTGTATCACAACCAATCGTCATATACTGTAGTTGTATCACAACCAATCGTCATATACTGTAGTTGTATCACAACCAATCGTCATATACTGTAGTTGTATCACAACCAATCGTCATATACTGTAGTTGTATCACAACCAATCGTCATATACTGTAGTTGTATCACAACCAATCGTCATATACTGTAGTTGTAGCACAACCAATCGTCATATACTGTAGTTGTAGCACAACCAATCGTCATATACTGTAGTTGTAGCACAACCAATCGTCATATACTGTAGTTGTAGCACAACCAATCGTCATATACTGTAGTTGTAGCACAACCAATCGTCATATACTGTAGTTGTAGCACAACCAATCGTCATATACTGTAGTTGTAGCACAACCAATCGTCATATACTGTAGTTGTATCACAACCAATCGTCATATACTGTAGTTGTATCACAACCAATCGTCATATACTGTAGTTGTATCACAACCAATCGTCATATACTGTAGTTGTATCACAACCAATCGTCATATACTGTAGTTGTATCACAACCAATCGTCATATACTGTAGTTGTATCACAACCAATCGTCATATACTGTAGTTGTATCACAACCAATCGTCATATACTGTAGTTGTATCACAACCAATCGTCATATACTGTAGTTGTATCACAACCAATCGTCATATACTGTAGTTGTATCACAACCAATCGTCATATACTGTAGTTGTATCACAACCAATCGTCACATACTGTAGTTGTATCACAACCAATCGTCACATACTGTAGTTGTATCACAACCAATCGTCATATACTGTAGTTGTATCACAACCAATCGTCATATACTGTAGTTGTATCACAACCAACCGTCATATACTGTAGTTGTATCACAACCAATCGTCATATACTGTAGTTGTATCACAACCAATCGTCATATACTGTAGTTGTATCACAACCAATCGTCATATACTGTAGTTGTATCACAACCAATCGTCATATACTGTAGTTGTATCACAACCAATCGTCATATACTGTAGTTGTATCACAACCAATCGTCATATACTGTAGTTGTATCACAACCAATCGTCATATACTGTAGTTGTATCACAACCAATCGTCATATACTGTAGTTGTATCACAACCAATCGTCATATACTGTAGTTGTATCACAACCAATCGTCATATACTGTAGTTGTATCACAACCAATCGTCATATACTGTAGTTGTATCACAACCAATCGTCACATACTGTAGTTGTATCACAACCAATCGTCACATACTGTAGTTGTATCACAACCAATCGTCACATACTGTAGTTGTATCACAACCAATCGTCACATACTGTAGTTGTATCACAACCAACCGTCATATACTGTAGTTGTATCACAACCAACCGTCATATACTGTAGTTGTATCACAACCAATCGTCATATACTGTAGTTGTATCACAACCAATCGTCATATACTGTAGTTGTATCACAACCAATCGTCATATACTGTAGTTGTATCACAACCAATCGTCATATACTGTAGTTGTATCACAACCAATCGTCATATACTGTAGTTGTATCACAACCAATCGTCATATACTGTAGTTGTATCACAACCAATCGTCATATACTGTAGTTGTATCACAACCAATCGTCATATACTGTAGTTGTAGCACAACCAATCGTCATATACTGTAGTTGTAGCACAACCAATCGTCATATACTGTAGTTGTAGCACAACCAATCGTCATATACTGTAGTTGTATCACAACCAATCGTCATATACTGTAGTTGTATCACAACCAATCGTCATATACTGTAGTTGTATCACAACCAATCGTCATATACTGTAGTTGTATCACAACCAATCGTCACATACTGTAGTTGTATCACAACCAATCGTCACATACTGTAGTTGTATCACAACCAATCGTCATATACTGTAGTTGTATCACAACCAATCGTCATATACTGTAGTTGTATCACAACCAATCGTCATATACTGTAGTTGTAGCACAACCAATCGTCATATACTGTAGTTGTAGCACAACCAATCGTCATATACTGTAGTTGTAGCACAACCAATCGTCATATACTGTAGTTGTAGCACAACCAATCGTCATATACTGTAGTTGTAGCACAACCAATCGTCATATACTGTAGTTGTAGCACAACCAATCGTCATATACTGTAGTTGTATCACAACCAATCGTCATATACTGTAGTTGTATCACAACCAATCGTCATATACTGTAGTTGTATCACAACCAATCGTCATATACTGTAGTTGTATCACAACCAATCTTCATATACTGTAGTTGTATCACAACCAATCGTCATATACTGTAGTTGTATCACAACCAATCGTCATATACTGTAGTTGTATCACAACCAATCGTCATATACTGTAGTTGTATCACAACCAATCGTCATATACTGTAGTTGTATCACAACCAATCGTCATATACTGTAGTTGTATCACAACCAATCGTCATATACTGTAGTTGTATCACAACCAATCGTCATATACTGTAGTTGTATCACAACCAATCGTCATATACTGTAGTTGTATCACAACCAATCGTCATATACTGTAGTTGTATCACAACCAATCGTCATATACTGTATTTGTATCACAACCAATCGTCATATACTGTAGTTGTATCACAACCAATCGTCATATACTGTAGTTGTATCACAACCAATCGTCATATACTGTAGTTGTAGCACAACCAATCGTCATATACTGTAGTTGTATCACAACCAATCGTCATATACTGTAGTTGTATCACAACCAATCGTCATATACTGTAGTTGTATCACAACCAATCGTCATATACTGTAGTTGTATCACAACCAATCGTCATATACTGTAGTTGTATCACAACCAATCGTCACATACTGTAGTTGTATCACAACCAATCGTCATATACTGTAGTTGTATCACAACCAATCGTCATATACTGTAGTTGTATCACAACCAATCGTCACATACTGTAGTTGTATCACAACCAATCGTCATATACTGTAGTTGTAGCACAACCAATCGTCATATACTGTAGTTGTAGCACAACCAATCGTCATATACTGTAGTTGTAGCACAACCAATCGTCATATACTGTAGTTGTAGCACAACCAATCGTCATATACTGTAGTTGTATCACAACCAATCGTCATATACTGTAGTTGTATCACAACCAATCGTCATATACTGTAGTTGTAGCACAACCAATCGTCATATACTGTAGTTGTAGCACAACCAATCGTCATATACTGTAGTTGTAGCACAACCAATCGTCATATACTGTAGTTGTATCACAACCAATCGTCATATACTGTAGTTGTATCACAACCAATCGTCATATACTGTAGTTGTATCACAACCAATCGTCATATACTGTAGTTGTATCACAACCAATCGTCATATACTGTAGTTGTATCACAACCAATCGTCATATACTGTAGTTGTATCACAACCAATCGTCATATACTGTAGTTGTATCACAACCAATCGTCATATACTGTAGTTGTAGCACAACCAATCGTCATATACTGTAGTTGTATCACAACCAATCGTCATATACTGTAGTTGTAGCACAACCAATCGTCATATACTGTAGTTGTATCACAACCAATCGTCATATACTGTAGTTGTATCACAACCAATCGTCATATACTGTAGTTGTATCACAACCAATCGTCATATACTGTAGTTGTATCACAACCAATCGTCATATACTGTAGTTGTATCACAACCAATCGTCATATACTGTAGTTGTATCACAACCAATCGTCATATACTGTAGTTGTATCACAACCAATCGTCATATACTGTAGTTGTATCACAACCAATCGTCATATACTGTAGTTGTAGCACAACCAATCGTCATATACTGTAGTTGTAGCACAACCAATCGTCATATACTGTAGTTGTAGCACAACCAATCGTCATATACTGTAGTTGTAGCACAACCAATCGTCATATACTGTAGTTGTAGCACAACCAATCGTCATATACTGTAGTTGTAGCACAACCAATCGTCATATACTGTAGTTGTATCACAACCAATCGTCATATACTGTAGTTGTATCACAACCAATCGTCATATACTGTAGTTGTAGCACAACCAATCGTCATATACTGTAGTTGTAGCACAACCAATCGTCATATACTGTAGTTGTATCACAACCAATCGTCATATACTGTAGTTGTATCACAACCAATCGTCATATACTGTAGTTGTATCACAACCAATCTTCATATACTGTAGTTGTATCACAACCAATCGTCATATACTGTAGTTGTATCACAACCAATCGTCATATACTGTAGTTGTATCACAACCAATCGTCATATACTGTAGTTGTATCACAACCAATCGTCATATACTGTAGTTGTATCACAACCAATCGTCATATACTGTAGTTGTATCACAACCAATCGTCATATACTGTAGTTGTATCACAACCAATCGTCATATACTGTAGTTGTATCACAACCAATCGTCATATACTGTAGTTGTATCACAACCAATCGTCATATACTGTAGTTGTATCACAACCAATCGTCATATACTGTAGTTGTATCACAACCAATCGTCATATACTGTAGTTGTAGCACAACCAATCGTCATATACTGTAGTTGTATCACAACCAATCGTCATATACTGTAGTTGTATCACAACCAATCGTCATATACTGTAGTTGTATCACAACCAATCGTCATATACTGTAGTTGTATCACAACCAATCGTCATATACTGTAGTTGTATCACAACCAATCGTCATATACTGTAGTTGTATCACAACCAATCGTCACATACTGTAGTTGTATCACAACCAATCGTCACATACTGTAGTTGTATCACAACCAATCGTCATATACTGTAGTTGTATCACAACCAATCGTCATATACTGTAGTTGTATCACAACCAACCGTCATATACTGTAGTTGTATCACAACCAATCGTCATATACTGTAGTTGTATCACAACCAATCGTCATATACTGTAGTTGTATCACAACCAATCGTCATATACTGTAGTTGTATCACAACCAATCGTCATATACTGTAGTTGTATCACAACCAATCGTCATATACTGTAGTTGTATCACAACCAATCGTCATATACTGTAGTTGTATCACAACCAATCGTCATATACTGTAGTTGTATCACAACCAATCGTCATATACTGTAGTTGTATCACAACCAATCGTCATATACTGTAGTTGTAGCACAACCAATCGTCATATACTGTAGTTGTAGCACAACCAATCGTCATATACTGTAGTTGTATCACAATCAATCGTCATATACTGTAGTTGTATCACAACCAATCGTCATATACTGTAGTTGTATCACAACCAATCGTCATATACTGTAGTTGTATCACAACCAATCGTCATATACTGTAGTTGTATCACAACCAATCGTCACATACTGTAGTTGTATCACAACCAATCGTCACATACTGTAGTTGTATCACAACCAATCGTCACATACTGTAGTTGTATCACAACCAATCGTCACATACTGTAGTTGTATCACAACCAATCGTCATATACTGTAGTTGTATCACAACCAATCGTCATATACTGTAGTTGTATCACAACCAATCGTCATATACTGTAGTTGTATCACAACCAATCGTCATATACTGTAGTTGTAGCACAACCAATCGTCATATACTGTAGTTGTAGCACAACCAATCGTCATATACTGTAGTTGTAGCACAACCAATCGTCATATACTGTAGTTGTAGCACAACCAATCGTCATATACTGTAGTTGTAGCACAACCAATCGTCATATACTGTAGTTGTAGCACAACCAATCGTCATATACTGTAGTTGTAGCACAACCAATCGTCATATACTGTAGTTGTAGCACAACCAATCGTCATATACTGTAGTTGTAGCACAACCAATCGTCATATACTGTAGTTGTATCACAACCAATCGTCATATACTGTAGTTGTATCACAACCAATCGTCATATACTGTAGTTGTATCACAACCAATCGTCATATACTGTAGTTGTATCACAACCAATCGTCATATACTGTAGTTGTATCACAACCAATCGTCATATACTGTAGTTGTAGCACAACCAATCGTCATATACTGTAGTTGTATCATAACCAATCGTCATATACTGTAGTTGTATCACAACCAATCGTCATATACTGTAGTTGTAGCACAACCAATCGTCATATACTGTAGTTGTAGCACAACCAATCGTCATATACTGTAGTTGTATCACAACCAATCGTCATATACTGTAGTTGTATCACAACCAATCGTCATATACTGTAGTTGTATCACAACCAATCGTCATATACTGTAGTTGTATCACAACCAATCGTCATATACTGTAGTTGTATCACAACCAATCGTCATATACTGTAGTTGTATCACAACCAATCGTCATATACTGTAGTTGTAGCACAACCAATCGTCATATACTGTAGTTGTATCACAACCAATCTTCATATACTGTAGTTGTATCACAACCAATCGTCATATACTGTAGTTGTATCACAACCAATCGTCATATACTGTAGTTGTATCACAACCAATCGTCATATACTGTAGTTGTATCACAACCAATCGTCATATACTGTAGTTGTATCACAACCAATCGTCATATACTGTAGTTGTATCACAACCAATCGTCATATACTGTAGTTGTATCACAACCAATCGTCATATACTGTAGTTGTATCACAACCAATCGTCATATACTGTAGTTGTATCACAACCAATCGTCATATACTGTAGTTGTATCACAACCAATCGTCATATACTGTAGTTGTAGCACAACCAATCGTCATATACTGTAGTTGTAGCACAACCAATCGTCATATACTGTTGTATCACCACAACCAATCGTCATATACTGTAGTTGTATCACAACCAATCGTCATAAACTGTAGTTGTATCACAACCAATCGTCATATACTGTAGTTGTATCACAACCAATCGTCATATACTGTAGTTGTATCACAACCAATCGTCATATACTGTAGTTGTATCACAACCAATCGTCATATACTGTAGTTGTATCACAACCAATCGTCATATACTGTAGTTGTATCACAACCAATCGTCATATACTGTAGTTGTATCACAACCAATCGTCATATACTGTAGTTGTAGCACAACCAATCGTCATATACTGTAGTTGTAGCACAACCAATCGTCATATACTGTAGTTGTAGCACAACCAATCGTCATATACTGTAGTTGTATCACAACCAATCGTCATATACTGTAGTTGTATCACAACCAATCGTCATATACTGTAGTTGTATCACAACCAATCGTCATATACTGTAGTTGTATCACAACCAATCGTCATATACTGTAGTTGTATCACAACCAATCGTCATATACTGTAGTTGTATCACAACCAATCGTCATATACTGTAGTTGTATCACAACCAATCGTCATATACAGTAGTTGTATCACAACCAATCGTCATATACTGTAGTTGTATCACAACCAATCGTCATATACTGTAGTTGTATCACAACCAATCGTCATATACTGTAGTTGTATCACAACCAATCGTCATATACTGTAGTTGTATCACAACCAATCGAAAGTGTAAGCAGTTTTGTCACGTGGTATATAGGGCAGTAAATCTCACAGCGTCTAAATGCTCGGCCCATACATTTTCCATCAGACATTTTGAGTAAATCTTTTTTAAAAAATCAATAGCTCTTTCCCCCCCTGACGAAATTATTTCTAGAGGAATCTTCAGCTTCATATGAGATAGCCTTTGGACGCTTGGAGATAGCCTTTGGACGCAATGATGATGGATGTTGTATTTTGAAAGAAAATTATGTCTGTCTTATTGTTATGTCTTCTCAACTGTTGTTTGTTGGAAGACATTTCAGGAGAGGGATAGTATTACTGAATTAGATATCTAGATCCATCTATCTGTCTGTCTGTCAATCGGTCTATCTGTCTTTCTATCTATCTATCTGTCAATCTATCTAGGCCTATCTGTCAATCTATCTATCTAACTACTATATGTGTGTCTATCTATTTATCTTGTTTTCCGTCGCCAGAGTATTTGTCTGTAGGCTACAGTCATTTCTGTCTATATTTACTATTTATATAAAGATTTTAGATTGATAGCCTAATTTTCTCGACATGCCAAATACAAATGTAAAATCTTTTGACCAAAAAAATATTTCTGGAACACATGTCGTAAAAGAATATATTTTTGTTGTTGTTCCTGGCCCAAATCTGTTCTGTCCTTAAACGTTTTTTTTAAATATATATTTTAAATTTAAATTGACGCTTTTGTGACGATGAAAAACTTTTTATTGAATTAAGAGGCATTATTTTGTGGCTGTCTATACCATTACAACTAGACTATTGCAATATGCACAGTTGCTAACACACACATAGAGAAGAGAAAGAGGAGGTGCCAGGAAGGCGAAAATTTGTTAGAAAGTCAAGACTGCAAGAGAACAGACAACAAGCGAGGATGTCAGACAATAGACAGAGGATGTCAGACAATAGACAGGATGTCAGACAATAGACAGAGGATGTCAGACAATAGACAGAGGATGTCAGACAATAGACAGAGGATGTCAGACAATAGACAGAGGATGTCAGGCAATAGACAGAGGATGTCAGACAATAGACAGAGGATGTCAGACAATAGACAGAGGATGTCAGACAATAGACAGAGGATGTCAGACAATAGACAGAGGATGTCAGACAATAGACAGAGGATGTCAGACAATAGACAGAGGATGTCAGACAATAGACAGAGGATGTCAGACAATAGACAGAGGATGTCAGACAATAGACAGAGGATGTCAGACAATAGACAGAGGATGTCAGACAATAGACAGAGGATGTCAGACAATAGACAGAGGATGTCAGACAATAGACAGAGGATGTCAGACAATAGACAGAAACAAAAGATGAAATAGAAACATAGACGTGAATAGAATGTTTACTTTCATTGCAGCCATCTATTTAAGATGAAATAGAGACATAGACGTGAATAGAATGTTTACTTTCATTGCAGCCATCTATTTTCTATTCCACTTTTGTATAAACATTTGACACTTCAACTTCTTTCCACCCAATGGAGTGTCTGTAGGCCTACATTGTGATTGTCGTCTATGATGTAAAACAACAACTCTTTCATTGGTCTGAATAAGTTGCACACAATTAGGCTTGGCAGATACATGTAGGCTTGCCAGATACATGTAGGCTTGCCAGATACATGTAGGCTTGCCAGATACATTAGGCTTGGCAGATACATGTAGACTTGCCAGATACATGTAGGCTTGCCAGATACATTAGGCTTGGCAGATACATGTAGGCTTGCCAGATACATTAGGCTTGCCAAATACATGTAGGCTTGGCAGATACATTAGGCTTGGCAGATACATGTAGGCTTGCCAGATACATTAGGCTTGGCAGATACATGTAGGCTTGGCAGATACATTAGGCTTGGCAGATACATGTAGGCTTGGCAGATACATTAGGCTTGGCAGATACATGTAGGCTTGGCAGATACATTAGGCTTGGCAGATACATGTAGGCTTGGCAGATACATTAGGCTTGGCAGATACATGTAGGCTTGGCAGATACATTAGGCTTGGCAGATACATGTAGGCTTGGCAGATACATTAGGCTTGGCAGATACATGTAGGCTTGGCAGATACATGGGTATCAGAAGGAGCACACAGAAAAGCAAAAAGGAGAACAAAGGAGGCCGTATTGTTTCATTTGAACAGTTCTAGATTTAATCAACAATCAATACATTTTATTACAATGAAATTATGTCAATAATTGTCTATTGGTAAACCGACCAAGTAACAGTTTGTTAAAATTCAGTGTAGGATATTGTCGCAATGCCAAAACATAAAATATTACAAAATGCCGGACTTTGTCCTCCGGGCGTGTGGCAACCCTAGGCCTATATTATACAATTATATACCGATGCCCGCCGTTAGCATAATGAACAATGAGGATGAAAAAAAAATTATCACTTGTCTTTCCCCATTCCACCCCTTTTGTTTGTTCATTTTCATCATTCCTCTATAAGGATACATTATGTCTGTCTCTACTTGGATGGATACCTTATGTCTGTCTCTACTTGGGTGGATGGATACCTTATGTCTGTCTCTACTTGGGTGGATAACTTATGTCTGTCTCTACTTGGGTGGATGGATACCTTATGTCTGTCTCTACTTGGGTGGATGGATACCTTATGTCTGTCTCTACTTGGGTGGATAACTTTTGTCTGTCTCTACTTGGGTGGATAACTTATGTCTGCCTCTACTTGGGTGGATACCTTATGTCTGTCTCTACTTGGGTGGATAACTTATGTCTGTCTCTACTTTGGTGGATACCTTATGTCTGTCTCTACTTGGGTGGATACCTTATGTCTGTCTCTACTTGGGTGGATAACTTATGTCTGTCTCTACTTGGGTGGATGGATACCTTATGTCTGTCTCTACTTGGGTTGATACCTTATGTTTGTCTCTACTTGGGTGGATAACTTATGTCTGTCTCTACTTGGGTGGATGAATACATTATGTCTGACTCTACTTGGGTGGATGGATACCTTATGTCTGTCTCTACTTGGGTGGATACCTTATGTCTGTCTCTACTTGGGTGGATAACTTATGTCTGTCTCTACTTGGGTGGATACCTTATGTCTGTCTCTACTTGGGTGGATACCTTATGTCTGTCTCTACTTGGGTGGATACCTTATGTTTGTCTCTACTTGGGTGGATAACTTATGTCTGTCTCTACTTGGGTGGATAACTTATGTCTGTCTCTACTTGGGTGGATACCTTATGTCTGTCTCTACTTGGGTGGATACCTTATGTTTGTCTCTACTTGGGTGGATAACTTATGTCTGTCTCTACTTGGGTGGATGGATACCTTATGTCTGTCTCTACTTGGATGGATACATTATGTCTGTCTCTACTTGGGTGGATACCTTATGTCTGTCTTTACTTTAATGGATACCTTATGTCTGTCTCTACTTGGGTGGATACCTTATGTCTGTCTCTACTTGGGTGGATAACTTATGTTTGTCTCTACTTGGTTGGATAATTTATGTCTGTCTCTACTTGGGTGGATGGATACCTTATGTCTGTCTCTACTTGGATGGATACCTTATGTCTGTCTCTACTTGGGTGGATGGATACCTTATGTCTGTCTCTACTTAGGTGGATAACTTATGTCTGTCTCTACTTGGGTGGATGGATACCTTATGTCTGTCTCTACTTGGGTGGATGGATACCTTATGTCTGTCTCTACTTGGGTGGATAACTTTTGTCTGTCTCTACTTGGGTGGATAACTTATGTCTGCCTCTACTTGGGTGGATACCTTATGTCTGTCTCTACTTGGGTGGATAACTTATGTCTGTCTCTACTTTGGTGGATACCTTATGTCTGTCTCTACTTGGGTGGATAACTTATGTCTGTCTCTACTTGGGTGGATGGATACCTTATGTCTGTCTCTACTTGGATGGATAACTTATGTCTGTCTCTACTTGGGTGGATACCTTATGTCTGTCTCTACTTGGATGGATACCTTATGTCTGTCTCTACTTGGTTGGATACCTTATGTCTGTCTCTACTTGGGTGGATACCTTTTGTCTGTCTCTACTTGGGTGGATACCTTATGTCTGTCTCTACTTGGCTGGATACCTTATGTCTGTCTCTACTTGGGTGGATACCTAATGTCTGTCTCTACTTGGGTGGATAACTTATGTCTGTCTCTACTTGGGTGGATGGATACCTTATGTCTGTCTCTACTTGGGTGGATGGATACCTTATGTCTGTCTCTACTTGGGTGGATACCTTATGTCTGTCTCTACTTGGGTGGATGGATACCTTATGTCTGTCTCTACTTGGGTGGATGGATACCTTATGTCTGTCTCTACTTGGGTGGATAACTTATGTCTGTCTCTACTTGGGTGGATGGATACCTTATGTCTGTCTCAACTTGGGTGGATAACTTATGTCTGACTCTACTTGGGTGGATGGATACCTTATGTCTGTCTCTACTTGGGTGGATACCTTATGTCTGTCTCTACTTGGGTGGATAACTTATGTCTGTCTCAACTTGGGTGGATACCTTATGTCTGTCTCTACTTGGGTGGATACCTTATGTTTGTCTCTACTTGGGTGGATAAATTATGTCTGTCTCTACTTGGGTGGATGGATACATTATGTCTGTCTCTACTTGTGTGGATACCTTATGTCTGTCTCTACTTGGGTGGATAACTTATGTCTGTCTCTACTTGGGTGGATGGATACCTTATGTCTGTCTCTACTTGGGTGGATACCTTATGTTTGTCTCTACTTGGGTGGATAACTTATGTCTGTCTCTACTTGGGTGGATAAATACATTATGTCTGACTCTACTTGGGTGGACGGATACCTTATGTCTGTCTCTACTTGGGTGGATACCTTATGTCTGTCTCTACTTGGGTGGATAACTTATGTCTGTCTCTACTTGGGTGGATACCTTATGTCTGTCTCTACTTGGGTGGATACCTTATATCTGTCTCTACTTGGGTGGATACCTTATGTTTGTCTCTACTTGGGTGGATAACTTATGTCTGTCTCTACTTGGGTGGATAACTTATGTCTGTCTCTACTTGGGTGGATACCTTATGTCTGTCTCTACTTGGGTGGATACCTTATGTTTGTCTCTACTTGGGTGGATAACTTATGTCTGTCTCTACTTGGGTGGATGGATACATTATGTCTGTCTCTACTTGGATGGATACATTATGTCTGTCTCTACTTGGGGGGATACCTTATGTCTGTCTTTACTTGGATGGATACCTTATGTCTGTCTCTACTTGGGTGGATACCTTATGTCTGTCTCTACTTGGGTGGATACCATATGTCTGACTCTAGTTGGGTGGATAACTTATGTCTGTCTCTACTTGGGTGGATGGATACCTTATGTCTGTCTCTACTTGGGTGGATACCTTATGTCTGTCTCTTTCTGGGTGGATAACTTATGTCTGTCTCTACTTGGGTGGATAACTTATGTCTGTCTCTACTTGGGTGGATAACTTATGTCTGTCTCTACTTGGCTGGATACCTTATGTCTGTCCCTACTTGGGTGAATACCTAATGTCTGTCTCTACTTGGGTGGATAACTTATGTCTGTCTCTACTTGGGTGGATAGATACCTTATGTCTGTCTCTACTTGGGTGCATAACTTATGTCTGTCTCTACTTGGGTGGATAACTTATGTCTGCCTCTACTTGGGTGGATACCTTATGTCTGTCTCTACTTGGGTGGATAACTTATGTCTGTCTTTACTTGGGTGGATAACTTATGTCTGTCTCTACTTAGGTGGATACATTATGTCTGTCTCTACCTGGGTGGATACCTTATGTTTGTCTCTACTTGGGTGGATAACTTATGTCTGTCTCTACTTGGGTGGATGGATACCTTATGTCGGTCTCTACTTGGGTGGATAACTTATGTCTGTATCTACTTGGGTGGATAACTTATGTCTGTCTCTACTTGGGTGGATGGATACCTTATGTCTGTCTCTACTTGGGTGGATAACTTATGTCTGTCTCTACTTGGGTGGATAACTTATGTCTGTCTCTACTTGGGTGGATAACTTATGTCTGTCTCTACTTGGGTGGATACCTTATGTCTGTCTCTACTTGGTTGGATACATTATGTCTGTCTCTACTTGGGTGGATAACTTATGTCTGTCTCTACTTGGGTGGATAACTTATGTCTGTCTCTACTTGGGTGGATAACTTATGTTTGTCTCTACTTGGGTGGATAATTTATGTCTGTCTCTACTTGGGTGGATGGATACCTTATGTCTGTCTCTACTTGGGTGGATAACTTATGTCTGTCTCTACTTGGGTGGATGGATACCTTATGTCTGTCTCTACTTGGGTGGAAACAGTAAATGTGTGTGTGTGTGTGTTAGGTGCGTAACGCGGTGGGGGTGCGTAAACGAAAATATTATTATATGGACATGAAATGGAGAAGTAACTATAGCTACTTAACGTGTTGGCACCCACTCAACGCCACTATGTAGAAAATATACCCGTGTGCGTGGGTCGTTCAGCCGGTAAGCCTATCCCTCCTCCCCCATTACCCCCAGGCCCCATATACCATGAAAAGACACAAACTCACGTCTGCTATTTGAGATGAAAAGGTCGACACTTGGATTGTATTTAATTACCGCTGTTGCTTTTGAGTGTTGCCAACTTTGCTTATTTTAAAGCATTGTCGACATTTGCCCTCTGCATCCGACCTTTCCTCTTTTGGTCTACTCTTGTGTTTGTTTGTTTGTTATTTGTGTTTATTATAGAAACATTTTTACACGACGCTTTCAACAAAAATATTCCATTGAAGTAAGTAGTAACATAGCCGGTAGATCATCTGTTATGCTCAGGGCCGTATTTAGGATTGCGGGGGCCCTGTTCCCAAATGTATGTGGGGACCCCTCGTGGTCTCGTTCCTGCCTCCCGCTAATTAATGTTACATTCTGTAAAATCAAAAAAAATTTATGCTGAACTTAGCTAGGTTGGACTGGAGCATTTTAAATTGTAGGGAAATATATAAATTTTATTTGACATTTTCAACGAAAGAATGGGTATGTCACTAAAACATTTCTTTTTGGCATGAGTGGGGGCCCCGTTTATGTGGGGGCCCCTGTTCCAATGGAACACGTGGAACATGCCTAAATACGCCACTGGTTATGCTATTGAGAATAATACAACAAAACTTTTAAATATATTTTTTACCCTGTAATTTGTTTTATTTTTTTACATTTTCACCTTTTGTATACAAGTCAAGACAGTCACAACTGATACGGCACTGATTAAATAAGCTGCTATTATTTACAATGAATAATATTGCACTTTCCAAAGCAGAAAAAAACACACAATCTCTTTTCAACACCAAGTCCCAACTTTGTTTTGTTTATTTCATTTATAGTATGTTTCTTAAGGCGGGGTGTCTGTGTAGAGTCTGAAGAAAATAAATCGCTTGTGCGTATCTTAGAATACCTGATCTATAATGTTGCAAGTTGCATTTTAGTAGATTTTAGAGTAGATCCTCAAAACTGCAAAATGTATACCTTCAATGTTAACTGCCAAGAACATTTTCTGATAACACATCAAACTTTTGGTGAAGCAGAGTTCACCAGTTTCATCGACTAGGCCTAATAAGGGGATTGTAAAGCCTCTACAATACCTGACCTTTTCTAATGTTTGTCAAGGATTATTCTCGGTAAATACAGTTGAAGAGGTTTGGCAAAAATGAAAGATTTAAATCCGGGTATTTGGAATGCAAAACCAACGCTATGTCGTTATACCACCGCATGTGGATACAATTGAAATAATGGCCTTTCAATAAGAAAGCGTATCCAGGTTTGATGGCTTCAACAACAACAACAAAAAGTGGCCAGCATTGTAAGTCTGAATGGTTTATTAAAACTGAAGTAAATAATTAAGTGAAGGGCGAACTGGAAGAAAAAGATAACGGTGAAAATGTTATAAAGACTGGAGAAAGTTCTGGATGTTGGATCCATGATTGCAGGCGCCACCTGCGCCACAAGATCGAGTAGAGACGCTGGACTGGAACACACCATATATAGACACATTAACAGGATCAGAAGTTTAGACACGGAGACTTCTTCTTTCATTTTCCTGTTCATGGTCAGCCCGTTTGTATGTTTGATGGTCATGTAACGTTTGGTCAGCACTGCCGGACGTGTCCGACAGGCCAATACCAGGCACATTAAAATCATCATTCCGAAGGGAACAAAGAGCGTCACACCTTTGACGTACCAGAAGTACATTGCGTTGTATTCTTCCGTTGCTGTTGAGATGGTCTTCTCCGCTATAAGACTGGTCAAGTTAGTTTCAGGATGCAAAACTTCCACTGCCTCGTATTCCCAGAAGCGTGGAAGGGAGCTAACCAGGCCCACCGCGAACACCATAGTCACAACCACGGCAGCTTGGCTGGATGAGCACAGAGTGCTGGCCCTTGACGCCGACACCGTCAGCGCCCTCTCGAAGCTCATCATGACAAGAAGCCAGATGGCGCTGTACCAGAACCAGTCCCTACAGGATGCAGTGTACGGTTGGCTGTGGACCAGGATATCGTGCGGCCCCACGTAGTGCTGGAGAGATAACAAACACGTGCATAGCAGCAGCAAGATGGTGGCGATGTTTAGTCCCAGGAGGTAAGTGTCCACTGACTGTCGAATCTGACGGGACAAGACGATTACGCTCATGATCTGAGTGATTATGGCGAAGATAATGAGGACCGGTAGAGTCAGGAAACAGAAGTAGTCGGATATCTCGTGCCAGTAGACAGTGGCGTTCTGGGAAGCCAGACCCATGGCGCATGGAGCCTTGATGGTTAGGCATTCTCTGAGTGGGGGCACAAGGAAGGGAAACTCGCTGTCTGGGTACAGATCAATAACTTTCATATTGATTTCTCCACACTTGTATACCCTGTGAAATAAAGACATGTGAAACTATACTTGGTCTGATACTACATTAGAAAATAAAACTAGGATATTCTTCTCTGTGTTACTCTATTTGCAAATCTTATATTACATTTATTTATTTATAATATAACAATGGATGAAACTTGCTGTATATCTCATATTATGATTAAATAACAACCACGAATAAATACAGAACAAAACTAAAGAGACATTTCTAAATATATTATTAGACATTTGATTTTTTTATGTTATCTGTGGAATATGTCTGAAAGAAAGATTTGGTCTGGAAGAAAGATTTGGTATAGAAGAAAGATTTGGTCTGGAAGATAGATTTGGTCTAGAAGAAAGATTTGTTCTGGAAGAAAGATTCGGTCTGGACGAAAGAATTGGTCTGGAAGAAAGATTTGGTCTAGAAGAAAGATTTGTTCTGGAAGAAAGATTTGGTCTGGACGAAAGATTTGGTCTGGACGAAAGATTTGGTCTGGAAGAAAGATTTGGTCTAGAAGAAAGATTTGTTCTGGAAGAAAGATTTGGTCTGGACGAAAGATTTGGTCTGGAAGAAAGATTTGGTCTAGAAGAAAGATTTGTTCTGGAAGAAAGATTTGGTCTGGACGAAAGATTTGGTCTGGAAGAAAGATTTGGTCTAGAAGAAAGATTTGGTCTGGAAGAAAGATTTGGTCTAGAAGAAAGATTTGTTCTGGAAGAAAGATTTGGTCTGGACAAAAGATTTGGTCTGGAAGAAAGATTTGGTCTAGAAGAAAGATTTGTTCTGGAAGAAAGATTTGGTCTGGACGAAAGATTTGGTCTGGAAGAAAGATTTGGTCTAGAAGAAAGATTTGGTCTGGAAGAAAGATTTGGTCTAGAAGAAAGATTTGTTCTGGAAGAAAGATTTGGCCTGGAAGAAAGATTTTGTCTGGAAGAACGATTTGGTTTGGAAGATAGATTTGGTCTAGAAGAAAGATTTGTTCTGGAAGAAAGATTCGGTCTGGAGTCACTGGACGAAAGATTTGGTCTGGAAGAAAGATTTGGTCTAGAAGAAAGATTTGTTCTGGAAGAAAGATTTGGTCTGGAAGAAAGATTTGGTCTGGGGGAAAGATTTGTTCTGGAAGAAAGATTTGGTCTGGAAGAAAGATTTGGTCTAGAAGAAAGATTTGTTCTGGAAGAAAGATTTGTTCTGGAAGAAAGATTTGGTCTGGAAGAAAGATTTGGTCTGGAAGATAGATTTGGTATGGAAGAAAGATTTGGTCTGTAAGATAGATTTGGTCTGGAAGAAAGATTTGGTCTGGAAGATAGATTTGGTCTGGAAGAAAGATTTGGTCTGGAAGATAGATTTGGTCTGGAAGAAAGATTTGTTCTGGAAGAAAGATTCGGTCTGGACGAAAGATTTGGTCTAAAAGAAAGATTTGGTCTGGAAGATAGATTTTGTCTGGAAGTAAAATTTCATTATTTTTATTAAATTTCTAACATTAGATTTAGACCACCGTTTTCCGATTGTTTTTCTAACATTTTTGTCACCTACACTAAACTATAAGCAGCATTTCAACAGATCTAACTTTCCACAAAAATATTGAGGCTAAACTCTACTGAACTAAACATCTGTTAAATACTGTCTACTAAGAGTACTAAAAGTAAAATATTCTGTAAAAAAATGTAAAATATATCGCAATTACATATCACGATTATTTCCCCTAAATTGTGAATATTTCCCCCCCCCCCTTTTACACACACGATCCAGTTATTTATCTCTCGTGGGACGATGGGGCAGCGCGCGATATCGGCTGGTGTACCGAATGTCCTGGGTTTGAATCCTGGTGAAGCCTGGATTTGTTCTCGTGTATGGAGGATGTCTTTGAGTCTACCCATCTCGGATGGGTAGACCTTACTTTAGTTGGGGTAAAGTAAAGGCGGTTCGGCATTGTTCTGATCACACCTAGTATACCATGGGCCATGGCCATAAACTCTGATGAACGCTGCTTCAACGGCCTTTTGTATCAATTTTGTCCCACGGGATACTTTACTTTTGGTTGGACATCAGTTCGCGACATGGCATTTGGAAACTGTGACATAGAAATATTCTTTATTTACTCTTAATTCAACTCTTAACCCTTACAGTCCCGGGCGCGTATATAGCGGAACTGAAAGCAGCATAGATAGAAGTAGGTCGGTACGGGAAGGGTTAAGTAGTGCGTCTCCTTTAGCTGCTTCCTGTGCACATAAAGTGAATGTAATGAACGATTGAGAACATTAGGCTAATAAATGCACAACAATGTAAACATAAGTAAATGTACAACAATGTGAACATGAGTAAATGCACAACAATGTGAACATGAGAAATTCTCAACTTATCAATTAACTCAATTAAAATGTGTAGGCCTAATTAAAAATGTCTACCTTATGTAATGGAATCTTCTTGTCTCAGCCGACTTGTCCGATCCTCTCTCTGTCTATCAACATGTTGAGTAAGGCTCCCCTTGCTTCACTCTTCCTAAATAAACAAATGACCCTAGAGTTGGATTGAATGTACACTCAAATAGCGAGTCCGTCCGCAAACAAGAAAATGGCAATAGTCACTTGTGTCTTGTCTGTATCAGTCTAGTCGAGCGCGGGAAACACTACCGTTGACGAATCGTTGAGACCAAATGGAAACACATAAATAAACTGATTGCTACACAGTCGTGTAGAATGGCACTAGTTTGTGTTATTTATTTTTTTAAATGACTCCCACCATTCACATGGAACCTTCGCCCGGGTTCTATA
Source organism: Anisus vortex (assembly GCA_949126835.1). Classification (NCBI taxonomy): domain Eukaryota; kingdom Metazoa; phylum Mollusca; class Gastropoda; family Planorbidae; genus Anisus; species Anisus vortex. The sequence continues at coordinate 45,066,258 of OX421492.1, read as the reverse complement.
AATAGAGTGGCAACAGTGTGTGTGAGAGAGGAGTGAGTGCGTGTGAGAAGGGAAGAGAGGAAGCAGACTTTCGCTACAGCCCAGCTGTTAGGGCATTGATTTTTTTAATAGGAAGATATTGTAAAAGTTGAGGGATAGAAAGGGAACGTTAGGGCTTCAGGGCGCAGAGGATGATGGTGAGTGGTGGGAGGGGGAGGTGAGTCAGGGACTCACTACATTTTGAAGACTCCACGGGGCCACCCTGATGTCAGTGTCCCCAGGGACAGGCTTGATGGGGAGTCATTTTGGAAATAAGATATCGGCAATGATTACTTGCAAGGGGCATTGGTAATTAGTTCTTAAGTCATTAGCGTGAGTCACTTAATCATTTACTTGATTCAGTTGGTTACTTGAGTTACTTGGCCATTTACGTAATTTATTTGGTCATTTACGTAATTCATTTGGTCATTTACGTAATTCACTTGGTCATTGACGTAATTCACTTGGTCATTGACGTAATTCACTTGGTCATTGACGTAATTCACTTGGTCATTTACGTAATTCACTAGGTCTCTTACGCAATTCACTTGGTCATTGACGTAATTCACTTGGTTATTTACGTAATTCACTAGGTCACTTACGCAATTCACTTGGTCATTATCGTAATTCACTAGGTCACTTACGCAATTCACTTGGTCATTTACGCGAGTCACTTGGTTGCGAGAGTGTTGATAATTTACGTAAGTCATTTGGTCATTTATGCGATTCATATGCTCTCGCGAATCGAATCATTTGGTCATTTACACGAGTCATTTGGTCGTTTACAGGACGTCATTTACGTGATACAGTTGACAGTTTATGTAAGCTAGTTGGTGAATTACTTAGTCAGTGTGCCATCTACGTACGTATGTGTGCCATCCACACGAGTCAGTGTGCCATTGACGCGAGTCAGTGTGCCATCAACGTGAGTCTGTGTGCCATCAACGTGAGTCAGTGTGCCATCGACGCGAGTCAGTGTGCAATCGACGCGAGTCAGTGTGCCATCAACGTGAGTCAGTGTGCCATCCCCGTGAGTCAGTGTTCTATCCACGTGAGTCAGTGTGCCATCCACGTGAGTCAGTGTGCCATCCACGTGAGTCAGTGTGCCATCCACGTAAGTCAGTGTGCTATCCACGTGAGTCAGTGTGCCATTCACGTGAGTCAGTGTGCCATCCACGTGAGTCAGTGTGCCATTGACGCGAGTCAGTGTGCCATCCACGTGGGTCAGTGTTCCATCCACGTGAGACAGTGTGCCATCGACGCGAATCAGTGTTCAATTGACGCGATTTAGTATTCCATCAACGCGAGTCAGTGTGGCATCGATGCGAGTCAGTGTGCCTTCCACGTGGGTCAGTTTTTCATCCATGTGAGTCAGTGTGCCATCCAATTGAGTCAGTGTGCCACCAACGTGAGAAAGTGTGCCATCCACGTGAGAAAGAGTGCCATCGACATGAGAAAGTGTGCCATCCACGTGAGAAAATGTGCCATCGACGTGAGGCAGTTTGCCATTCACGTGAGTCAGTGTGCCTTCGACGAGAGTCATTCGATCATCAGCACTGGTCGCCATCTGACGATGTGTAAAGTTAAACAAATAAACTCACTAACCCACATCAATGGTACAACATATCAGCGACTCTAAACATCAAGGGACTAGTGTAACAATGAAGTCGCTGTTACACTAAACAATACTAATGAGATAGCATTTCGCATAATTGGAGGACTGACTCTCTGCTCCACTAGTCCTAAGACCCTTGCTTCTAGATTTGTTTTAAAAAAGCTTTGAATTTTTTAGCTTTAATATTTTATTAAAGGACATATCTCGTTGGAAGTGAAAATCTTATTGATTATTAATTCGATGTTTGGGTATCTCATTGTAGGATTAGGAAGGCTTAATGAAACAAAACACACCCACACGGTTGCGTTATGGGGATTGCGATTAGAAAGATTGAGAAGCGTCCATAGTTGGTCCTTTTTTACTCCAGGGTTAGAAATAACATTCAGTTGTAACCTTCGGGAGATGGAATAATAATTAGATTTTATTGTCTAGCTGAACGCTGCCTTTTTTACAACGTTCAGCTTTGTACGATGCCTAATGTGTGGCTACATTGCAAAGTTTAGATTGGGAATATGTCAATGTGTGGCTACATTGCAAAGTTTAGATTGGGAATATGTCAATGTGTGGCTACATTACAAAGTTTAGATTGGGAATATGTCAATGTGTGGCTACATTACAAAGTTTAGATTGGGAATATGTCAATGTGTGGCTACATTACAAAGTTTAGATTGGGAATATGTCAATGTGTGGCTACATTACAAAGTTTAGATTGGGAATATGTCAATGTGTGGCTACATTACAAAGTTTAGATTGGGAATATGTCAATGTGTGGCTACATTACAAAGTTTAGATTGGGAATATGTCAATGTGTGGCTACATTACAAAAGTTGAGCTTGGGGCTATGCCGATGTGTGGCTACTGGCTACATAACAAACGTTTGGCTGTGTCGTTACCATTATTTTAAAATCTTGTTCTCCTAATATTTAATTGATGGCTACCTCATATATAGTCATTAGAAATTGATTTTGTAATTGAAATCATCAATTATTACATTTCCACTGTTTATAAACAAGTACTGATTTCCATTGTCATCAGTTGATTAATGCAAACATCTCAAAGGTTATTATATTTTGGAATATGTCTACCAATTAAAGTACCAATACGCTATAACAGTCTTGACATTGATATTTGCACCAGTCCTTTTTTTTTCAGGGTCCGCTAAACCATGCTAAAATAGATCTACCGGTATATGTAGTTAACGAGAATACAAAATATTCCTTGTCGGTTCACAATTCACATCCGTACAGTTAGTAAGATTAACATTCATCTCTAGTTAGTTTGACTAGACTTAGGCTATTCATCTCTAGTTAGTTTGACTAGACTTAGGCTATACATCTCTAGTTAGTTTGACTAGACTTAGGCTATACATCTCTAGTTAGTTTGACTAGAATTAGGCTATACATCTCTAGTTAGTTTGACTAGACTTAGGCTATACATCTCTAGTTCGTTTGACTAGACTTAGGCTATACATCTCTAGTTAATTTGACTAGACTTAGGCTATACATCTCTAGTTAGTTTGACTAGACTTAGGCTATACATCTCTAGTTAGTTTGACTAGACTTAGGCTATACATCTCTAGTTAGTTTGACTAGACTTAGGCTATACATCTCTAGTTAGTTTGACTAGACTTAGGCTATACATCTCTAGTTAGTTTGACTAGACTTAGGCTATACATCTCTAGTTAGTTTGACTAGACTTAGGCTATACATCTCTAGTTTGTTTGACTAGACTTAGGCTATACATCTCGAGTTAGTTTCACTACACCTACTCTACACATCTCGAGTTAGTTTCACTACACCTACTCTAAACATCTCGAGTTAGTTTCACTACACCTACTCTACACATCTCGAGTTAGTTTCACTACACCTACTCTACACATCTCGAGTTAGTTTCACTACACCTACTCTACACATCTCGAGTTAGTTTCACTACACCTACTCTACACATCTCGAGTTAGTTTCACTACACCTACTCTACACATCTCGAGTTAGTTTCACTACACCTACTCTACACATCTCGAGTTAGTTTCACTACACCTACGCTACACATCTCGCGTTAGTTTCACTACACCTACGCTACACATCTCGAGTTAGTTTCACTACACCTACGCTACACATCTCGAGTTAGTTTCACTAGACTTCTATATGGTTGTTTCTTTGGTTCTCAAACTGAAATCTTGATTTCAAGATGAATGGCTTTGTCCGGGTTATTTATTTCCCCACAGGCAGCTAATCTGACTATAATTGAGTTGGTCAGTTCACTCTTGGTCAGCTGATTGCTTAGCTTCAGGTTTTCTTCCGGTCATCTGGACTTTAGCCAAATATCAAGTGTCAAGCTTGTTATGATTCTCTGAATAACCATATTTGTTTGGTTTTTGAATAGACATTGAATATGTATGCTGAGTTTTCTTTGAAATATGTTTTACTCTACAGGAAATTACTTTTTGGCTGGAGTTACATCTACACACTGTATAGGCCTATAGGCCTTCATGTGTGTTGTCTTTACTTGAGAGTATCTTTGACATTGTGTATTAATTTTATTGGTGTTCAGAGTAGAGATGTTAAACGAAAACCGGAATACCGGATTCCGGTTTTGAAACTGAAAACCGGTTTTGATTTTCAAAACCGGATTTCGGTTTGTTGGTTGGAAGGTTATCATAACTTTAAGTAGCACACCTTTTTTTCGGTTCTGATGGGAAAAAAAAAGTTGGATTCGCACAAAACAATACTTGAAATGCCTTGCTAACACTAATTAGTCTTAGATATTGTGTTTCTTTTGTCGCCAAATACCAAATATGGCTTGCGATAAAAACAACATCAAACCAACTGGTTACAGTTACAATTAACAGGATTTTTTTTTACTTGTCGGCTCATACTCTTTGACGACGCTACACCATCGTCTCACGAGACGGACGGATGCCGACGACGACGACGGACTCTTTGATGTACGCGATGGAGAGACGAAAACTACATTTGCCCTGTGACCCAGAACAATTCGGCTAGGCACCGCGTCTGAGCTTTATTATGCCGGCACTATTAAATAAATACACATTCTTTTCATTGGTGCCACGCGATCATTTTCATCAATACGTTATTTACAAATCTAAGTCAACGGTGTACACATTTTTTTTTATCACCATTGAAAGCTATAATTGGTTTTAATCAATTAGCCCAGATTTTATTTTTGTTCTAAAGAATGTTATGGTAAAGTGTACAAAATCATATTGTATTCACACAAATCAACCTCTTGAATAGCCTGCAAACACTAGTTAAGTTTGATCTATTTTCAAATATTCCTACAAAGCTACGCACATTTGACTTTTCCGGCTTGTGACTTGTGACGTTGCGGGGGGGAGGGGGGGGGGGAATCGAAATCCGGTTTTAAACCAGTTTTATAGATCCGAAAACCGGTTTTGGAAATAAACCGGTTTTAACATCCCTAGTTCAGAGCTAGTCATATTGATACTGAAATCGTCTTTTGGTTAACTGTTTTCGTGTCACGTGTGGGCTAATTTATGAACAAGCCAATTTGTACATGAAGTCATTAAATGAAATTATGAGCTATGCAATTAAAATGTCGATGTTAAGCAATGTAATTATAATGTCGATGTTAAGCTAAACAATTAAAATGTCGATGTTAAGCTAAACAATTAAAATGTCGATGTTAAGCTAAACAATTAAAATGCTGATGCTAAGCTAAATAATTAAAATGTCTATGTTAAGCTAAACAACTAAAATGTCGATGTTAAGCTAAAGAATTAAAATGTCTATGTAAAGCTAAACAATTCAAATGTCGATGCTAAGCTAAACAATTAAACTGTCGATGTTAAGCTAAACAATTAAAATGTCGATGTTAAGCTAAACAATTAAAATGTCGATGTTAATATAAACAATTAAAATGTCAATGTTAAGCTAAACAATTAAAATGTCGATGTCAAGCTAAACGATTAAAAATGCTGATGTCAAGCTAAACAATTAAAATGTTGATGTTAAGCTAAACAATTAAAATGTCGATGTTAAGCTAAACAATTAAAATGTCGATGTTAAGCTAAACAATTAAAATGTTGATGTTAAGCTAAACAATTAAAATGTCGATGTTAAGCTAAACAATTAAAATGTCGATGTTAGGCTAAACAATTAAAACGTCGATGTTAAGCTAAACAATTACAATGTTGATGTTAAGCTAAACAATTAAAATGTCGATGTTTTAAGCTAAACAATTAAAATGTCGATGTCAAGCTAAACGATTAAAATGTTGATGTTAATCTAAATAATTAACAGGTCGATGTTAAGCTAAACAATTAAAATGTCGATGTTAAGCTAAACAATTAAAATGTCGATGTTTTAAGCTAAACAATTAAAATGTCGATGTCAAGCTAAACGATTAAAATGTTGATGTTAATCTAAACAATTAACAGGTCGATGTTAAGATAAACAATTAAAATGTTGATGTTAAGCTAAACAATTAAAATGTTGATGTTAAGCTAAACAATTAAAATGTCGATTGTGTTTTTGTAAAGACGATTTAGATTGTTGGTTGATCCACAAATTAAGCAAACTATCAACGTCTATAATTAAAAGTAGTTCACTGTAAACCAGGGAAGTCGTGACCATGTTTAAATAAAGTAACCCTTTGTTTGTAAACTAATTTTATAATTAATTTATATTTTGATAGATAAAAATAAAAATAAGTGATATTATACCTTATGAATTTCCACACTAAAAATTTGCGTATTTTTTTTTCGGGCCAGAGCTGAAAAAATTATTTACTTCCGTCTCTTCTGATAGAGAAAGGCAGCCATGATTTACGTAAAATATTTTCTGCAATTCGCATGGTATTCGTAACTATAGGCCTACTATTCCAAAGGCTATGATGCTGAAAATTTGATAGAATGTATTGTTAGTCGGGACAAGTCTGCTGTCCAAGTTTCAGCTCGATTGGACGACGGGAAGTGGTCAAAAAACGATGCAAAGTTTGGCAAGCAACAGGTAAATCAGACAGTACGAGTTAATAGAAAGGGAGTAAAAACGAGCAAACAATAAAGCAGAAGTTGTACTTAAAACGTTCATTGGCCTCTGTAGACTCGTGGCTCTAACTGTAACTTTTTTAATTTAGTCAGAATTTAGTCTAAGCTTAACAATATTATGTTATATCAAACACACCCTAAACTTTAGTATCCCTTAAGGTCAATTTATAACAGACCTACTAAAATAGTTCATTCTACCATCCTTTGTGGCAAAAACATTGTAATACTATTAAAATTAAATAAAAACACAACATATATTAATATATTATTAGAAATAATTTTTTTTCGAATTTATTTTCACTCTTCTCTTGAGAGTGTCTTTGTTCAATGAAACATTCTGTATTGCTGATTTTCTTTTAGAAAAATTCGAAAGACACAAATATCATTAGACTTGTATTGAAAATAAACATATATATTATAGAGCTTGTTAATATGTTGGCATAATTCTAGATATAGTAAACCTTTTTCTAGTAATAAATGGCTAAATAGTTCATTGATAGTTTACCATTTGTAGCCTTGGACAACAAACAAGCAAAACAAAGAAGAGGAGGGGGGGGGGAGAGGGAGGCGCTAAAATCTAAAGTAGCCTACGCAGTTTTTCGGCTGGTCGTGTGGTTAGCACATCGGACTGTTGACAAAATGGCCCGGGTTATAGCCCTGCCACCTACCAATCCCTGCCGCCATGCAGGAGTTTTGGGGCCTAAGACGTAATATTATGCTATCTAGACGGAACGTCTGTAAAGTTAAAAGCATTACTTTCTTCTTCCTACAAATGAAATAAATCAGCCAAAATGGATGCAAAGTTTTAGTTACTTCTACAGGTCGTTGTTTGACCTTTAACCTTTGAATAAGCGATAGCCTTATTGACAGACGTCAGTAATGTCCATTTTAACAAATACCGGTGTATTGTCCGCTTCAATTCAGAAATCTTGGAAATTTGTACAAGTAAACTTGTTACCTCAAATTTTCTTTTAAGTATAGGTATAGATATACCATAGATATAGGTAAGGCTCAAGATCTGAGGTCACATGACTTCTTAGGTCCCCGTCGCCGATTTGAATTGAGATTAGAACATGGAATTGTTTTGAAGCACTTCTGTACTCATAGACCTCTTCGTCGGCGAAGTGTGGAAACCACCAGTACGTTTGCATCAAGAGCACACCGGTGGGCTAACGCATGGGGGACAGCCCCTGCTGCGCTTCCGAAATCTAATAGCTCCGAGCCTCAGTTGGGCGGTAGCAATGTGCGCAGCAATCCCGCCTCAACCCCGCCCTGGTGCCTGGATGTCCATAGCTATAGTTTGACTAAGTATGGAATTTGTGCTACCGGGCGACAGTGCAGATATGGACAAGTCTTAATGAGGCGTGAACTTTTGAACCCGAATGATCGTGAACTTCCTGTTCTATTTTTAAACTAATAACAAAAAAAGCATGCTTTTGCTGGTGTTTGACAATTGATTTCAACCTCGACGGCCAGTTCTAATCTTTTAGAATTATACAAAGGATACAATATTAGTTATGAGGAATCCGTTTTTTACATCAAAAGTGAACAGGCGATAATTAATACTCAAGTGTTAGTCGCGTGACGTTAAATTTTTATTTGTTTACAAAATTTATGAGTCAAGAGTTGCGTTTTCTTGGTTATTGAAAAACAAAATGCGTAAATTCATAAAAACGAATAACAAAAATTCTTTTGCATTAAGGCTTTAATGCCTAGAGCCGCCGAAAGACGCTTCTATCGCTAACACCTAGAGCGGCCGAAAGCCGCCGGAAATGCTTTCTTCACATCCATTGTTTATTTCCGATTTTTACTGCTGATAACTGAAATATCGTAGCCTAGGAGATGTTGATTACGTGACAGGATAAAATAAGGTTTATTTACATATTTTTTTGATAAAAATTGGTAAAGCAGAAGATTTTTTATTAATTGTTTAGTTACAGACATTTTCTTGACCAAACGATGAAATGTTTTATTGATTTTTTATTATATGGGTGTGCCTGGGCCCAGTAATGTTCCTTTGGACATTAATTTAAGAGAGGAAAATGATTCAGAAAGCGATATAGACCTAAGTAATGATCTATTGATATCCTGAGGATACCAGGGGCGAAGCCACATGGAAGGGGGGCTGAGGGGGGGCTTTAAAAAATATTTTTTCAACAGCTTTTTAACAAAATATTTACTAAATTCGCAAAAAAATAAAAAGGTTTGTCTCTCGAAATTTACCCCCCCCCCTCCAGAAAAATTGTCTGGCTTCGCCCCTGGTGGATACCCCGTTAGACCCCAAAAAAATCAGTTCACAATTTTTTTATGATTTTCTATTAATGCACCGGAATTCCAGTTTGTGTATCTACAACTTATAGCTATCCAAGTCTTTGGTCAAATTTTTGTAGTGAAGATTTAAAAGCCGGCACAGAGGGGGCAGTGGTGGAGGCTTGGTACAATGTGTTCCACAGTTTAATAGCCGATGGAATAAAATAATATTTATGAACACCGGTACGTGCGTGTGGGACGGGCAGTTTGAGCTGATGACCTCTGGTAGAGAGGGACACTTGATAAGACCTGACTGTGTGAACATGTGCAAGTGACCATTTATGATCATGTACATCAGGGTGCCTTTGTCTAACACTCTGCGGTACTGTAGTGGCTGTTTTGAGGATGTCGTCCTGCAGGGTGCGACGTGCTGCCCGTCGTTGTGTTATCTCCAATGTGGATATCAGGTCTTGTTGGTGGAGATCCCACATCGTCGCTGCGTAATCCAGGATGGGTCGAGCTAAACACTTACAGCAATAGGGCTGGATCCTTGAGTAGCATACCTTGAGGTTCCTGTGAGCGAAGGCTCAGGCTTTGTTAGCTTTGACAACAATATATTTGACATGTGTGCCTCGGTGGAGGTTTTCTGTGATATGCACTCCTAGATACTTGGCTTCAAGTAACCTCTCAAGAGTGTGATCGTTTAAGGTGCAGTTAGTGGGATTCGTGGTCTTCTTTTTTTCAATAGAGAGGAGGTAGCACATATCAACGTTGAACGCATTTCGCCATTTAGATTTCCAAAACGCCAACTTTTTTACGTCGTTCTGTAGATGGATCGTTTCATTAGGAATTGTGAACTGAGAATATAGGATGGTATCATCTTCAAAGAGTCATAACTTGGCGTGGAACCCGTAGCCCAAGTCATTGATGAATATCAAGAACAGTGTGGGCCCAAATACTGAGCCTTGAGGATCACCAGATGGGACTGGCCCAATACAGGAAATCTCACCTTCTAAGACGACTTCTTTAGTTTGATCAAAGAGGAAATTTTCAACCCATCACTTGGTTTTACCTCTAATGCCGTATCAATCTAGCTTTAGGAGGAGCCGCTGGTGAGGGACTTTATCAAAGACCTTGGAAAAGCCCGGTAGGATGATGTCAGTTTGGCTAGCCTTGTCGATTACCGCTGCTAGATCATCAAATGTGAGGATTAGCTGTGACTCGTAGGATCTCTTTTTTGTGAACCCGTGTTGGGCACCAGTAATGATGTTGTTCCTATCCAGGTGGCTAGAGATCTCCGACGTGACGATGTGTTCGATGAGCTTGCAGCACACACAAGTCAGTGAGATTGACATGTAGTTGGCTGGCTAGTTTATATCCCCTGTCTTAAAGAATGGCTGCGCGAGGGCGTGTTTCTAGATTGTAGAAATGTTGCCAGTGGTTTCTTGAAGAGAAGAGTTAATGAGGCCAATTCCTTGAGAAGACGGTATCGAATATTGTCTGGACCCGCTGTGTTATTTTTTTTTTTTTTTTTTTTTTTTTGGGGGGGGGGGGGTAATATTTGATTACAGCTTCTGTACTCCATTACTAATGATGATTATATCAGGCATATCTGGATGGGGCTTTCATCCAGCTTGGGTAAGATCTTCTCTGGTAAATGCGATGCAGACAAGATTATTTAGGATATAAGCTTTAGCCTTACTGTCGCTGAACGTCAGTCCATTCCTCATTAAGGGTTATATGCACATCGGATCACTTCGCTTGTTTTTTTATAAGTCACCATAGGTTTTTGTTTGAATCTGCTTCATCGATCTTGCTAACATAGTTCTGGTAGCTCTGTCGATTAGTTCATTTGGCTTTCTTTCTTGATGTTTTTTGAAGCGCTCCCAGTATGAAGCTTTGTTGGAAGTTTTTGCTTTCCGCCAAGCTCGTTACTTGCGTCTCGAGATCTTCATGAGCTTGTTGTTTATCCAGGGCACGTGGTTGTTGATGGATCTTTGGGACCTGTTTACTTGTCATTGTGGTTAAGTGGTCTTGGATACTCAGGTAGGTAGGCCTATGTGTGACTTGTGAAAGCGTCACTGAATGCTACTGTGAATTTCTTGAGGGTATCAAAGTCCGCCTTTTTCCAAATGCTCATGTTCCTGGCCACCGGCCTTGATCTTGCTGTCATTAAGGACAATATCATGGTTCTGCAACTATCAATCTGAATGAGCACCAGCAAATAGGATGCATGCAAGAATACATTCCTGCCACTATTGTTCTAAGAAAAAGGATTTTGTTATAAGGTTGTGTAAAGGACTTTGCTTTGCCAAAATTTAATGATCAATTAAAAAAATATGTTTAGTCAAGAATTTGAATTTTTAAATCTGCTGTTTGTCTGTCTTTAATATATTGTTATGTGTGTGTCATCATCATCAAACCCTTGCCCGTTGTTGCTGTTAAGGAGAGCGAATCAGCTGTTATATTTTTGCCTATCTTGAGCGGCCGTCAATAGTTCAGTCATCTGCAGCCATGTCAAATCTTTTATATTGTCGAACCAGCATTTCCTCTCACGGCCTCTGACCTTCTACGGTGCCTTGGAGGATAGTTTTTGTCAGGTTTTTATGCCGCAACACATGACTGAACAATGTCAATGTGCGCCGTTTGATTGTTGTTATAGTGGTTTCTTGAGATCCCGCAATTAGGGATATTATGTCCCAGACATACTCATTAGTCCTGTGTTCTAGGTAGGAGATTCGAATGATTTTTCTCATGCATTTATTTTCGAATTCCTGGAACTTGTTTTCAGTGGCTGCTAACAGTGTCCAGTTGTCAAATCCATACAGAACAACGGTTTTCACAAGTGCTCTGTAAAGACTAAGTTTTCTTTGGAGACTAATGTTTTTGCAGGGTCAGATTCTGTTTTCTATAGTCATTGCTTACCCAATCATGGATCGAATTTCTGTCTCACATCTTACGTCTAAGGACAGCATTGTTCCTAGATTTTTGAAATTCTTTACTTCTTCTATTGGTTAATGGATCATTGTAATGTTTGCACTTATGGCATCTGTGGTTTTGATCATTATTTGCTTTATTCTTATCTGATTTTCATTCCGTATGCCCTTTGCTCTATCTGCAAACTTGCATTTTAGCTCTTGTAGTTCTTTGCTGCTCCCAACCAACAGGTCAATATCACCTTCAAATCTTAGGTTGCAAAGGGGTCTTCCACCAATGGAGATGGATGTATGATAATCATCGAGTGGTTTTTGCATGTTTTTTTTCTATGCAGATATTGAACAAGATTGGTAATAAAATGCAACTTTGCCAGACTCAATCTTGACATCTTGAATAAGTCAACTACACAAACATTGAGTTGAACTGCACTGCTCGCCTGATTGTAGAGCGTTTCGAGTTTCGATTGCCTGTACCAGGCCTTCTTCAATGTTGTACCGTCTCATTACTTGCCATAGTCCCTCGTGCTATACATGATCAAAGGCTTTCTTGAAGTCCATGAACTTATGATGGAGTCCGCGGTGGGGTTGTAATTGTTTTTCTATCAGCAATCGACAGTAACAAATCTACTCAATTATGCTTCTACCTGGTATGAAACCTTCATGTTCTACTGCCAGTAAATACTTAACCACATGTTTAAATCTTTCGGGTATAACTGTTAGTATTACCTTGCTAGGATGGCTGATAAGACTGCTTGTCCTGTAGTTGTGGCATTGTTTTATAGTGCCTTTTTTTGGGCAGTGTTATTATGAGTGACTGGGTCTATTCCTTGGGGCATTCTTTTTTCTCGTATATACTTGCAGATTGCTGTAAATGATTTTGTTACCGCTACACCTGCATGTTTCAAAAGTTCAGCAAGAATGTTGTCAATCGTAGGATACTTGTTCCCCTTTAAGCTTCGTACTGCTCAGCAGCATTGTAATTCGTCCAGCTCTCTTTCACGTTTGTTCATGTTTGTTCTGTAGTATGCTGGTATCGGGGTCGGTAACGTTATTGTAATTATACAGCTCGGTTTAGTATTCCGTCTAACGTCCAAGTACCGTACTGCTGTGCTTGCGTGTGTTACATTTTAACTTATTTATCAATCCCTTCTTTTTTTTATTCTCACAGCAGGTTGACCCTTTCGTGTACGTCACACTTGCCGTTAGTTTTTAAACCGTTGCCTTACTTATGCTGGGCCTGATGGTCCCATAACCTCCACTACAATGACCATGATACAAGTTTTTTTAATAAAAAATCTATCTAACTTTGTTCGATTTCATAATCCTTTTTATGAGGATATATATAAAGGTGTCCAAATAGACTCTCGGAAGTCTGTTCATCCAGCGATACACAGTAGCGAGAGGCAGAGCTAAGAATTGTATTTTGTGTGAAATTATTATACTTGTAGTGTGTTTTGAATATTATAAAATATTATTTCATTTTAGTGATGAAACATCTATCGTTTGAGCTTACCTTTGCATTTTTATTATGTAGTGTTTTAAATGATGTTTTTTTTTTGGCTTGTACATGCAAAGTATTCCATTTCTTGAGTGTATACGGGAAAAATTATTGCTTATATGCATTTGTTCTTGCTTATGGGATAAAAAAAGGTTTTTGCCTTTATGTTTGTATGAGCATTATAACATATTGTTATTGTGTTGTATTTTCAAATTCAAGTTGGAATAAAATTCCTTATGCATTATTAGTATTTTACACTTTGATTTTCTTTGCTCTAGACCTAGTCTTTCTAGGTTTAGTGATTTAACATTGGTGTTACTCTTGTTAGTTGTGAATATTCTCTTGTAATATGAACCTCTGTCTACCAGGCATTCGTGCTCTATGGAAGTGAGACCTGGGCTAGATACGCTAAGCAAATAAGTAAAGTAGTAAAGTACCCTTCGGACCAAAGTGATCATAGGGCTAGTGAAGCAGCGTTCACCAGTTTCTGTGGCCAGCACAATGCCGCCCAGCCGGCTTTACTTTACCCCAACTAGTGTAAGGTACCCATCAGAGCTGAGTAGACTCACCCTCAAGTCCTGGGAAAAAATCCTGGCGCCACCAGGATTCAGATCCAGGACCTTCGGATCTCCAGTCGAACGTGCTGCCGCTCGACTACCGTGCCCCATACGCTAAGCAAATGAAGCAGCTCAATAGCTTTCACCTGCGATGCTTGCGTAGGAAATTCCACACATGCTGAGTATGAACTCAATCCTGAGTGAGAGGTACATGTGATGGATAGGCCATATCCACAGGATGGGTCCGGATCGTATCCCAAGAGCCCTGCTATATGGAAATCTGGCAGTAAGGAACAATATAAAGAGGTTGCGCTTACCTACGTTTTAAAGACGTCTGTAAAAAAAAAAAGACTTGCTACTGGCACACATTGACCACAAAAAGTGGGACGACCTTGCTTGAGGAACGCACCTTCTGGTGGTCCAAGGTGCGCGAGGGCACTCAAGCCGCAGAAGCCACCTTACAGAAAGGAGTGAAGAGAAGCGAACCAGGAGTAAGGCGAGGGACAAAGGAAAAGGAGACTGCGCCATCGTCCCTTGAGGATGGAAGGATGCCATATAATGAGCTTTGCACCAATTTTTGAAGTTGTTCTAAATGTAATTTGTATTTTTTTTAGTTGGTTTGTCCCATACAGAAGATGCATACTCCATGTTAATAGTGTGTTTTATTACATAGTCCTATGAAATAAGAGAAATGGTTTTCTCATTTTTATTGTCTAAAGGTTGTAATTATAATGTTTGTTGTATATATTTTTATTGGTTAAGTATTTTATTAACTTGTATTGTGTTGTACTTGAGATTTCTCAAATTATTAAACGAACATTTGAATCTTTTGTTATTTGTTGTTTTGTTTTTTTTTGCAAGTTAGAATACGTCGAATAACAACTTTTATTTCTAACATTTTGTTTTATTATTAATGGTTTTCTCAAATTGTTCTTAAACATATAACATTTTAAATTTATTGGTTATTATATTCCTCATTAAATGAAAAGGTTTTACAGATAAATACTGCAATATTCTAAATTGTATCCATCTGTGTATGGGTATATGTGTAAAAATAATGTAAACAATGTCATTATTTTAACGTTTTATGTGTCATCGCTTCATACTATGTCAAAATTATTCATTTCTTTGTGTTCAGCATCCATATTTCTATTTAAGAATAAATTATTATTAATTTTGGTCATTTATTTAATTTGTTATGAATTTTTTTCTAACATATATTGTGTTTTGGTGATGAGTTACGCCCCTTTGCTTAAGATTTCAGCGCTACGCATAGGAAATTAGGTTAAGTGCTAAAGGGTTAAGCAATATTAAGTTTGATATTTTAAAAAGGCGATTATTCCCTTCTGACTTTCACAATACATTGTTTTGCTTTGTAAACATCTATTGGAAATGAAATAAATTTTAATCCCCAACAGATTTGAGTACAACCAGTAAAGTAGCACACAGACATTGTTTCGAATAAAATGATCGAATAAGAACGGAAATGTTTTTGCACGTGACCTTTTATGTTGCATACACGTTAAGACTTGTCCATACGAGCGAGCCACCGCGATAATGATAAGAGGGGAATTCCGCAGGTGGGAAGTAGTAGTCTAGTGCTTGCGACTGCAAAAACCATTTACCTTTAAGTTATGTGGCACAGTGGCTGGCACTCGGACAGGACCTTGATCAGCCCCCCCCCCCTTCCAGTCCAACCTTGAACATCGTTACGCCTTGGATATAAGAGCTCGAGCAGTTTGTTAAGGCACTTAAAGTATGGTGATTTGAAGCAAGTAGACCCGCCGCCATCATGCTAAAACTACAGTTTGCCGATTGTGTCGTACTCCGTTTCTTCCATACCTCAAAAGCTAGTCATCATGTCTATATAACGATGACCAGTTAATGTCAGTGTAACATCATTATCATTAAAAAAAAAAAAAAGAAAACCCAAACACCGGACCATGGTTTGTAGACGATGTATTTTATGCTTTTGAATCGCCTTAGGGTTTTATCATCAAGAATCGGCAATTGTATTTATTAATATAGCCCTCCCTCTTACCCTTTCGAGAGATGAATGTGTGCCTATTGTAGTTACTGCCATACAGTGCACTTAAATTATCTATATTTAAAAGTCTGCATTTTCTCCTCTTTTTTGTTATCCATTTTAATTGCTTGAGCATTCCATATAGGCTTATATGTGTATTTCATTGATTTAAAGGGGATCTACTCTGGCACCAAAAGATTAGGCTACACGACACATTTACCGCCATACTTACTAACTTAGACTCTTCCGCAATACCAATACATAGCCTATAATCTGCTTAGATCTAGGCCCAGGGCCCTCGAGAAAAAAAAGATGCCGGTACGAGAACTTTTCTGCCCCCCCCCCCCCCACACACACACACATTTTTTTTCTAACACTAGTCCTATCTAGATGATTTCTTTGTATAGGGCGTTTGCAATCACTCGACAAAAAGCACGTGATTTTTGTTTACTTTGTGTAGTGGTGTACAATGGCCGCTGTATTAATAAAGTTTCATATAGGCTCGAACTTTTTTAAAAATGATGTTTTGTGTTTTAAGTCTTATTAAGATTTAAGCTGTATTAGGAGGCCTATTATCATAGACATAGATCAATAGTCGATGTGAGCCTATTATTAAGTGACTTAACTAGGGATATTCACCAACACTATCACTTGGCATCGTAGCTGCCCTACTTAGCCATTAGCCCATTAGCATTAGCCTAGCCTACGAAACATTAAAAGTGTAGGCCTATAAAGTGACATTGAAAGTGTAAATAGGTCTAGCCGGCCCTAGCCTAATCACATTAAACAATTAATCTGCAGTAATTAAATTTTAATGTTAAAATAGGGGAATATGCCTACATATATTTAATGTTGTACCGAACGATTAGGACCTACAATTATTCCCAATGACATCAATAATATCAATAAAATCAATTCAATTGCAAAACTTACTGGTCGGATATGAAGAGGATAAATTGGGCGTAAAATGTTGAAAATCGTTGGAAAAATACCATGTCAGCCTAGGCTTTCTCTTATACTAGGAAGATGATCTACTCTACTATTTACCTCCTTATTTTTTAGTAGGATAGCCAATATTCATATGTGAATTTGGCATGATAAAGAACAACCTCACCATATTTAGGCCTAATGTTCCTCAAGGGCTTCTATTTACAAATGACGTCACTAAAGAACTTAAGCTCCGCCTATTGCAAACGCTCTATTACATACGAATCAGGATTCTTTTTTAAAAAGTCTGTGCAAGTATAAAGTATAAACGATGAACAACTTCACAACTTTAAAATACAGTACTATAACAAAAAGTACATAAATATTTAACAGCCTAGGTCATCCAAAGCCAACTTAACCCCTGTTAAGATAAGATAAGATTTCTTCATTGATCCAAACAAATGGAAATTTGTATTGATTAGGCCTACAGATGTTTTGTCCTTCAGCATATTTTAAATAAAATAATTATTTGTATACAAGCACAGAAATATAGGCCTAGGGCCTACTTATAAAAATAGACATGCACATGCACACACAAACACACAATTCGTCATACAAGAAAATGTTCAGCTATTGTATTCTGGCTGACTGAAATCTAGACGATATATTTCTTGATATATTTCTTGTTGCGTATGGTAGATAGTATGACCGGAGGCTGCGGCGCACCTATAGGCCTATTCTTCGTCTGGTGTGCATATTCTTCTTTTGTTGTAATGCAATATATTGTTTCTTTATATAGATTTCCACATCTTGGGCTTCAACTGAATAATGTGTAGGCCCTAGGGCCTATTTACATTTGCCTAAAATTAAGATAGCCTACATTCAACCTCCCCTCTTGGCTACCGCACAGGAAATCATTAAAGTGTAAAAGGATCGACTAACTAACTAGCTTTGACTGTCGTACTTAGTAGGCCTATGCAGCGAGATAGAGTATTTAGGCCTAGGTTACTAAGCTAAAATGGAGAACTGTAGGACTCTAAGGCTCATACTCATAGTAAGTGTCTCTGGAGAAAAATAATAAAAAGATAGCCTATCCTAGATGCTATCGAAAATAATTAGGCCCTAGCCGCCCTAGCCTGTATTACAACTAGAGGCTTCTTTGCATATTTAACAAAATGTTCAAGTAGGGCCTACACATTCAAGGAATATATATAAATGTCTTCTTACAATAAAAAAAAGTCTTCTCAACAGCACAGCCCTAGGTATACTTCTGTTGTTTATGTTATAATTTTTTTATTTTAGGTGTATCAGGAGATGGACTTCAACATTCTAGTGACACAAAGAGTTTGAGGTCCAGTAATTTTTTTCTCTATTTCTATCCATAAAAACATATCATTTATCATTCATATATTTTAATATAGAGAATGAAATTCATCTAGACTATTCTAGATTGTAGGCCTATACTACAGTATTTATATAGTCAACAAGCTACATTGCCTGGCGTTGCCCGGGTGAAAAAAAAACAGGACTGTTTCTTATCTTATCTTTTATACATTACAAACGCTCCTTCTATAAAGAAGATTATTGCGTCCTACGCTCATCCGTGGTCCGAGTCTAGTCTTGCATTTTTATTAATGTTTTAAATGATGTTAGGTTTTTTCTTTTTGCCTGGTTTGTTCAGGCAACCCATTCCATGCCCGAATGCCACTTGGGAAGAAAGAGTAGGCCTACTTATATGCATTTGTTCTCGCCTAAGGGACAAGGAAAGTGTTTTTGTCTTTATGTTTATCTGAGCTTTGCAACAGGTTGTTATTGTGTTGGATTTCTAAATTAGAGTTGAATGCCTTGTGTAGCCTATTATTACTACTTTACTCTTTGCCCTTCTGCCCTCTAGTGTTTCTGGGTTTAATGATTTGACTAATGGTGTTATTCTTGTTAATTGGGAATATTCACTAGTTATGAACCTTGCAGCTCTTTTTTGAATTTGTTCTAATTTGTTAATGTTTTCCTTAGTTGATGGGTCCCATACAGATGCTGTATATTCTAGTATAGGCCTAACTAATGTGAGATAGCATTTTAGTTTTATATTCTTATTACATTTGTAAAAGTTCCTTTTTATGAATCCTAATGTTTTGTTTGATTTTTTAAATACTTCATCAATATGAGGGTTCCAAGATAACTTATCATTTATTATTACTCCCAGATACTTAGCATTGTAGTTCTTTACCATGAATGAAGTAGTTTGCTATTATTTGTTTCTTTTTCTTGGATACCCTTATTAGTTGGCATTTTTCTGGTAGAAAAGACATACTCCAGTTTGATTCCCATTTTTGTAGTTCATCTAGGTCTTTTTGTAAAAGTTCACTATCTTTTCCTGTCTTTATTATTCTATAAATCATGCAATCATCTGCAAATAATCTTACTTTTGTTCCTGTGTTGATGCAATTTGGCAGATCATTAATGTAAATTAGAAATAGTAGGGGCCCTAGAACAGTTCCTTGTGGAACTCCTGAGTTTACTGTTATTGGTGATGACTTAGAGCCATTTATTATCACTGTTTGTTCTCTGCCTATAAGAAAGTCCTGAATCCATTGATGTAAGGGACCAGAGAAGCCAAAGTATTTAAGTTTTTTAAGAAGACTAGAATGATGAACTTTATCAAATGCTTTTGAAAAATCTAGTAATATAGCATCAATTTGTTTGATATTATCTAATCCCTTAGACAAGTCATCTATTAAAGCCTATTAATTGAGTTTCACATGATCGTTTTTCCTGAACCCATGTTGGTGTGGGCACAGTGCAATAAGTTTGTCTAGATGATTTACTATACTACTATATATTTCTATTAGAAGGAGCGTCTGTAATGTATAAGATAAGATATATTATATGTTCAAGTAATTTACAAGTTATGCTTGTTAGGGAAACAGGTCAGATTTATCTCCTATTTTGAAAAGAGGGGTTACATTGGCTAATTTCCAATCTTTGGGCACTTTGCCCTGGTTTAGAGAGGCCTGAAAAGGTATTTTAAAGATTGGAGATATTTCATTAGTTAGTTCTTTAAGCAGTTTTGCTGGTATTTCATCCGGACCAGAAGCTTTGTTTACTTTTAAGTTGGTAAGGAGTTGTTTAATGCCTTTTTCATCTACATTTATAGGCCTATTTCCTATCTCTTCTAGTTTGTTTAAATTTATCAATATTTCTTTGTCACCTGGATTTGAAAAGGATGATGCAAAGTGTGTTTAAAGTGCAGATAAAAAATCTTATAAACTACAATTAAAAGAAAGCTATAAATCTAATATTTTACTGAAGACTTTTAGGAAAGTAATTTAAAATAAATATTGTAATCAGGTAAAAAAATAGGTAAGTATTTTTATTTCACAAAAATCTAAATTGCCCGTAGATTTACAATGTCTTTGGTTTTTAAAAGTTTGACAAAAAAATTGTAGAAAAAAAAAGGTATAGTCTAAATGGAGAATCGAACCCGGGTCGCCCACAAAGCAGTCAGCTACGTTAACCACTGAGCTATCAAAGACACATGTCGGATGTGAAAAATCATTAGACAGTAGGCCTATATAGCCTAAGCCTAGGCCTAAATGGGTCAGTGACACAAACTCACGTTTTTTCCAATTGACCAATGGGGATCCGTGGGGACACAAACACGATCTTTTAATATATAAAGATATCCCAGCAGTCACACCACATAGTATCAACATTCAACATGGTGTGCCCGCTAGCTATAGGATAGGGTAGTTTATTAAAATTAAAGGTCTGACAATCATCTATTTTGATTATAAGAATAAAAAGCACCAAGACATATTGCTCTTTATAATAAAGTAAACTTTTTTAGTGATGTATAGGCCTAATAGCATATTACACTATTACACATCTTTCTTATTTACTGTGGAAGAGTAAATAAATTGGGAAAATTGAAAATACAAACATTGCATGACCTGATTTATAGTCCTATTTTTTCAAATTCAATTTGTGCCTTGAAGTATTAAGTGTTACTAAGTTTCCCAAAATTAAACATTATAAATTAAGAAAAAAGTATTTTTATAACATTTAGCTAAAGTTGAGTTTATTATTTCAAAACAGTATATTTCTTGGGTGGAAACGCAAGAGGCCTATTTGACAAGCACTTTACGCAACAAAGAGCTACTAGCACCTCTCAGAGCCACTTCTAGACTAGAGACACAACGTTTAATTACTTAAGATGTCATAAAAATACATTAGTGCCGAGTGGCAGGGCTTTTGACATTTACCAAAGGTCCTGAGTTTGAATCGTAGTGAAGGCTAGGATTTTTTACCTTATCTGAAGGGTGTCCCTGAGTCTACCCAGCTCTGATGGATAGCTGACCTTAGTTGGGGTAAAGTAAAGGTGGCTGTGCATAGTGCTGGCTACACTATCACCTAGTATGCCATGGCCGCAGAAACTGGTGAAGGCTGCTTCGTTGGCCCTATGGATCAATTGGGTCCGTGATACTTACTTTTTTTTTTACCTTTTTTTTTAGTTTCTTATTTTAGTTACTTAGAATTATTATATAATGCTTGTGATGCCAAATGGGACATTAAGATTTAGAGGCAGTAAGATATAATTCTATAATTCATTAACTAGCTTATTACAGTAACGTTATTTCTTTTTATTGATTTGTTGATAAAGTTTTATATTGTAATGACAAAAAAAACACCTTTGCTTCACATATTGATATTGTCATTACTTTGCATATTTGCATAAGTTTTTATTGAAGTTCTTTTTTTTTTCACTTTAGATATTCAACAAAGATTTACTTTTCAATGGTACGTGCAGTGCTTGCATCCATCAAAGAGTACAGTGAAACTTTACTTGTCATCAAGGTTTGTCAAAAACTGAATAGTATTTATTTATTAGATAGTTTCACAAGTTCTACTATAAACCATTAAGAGTGGAAATATAAAAGTGACTAGGTCACAATAAAATGAAAACTTTTATTTTAAAAATAACTTTTTTTAGAAACTAGCCTTGTTGACAATGAACATTTGTTTTTACATCACATTGTACAAGCCTACAAAATAATTGAAGGATATTCTAAAACTATTTTGAACTTTAGGCCAAAGATAAATGTTTACAGATTTTGATGGACGAATGCTCAAAGTTGGAAAGTAACTGTTTAGCAGAACATTTGAAAAAAAGGTAATGCTGTTCTAGCTAGTGGTTCAATTCAAAAAAATTTCATTACAGATTATGAAAGCATAATACGCTTTTTATACTTTTGGCACAATTTGTGATTTGTATCAAATTTATAACTTTTCTTTTTATTTGGTAGTTCAAGCATCCAGTTTAAACTAGTTGCACTCAATTCTGACCACAGGTAAACAAGTACATATATGTTTGTTGGATTGACTCATTTGTCATTTTCTTTTAAAGAAAACTTTAACTGATGTAATATTTTAACAATTTTTTTAAATGATGAAAAAGTTTCATTTTTATTAAAGCCAAGACATTTTCACTATTTGCAATTTTACTATACTTCAATGGTATTTGATTTTTTTTCAGACTTTTCAATTGTACATCTACAACATTGAAACTTATTTTAGTGTAGATATTTGTATGAATTTTACATAAAGATAAGATAATGCTTTTAGCAATAAACTGAAATTATTATTTGGTAATGTTAATTCTGTATGAGTGAGTACTTCCTTTAAATATGTTTTTTTTTTTAGTGAGGTGCCTCTGTGTGATGGAGAGATCTGCAAGAAATTAAAATTTGTTAGTCTGTGTCTCTATGATATTCCATCCTTACAAAGTTCTGGCAATCAATCCATTGGCTCCATGATATTTGCTGAAACATTTCTGGATTCTTGTATTCAAGTTTCAGGTGGGTTTTTTTTTTTATAACTATTTTACTTTAAGGTGAAAAATATAACAACAGTTAATAACGAAATTTGTTGTGACATTAAAAATTGTTTCAAGTTTAAAGACTATGAAAACAAGATTATTTGTTGTTTGATTATTTCTTTACCTTTCATTTCTCTTCCCTCATACTCCATTGTAAGATTCTTTGTTTGATTATTTCTTTACCTTTCATTTCTCTTCCCTCATACTCCATTGTAAGATTAGTTGTTTGATTATTTCTTTACCTTTCATTTCTCTTCCCTCATACTCCATTGTAAGATTAGTTGTTTGATTATTTCTTTACCTTTCATTTCTCTTCCCTCATACTCCATTGTAAGATTAGTTGTTTGATTATTTCTTTACCTTTCATTTCTCTTCCCTCATACTCCATTGTAAGATTAGTTGTTTGATTATTTCTTTACCTTTCATTTCTCTTCCCTCATGCTCCATTGTAAGATTCTTTGTTTTATTATTTCTTTACCTTTCATTTCTCTTCCCTCATACTCCATTGTAAGATTCTTTGTTTTATTATTTCTTTACCTTTCATTTCTCTTCCCTCATACTCCATTGTAAGATTCTTTGTTTTATTATTTCTTTACCTTTCATTTCTCTTCCCTCATACTCCATTGTAAGATTCTTTGTTTTATTATTTCTTTACCTTTCATTTCTCTTCCCTCATACTCCATTGTAAGATTAGTTGTTGTTTGATTATTTCTTTACCTTTCATTTCTCTTCCCTCATACTCCATTGTAAGATTAGTTGTTTGATTATTTCTTTACCTTTCATTTCTCTTCCCTCATACTCCATTGTAAGATTAGTGGTTGTTTTATTATTTCTTTACCTTTCATTTCTCTTCCCTCATACTCCATTGTAAGATTAGTTGTTGTTTGATTATTTCTTTACCTTTCATTTCTCTTCCCTCATACTCCATTGTAAGATTAGTTGTTTGATTATTTCTTTACCTTTCATTTCTCTTCCCTCATACTCCATTGTAAGATTAGTTGTTGTTTGATTATTTCTTTACCTTTCATTTCTCTTCCCTCATACTCCATTGTAAGATTAGTTGTTTGATTATTTCTTGACCTTTCATTTCTCTTCCCTCATACTCCATTGTAAGATTAGTTGTTTGATTATTTCTTTACCTTTCATTTCTCTTCCCTCATACTCCATTGTAAGATTAGTTGTTTGATTATTTCTTTACCTTTCATTTCTCTTCCCTCATACTCCATTGTAAGATTCTTTGTTTTATTATTTCTTTACCTTTCATTTCTCTTCCCTCATACTCCATTGTAAGATTAGTTGTTGTTTGATTATTTCTTTACCTTTCATTTCTCTTCCCTCATACTCCATTGTAAGATTAGTTGTTTGATTATTTCTTT
Organism: Anisus vortex; assembly: GCA_949126835.1. Classification (NCBI taxonomy): domain Eukaryota; kingdom Metazoa; phylum Mollusca; class Gastropoda; family Planorbidae; genus Anisus; species Anisus vortex. Next base: position 45,042,154 of record OX421492.1, on the reverse strand, counting down.
ACCTTTCATTTCTCTTCCCTCATACTCCATTGTAAGATTAGTTGTTTGATTATTTCTTTACCTTTCATTTCTCTTCCCTCATACTCCATTGTAAGATTAGTTGTTTGATTATTTCTTTACCTTTCATTTCTCTTCCCTCATACTCCATTGTAAGATTCTTTGTTTTATTATTTCTTTACCTTTCATTTCTCTTCCCTCATACTCCATTGTAAGATTCTTTGTTTTATTATTTCTTTACCTTTCATTTCTCTTCCCTCATACTCCATTGTAAGATTAGTTGTTGTTTGATTATTTCTTTACCTTTCATTTCTCTTCCCTCATACTCCATTGTAAGATTCGTTGTTTGATTATTTCTTTACCTTTCATTTCTCTTCCCTCATACTCCATTGTAAGATTAGTTGTTGTTTTATTATTTCTTTACCTTTCATTTCTCTTCCCTCATACTCCATTGTAAGATTAGTTGTTGTTTGATTATTTCTTTACCTTTCATTTCTCTTCCCTCATACTCCATTGTAAGATTAGTTGTTGTTTGATTATTTCTTTACCTTTCATTTCTCTTCCCTCATACTCCATTGTAAGATTAGTTGTTTGATTATTTCTTTACCTTTCATTTCTCTTCCCTCATACTCCATTGTAAGATTAGTTGTTTGATTATTTCTTTACCTTTCATTTCTCTTCCCTCATACTCCATTGTAAGATTAGTTGTTTGATTATTTCTTTACCTTTCATTTCTCTTCCCTCATACTCCATTGTAAGATTCTTTGTTTTATTATTTCTTTACCTTTCATTTCTCTTCCCTCATACTCCATTGTAAGATTAGTTGTTGTTTGATTATTTCTTTACCTTTCATTTCTCTTCCCTCATACTCCATTGTAAGATTAGTTGTTTGATTATTTCTTTACCTTTCATTTCTCTTCCCTCATACTCCATTGTAAGATTAGTTGTTGTTTGATTATTTCTTTACCTTTCATTTCTCTTCCCTCATGCTCCATTGTAAGATTAGTTGTTTGATTATTTCTTTACCTTTCATTTCTCTTCCCTCATACTCCATTGTAAGATTAGTTGTTGTTTGATTATTTCTTTACCTTTCATTTCTCTTCCCTCATACTCCATTGTAAGATTAGTTGTTTGATTATTTCTTTACCTTTCATTTCTCTTCCCTCATACTCCATTGTAAGATTAGTTGTTTGATTATTTCTTTACCTTTCATTTCTCTTCCCTCATACTCCATTGTAAGATTAGTTGTTTGATTATTTCTTTACCTTTCATTTCTCTTCCCTCATACTCCATTGTAAGATTCTTTGTTTTATTATTTCTTTACCTTTCATTTCTCTTCCCTCATACTCCATTGTAAGATTAGTTGTTGTTTGATTATTTCTTTACCTTTCATTTCTCTTCCCTCATACTCCATTGTAAGATTAGTTGTTGTTTGATTATTTCTTTACCTTTCATTTCTCTTCCCTCATGCTCCATTGTAAGATTAGTTGTTTGATTATTTCTTTACCTTTCATTTCTCTTCCCTCATACTCCATTGTAAGATTAGTTGTTTGATTATTTCTTTACCTTTCATTTCTCTTCCCTCATACTCCATTGTAAGATTAGTTGTTGTTTGATTATTTCTTTACCTTTCATTTCTCTTCCCTCATGCTCCATTGTAAGATTAGTTGTTTGATTATTTCTTTACCTTTCATTTCTCTTCCCTCATACTCCATTGTAAGATTAGTTGTTGTTTGATTATTTCTTTACCTTTCATTTCTCTTCCCTCATACTCCATTGTAAGATTAGTTGTTTGATTATTTCTTTACCTTTCATTTCTCTTCCCTCATACTCCATTGTAAGATTCTTTGTTTTATTATTTCTTTACCTTTCATTTCTCTTCCCTCATACTCCATTGTAAGATTCTTTGTTTTATTATTTCTTTACCTTTCATTTCTCTTCCCTCATACTCCATTGTAAGATTCTTTGTTTGATTATTTCTTTACCTTTCATTTCTCTTCCCTCATACTCCATTGTATGATTAGTTGTTGTTTTATTATTTCTTTACCTTTCATTTCTCTTCCCTCATACTCCATTGTAAGATTAGTTGTTGTTTGATTATTTCTTTACCTTTCATTTCTCTTCCCTCATACTCCATTGTAAGATTAGTTGTTTGATTATTTCTTTACCTTTCATTTCTCTTCCCTCATACTCCATTGTAAGATTAGTTGTTGTTTGATTATTTCTTTACCTTTCGTTTCTCTTCCCTCATACTCCATTGTAAGATTAGTTGTTTGATTATTTCTTTACCTTTCATTTCTCTTCCCTCATACTCCATTGTAAGATTAGTTTGTTTGATTATTTCTTTACCTTTCATTTCTCTTCCCTCATACTCCATTGTAAGATTAGTTGTTTGATTATTTCTTTACCTTTCATTTCTCTTCCCTCATACTCCATTGTAAGATTCTTTGTTTTATTATTTCTTTACCTTTCATTTCTCTTCCCTCATACTCCATTGTAAGATTAGTTGTTGTTTGATTATTTCTTTACCTTTCATTTCTCTTCCCTCATACTCCATTGTAAGATTAGTTGTTGTTTGATTATTTCTTTACCTTTCATTTCTCTTCCCTCATACTCCATTGTAAGATTAGTTGTTTGATTATTTCTTTACCTTTCATTTCTCTTCCCTCATACTCCATTGTAAGATTAGTTGTTTGATTATTTCTTTACCTTTCATTTCTCTTCCCTCATACTCCATTGTAAGATTAGTTGTTTGATTATTTCTTTACCTTTCATTTCTCTTCCCTCATACTCCATTGTAAGATTAGTTGTTTGATTATTTCTTTACCTTTCATTTCTCTTCCCTCATGCTCCATTGTAAGATTAGTTGTTGTTTGATTATTTCTTCACCTTTCATTTCTCTTCCCTCATACTCCATTGTAAGATTAGTTGTTTGATTATTTCTTTACCTTTCATTTCTCTTCCCTCATACTCCATTGTAAGATTAGTTGTTGTTTGATTATTTCTTTACCTTTCATTTCTCTTCCCTCATGCTCCATTGTTATAGATAACAAAATGTTATAACAGAAACATTGCCAGCTTGCCAGTTTGCTTTATTGGGACATTGCTGACTGGGAACTGATTGGATTAGTAATTTAAACAACTCTTATTCCATTCATTTAGAGTTTTAAGGAAATTGACTAGGTGTTGATTTTTCATTATAGTAAACTGTTTTTTACAAGTACATAAAGTAAAGTAGGTACCCTTTGGACCAGATTGATCATAGGGGCCGATGAATCAGCATTCACCAGTCTCAGTAGCCATGACATACTAGGTGATTGTGTGGCCAGCACAATGCATAGCTGCCTTTACATTACATATTTCATCAAATTCAATTTTTTTTTAAACTAATAAAAAAAAATAATGGCTGTAAGGCCTATTATAAATATGAATGTTTCTAAAATATATAAGAATTTGATGAATTCTTAAAGGGCACTTATTTATATTTATATAATGGCCTGTTTTTAATAATATGTTTTTCAATGAATGCTTTGTTTATTTATAATTTTGAAATAAATTGACAGGAAGTTCTAAAATGAGTTGTGATGTTTTCATTTTGACATCATGTATTCCACGTCACCAAATATGGAGTGTAAGTTTTGAATTTACACAAAGAGTATAGAATAATTAAAATAATTGTAAGTTGTGATATTTATCTTGCCAAACATTATATTTACTATTTACAAAATGCTTCGGAATATTTCAGTTGACTGGACAAATGAAAAAGTCAAATTCTACATCTGTTCCTAATCTTCCTGTAAGCCAATGGGGTGAGCATTTGATGACTCAAGGAGATATAAACATGATGGGAACATGGACAGCTCTTCTGCCTCCAGAGAAAAGTAAATTTACTTGTGTACCACTCTATCTAACACATACATTAAAAAAAATAAAAATATTATATATAAAGTGATTTGTACTGATACTAAATTTTAACTAAAGTACATGTATATTGCACTATTTTTTAAGAGAACAATATATTCACTTTTTTATACAATGAATTTTTTTAACAGTTATATTAACTGCTTGGAGCAATGGACTTACTGTACAAACCTGTGACTATGGCTCATTTTGTCTCCATGGTTCTGATATTAGCTCCATGTCAATCTATGATGGGGTAAATATAAAATGTTTGATATAGGCTCTAGCGTTACAGTTGAACCATGTTGATTTCATATTGTTTAAATCTTAAGTTATATTGTACTGTCAAGTGTAAACTGGCCAGGCTGGAAATAGAAAAAACTATTTTTTTATATCAAAACTTTTTAGAAAATCTACCATGATGTCCGAAAATATCTTGCAATATCATCCAATAGATGACTATGTTGATTCTTTTTTTTATATGACATAGCAAGTGTTTGCTACACCTGAAAAGAAAAAGCTGTTTGCCTCTGACAGCATATAGTTCTATACACTTTTAGACTAAAAGTAATACAGTCGAATCCGGTTATGTCGCCGGCCAATTTTGCAGCCAAAAAGCGTCAATATAACCGATGATCGACATAAACGAAAACCAATATGGCGGCAAAATTTTAACATGTGCTTGAAATTTCTTTATGTAGGCCTACATGATGTGCATTAATAAATGAGACTGTACATGCACGTGTTTTTGGAGTTTTTCCTAACTAGATATAATAATTATAGGCCTACATTCGACAATTTATCGGCCAGAATTGAAGCCCGACAAGATAATAGGCATAGTCTAGCCTAAGTTTAGGCCTAGCTACTTTACAATATTTAGTTGATTAAAATTTCTTTTTCGTAAGGTACGACCACTGCTTGCAATTTTTTAACAAACTGTGTTAAGTCTAGTATTTTTTATTATCTAATGTAGGTTGGTCATTTAGTGACGTAAGAAATTATACTACACTAGGACTAGACTAGTCTACAATTAAGTTTTTTTTAAATCGATAGAGGAGAGAGACTTGCAGAGTTTTAAGTCGTTAAATAACATTTTCGAAAGCTGGGGATCAAGATAACCAACGTTAAGTGGCAAATTTGGCCCTCTTTTGTGCTCTTTTGTGCTCGAGATATTAGGGTTTGGCGACATAAAAGAATCGACATAACCGATGAGAAAATGCTAAGACAAAGAGAGAATTTGGCAGTTCTACTAACAAAAACTTCGACTTAATAGAGTTGGCGAGATAATCGAGGTCGAGATAAGTGGATTTGACTGTACCATTAAAGATCACATTTTTAAAATGAATTAGTAAAAACAGAAGAGTCTAATGTTATGATGAAAAAAACAAACAAACTACAATCTTTAAGGAATATTACCTATAATACTAAATATGAACTATGACTTTTCCCCCAGGATTCTATGTCCCAGGTGATTTTACTTCTTCTGGAGATAAACTTGACCAGTATATTAGCTGACCATTTACCACCACATTTATGTAGTGAAGTGGATGAGAGAGGAATCTGCACAATTATCTTTGCTTTCAATCCTCATACAAAAGCACATACACAATTATTTGGAAATGTAAAAATCATTTTTCATAATTTTTTTTTATGCATTTAATTTTAAATTAACTTATCAAAAAGTAAATGATAAATTAAAATCTTAGCTGAATAAAATTTCTTTTATAAAAGGAGTACTATTAAAACAATTTGTTGAAATAATAGGTAGAAATATATTGCTTTTTATAACTTCTTGTTTTTTATGTTAAAGGTTTACACATTTCACTTTGCCTTATTTCTTGTGAATTTTCTATTATATTTTGACCAATAGGTTTTGCCAGCTTGGAAAACAGAGTCTCAGTTGCCTGAAGTCAATAGAGTGACCCAATTAAATGCTACTATTAAAGAAATGTATGTTGTTGTTTAGAAATTTCTCAAATGATTTGTTTTAATTATTTCAAAATAAAATTACTGCATATGCGCTCAAATAGGTTGCACTGGTAGATAGGTCATACCCTTAGATTAGGTTTCTACAAGTTAAATTTAGTATTTGACTCGCAGAAATAAATGGAACCTATGATTTTAGCAGTTACACTGCTTTTTAAATATAATAGAAACATTTCTAAAAAAAATTCATATATTTTGTAAACATAAAAATTGCCTTAATTTGGAAACTTTTTTGTAAATATTTTGCAATACTGCTTAATACAAACATAAAAAAGGCTTTATTTTAATTATTTGTATCGCTTAATGAACAAAGCCAGTACCCAAAAGTTTTTGGACTGCACCTGTTTTTTCATTGCAGTCCCTACTCAAGTTCTTAGAGTGGAATTGAGTGGATGGAAACAAAAGAAGTCTTTTGGAGTTTGATCTTTTGAATCAACATTGTCTAAATGATAGAATTTATTTTTCGCCTCTGAAATTGAAGGAATATGAAAACAAAAAGTTATTTTGACTAAGAGACATTTCATTTTTTTGTTTAGCTTGCTTCAAACCCTATACTCAAACTAGGAACAAGAGTGCACTGAGTATGCTAAAATATTAAATAGCATGGATAGACGTACTATACGTGCCCAAATTACCATTACCAGTTAATTGTTTGTAATTATTTTAAATTTGACTGCAAGGTGAGTGCAGGGCTTGCGCTCTCTTCAAAGCAGCAATATGTTGCGATATTTTGTTTTTAAAAACTCCTACATACAACTTAATGAAACTAACACACTATTAACATTTCTATATAGAATTTTAAAAATTAAGTTTGACTTATAATACAGAGTTCTCCTGAAATGTCCTAAATATGGTAATCTGCCGATTGGAGGTGTGAAAACATTTTTAAGTTTCACGTCATAGCGTGGTTTTCTTAGAATTCTAAACACTGCCTTAGTAGACCTATAGCTTAAATCGTTAAAAATAATAATAATAAATGAAGCTTATATAGCGCATATCCCGCAATCAGTTCTATGCGCTTAACAATTACAAACGATGATAACAATAACAGGCAAATATTTAAAAAATGTGAGTGAGCTAGGAGTCCATGAGGAACAGGTGCGTCTTGAGTCCAGTCTTGAAAATGTTAAAGTTCGAGCTTTGTCGCAGCTGGAGTGGCAGGGTGTTCCATGCGGAGGGGCGGGAGTAGGTGAAGGCCCGCTGACCAGCTGTCACGAGTTTCGACGCAGGATCATCAAATTGAGTTTGTCCGCAGCCGATCGAAGTGGGCGTGGTTTTATATAGATTTCCAGACAGGAAATTAGGTAGTCCAGGGTAGAGTCATTGAGGCATTTATAGCATAGAGTTGCCAGTTCATATGAAATCCTATTTTGAATAGGGAGCCAGTGCAGAGAGTTAAGAAAAGAGCTTCTAGGCCTATTACAGTCTTAGGACTTTATTATAGATACATTTCCAATTCTTTTCAGATTGCAATTTAAGATAAGATAAGATTTCCTTATTGATCCAAATAAATGGAAATTTGTTTTCATTTGCGTTCAATACAAAAAATGCCACCTTAGCCATAGGCTGAGCGATACGCTACTGCATTACAAAATAGGCCCAAAGAGAAGGAGGGTCTACAAACATGCAGTTTGTATGGATTTGTTTTTTATAAAATCATTTATATTTACATGCTTAAAAATGCTAATTGAAAGAGACCGTTCTCCCTGGGAAATAAAAAAAGGTCAGTGACCCTACAAAAAGTTTTAAATGCAAAATGTAGTAATTGTAGTAATTCTACATCACTTCAATGACCTAGTAATTCTACATCACAACAATGACCAAGTCATTCTACAGCACTACAATGACCTAGTCATTCTACATCACTTCAATGACCTAGTAATTCTGCATTACTACAATGACCTAGTCATTCTACATCACTACAATGACCTAGTAATTCTACATCACTATAATGACCTAGTAATTCTACATCACTACAATGACCTAGTCATTCTACATTACTACAATGACCTAGTAATTCTACATCACTACAATGACCTAGTAATTCTACATCACTACAATGACCTAGTCATTCTTCATCACTACAATGACCTAGTAATTCTACATCACTACAATGACCTAGTAATTCTACATCACTACAATGACCTAGTCATTCTACATCACTTCAATGACCTAGTCATTCTACATCACTTCAATGACCTAGTAATTCTACATCACTACAATGACCTAGTCATTCTACATCACTTCAATGACCTAGTAATTCTACATCACTACAATGACCAAGTCATTCTACAGCACTACAATGACCTAGTCATTCTACATCACTTCAATGACCTAGTAATTCTACATTACTACAATGACCTAGTAATTCTACATCACTACAATGACCTAGTAATTCTACATCACTACAATGACCTAGTAATTCTACATCACTACAATGACCTAGTCATTCTACTTCACTACAATGACCTAGTCATTCTACATCACTTCAATGACCTAGTAATTCTACATCACTACAATGACCAAGTCATTCTACAGCACTACAATGACCTAGTCATTCTACATCACTTCAATGACCTAGTAATTCTACATCACTACAATGACCTAGTAACTCTACATCACTACAATGACCTAGTAATTCTACATTTCTACAATGACCTAGTAATTCTACATCACTACAATGACCTAGTAATTCTACATTACTACAATGACCTAGTAATTCTACATCACTACAATGACCGATATCGATGATAGTTGCAACTTTATGGCAGAGTAGTTCTGTTTTTCAAACTTTAAAAAAAACTGTTGAGTAAATAGGTCACACCCCTTTTTTTTTATTAGAAAAAAAAGTGTGACCTTTTCACAAGTATAAATACTAATTGCCTTTTAATCTATTATGATTTTCTCATAGTCACACTTATCTACAAAGACAAATTGACTTGCCAACATCAAGTGATATTTCACCACTACAGAAAGTATATGTGACAATGCCACATTCATTTGAGTAAGTTTTTCTAAGATTTTTACTAACTAGAATTGTCTTAATTATTTTAAACTAACTTTATCTACCACATTTAAATTTAACATTAATTGATTGTGATTCTCTATCCATACTCAAGCTTTCTAGAGCATTTAACCACCAGCTGTGGTTTATATGGGTCTGTGACAAAAGATGTTTATCATTCCTTGGCTTGTTCATCCATTGGAAATAATGAATCTATTGAAGAAAAGGTAAAGTCCTTCATCATTAAATGATCTAAAGAAACATTTTATATGTTCAAGTTTTTTCTAATTCTGCCAGTATTGATTTCAGATTGTAATAACCATCATAACAGGAGCACCAGGAAGTGGTAAAAATGTTTTGGCTGATGTCATTTCATTCTACAATACCAACATCATGAAGTAAGTTTAGTAGATATCAGCATTCATTTATCTGCATTACTAAAACAGTCACTAAACTACCTGAGAAGCTATAGATATCTGACCTGAACATTTTCTCAAAATTTTTTATAGTTGGATTGTTTTCAAGCAGTCTGAAGAATGTCGCCTTGACACAGTAAACTTGCACAAGACAATGACAACAACAGCACAGACTCAATCACAGTGGCTTTTGTCCAAGACAACTCGTCTCATTATAGTTGCCCCTGGGTGAGAAGCTCTAAAAAAAAGACAGATTGTTGGTGATCACATTTTGTTGAGTCCTTAAACAATTTTGAATGTAACAAAGATGCATTCTTATTATATTATGTTTGTTTGAAATAGCATTTATATGTTTAAACACAGAAACTATAAAACATTACGTTGTAATTGACATTTTGCTACATAAACAATCCCCAGGAAGTTTGTTTAGTAAACTGAAATAAAGACCTCCAGGCATATAATGAACTATGATGTTGTCCCAATTGACACTAAATCTTAGTACTAGTCTGTAAATTAACAAAATATGAAATTGAAAGGACATTGTAGAGTGATAATAAAGCACAACCATCAACACGGATTTACTCTTTTATTCTTCCCCTTTTTTCTACCTTGGTCTCAGTCACTTGACCTTCCACTTAGCTATACAAATTCATACTTTTCTCTACCTAGATGCACACAAATTAAACAAGTGCTGGTCTAATGTAAACTAATGTGTCTATATCATTTTTCTCCTGCAGTTATTGTGATACACCAGAAGTTTTAAGAGCAATATCATCTCATAGCAACCAGAGTTATAGATCCTTGTTTATTGTTGGCGCTGTGACAGTATGCATTGATCCAATGAATGCCTATTTGGAACACAAGTAAGTCTAGTCATATGTAAATAATGTTTTGGAATGATCGGATACTCAATAAATACAAGTAATATAGTTAATGCCCAGATATTTCTTTTATTAAACTTCCTTTATTTCAACAGATACTTTATTGAATATTTAAGCAAGAGCTCACATTTAAGCAGAATGTTTTTTATTTATGAACTGAAATTGATGTAAGATAATCTTTAAGTACAATTCAATTGAGTTAGGCAATAAATTCCATTTCTAAACATTTGTTATTGTACATGTAGAATGCCTGTACCAATGTTAACAGCTCAATGTGCCCAAGGTTGGGTGAATAATGTTGTCTTTACATCACAAACTATGGCACCAGTAAGTTTCTAATTTGATTTAGTTTTAATCTCACAGGAAAGTTTTTAGGCTGTACTATTTTAATATGTTGTTTTTATTTTATTATAATAAGATTTTAGAAGATTAAATTGATTTATTTCAAAACTTGTGTACTGGCTAAATATTGAAGGTTTTAATATATATATACAAATATCAAGGTTTAAAAAACTATTTTCCTAAAATGTTTTAGAGTGAATTATTAGACAACCTTCAGACACTTATCCGAAGTATCAATAACAATGTGGCTTTGCTTAAAGCTGAACATGGCCAGGTTAAAAGGTAAGTTCAAACAACTCTACCACAAAATAAATTCTGTTGATTTGTATTTTATAGTAGACACTGCTATGATAAATTCAACCATTTAATTAAATGATTTTCTTGTTTATATTTGTAATCTGTAAGGAGTGCTGATCTTGACCTTATCATGTCAGAGACAGCCTTTTTAGAACCCTCAATGGAAAGAGCCAGAGTTTTGCTCAAACCTTATTGGTAAGATCTTTTAGATAACTTTAATATTATGGTTTAGTGCAGCAGTTGATTTTAGTTGCAAAAGGATTCGATATCAATCTTTAGCACTGTAAAAATTCAAATAGTTTCACCATTTCTGAATACCTAATTTGGTTAAGTTTTTTCTAATTTTGTCTAATGCAGGGGTAAAAGAAACTTGTGCTTTTAAACACTGCTTATAAAATCCAATATGTCAACCATTGCAATGGCAACCAATGGATTTTCTAGAAAATTTCTCATATAAATAACTTAACCTGTAACTACATTTATTTTCCCAAAACTTTCAGGCGTGAAGGCTATCCCCATGCCTGGTCATGTCGACCTGTGATGAATGATGTCCTTCTTCAAGTTTGTAATCCACTTGAAAAGCATTTAACTCTCATTAACCTTCGTAGTAAGTAGTTCATCATTTATAGTTTTATTACACTCATGACTTTAAGATAATATTGATTTAAATGAAATGATATTGTCAAGCAAAGAAACTCTTTTAGAGTTCAGTGTGGTAACAATTCATAATCAGAAATAATTATTAACCATCATCTCCTCTAAATGTTTCTTCTGAATATAAAAAAAAAAATTATCTTAAAAGAATCTTCTTCTATGTCTTTTTTTTTCTCAGTTATTCTGAGATGCATAGAACTATCTTTATAAATAGACAAAATAAGTTGTAAATGTAACTATGTAAAAAAAGAACTATCTTTATAAATAGACAAAATAAGTTGTAAATGTAACTATGTAAAAATAGAACTATCTTTATAAATAGACAAAATAAGTTGTAAATGTAACTATGTAAAAATAGAACTATCTTTATAAATAGACAAAATAAGTTGTAAATGTAACTATGTAAAAATAGAACTATCTTTATAAATAGACAAAATAAGTTGTAAATGTAACTATGTAAAAATAGAACTATCTTTATAAATAGACAAAATAAGTTGTAAATGTAACTATGTAAAAATAGAACTATCTTTATAAATAGACAAAATAAGTTGTAAATGTAACTATGTAAAAATAGAACTATCTTTATAAATAGACAAAATAAGTTGTAAATGTAACTATGTAAAAATAGAACTACCTTTATAAATAGACAAAAAAAGTTGTAAATGTAACTATGTAAAAATAGAACTATCTTTATAAATAGACAAAAAAGTTGTAAATGTAACTATGTAAAAATAGAACTATCTTTATAAATAGACAAAAAAAGTTGTAAATGTAACTATGTAAAAATAGAACTATGCCTAATTATCTTTCAAATACTTTTCTAGGTCATTAATTTTAAATTAAATATATTTATATCTCTCTCTATCTCACTCTCCTACATTTTCTCTGTCAATATTTCTGGCTTCAACAGCTAGTTAATGAAGTGGAAGAATGTAGAGGCAAATATATTTTTTAATGGCAGAGACAAGGAAATATTTTGTTTGAGTTGAATTTGTGTTTGTTTATTTTGTATGACTGAATAGAAAGAATAAGGGAAACATTAAGGAGAGCAGAACAAAATTCTGAGAAAGTAAATGTGCTACAAAGTTTGCCTTTGGTTTCAATTAATTTTAATGGAATGATTTTATAAAATAGAAACATTTGATTATATACGAATAAATATACTGTAATTTCCCTAATTAAAAATATTTATGTTGTAAAATTATTTTGCTTAGTACAGTGAAAATATTTTAAATGTCTATGTTGCAGATCTGAAAAAAAGTTTTAAAAGTCATCCATATTCTGGAAATATTTATTATGTCAATGGACTTCTTGCATTCACTAGTGAGTATATCTTCAATACATCGTCCCACTGAAGATCTAAACGACATCTTTGACAGTGTACTGAAATACATCATTGACAGTGTTCTGAACTTACATCATTGACAGTACAGTGTACTGAAATTACATCATTGACAGTGTTCTGAACTTACATCATTGACAGTGTACTGAACTTACATCATTGACAGTGTACTGAACTTACATCATTGACAGTGTACTGAACTTACATCATTGACAGTGTACTGAACTACATCATTGACAGTGTACTGAACTACATCAGTGACAGTGTACTGAACTACATCAGTGACTGTGTACTGAACTACATCAGTGACAGTATACTTAACTACATCAGTGACAGTATACTGAACTACATCAGTGACAGTATACTGAACTACATCAGTGACAGTGTACTGAACTACATCAGTGACAGTGTACTGAACTACATCAGTGACAGTATACTGAACTACATCAGTGACCGTGTACTGAACTACATCAGTGACAGTATACTGAGCTACATCAGTGACAGTGTACTGAACTACATCAGTGACAGTGTACTGAACTACATCAGTGACAGTGTACTGAACTACATCAGTGACAGTGTACTGAACTACATCAGTGACCGTGTACTGAACTACATCAGTGACAGTATACTGAACTACATCAGTGACAGTATACTGAACTACATCATTGACAGTGTACTGAACTACATCAGTGACAGTGTACTGAACTACATCAGTGACAGTATACTGAACTACATCAGTGACAGTGTACTGAACTACATCAGTGACCGTGTACTGAACTACATCAGTTACATCATTGACAGTGTACTGAACTTACATCATTGACAGTGTACTGTACTACATTACTGACTGTGTACTGAAACAAAGATGGCGTACATTAATTCTAAATAAATACATTCAGTATGTAAAAACAACAACCTAGAAGCTAGAATATTCATGAACATTATTTTTTAAAATGTGTACAAATATAAGGATGTGTAAAAATATGTATTTGTGTACAGGTTCTCCGAAACTGGTCAACCTACAGTTCAGTACCTTGAATGATAAACTTATTCTTAATGACATCAAGACAAACCATCAAAGTGGAGACAACTTTGTATACAAATTAACATTCACTGGTGTGAATCTGAAGGAGCAAGAAATCAAAGAATTCCTCAACACTTGTGTCAAACAGGTTGGTTGTTAGTTTCAATTTGAAACATTTTAGTCTAGTTTACCTAAAATAGAAAAATATTTTGATTTTAATAGTTTAACTTCAACAGGAAAATATTTGGTTTCTTTATTTATGATTTTAAATTATTTATTTTTTTAGAAACCTGAGAAAAAGAAACTGTTGACCAGAGAGGATTTAACAAAACAAGAAATAGATAAAATTCATGTAAGTACCAAATAATATGCAAGAGATGTACTTAATCAAATTATGTAGTCTTTGAAATGTATAACAGATGAAAAGGCTAAACACTTATTTTTAACTTCACACTAATAGTGATCATAAGTCTATAACTTTATAATGATCTATTAACAAAAAATGAAATTATTTACATTGTACAAAATTTGTTTTCTAGGCTTCTCATCACCTGGATGATTTGCCAGAAGGATGGTATTACAATGGATCTCAGTTTGTTAGTATGGATGGGGAACGTTCCTATACACATCCTAATATCCTTTTATCTGACTTCATTGTCATAAATTAATTCTTTGAACTTAATAAAGCTTATAAAGGACATATTTCAAAAGAAAAGAAATGACAGTGAAACTTTTTTTTTTTTGTGTTAATATTAAATTAAATAATAATATGAATTAAAGTTATTATTGAAATGTTGTTATTAAATTATGAAGAATAAATATGTTTATGAAAAAGTATAATATATATATATATATTTTTTTTTTTCATGTGTAGAGTAAAAATGCTTGACCCTTAAGAACGAGGCTACATGAGCTGATTCTTGAAAGTAATACCTCAAATCAAGTATTTTAAAACGTGTGTGTTGTTAGACTGCAGTCTTCTTAATGCCAGTTTCCTTATGATTCTTTGATAGACTGTTTACTAAGATAAGACAACCAGCAATACATTTTAAGGGAAATAGTTGTGTTTGACGATGATCTCTGTGGTTTTAAGGTCAAACTAATCTTTGTCACTAAGTTGAGGCCCCTTTTCAGCAGAAGATTTATTGGCCAGTTAGTTCTCCAATAACTTTTGAAATGCAACTTGTATGGCCCAGGCATCTCTTTCTTTCTTGACTAGTTTCCCAAAGGCCTGGTTGCAGTGGAGTAACAGGGTTTCAGATCAAAATGATCAGGTCACAAACAAAAGTTGTGAGAACTACTGCTGTAAGGCCAAATATCTCTAGATGTCTGTGTTTATGTTTTACTGATGACATCACTGACTGGGCCACATGCAGAATGTAAACTCAGTAAAACATAAATAGAAACAAATAGATATGTATATAATGAACATTTATATTCATCGTAGAAATGTAATTGTTGGAATGTTGAATATTTAAAATAAATTGTCAAATAAAAAAAAACGTTTATGCTTGCTATGTTCCTTGACTTGTGATTACATTTGGATAAATTCATATCAGAATATCTGGAAACAAAGAACAGAGCTATTACACAGTTTAACCAAAGGATTGAATCAGAATCTTATACGTTTCTATGGCAACAATAAAATCTTCCATTGAAGATCATCTACATTAACAGATTGAGATTGTGGATAAAGAAACATTCCTAAAGAATGAGGGATTTTTTTGTATATTTGTGTGTGTATTGTGACTAGCTAAACTGCTGATTGTATCTTTGGACTATGCATGTATGATTTTTCCAATCAACATATACAGTAAAATATATCATTAATATATAAAGCCATAATTTATATAATTTTCAAAAAAAAAGTGTATTTGTATTGTGATTTTCTACCTGTGACTTCTTTCCAGGGCTGTGGAGTCGGTAGATAAATGTTCTGACTCTGACTATCAGTTTTTTGTACTTCCGACTCCTCTGTATTAATATGCAAATGTATTTTGTACATTCCTTGAAGGAAAGAAAGGTAACATACATGTCATTACCACAGGACTACTGGCTGTGAAGCCAACAGTCTACTCTATTGAACAGTTTAAGTCATTAATTATAACTTTTGGTGAATTGGGACATTTAAACTTTAAAAAAAAATTCCAATCTAAATTTAGTCGGAGCTCTGAGCAGTGTTTGCCAACTCCAGGTACCCCAAATTTACTCAGACTCCACAGCCCTGCTTCATTATATAATACTATAATATATCACAAATTTAAAAAAACAATAATAGAAAGATTGATATAAAGATTTCTTTTTCAAAAGAATATAAAGCCTTATGTTACTTTAAAGTATTTGCTTTGATATATTCGGGCTACCATGCAAAATGAAGGGACAAAGCATAGTCAATTATTGACTTATCTTTTAAAGGATTTTTTTCTCTCTCACTTCTTTGTGATTCAATACTTCTGACTATATACAAGCCAGTGCATCTTCTGTGAACTGATAGCATTAGTTACAAAAGGAAAATTTTTTTAGCAAATCAAATTCAATAGTGTACATCCTTTCAACACAAAATAATAAACCAGGCTCATTTTATATTACTGCAGAAACAGTTCAAATAAACCTTGTTCTCACACACTCTCACTATTAATTCTTTTTAAATGTTGATCAGGCTTTATATTAATTACATAAGCATAATTTCAATACAAAAGTCATGTCAAAGCAAATATAGCAGATTAACAAAATTATGAACAACTATATTTGATGATCTTGTTAAAATACATTTTTCAAACTTAAATTATAGGCTACATGGGACACACTTCTACTTAGTATTTGTTCACAAGGTCTCCACTGCAGTTCTCCAGAAGCCTTTGACTAAACCCTCCTTCCCAATCTATCAGTTCAAAAGCTAACAACATATATATGATCGCTTGGATTAGATCTAAATTAATGCAATAAAATTTAAGTATTGTTTCTTCAATGCATATTATTTTAATGAAAGAAGGTAATCTACATACTTTTAATGTACATACTTTCTCTATTTTTGTGTGAGCATATTAAAGATGCAATCATATTCTTGCAACATAACACATCCATTTTTAAAATTAAAGGCATGTGTATAAGTATCAGATCTTTTATACTGCATCACATATTTAATTTTGTTTAATAAAAGACACTCTATGTACATTATTTTGTGTTTTTTTTTAAATTATTATTTAAATATATTACATGTATATAAAATGTTACAAAATTTTCACCATCTCTCCCACATTTCTCTTTGAGGGTGAGAATTAATAATGGTCAGAATATCACAATTTTCACAATCCAGCTAATAGGAGTTGACACCTTCTTACTCCTAGCTCCATACTAGCCACCAATAGAGTGCTTGCATGTTAGGTCTACTTGCTCCATACTAGCCACCAATAGAGTGCTTGCATGTTAGGTCTACTTATTCCATACTAGCCACCAATAGAGTGCTTGCATGTTAGGTCTACTTGCTCCATACTAGCCACCAATAGAGTGCTTGCATGTTAGGTCTACTTGCTCCATACTAGCCACCAATAGAGTGCTTGCATGTTAGGTCTACTTGCTCCATACTAGCCACCAATAGAGTGCTTGCATGTTAGGTCTACTTGCTCCATACTAGCCACCAATAGAGTGCTTGCATGTTAGGTCTACTTGCTCCATACTAGCCACCAATAGAGTGCTTGCATGTTAGGTCTACTTGCTCCATACTAGCCACCAATAGAGTGCTTGCATGTTAGGTCTACTTGCTCCATACTAGCCACCAATAGAGTGCTTGCATGTTAGGTCTACTTGCTCCATACTACCCACCAATAGAGTGCTTGCATGTTAGGTCTACTTGCTCCATACTAGCCACCAATAGAGTGCTTGCATGTTAGGTCTACTTGCTCCATACTAGCCACCAATAGAGTGCTTGCATGTTAGGTCTACTTGCTCCATACTAGCCACCAATAGAGTGCTTGCATGTTAGGTCTACTTGCTCCATATGACCACAAACCCATCGCTACACGTCTCTTATTAGCCCATCTGCCCCATATCATACTTCCGTGACACAATTTGCCATTACAACCTACCCCCCACCCCCCACAACACTATTAGACCTATACCCTTTACTACCCACTACTTTACTTAAAGTAGGTTGTTATCGCCGGGGGTGGTAGTGGGGATAAGCTCCCACTTCCTATAAAATGCTTCCACTGGCATGCGTCTCAAATAGCCTCTGACAACCAAGTCCAGCTCCTGGCCCTCCCTTGTGGCTTAGCTAAGCCCGGCAAAACCGTTTCTACTGACAGGAGAAAGGGCATAGGCGTTCCACTGGCGCCTCAAAACCAGTCGCTTCGGGCAGATGGGGCTCGTTAACCCTGGATGGTAGCCTATCAAGGAGAAGGATACTCTGACTCCAAACCACCGCTGCCTTGCGGCTTACCCCTTCACGGCTGGCTCTCTGCTGCATGGGCACCAGCTGGCTCTCTGCTGCATGGGCACCTTACTATAAGTATCAAAAACCCGGACGTACCGAAGCTCTTGAACTGGGGCGTAACGTATTAGAATTGAGTTTAAAACTCTGTCCGGGATCCAGCCACCCCTATAGGCACAGGCACCGGGCGAGTCGTGAGACTGGGTTGCAGCATCCATTGCTTCCTCCCCACCGAGACCCCGTGGCCTCTCGGCAGTGTAATGGATCTCGGGCATGCTGCGGGGGCTGTCCCCCATGCGTTAGCCCGCCGGTGTTTTCAAAGAAAAGTAGGCTACTGACGGTTTACATACTACGCCGCTTTCTTCTTCTTCTTCTTCGTAATACTGTGGAGACCCCGTAGAACCGAGGAAAAAGTCCACAATTTAAATACACATAAAATAACATAGCAAACATAACATAGCAAACAACAGTTTTATACAGATAAAAGAGTGTCACTTTAGGTTTTTGGACCAGCACTTTAGTGACGATTTGAAGGCTGGAACTGTAGGGGCAGTGATGGAGGCCTGGTCCAGGGTGTTCCACAGCCTAATGGCTGACGGAAAAAAAAGAATGTTTGTAGACGTCGGTGCGTGTATGTGGGACATGCCCACATGTGAGACCCATGGGTACAGTAGTGCTGCATGGGCACCAGCTGGCCCTTCCAGGGTTCGTCTGGAAGCCTGGAAAAAGTTTGAAAAATCCGATTTTGGTTTTCTAGACCCTCAAAAGTCTTAAATGTTCTTTTTTTGGTAACCCTTTTTTTGTCTTTAAAAAGTCTAAAATTTTTAGGGTAAAAGTCTGGAATCGAAAAAATAACGGTTCTTGAGTCTTTTTGTATCCAACCTTCTTTCTTCCCCCTCCCTCTTAATTTTTGGCTGAAATAAAAACGTAAGCAGCATGACGTTTGTGAGTGTCAACCACGGTACCAAACAATAGCAGACTCCGCCCCCTCTACGCTTTTGCGAGTTGTCGCGATGGGTTTAGTCATTTTGTTAGCTATTCTTTTTAGTTAAACTCACATTGAGAATAAAATGTTATCGTAAAATTAAATTATTGTTGGCAGGAGAAAAACAATGAATTTTGTGAAGTGAAGACGGAAATCTGGACAAACAATTACCAATTTCTTTTTTAAATATGTCATTGTCTTTGTCACAGATTGTGGGTCTAGAGCATAGGTTCTCAACGGGGGCGATATCGCCCCCCAGGGGGCGATTAGAAGCTTTTGGGGGGCGATAACATTCCCGGGGGCGATTGGGGGGCGATGAAGGGCAAGTGGGCGGTACATACGTACCTGCTATAATTTCAACAACTCACTTATTTGAATCGATTAGTTTTTGGATGAAATATGATGTAAACGCAAGTGCTACTAAATATCTGATATCTCCCAACAGTAGGCATACATAATATTGCACAATAAATAAGAATCGCAATGACTTTGCGATGAAGTTGGGGGGGGGGGGGGGCAGTATTTGGCAAATATGGTATGCGGCCGTCTCGTCTTATGGTTCGTTCACCGGACTGTCGCCTTAACATCTGCTAATATTACTCTTATATTACTCTTTTGATGTTTTACCGAGATGTCCTTTAATGCGTTTGAATCCTTCGTAAATATGTAACCACAATAGCTGAGCGGTATAGATACGTAGTAATAATACAAACTGGGTAGTAATTAAAATGCTTAAAAATATTCATATAAATTCTTTAGTCATATAATATTTATACAATTTTGAAATCATTTTTACAGTTCTATCATATAATTTCAAAGTTATAAATGCAAGCCATTTAATTTTTTATAAAAGAAAAACAAATTGAAATATTACCTCAAATGAAAAGGGTTAATTATCTCCCTTTAATTAACAAATGTTTCCGCTAAAATTAAGTTGGGGGGCGGTGAGCGGAAAAAAAATGTAAAAGGGGGCGGTGAGCCGAAAAAGGTTGAGAACCTATGCTTTACACCATAGGTTCTCAACGGGGGCGATATCGCCCCCCCGGGGGGCGGTGAGAAGCTTTAGGGGGGCGCTGACATTCCCGTAAGGGATTGGGGGGCGGTGAGGGGCATTTGGGCGGTACAAAGGTGCCTGATATATTTTAACACCTCAGCTATTTGAATCGATTAGTTTTTGGAGGATGAGATGTGATATAAACGCAAGGGCTGCTAAATATCTGATATCACCCAACAGTATGCTTACATATTATTATATTAATAAGAAATAGGAATCGCAGTGACTTTTCGATGACGTAGGGGCCTGTATTTGGCAAATATAATGTGCGGCCGGCTGGTCTTGTGGTTGGACTGTCAACCCTGCTGACCGATCACTGTCGCCCTAACCACTGCTAATATTAATGCTATTTTGATCTCAGTTTAACCGAGATGTCCTTAATGTATTTTAAATAATGATGTTTAAACATGATTATTGTTTAGTGCTATTAATAATTAGTAATCATACAAACTGGGTAGTTATTGTAATGTTAGAAAATATACATATACATTCTTTAGTCATATAATATTTATATATTTTTCAAATACTTTTTACAGTTTGATAATTTCAAAGTAATGAATTGTAAGCCATTTATTGTTTGTAAAAGAAAAAAAAACAGAAATATTAGCTCAAATAAAACGGGCTAATTATCTCCCTTTAACAAAAAAAAAATGTTTCCACATTTGATTCAATAGTGATGCCGAACAAGTTCTGTTTTGTAATATAACAAATATTACTGATTATAAGACCTAAGGCTTTTGCAACCAAAATTGAAACAAAAGTAGACAAATTGCTAGCAACACACCAGGCAAACGATTCACATTAATATTGATTTATTTAAACCTTTTGTTAAGGCAATTTATTGATCTATTAATTATTACAATATGTTTCCTTTTCAGTTTTTTTAAAGATAATAAATCACGCAAAAAGTCTAGTTCCCCTAAAAATAATGCGGAAACTATAGTCCAGATGGGCGGAAAGGTGGGAGAGTGGGCACTAAAAGAAATTTTTTTTTTTTTGGGGGGGGGGGCGGTGTGCTGAAAAAAATTGTAAAAGGGGGCGGTGAGCCGAAAAAGGTTGAGAACCTATGGTCTAGAGTCTATAGGGTGCATCTGTTAACGATTAAAGTTCAATAATATTAAAAATAAAACAAAATATGATAGGCCTACTAAAACTATAAAAAAATTAGTAGCCTATTATTTGTTTGCCCAGCTTAGAAGTAGGCCTATCCCTAAATAAGCAAAAGAATCACTAAAACATTGTGGTCCAATTTAAAAAAGGCAGACCCGCTGTGTAGTTAATAAAGAAGAGAACAGTCAGGTACAGTGCCGTATTTAGGATTGTGGTGGCCCTGTTCCCAAATGTATGTGGGCGCCCCTCGTGGCCTCGCCCCTGTCTTCCACATAGGCTACCTCAGAAAAGTGCAGTTAATTCATGCTACATTCTGTAAAATCATAAATACTTTTTATGTTGCTATTAGTTTGGTTGGACTGGAGCGCTTAAATTTGTAGGGATTAAATGAATTTTTTTTTTACATTTTTAACGAAGAATGGGGATGTCACTAAAAAATTATTTCTTTATGGGAAGTGTGGGAGGCCCTGTTCCAATGGAACATGCCTAAATACGCCACTGCACTGGTCAGGAAGCCTAGCTGATAGGGACACATTTTAATATTGTCAGAGAACTTATGAAATTGCTTAAGGACCTTCTCACTGATAAAGAGAACTATCTCGCTGTGGATGACGAAGACATGCTTCAGTAAATTTCTACGACTGAGCCAGCGAACCTCTGTAATAAATCAGATCGCGGTAATCAGCTTCTACTGCTTCGCACATGTTCTGCTCTTGAAGATCCTGGATGGAAGGTTGACGAGAGTGCGCTGTCAACACTAACTTCGCCACAACAGAACTAACCATGGCAGGTAGCCTACACTGTCGATAGATAGGCCTACCCGAGAGCGAGCTGCGACAGGTTCAAACACTTCAATACTGACAGGAAGGCATTATTGGATATCTTGGCCAGTTGTTATTTCCTTCACCGGCATGACCAGGAAAAAACTCTTCGACTGTCTATGGGCGACCCCTTAAAAATAGCCAGCTGCGAGCAGTATAATAGGCATTAGGCATATCCTTAATATTAGCCTACAGCTCGTCCAAGGCAATGGAGAAAACGTATGAACTGGTGCACTCGGGGCCGTATTTAGGATTGTGGGGACCCTGTTCCCAAAATTATGTGGGGGTTACTCCAGGCACTCCTGGTCTCGCCCCTGACTTCTACATATTTCAGAAAAGGGCAGTTAATTCATGTTACATTTTGTAAACTCATAAATTTCATGTTGCACCTATCTTGGTTGGACTGGAGAGCTTTAAATTGTAGGGGAATAAATGAATTCTATTTTACATTTTCAACGAAAGAATAGGGATGTCACTAAAACATTTCTTTTTGGGATGTGTGGGGAGTGGGGGCACCTTTTATGTGGGGGCACGTGTTCCAATGGAACATGAGGAACATGCCTAAAAAAGCCACTGCCTACACTTATTGAAAACTAAACGTTTAAGCCTATCTAATGGGGTTTATCGATAGCGGCAACGTTTGCTACTCATTAGGCCCTGTATTAATTTGATAGTACATGTGTTCATTTTCTGACCAAATTTGTAAACACAAAGTTTAAAATGTACAGTAGACGGGAGTCAAAACTATAATATGACTTATGTTCAAAAACATTTAAAGACCAAGTGAAGAGGTTTTTTCTCAAAGGAACGAGATTTGGAATAGCCTCATACGGCAGTGACTTTTGAGAAAGGAAATAAATAAATAAAACTCGACGCAATAAATCTATATTAAACCATTTTGTTAAAGATAAGAACCGGGGAAAAGATTCAAAACATGTGGCAATAGATTCAAAACACGTGACAATATTCATTTTTCCTAGTCGAAATCCCTTCTCTTACGTCACTTTACTATATTGCCGGAAATAAAAACATCTCAAATGGCTAAGAGATTTGGATTTTTCTCCGAAAAACACACACATTTAAGTGCAAAATATTGAACTAATTACTTAAAAAACTAATCTTTGATATTTTGTATCAATGATTTTTATTAACATTCAGATACTGAATAGCCTACACTATTTACTATCAAAATCAAAGGTTAACTCAATTTTGATAAAAAAAAAAGCTCTTCACTTGGAAACAAGCTAAAGATAACAATTTCAATTATCATAAAATGGCCATAAACAATTATTAAAATTGGTTGCATAGATCTATACAATTGATTATATTTTTTTAAAGACATAATAAAGGAGATGCTAACATAATTTACAAATGTTTACGCTATTTAATCTGTCTTCAACACCGGTAGATCTATAATTTCTAAAAATAGAAAGATAAGGCTAAATCAAGGACTACTGAATAAAAAGATAATGGTTTTGAAAACAAAAACAAATAAGAGAAAAAGGGGTGGAATTGAAGGATTTCTCTGGTTACGCCTATAGCCTAGTCATAAATCTATTATTTTAATTCGAAAGTTTTTTTTAGAAAATACGATTATTGTGATGTGGGCATTCTAGCGCCAGACCTAGGTAGATATAGGCAAACCGTACTTCTTATTAAAGGCTAGCATATATAGGCCTACGCGATAAAAAAAAGAATGGTCGTGTGTCGCGAAAAGAAGCTATACAAATAACCAGGTCACGAAAAAATAGTTCAGGATTCTATGAATGTTCATTTTTAAAAATGGCAAGTTTTGGATTTTATATCGCAAGGCGCCGTCAACTTGAGTTCACAAAAATAGAAAACACGATCTCGCGAGAAGATTTCGTATTTTTTGGAAGTGTCTTTCTGCATTAATGTTGCCAACTAGAAGATTTAGTTGCTAGATATTTTGACTTATGTCAACCTCTGGGATACAAACTACAAACAAAATGACATTTACAGTTCAGCGGGATTTTCTTGCGTTTTTTTTATTCTCCTTAAAGTGTTTTTTCTTACTCGTGTAGCTTGTTTATGTTAATGTTGTAAATATTAACCTTACAAATACTTAGGCTATACAAAAAATGTGTGTCATCATCATCGTCAGACCCGTGACTTTCGTCGTGGCGGTGCTACGACGGTGGGTGTAACCAGATTTCTACATTCGTCCCGGTCAGAAGCCGTCCGTTTGTAGAAGCGTATCAAGAGGTAGTTTGGTCCACTCTTTCAGGTTGTCCAGCCACTTCTTTTTCAGGCGAAATTGTCTGCGTGCTCCTTCCACTGTACCCTGTTGGATTGTTTTAGGCAAGGAGTCATGCCTTACAGTATGACCAAACTATCTCAGCTTTCGTCGTTTTACAGTTGAAAGGTGTGTATCCTGTTTCCCCCGCTAGATTATGGACCTGAATCAAAACATACTCATTTGTTTTTCTATCTTGATAGCATATTCCTAATAACTTTCTATAGCATTTGTTCTCAAATGCTTGAATTCTTCAATCAGCCTCTGCATTCAGGTCCAACTTTCACAACCATATAAAAATACTGAAATTGCCAGTGATTAGTAAAATTTTATCTTCACTAGGAAGCTGAAATAGCTCTTCCATATTTTCCATAGTTTGACCATGACGGAGGAGGCAAGGCTAAGTCGAGTTTTTATTTCCTTTATCGACCTTTCATCTCTAGTTAAGGTTGCTCTAGGTGTTTGAATATTTCAACCCCTCCAAAATGTGTCCGTTGAGTTTTATGCATCATCCTGTATGTATTTTAGTTTTTTTCTGTGCCGATTTCCATACCAACAGATTTAGCATCAGCATACAGTATTTAAGTGAGGTCTTAGTCAGTCCTACCTGGTCAGCATTTTCTCCACTAAGGTAGGCCTATATATCGTCAGCAAATCTGAGATTAGAAATGGGTCGTCTGTTTATGGTCAGGCTTGGTGTAAAACCCCGTAATGTTTTCATCATAATATGTTCCATGAATATATTGAATAGACTGGAAATTGGATGTGCACTAACAGTAGCAAGCAGTCTTATAAAGGTTTTATAGGCCTCCTAATAGTAACCTATGCATGTAATGGACTATAGGAAAAACTGCTTTTGAAATGTAATTTAACTTGATTGACCCGAAATACAAGAACCACTTCATCACTACATAATATTAGCATGTTGCATCCGGCACTTTTGCAGTAATTCTTTCTTTTGTCGGAAATTAAAATCGACAAAATATATTTTAATTTGTCCAGAAGTTCTAGCGAATTCATTCGGAAAAGAGTTGGCAGTGGTAATACTTCGCGTAATAATATAATATAGCAAGTTTGAACTGTTGTCAGTAGTCTACTGAGTAGATAGTTAGTAATTTAGACTGTCGATGGAACCATGAGCCGAACAATGCTTAAATACCACATTTCCAGGCATTTAAAGTGTATCTCCTTACAAATCAAAGTATATGGCTCCAAAGTCGACTTAGGGAAAAAAAACTACACATCATTAAACAGGTTTTCAGCATTCAACGCTCGACAGTCTTTCAGCTTGCAGCAACAGAATCATCATAATATTATACAATGTAATAAAAGATTCCTACACAAGTTTAGGTGTGAAGAAAAGACAAATCCTACTTTTATTTTTAAAGTTTCAAAATTTAGCGCAATTGTAGCTGCTGGCCTCTTTAGCACCGCAACTGCTTATTTCTCTGGACTAACCAATGTAGAGAAGACTAAAGTAATTGCTGATAGTAATAATAAAAACAACTTTATTGCTGATGTAGTGCAAAAAGCAGGACCAGCAGTAGTATTTCTCGAAATTAAAGGAAGGTATGCATAACTATTTTAATGCTTCATTTACATTACCAATGACCAATTATTTAATTTATTACTTGCTTTATTTTGGTAGCCTAGCCTCTATGCCTCTAGCTAGGGCTAGGCTCTAGCTCAGTCTAGACCATAGTTGCCTATTATAGGCTACTGCATATATTATGAGTATACCTTACCAGTAAACACTATCACAAGACAAACATCAAACACAATATCAATAGCCTTACAATACTTTATCATATGGACTCGTACTTCACTACTTAACTCCGTAATCATTTATCATAGGCCTACCCGTCTACCCTCAAGTCTCAAGTTGGGTATGCTTTCAGATTTTATTCTACTCTCACATTTCAATTAGGCCTAGGCCTATTTGCGTATCATCCCCGTATGTCTTCATTCCTTTAGAATTTATTATATACACTCATAGTTGGGTTGGTCTTTCTGGTCTTTCATTCTTTTAAAATCTACACTCATAGTTGGGTTGGTCTTTCTGGTCTTTCATTCTTTTAAAATCTACACTCATAGTTGGGTTGGTCTTTCAGAATTTATTCTACACTCATAGTTGGGTTGGTCTTTCATTCTTTCAGAATTTATTCTACACTCATAGTTGGGTTGGTCTTTCATTTTTTCAGAATTTATTCTTTACTCCTAGTTTGTTTGGTCTTTCATTCTTTCAGAATTTATTCAACACTCATAGTTGGTTTGGTCTTTCATTCTTTCAGAATTTATTTTACACTCAGAGTTGGGTTGGTCTTTCATTCTTTCAGAATTTATTTTACACTTATAGTTGGGTTGGTCTTTCATTCTTTCAGAATTTATTTTACACTCAGAGTTGGGTTGGTCTTTCATTCTTTCAGAATTTATTCTACACTCAGAGTTGGGTTGGTCTTTCATTCTTTCAGAATTTATTCTACACTCAGAGTTGGGTTGGTCTTTCATTCTTTCAAAATCTACACTCATAGTAGGGTTGGTCTTTAATTCTTTCAAAATCTACGCTTATAGCTGGGTTGGTCGTTCATTCTTTTAGAGTTTATTCTACAATCATAGTTGGTTTGGTCTTTCATTCTTTCAAAATCTATGCTCATAGTAGGGTTGGTCGTTCATTCTTTTAGAGTTTATTGTACACACCTATAGTTGGGTTGGTCTTTCATTCTTTCAAAATCTACACTCATAGTTGGTTTGGTATTTCATTCTTTTAAAATCTACACTCATAGTTGGTTTGGTATTTCATTCTTTTAGAGTTTATTCTACACTCATAGTTGGGTTGGTCTTTCATTCTTTTAGAGTTTATTCTACACTCATAGTTGGGTTGGTCTTTCATTCTTTTAGAGTTTATTCTACACTCATAGTTGGGTTGGTCTTTCATTCTTTTAGAGTTTATTCTACACTCATAGTTGGGTTGGTCTTTCATTCTTTTAGAGATTATTCTACACTCATAGTTGGGTTGGTCTTTCATTCTTTTAGCGATTATTCTACACTCATAGTTGGGTTGGTCTTTCATTCTTTTAGAGATTATTCTACACTCATAGTTGGGTTGGTCTTTCATTCT
Source organism: Anisus vortex (assembly GCA_949126835.1). Lineage (NCBI taxonomy): Eukaryota > Metazoa > Mollusca > Gastropoda > Planorbidae > Anisus > Anisus vortex. The sequence continues at coordinate 45,014,537 of OX421492.1, read as the reverse complement.
TTCAAAATCTACACTCATAGTTGGGTTGGTCTTTCATTCTTTTAGAGATTATTCTACACTCATAGTTGCGTTGGTCTTTCATTTCTGGATGTATTTCTAAATAATGAATTTTTATTTTCTCTACAGACATCCATTTAAGGGGATTCCAGTGACATTATCCAATGGTTCTGGTTTCATTGTTAGAAGTAATGGAATCATATTGACCAACGCCCATGTAGTTGCAAATAAATCTACAGTCAGTGTTAAACTACAAGATGGACGAGTCATGGAAGGGCAAGTGACAGCTGTTGATCCAATCTCAGATTTGGCTATTGTGAAAATTAGTACTGTAAGTATTTTTAGATATTATCTTTTATACTTGACGCAGTTAAAAGTTAAAAAAACAGCACTACTCTGTCATTAAGTTGCAACTATCACCCGTATCTGTGGTTATAACGCAATAGCTAGGATATGTGTAGGCCAATATTTTCCTTCTAAAAACACTTTTGTTGATCTACTGACCCATTTTCTTTGCTTACGGAGCTAAAAATCAATGACTTGTAGGCCTACAGTTACTATCAGGCACAAATTAAGTCTATAAATAACTATATTAATAAAAGGGAAAAAAATTGATGGTTTTTAGACCATAATACCCTTTTCATTTGGACCAATTTTGTATCATCGTACAGTTGCATAAAACCCTCCTATAGCATTTTCGTACTTATTGCAAATTACGATATGGGAATAAATACATTTCAAAAAGCTAGTCAATAAAATTATTCAGAAGGACTTAAATTAAAGATAAAAATCTCTTTTCTTGTATCTTATATGGAAAGCACTGATTTATTTAAGTTCAATTATTCTACTAATGTAGTAGCTTTATGGAATTTAATGAATAGCTTGAACCTGTCAGGAAAACCAACAACTTAAGATTATTTTTAAACCCGTAGCTAAATGCACAACAAGGCTTAAATCACATTTATGTACAAGATGCAAAAATATTCTGTATGGAAATTAAGATCCTTCAATGCTCAACCATCTCTACCAACTTTACCCTGTTAGCCATATATTTTATATGTTGCTTGCTCAATGTGTCTAATGTTAGCCATATATTTTATATGTTGCTTGCTCAATGTGTCCCAAGTTTTAAAAAAATATGTAAATTTGTGTGTAAAAATAGATTTTCTATTTTCATTTCAGAACAATTTGCCAATTATACCTTTGGGAACTTCTTCAACTATTCGTCCTGGTGAATGGGTCATTGCCATGGGAAGTCCACTGTCTCTGAGCAACACTGTCACTTGTGGGATAGTTAGTAGTGTGCAACGTGCCAGTAGAGAATTAGGACTACGAAATAAAGAAATGGATTACATACAAACCGATGCTGTTATCAATGTAATGTATAAGAATGTTTTTAACTTTTGTTCACTATGCTGTATATATTTCAATTTATTCAATTTGTATTTGTTTTGTAATCATGCAAGTTTGATTTCATTCTATATTTTAATGCTTTCAACATCATTGATGAAAATATATAATTATTACTTGTAATGATTAATTGAATCAAGTAAACAATGCATTTGATGTTTTAAAATCAATTGTATTGATAAATAAAATAGAATTATTTGAAATAAACAACTTGATAAAAATAAAGCTTCTTATAAATAAGAAAATACATGGGTAGAAAACAAGAGGAGATGGTACCCCCCCCCCTTCCCCCCCCCCCCCCCCCCAACAAAAAAACAAACAACTCAGCAACAAATATATTTAGAAGGGCGAGCAGAGGCAATGAAGCAATAGAGAAGAAGAAATCTGATGAAAAAGAGAGGGACAGAGAAAATATAAAAGGAATAAAAAGATATATATTTTAATATTTGGAAGTAATATATAAGTGTTTTAGTTTTCAATTAATTATTTTATAATAAGCTTTTTTTTCTCTTTAAAATTCAGTTTGGAAATTCAGGAGGACCACTTGTAAACCTAGTAAGTTAATATTATTTTGTGTGGTGAGAGGGAAGATTAAAGTAGAGACAAACTGACTAGTAGCACTATAAGTGAATGTGGTTATAATTGTCTGATTTCAGGATGGTCAAGCTATAGGTATTAATACAATGAAAGTTACTACTGGCATTTCATTTGCAATCCCTTCTGACTATGCCATCAAGTTTCTGATGAAGGCAGAAGACCGTATGAAAAATGGTGATTTCTTTAATATCTATAATATTTTTAATTAATATATTTTACAGTATTGGACAGTAACTCTTTTTACTAAGTGCATCAAGTTAGTTGAATTACTGGTGGTCTAAAAAAACAAACAATTTCCTTAGATGTCTTGGCCTTTATGACAACATCAACAACATTTTTAACATGTAAATCACAATATCTTTTCATTTAAAAGTACTTGATATTGCAAAATATAAATCACTATAATAAGTGAGGTTTTTTAATCAAATAGAAAATTTAGTTTGAGCTTACATTGTACAATTTTTTAATAATAGATAAAGTGACCTAGTATAACTGGTAGTTACTTCTATTAAAGGTTTAGCCAATAGTACAACTAAAAGCCATTACTTGGACCATTCACTCTTAAACATTCTCATAGAAAAGAAAAAGTGAAATCAGTTAAGTTCAAATAATGCAGAATGTTAAAATATCTCAATTTTAAAATATAAAACTCATTCTTTAATACATTCTTTTTCAGGTCAAAGAGAAAATAATTTTTTGATGAGACGCTACTTGGGAATAACAATGTTAACATTGACAGAAAATGTCATGCGTGACTTGAAAAATAACATCAAAATGCCCAACTTTCCAGATGTAGATGGAGGTGTATTTGTTTATAAAGTCATCCCAGGAACTCCTGCACACATGTTAGTTGAGTATTATTGAGATAGTGTTTCTACTTTTAGTGATTTAACTATTGGTGTTACCAGGGGCGCATTTAGGCCTGTACCACATGTTCTACATATACAAGGAAGCTCGTACTATTTTTTTAACACAAGTCTCTTAGGGAAAAAGAAAAGGAGAGAAGGTTGAGGTATTAGGTTTAGTGGCAAATATTTGTTGGTATCTACGTTCAAAAGTATTATCTGGTTGTAGGTGGTGAACTGAAAATGTATTGCCTAAAAGCCCTTGATTTTCTACATAAGAGGAAATAATCACTCTAATAACTTCTCTACTGTAAGAATAAAGACCAATGCATGCAGTGCCTCGTGTAACCACAAGACAAACACATTAAGTTACCGTGAAGAAGCATGCTTTTCATGTGCCTCACTATATGGCAATACATTTGCATATTAATACAGAGGAGTCGGAGTCGGGACATTTATCTACCGACTCCACAGCCCTGGTCTTAATAGACTTGCATCTAATATACTTTTTTTAACCAAACTATATTATATTGTTAAACCTTAAGCTTTAATAAAGTAAATAAATAAACCCCAAACTGTAGAAAGAGCTTATGGAAGAAAACACTGCTTTTCATTTGTCAAGTCCATTTTTTTCATAAACACATGCATGCATGGCTTTGGTCCTAAAGACACACAAAGAGCTTGTAAGGTGTAAAAAAAGCTCCAGATCGGATGTGCCAAATTAGTCATCTTTGTCCTTATTGTAATAATCTTTTATGGTAAAGCAACTAAAATGTTCTACTATAGCACACTCACCATTTTAGCTTAAGGCTATTTAAGGTTAAGGAATGTAACTTTTTTTATAGGCTTGTGTAATGGTCTGTAGCCGTTTTAAGTTGGCAGCTGTTTTGCCAACTTGCTATTTGTAACTGTGAACTGTGTGTATTGGACTCAGTGTCCGTGGTCATTAATATCAGCGTTAAGGTGTGGGTGCTAAGCCAGGCGATATATCTGGTTGTTTTTTTTAGTGGGATGTAAAATGTTTTTTAGACAGTTGAAAATTTTTTGTTATAGTAAGAGTCTATTTTTAGTTTTAGTAAGAGTCTATTTTTTGTTTTAGTAAGAGTCTTTTTTTAGTTTTAGTAAGAGTCTATTTTTTGTGTTAGTAAGAGTCTATTTTTAGTTTTAGTAAGAGTCTATTTTCAGTTTTAGTAAGAGTCTATTTTTAGTTTTAGTAAGAGTCTATTTTTAGTTTAGTAAGAGTCTATTTTTTGTTTTAGTAAGAGTCTATTTTAAGTTTTAGTAAGAGTCTATTTTTTGTTTTAGTAAGAGTCTATTTTTAGTTTTAGTAAGAGTCTATTTTCAGTTTTAGTAAGAGTCTATTTTTTGTTTTAGTAAAGGTTTATTTTTAGTTTAAGCTAGAGCTTCAGTTGGACTGATTCAGAATTGTGTGTTTTTTGTAATAGTTTTATGGAAGTTTTAGATTGAGAGTATTTTTATGTAGAATAAAGTTATAGATTTTATAGTGTTACTTAGGCCTTTGTTTTTATATATCTTGGTTTCTTTTAAGTGTTGTGCTCTTGTGCTGTGTCGTGCTGTTTTAGTTAGCTAGTTGTAGCTGTTATTTTATTTAGGATAGTGTAGCTAAAACCTTAGACCAGGGGTCGGGAACCCATGGCTTGCGAGCCAGATGTTGCTCTTTTGATGGCTGCATCTGGCTCGCAGACAAATGTTTAATTATTTAAGAAATGTTTTTTTAGACTTTTTGATCTATATATTAATTGCATATCAATATTTCATTCTACAAGTGAGCTAAAGTCTACCGCAGCTCAGCATCAGAAGAATTCAGAGACATAATTATTGTTTGTACTTTTAGTGTTGAAACTACACAAAATGCACACATTTACTTGAATTTTTAGTTTTAAACATAATGTATGGCTCTCACAGAATTACTTTTCAAAATATGTGGTGTCCATGGCTCTCTAAGACAAAAAGGTTCCAGACCCCTGCCTTAGACTGTGGTGACAGTCACCTTGGGTTCACTTAGGCCTAGATTGCACAGACCACAATCCCCCCCTTTTCCTCCCCTTTTCCTTCTTTTCTCCTACTCCCACCGCTTACACTTGGATGTAACATTATATCAGCTCTAGGATAAGGTTTATAATTTTTCTTAATGTTTAGGCTAGCTAGTAAAGGGTGTATATTGTATAACATTCAATGAGCTAATGGTCTAAGATTTGATTTACCAGTAACCAATACTGTGCATACTAATACTAAGCAGCCAATATACACACTGTCATATCTTATACATTACAGACGCTCCTTCTATAAAGATTATTGCATCCTACTGTATCCTTAAATCTCCAGTTCCCCTCTGCTCTCAAAATGTAGCACCCTCAGTTTTTAACCACAGTTTTGCTGGAATAATTATAAAATGCCTTACAAGTTGTAATATAAGTTTGATATTGTTCTTTCAATAATTCATTTTAAAACTATAAAAACTACCTACTGTGTTTGCTCATAGGCTAAACAGCACACAATGGGCACAGTGCAGCAATTAAAGTTGTAATACAAGTTTACTATTGTTCTTTCAACAGCGGAGGTATTCTGGCAGGAGACATTATTATTGATATCAGCGGTGCATCAATTAAATCTGCTGCTGATGTTTATGATGCTGTTGAGAAGTCTGACTTTCTTAAAGTGACACTTATCCGTGGAAGTGAAAAGAAAGTAATTCCTATAGACACCAAGCAAAGTATTTAAAACCAGAAATGTAAAGAATTATCTTGTAACAATGCAAACTGTATATAAAGAAATAAGTCATTTATATTCATCAAGAAAAGATCCACTTGTATGATTCTAAATAAAAAGGAGCTTTATATGTAAAACAGTTTCTGTAATTTGTAGTTTCTATTAGTTAAATATACATTTTAGTATTACACATTGAACTATACAAAAATATATTTAAGTATTACACATTGATCTATACAAAAATATATTTTAGTATTACACATTGAACTATACAAAAATATATTTTAGTATTACACATTGAACTATACAAAAATATATTTTAGTATTACACATTGAACTATACAAAAATATATTTTAGTATTACACATTGAACTATACAAAAATATATTTTAGTATTACACATTGAACTATACAAAAATATATTTTAGTTTTAGTATTACACATTGAACTATACAAAAATATATTTTAGTATTACACATTGAACTATACAAAAATATATTTTAGTATTACACATTGAACTATAAAAAAATATATTTTAGTATTACACATTGAACTATACAAAAATATATTTTAGTATTACACATTGAACTATACAAAAATATATTTTAGTATTACACATTGAACTATACAAAAATATATTTTAGTATTACACATTGAACTATACAAAAATATATTTTAGTATTACACATTGAACTATACAAAAATATATTTTAGTATTACACATTGAACTATACACAAATATATTTTAGTATTACACATTGAACTATACAAAAATATATTTTAGTATTACACATTGAACTATACAAAAATATATTTTAGTATTGCACATTGAACTATACAAAAATATATTTTAGTATTACACATTGAACTATACAAAAATATATTTTAGTATTACACATTGAACTATACAAAAATATATTTTAGTATTACACATTGAACTATACAAAAATATATTTTAGTTTTAGTATTACACATTGAACTATACAAAAATATATTTTAGTATTACACATTGAACTATACAAAAATATATTTTAGTATTACACATTAATAATAATGACATTTGTATAGCGCTACCAACAAGCATAATGCAAGCTCAGAGCGCATTTAACATACAACTCAGAACACAGATACAATCTATAGGCTAAGAGATAAAAAACTGAATAATGATTCAAAACTTTACAAACATGGAACAAATCAAACCAAAACAAGATAACCGACCTAACATATAAGTAAGACAGTAGGGCTCAAAGCATGTTAATTAAGATAAATATTGAAATAATGAGTTTTTAAGTTCTTTTTGAAGGAATCAATGGAGCTTGTTTGTCTGAGTTGAATGGGAAGTAGATTCCACACCTTCGGACCGGATACTGAGAAGGCTCTAAGGCCAACGGTCGTCAGAGAGAAACGGGGCTCTTCCAGAAGCGATGAGTTGGCAGAACGAAGTGTTCTTTGAGGGACATATGGTGTGATGAGTTCTTTGAGATAGGACGGAAACTCGTTATTAAAAATGCACTGATGGCAAAGTAGCGCCACTTTATACTCAATTCTGGCTTTCACGGGAAGCCAATGGAGCGAGCGAAGAAGGGCGGTTCCCGAGTCTCGCCTTGATTTGCGCATGACCAAGCGCGCAGTACTGGTCTGTATTCTCTGTAGCCTGGCGATTTTGTCTTCGGGCAGGCCGACTAGCAGGGAGTTACAATAGTCGATACGAGAAAGTATCAGAGCGACTGCCAGTGTCTTTGCAGAGTCAGTGGACAAATAGGGACGTATTTGGCCCAGTCTACGCAACTGTAGATATAGACATCTGCACATATGAGATATATGTTGGTCGAAAGACAGCGTGGGATCCAGTAAAACACCAAGATTCTTCACTTTGTTAACAAAAGGCACCTGGCAGTTTATCACGGTGATGGATTCTGAACCGGTGAATTTGACTAAATTTCTCTTGGTTCCAATTCGGATTATCTCTGTTTTTTCCTCATTCATTTTAAGCCCATTTCTCCCCGACCACGAATAGACGTTGGCGATTGCACTACTGACCTTTGCAGCGAGTCTAGGGGCATCAAGAGGGACCGCATGATCGTACAGTTGCGTGTCATCGGCGTAGAAGTGATACGAAATTTCGAACGGTTTGATGACCTGGCCGAGTGGATACACGTACATTGCAAACATCACTGGTCCTAGAACAGATCCTTGGGGCACTCCATATTTCAGCGTTGAAGGTGCCGAGAGGAACTCATCTATAGCAACACTTTGAGTGCGCTCAGACAGGTATGACCTAAACCAACGAAGATTACAGCCTGAGCAGCCAAAAGTGGTTGCAAGCCTGTCAATCAGGATCTCATGGTCAAGAGTGTCAAAAGCGGCAGACAGGTCGAGCATTGCCAGAATAGACACATGACCCGTGTCCGATGTGCATAGTAGGTCGTTGACAACCTTGACCAATGCCGTCTCCGTGCTATGACTCTTTCGATAGGCGGACTGAAACTTCTCCAAGAGGCTATGCTGCTCCAAGTGAGGCAATAACTGTTTTAGCACAATGCGCTCCAAGACTTTCGAAAGGAATGGAAGGTTGGATACAGGCCGATAGTTTTTTAAGCACTCAGGATCGAGGCTAGGCTTCTTTAAGAGGGGCTTAACCAGTGCATTTTTCATTGATTGAGGCACAATACCTGAAGCTAATGAAGCATTCATCGTCGTAGTGATCGAAGGTATTAGTTCGTTGATACAATCATTGAAGAGGGAGACAGGGATGGGATCGAGTTCGCAAGACGTTTTAGGCATCTTACTAATAATTTCCATAACAGAAGCTTCAGATACTGAGTGAAACTCACTGAGGTGAGAACCCTGGAAGACTGGATCATTGTGGAGCAGACTTGATTGCTTGTCTAGGTCTTCCCTAATTTTCTTGATCCTGTCTGTGAAAAATTGATTAAAGGAGTCAGGGAGGTCGGCAGGGGGAATGAAACATGGTAGTACAGGTTTACCTGCACCACCCAACATCTCTGTAGTTATTTTAAACAGCACCCGAGATGAGTCCGCGCTCTCAATCTTATTGCGAAGATGCATTGTCTTAGCATCTCGAATGAGACGATTGACATGGTTTTTCTTTTGTGTATACAAGTGTCGGTGCACTGTTAGACCGGTTTGCTTGTATTTTCTCTCAGCCTGACATTGAACTATACAAAAATATATTTTAGTATTACACATTGAACTATACAAAAATATATTTTAGTATTACACATTAAACTATACAAAAATATATTATTACACATTGAACTATACACAAATATATTTTAGTATTACACATTGAACTATACAAAAATATATTTTAGTATTACACATTGAACTATACAAAAATATATTTTAGTATTACACATTGAACTATACACAAATATATTTTAGTAGTACACATTGAACTATACAAAAATATATTTTAGTATTACACATTGAACTATACAAAAATATATTTTAGTATTACACATTGAACTATAAAAAAATATATTTTAGTATTACACATTGAACTATACAAAAATATATTTTAGTATTACACATTGAACTATACAAAAATATATTTTAGTATTACACATTGAACTATACAAAAATATATTGTCAATAAATATCATGTATCCTGTCTATGTATTTTGAAAAAAAAATGAGGCTATAGATATATGTTTTTAAAAGACTAGACTTTAAAATACAATATATATATATATGCAGCTAGTCTAATTGTTAATTCCTTTCAATACTATATATATATAAATATATATATGTCATATTAACAGAGTAAGGAGTAGCAAAACTATATTCGCATTCGTTTTTTTTTCTTAAAAATAATTGAAAATAAATATAGGCTATATTTTTAACTTTAACATTTTCGGCACATAATCGGTCCAAATGCGATACGTAGGCTATAAAAAGCACGGAGGCGCAAAAAAAAGTGCCGAACTTTCTCAAATGCAAACCGAATGCAAAAAGCAATCGAGTGACGGATGCCGAGCGTGCCGAACCGGCACCGACGAAAATCTAGCTCGGTCCGAAAACCGTGTGCTATCAGGGTATTAGTGTTTATGCTATCTGTAATTGATACAAATCAGCATATAATCTGTTTTAGTAAGCTAAAAAAACATTAAAAATTAATAGGGAAACAAATGATTGAAAATGAATGGGATGTCATTAACCACAACAAGTTTTTCCATCAACAAGCCTTTAATTATATTGAATAATAAAATATTAAAAAAACATTGTAACATTAATTTAAAAAAAAATTCAAGCAATCTTAAAAAGGAAAGTCTCCACTTTAGATGGCCAATCATCCATTTAGCTGGTCAATCACCCATTTAGCTGGTCAATCACCAATTTAGCTTGTCGATCACCTCTTTTGCTGTTCAATCACCTATTTGGCTGGTCAATCATCAATTTAGCTGGTCGATCACCGCTTTTGCTGGTCAATCACCAATTAAGCTGGTCAATCACCCATTTAGCTGGTCGATCACCTCTTTTGCTGGTCAATCACCAATTAAGCTGGTCAATCACCCATTTAGCTGGTCGATCACCTCTTTTGCTGGTCAATCACCAATTTAGCTGGTCAATCACCCATTTATCTGGTCGATCACCTCTTTTGCTGGTCAATCACACATTTAGCTGGCCAATCACCTCTTTGTCTGGTCAATCACCAATTTAGCTCGTCAATCACACATTTAGCTGGTCAATCACCTCTTTTGCTGGTCAATCACCTATTTAGCTGGCCAACCACCTCTTTTGTTGGTCAATCACCCATTTAGCTCGTCGATCACCCCTTTTGCTGGTCAATCACCAATTTAGCTGGCCAATCACCCATTTAGCTGGCCAATTACCTCTTTTGCCGGTCAATCACCTCTTTGGCTGGTCAATCACCTTTTGGCTGGTCAATCACCCCTTTAGTTGGTCAATCACTAATTTAGCTGGTCAATCACCTCTTTGGCTGGTCAATCACCAATTTAGCTCGTCAATCACCCATTTAGCTGGTCAATCACCTCTTTTGCTGGTCAATCACCTATTTAGCTGGCCAATCACCCATTTAGCTGGCCAATCACCTCTTTGGCTGGTCAATCACCTTTTGGCTGGTCAATCACCCCTTTAGTTGGTCAATCACTAATTTAGCTGGTCAATCACCTCTTTTGCTGGTCAATCACCCATTTAGCTGGTCGATCACCCCTTTTGCTGGTCAATCACCAATTTAGCTTGTCAATCACCCATTTAGCTGGCCAATCATCTCTTTTGCTGGTCAATCACCAATTTAACTGGTCAATCATCCATTTAGCTGGTCGATCACCTCTTTTGCTGGTCAATCACCAATTTAGCTGGACAATCACCCATTTTTGGCCAATCACCTCTTTGGCTGGTCAATCAGCTCTTTGGCTGGTCAATCACCCCTTTAGTTGGTCAATCACCCATTTAGCTGGTCAATCACCCATTGGTAGCTGGACAATCACCCATTTAGCCGGTCAATCACCGCTTCAGCTGGTCAATCAACCATTCAGCTGGTCAATCACCCCTTCAGCTGGTCAATCACCCCTTCAGCTGGTCAATCACCTCTTTGGCTAATCAATCACCCCTAATGATTTGTAAATCACCCATTTAGGCTGGTCAATCACCCATTTAGCTGGCCAATTACCCATTTAACTTGAGCTCGTCAATCACCGCTTTAGCTGGTCAATCACACCTTTAGCTGGCCAATCACCCCTCCGTCTCTCTGTCTTTCAACATGACAGCTCATACACACACTTTGTCAGCTCATACACACATTTTGTCAGCTCATATACACACTTTGTCAGCTCATACACACACTTTGTCAGCTTATACCCACTTTGTCAGCTCATACACACACTTGTCAGCTCGTATACACACTTTGTCAGCTCATACACTTACTTTGTCAGTTCATACACACACTTTGTCAGCTCGTATACACACTTTGTCAGCTCATACACTTACTTTGTCAGCTCATACACACACTTTGTCAGTTCATACACACACTTGTCAGCTCGTATACACACTTTGTCAGCTCATACACTTACTTTGTCAGCTCATACACACACTTTGTCAGTTCATACACACACTTTGTCAGCTCATACACACACTTGTCAGCTCGTATACACACTTTGTCAACTCATACACACACTTTGTCAGCTTATACCCACTATTACGAAGCCGGAACGGCCTCCAGATTATTAGAACCTTGTGGATTTGAATATTATATATATATATATATATTATTTATTTATTAGTCCAGGATAGTATTGATGGTGAAGACCTATCAATCGGATTCTACTCCATACGAATGCAACAGTCTACTTCCTTGCAGTTGGCTCAGTTGTAAAATAAATAGTGTAGATTCTTAGTGGAATAAGAAAGTTCTTGACTATAGTTATGATGTAACAGTTCCACAATGCAAATAATAATAACAGTCAAATCCGTGGTGAATTCATAACATAAATCTTTATTATAATAAAGTAAGAATAGCCATGATGAACACAGTTCCAAATATAAGTATAAAAATAATGTAGATAATAGCGACTAAGTTCCAAGTTAAACTGAATGACTATATAATAGAGAAAAATAAGTACTTTAATAACATGTTCTACTCCTTACAAAATATTAGACCCTCGACTGAAGTCCAACCTCGTGCGGGCTCTTTTATAGCATAAGGTAGAGCCAATCGTAACTAGGGGAAAAACTTCCACTCCCAAAAACACAGACACAAGTCTGGTTAGAAAGTCGTTTAATTAATGGAACAACAGAGTCAGTTTCTCTTTGTTCGAAACTGGCGGATAGGGCGAGGTCAGGGTTTAGCGTGAAAACATTAATCTTACTTAATTACATACATTGATTAAACTTCCCACAATATAACAATCATGCCAGAACTCAGGGTGCCCTTAGACCTTAGCAAAATAGACATTAAGGCGCTATTGGAGACGTTTCCAATTAAAGTATCTATGCAAGTGGGTGAGCGTATATGTGTTTTCTTCAGGGAGAAATAGTTACTGATTACAATTCAGTGTCACGACTCGTGGATGGCAGGCCAAGTAACTTAACCACCCTAGTGGAAGAGTTGTAAATGATAGCGGAAATGGAGGGAAGGGGGTTAATTATCTCGGCTGACACTCCTTCTCTAGAGAAGCGACACGAGGTCAAGTGTCAAATTACACTCAGCTAGAACGTTGACCTCTATGTCTAACGGTTGAATCCTACGGCGTTACATATAATACACTAATATAACACCTCACATCTGTATTAATACGTCGTTTCGTAACACCACTTTGTCAGCTCATACACACACTTGTCAGCTCATACACACATTTTGTCAGCTCATATACACACTTTGTCAGCTCATACACACACTTTGTCAGCTTATACCCACTTTGTCAGCTTATACCCACTTTGTCAGCTCATACACACACTTGTCAGCTCGTATACACACTTTGTCAGCTCATACACTTACTTTGTCAGTTCATACACACACTTTGTCAGCTCGTATACACACTTTGTCAGCTCATACACTTACTTTGTCAGCTCATACACACACTTTGTCAGTTCATACACACACTTGTCAGCTCGTATACACACTTTGTCAGCTCATACACTTACTTTGTCAGTTCATACACACACTTTGTCAGCTCGTATACACACTTTGTCAGCTCATACACTTACTTTGTCAGCTCATACACACACTTTGTCAGTTCATACACACACTTGTCAGCTCGTATACACACTTTGTCAGCTCATACACTTACTTTGTCAGCTCATACACACACTTTGTCAGTTCATACACACACTTTGTCAGCTCGTATACACACACTTTGTCAGCTCATACACACACTTTGTCAGCTCGTATACACACACTTTGTCAGCTCATACACACACTTTGTCAGCTTATACACACACTTTGTCAGCTCATACACACACTTTGTCAGCTCGTATACACGTTTTGTCAGCTCGTATACACACTTGTCAGCTTATACACACACTTTGTCAGCTCATACACACACTTTGTAAGCTCGTATACACACACTTTGTCAGCTCGTATACACACACTTTGTCAGCTCATACACTTACTTTGTCAGCTCATACGCACACTTTGTCAGCTCATACGCACACTTTGTCAGCTCTTCTTTTCAGATCAACTTACATAGTGTTAAAATATTAATTGAATGGACTTTTGTGGGTCTAGAATAGTCTTGATGTGTTTCTTGAAGATACTAGTCAAATGATAATGTTTACCTAATATGAGAACATACAGACAGGGTTCTACATAAGATTTCAATAGACAAGGTTGCAAAGTAAGAAATAATGATGTAAGAATTAAAGAAAGAAGGCAAATTAAATTAATGCAAATGGACAGATTTCAAACAAGATTATACATTATTTTTATCTACCTTAAAACGATTTAACAGAATAACCGTTATGATAACCGGCAAAAGAAATAATTTTAGACATGAAAATAAGGCCGGTGAAGCAGCATTCTGATGTTTCTGTGGACGCGGCGTACTAGAGGATTGTGTGGCCAGCAAAAGTAGCCTTTACTACTTTACTGGGCTTTACTTTGCCCTAACTCACGTCAGCTATCCAACACAGCTGGGTAGACTCAGGGACACCCTCCAGCTGGGTAGACTCAGGGACACCCTCCAGCTGGGTAGACTCAGGGACACCCTCCAGCTCGGTAGACTCAGGGACACCTTCCAGCTGGGTAGACTCAGGGACACCCTCCATCTGGGTAGACTCAGGGACACCCTCCAGCTGGGTAGACTCAGGGACACCCTTCAGCTGGGTAGACTCAGGGACACCCTCCAGCTGGGTAGACTCAGGGACACCCTCCAGCTGGGTAGACTCAGGGACACCCTCCAGCTGGGTAGACTTACAAGATTAGCATCCTCGGCATCAGCGAAGCCAGATGGACCGATTCCGTCCAGAAGAGGCTCACCACGGGAGAGCTACTCCTTTATTCAGGGCACGAGGATGAAAATGGACCACACACTCAGGGAGTGGCTATCATGCTCTCAAAGGCTGCCCAAGGAGCACTAATTGGTTGAGAGGCACATGGTCCAAGAGTCATCACTGCGTCTTTCAGAACAAAGAGGAAAAAGATCAACATGAATCTCGTTCAGTGCTATGCCCCTACCAACGATAGTGAAGACTGTATGAAAGATGAATTTTACGGTAGGCTGCAGAGCATCATTCAGAGGCTTCCTAGCAGAGACATAACCATGTTGATTGGAGACCTTAACGCTAAAATAGGAGACGACAACACTGGTTACGAAGAGGTTATGGGTCGAGAGGGGCTGGGAGAGATGAGTGACAATGGAGAGAGGTTTGTAGATCTGTGTGCTGCAAACAGCCTTGTCATCGGCGGTAGCATCTTCCCCCATAGAAAGATACACAAAGTCACCTGGCTCTCACCAGACCTCCACACCAGAAACCAGATAGACCATATATGCATTTCCAAGAAGTTCCGGAGGTCCCTACCAGATGTACGTGTTAGAAGGACGCGGACGTGGCTTCAGACCACCACCTTCTTGTTGCACGTGTCAAGCTTAAACTTTAAAAAAATTGGGCAGTAGAATTAAACCAGCGAAAGAAGTTCAACACAATACTTCTCAGAGACCCAACCAAACGCCAAGAGTTCAAGCTGGCACTTGCAAACAAATCCCAAGTCCTGCAAGAAAAAATTGATGAAGGGGAAGCAACAATAGACAAGGAGTGGAGGATAGTGGAAACAACAATAAAGACAGTTTGTCAAGAAGTATTGGGCCCACAGAAACGCAACCACAAGGAATGGATCTCAACGGTTTTCCTGAAGAAAATAGAACAGAGAAGAGAAATGAAGGCAGTATTAAACAACAGCCGGACCCGTGCAGAGAAGGCTAAGGCACAGCAACAATACACACAAGCAAACAAGAGTGTAAAGAAGAGCATCAAAGCTGACAAAAAGACTTATGCAGATGCTCTAGCTGCAGAAGCGGAGGAAGCAGCCAGATATGGAAATATGAAAGACTTGTATACCATCACCAAGAAATTATCTGGGAAGTTTAGTAAACCTGAAAGACCGGTGAAAGATAAAGAAGGAAAGCAGATAATCGATGACGAAGGACAAAAGAGAAGATGGGTGGAATACTTTGAAGAGCTACTCAACAGGCCAGCTCCCCCAGACCCACCTGATATCCAGCCAGCAGACATAGACCTGCCGATAGACTGCAATGCACCTACAAAGGAAGAAATACGCCAAGCCATCAAGAAGCTTAAAAGCGGCAAAGCACCTGGACCAGAAGATATCCCTGCGGAGGCATTGAAAGCGGACGTGGAGACTACAGTAGAGCTCTTACACTCCCTCTTCCAAAAGAACTGGGAAGAGGAGCAAGTCCCAACAGAGTGGAAAGAGGGACTACTCATTAAACTCCCTAAGAAAGGAAACTTGAGCTCCTGCTCTAACTATAGAGGAATTACCCTACTATCAATCCCAGGAAAGGTGTTCAACAGGATTCTGCTTGGCAGAATGCAGGATGCTGTTGATATGAAGCTGCGAGATCACCAAGCTGGTTTCTGCAAGGATAGATCCTGCACTGACCAAATAGCTACACTGCGCATCATCCTGGAGCAGTCGCTCGAGTGGAATTCCCCCCTATATGTCAACTTTATTGACTATGAAAAGGCTTTTGACAGCGTAGACAGGGAATCACTTTGGAGGCTGCTAAGACACTATGGGGTCCCTACAAAAATTACTTCTATAATTAAGAATTCTTATGAAGGATTGAAATGCAGAGTGATCCACAGAGGCCACCCAACAGAAGCATTCCAAGTACTGACAGGAGTGAGACAAGGTTGTTTACTGTCGCCATGTCTGTTTCTGCTAGCGATAGACTGGGTAATGAGGACATCAGCATCAGATAAGCGTAATGGCATCCAGTGGACGCTGTGGTCACAACTAGACGATTTAGATTTTGCGGATGACCTGGCATTACTCGCACATACTCAGCAACAGATGCAGAAAAGACCAACATCGTGACAGAAAACTCCACTCGCCTTGGCCTCAACATACACAAAGGGAAGACCAAGTTCCTTAAGGTCAACGCAGAAAACACATCGCCTATCACTCTCAATGGTGAAGCGCTAGAGGAAATTGAAGAATTCACCTATCTAGGCAGCATCGTCAATAAGAAGGGTGGATCCGATGCCGATGTAAGGGCAAGAATTGGCAAGGCCAGGACAGCCTTCCTCCAACTTAGGAATATCTGGAGCTCAAGAGAAATATCCCTGAAAACAAAGTTCAAGATCTTCAACTCAAACGTGAAGTCTGTCTTACGCTTACTCTATGGTGCAGAGACTTGGAGGACAACAGCTACTAACACCAAGAAGATCCAGACTTTCATAAACTCATGTCTCAGGAGGATTTTGCATATACGCTGGCCGGACATGATCAGTAATGATGAGCTCTGGAGTCGCACAGGTCAACAGGCAGCCGATCTGGAGATCATGCAAAAAAGATGGAGATGGTTGGGGCACACACTCCGAAAACCAGCATCCAACATCACCAGACAGTCCCTATCGTGAAAACCCCAAGGAAAGAGGAAGAGAGGCCGACCCCGTAACAGCTGGCGCCGAGACCTGGATGCAGACGTCAAGAGAACAGGCCATTCATGGGGACAGTTGGAAGACTCGCTCGGGACCGGGATGGCTGGAGAGCCCTTGTTGGTGGCCTATGCCCCGAGAGGGGTAGTAGGCGTAAGTAAGGAAGTAATGTATCTTGACTTGTCCTTACATTTAGACCATAGGTTCTCAACGGGGGCGATATCGTCCCCCCCCCCCCCCGGGGGGCGGTGAGAAGCTTTAGGGGGGCGCTGACATTCCCGGGGGCGATTGGGGGGCGATGAAAGGCAAGTGGGCGGTACAAACGTACCTGATATATTTTAACACCTCAGCTATTTGAATCGATTAGTTTTTGGAGGATGAAATGTGATGTAAACTATGTAAAGTGCCGCTAAATATTTAATATCCCCCAACAGTATGCCTACATATTAATATATTAATAAGAAATAGAAATCGCAGTGACTTTTCGACTTTTCGATATAGTGTGCGTCCGGCTGGTCTTGTGGTTGGTTCACCGGACTGTCAACCCTGCTGACCGATCACTGTCGCCCTAACATCTGCTAATATTAATTATATTTTGATCTCAGTTTAACCGAGTTGTCCTTATTGTATTTTAAACCATTATTAAAATATAATACAAACATTGTTAAGCCGTATAGATAAGTAGTAATCATACAAACTGGGTAAATATTGTAATGTTTAAAAATATACATATAAATTCTTTAGTCATATAATATAATATTTATATAATTTTCAAATACTTTTTACAGTTTGTAAGCCATTTATTTTTTTATAAAAGAAAAAAAATATATTAGCTCAAATAAAACGGGCTAATCATCTCCCTTTAACTAAAAAATGTTTCCACATTTGATTCAATAGTGATGCCGAACAAGTTCTGTTTTTTAATATAACAAATATTACTGATTATTAGACCTAAGGTTTTTGCAACCAAAATTGAAACAAAAATAGACAAATTTCTATCAACACACCAGGCAAACGATTCGCATTGATTAATTTAAACCTTTTGTTAAGGCATTTTTTTTATCTATTAATTCTTACAATATGTTTCTTTTTCAGTTTTTTTAAAGATAATTAATCACACAAAAAGTCTAGTCCGCCTAAAAAAAATTGCGGAAACTATAGTCCAGATGGGCAAAAAGGGGGAGGGGTCGGGCGCTAAAAAAAATTGGGGGGGGGGGCGGTGAGCGAAAAAAATTGTAAAAGGGGGCGGTGAGCCGAAAAAGGTTGAGAACCTATGATTTAGACCAAATTCATATTAGACTATTTGGATATAAAGAATAGCTATTAACTGGCTTAATCTATTCCAATATAAACAGTTCTGTTTAAGCAAGATTTTTTTTTACCGCTTATCCTATTCACAAAACAAAAGATGTCCTGTGTTGAAAATCCCCCCCCCCCCCATTAGCCTACTACCCTACCATATCTTGCCTTTCCCAGAACTGAAGAAATCTTAATTAATTACTTTGTGTAAGGCGAAATGATTACTAACTTTCCAAATAGACAGGCCAACATTTTTTTATTTATTTAAGGAGAAGTAATAACTGTTAAAGCTGTTTATGCTATTTTAGCTTTCATGTTGTTACTATTGTAAGCATTTATATTGATGGAATAATATTAAATGGAGTTAAGAAATTATTTATGTATGACAAAAATAAACTGAAGCTATATCACTATATGTTTGGTAAAATCTATTATATTATGTTGTTATATAACAACACTCCTATACAGATTATTTATCGCATGATCCTTGGTTTGAGTCTTGTCTTGCATTTTGATTTAGTGATGGGGCTCGTAAACCTTGATAGGTAGCTCATCTAGGAGAGGAAAACTCTGATCTCAAACCTCCGCTGCCTCGCGTCTACACCTGTTCATGGAGAGGCTAAGGGAGTAAACCCTAACAGAAAATCAGGAGATGGAGTCCCTAAGGCAGTTTTATAGTGAACGCGCTATCTCTCTGGCAACTCCTGCGACGCAGATGGTCCCATGTTGTATCAGCTCGCTGTTCCCTTGGAACCACCATCATCGTGGAGAGAGAGAGGGCCTGCTGCATGGGCAACAGCTGGCCTTCTTAAGCATCGCCCAGGCCATCGTGGCCTCCTTTTTGACTTCCCTCACCCCAACCTGGAGAGGTCACTCCAGCTTCGCTGCAAGGCGTAGGCACAACACGTGGAGCGGCAGTTTACCGGTTATAAGCCACCGCTCGATTGGCGTAGAGCTAGGCGCCAGGGGTCGCTCCAGACGGTGAGAGAGATAGCAACGTCTCACTGAGCATCTACCGCCCGCCTCAAGCTGGGCAGCCCCCAGCGAATAAGGTGATGTTCCGCCATGGCTTGCCTGCCCCATTGGGTGCATGGGGATCAGAGTGCTCAACTCAACAAGCAAGCCATAAGCCAAGCACCAGGAAAAAAGAACAATCAAGAAGTCTCCAGCACTTCGACTTGCAAGCTGGAACATTCGAACCATGTGCCCTGGAATCTACAATGACCTTCCTTTAACAGAAGATATGAGGAAAACTGCAATCATAGACAAGGAACTCTCCAGACTAAACATCGACATTGGAGATGGTTATTGTAATAACTATCGAGGCATATCACTACTCAGTATTGTGGGAAAGGCCTTTGCAAGAGTGGTACTGGCACGCCTGCAAACTCTGGCACAAAACGTCTACCCAGAATCCCAATGCGGCTTTCGGGCTGGCCGATCAACTATGAATATGGTTTTTTCACTGCGCCAGCTACAAGAAAAATGCCGGGAACAGCAGACGGTCCTCTACATTGCATACATTGACTTGACTAAGGCATTTGAACTAGTTAGCCGCACTGGACTCTTTAGTATACTGAAAAAGATTGGATGTCCGCCCCGGCTACTAAGTATTATTGATGCTTTCCATGACAACATGCACAGCACAGTTCTCTTCGACGGAGCCACATCAGAACCATTCCCAGTGTGTAGCGGGGTTAAACAGGGCTGCGTCCTGGCACCAACACTCTTTGGTATTCTTCTCAGTACTCCTCCGATATGCTTTTGAGAACTGCTCCGAGGGCGTGAACATCCATACTAGGGCCGATGGAAATCTCTATAACATAGCCCGGCTCCGTGCAAAGAGCAAAGTGGAAACCGTATTAATCAGATAATTGCTATTCGCTGATGATGCAGCTCTTGTTTCACATTCAGAGGAAGGAATCCAGAAACTGGTCAGTAGATTCTCGGAGGCATGCAAAGAATTTGGCCTAACAATAAGCCTAAAAAAGACCAATATTATGAGGTAAGGTACAGAATGCCTCCCAGCAATCTCAATTGAGGGAAACACTCTGGATGTTGTCGAGGACTACACATACCTTGGCAGCAACATTTCAAGCTCACTGTTCCTGGAAAAAGAAATACAAACCAGAATCGGCAAGGCAGTATCTTTAATGGCAAGGCTCAACCAAAGAGTATGGGATAATGCTCAACTCACTGATAGGACAAAAATCTCTGTCTACCAGGCTTGTGTGCTAAGCACACTTCTCTATGGAAGCGAGACCTGGGCTACATACGCTAAGCAAATTAAGCAGCTCAATAGCTTTCACCTGCGATGCCTGCGCAGGATACTCCACATCAAATGGCAGGAAAGAGTCACAAATGTGGAGGTTCTCAGGAGAAGCCATATGCTGAGTATAAACTCAATCCTGAGTGAGAGGCGCCTGCGATGGATAGGCCATGTCCACAGGATGGGTGCGGAGCGCATCCCAAGAGCCCTACTGTATGGAGAGCTGGCAGCCGGTACAAGAAAGAGGGGTCGCCCTTGCTTGCGGTTCAAAGACGTTTGCAAGAAAGACTTATTACTGGCACGCATTGAGCCCAACAAGTGGGAGAGCCATGCTGAGGAACGCACCTCCTGGCGGTCAAAGGTGCGCGAAGGCACTCAAGCTGCAAAAGCCACCCTTACAGAAAGAAGCGAAGAGCAACGAGCCAGGAGAAAGGCGAGAAGCAGAGAGAAAGGAGACTGCGCCATCGTCCCTTGAGGATGGAAGGATGCCATATATATTGTTATAGCCCAACAAAGAATTTTATTTTAAAACCTTTGATTGATGACTGTGAAATGTAAATAAAACAGTTGAATGAAAAGTAACAATGGCTTTGCATTATAGATTTATAATTAGAAATCTAAATTATTATTAGAAAATGTACATAACACACAGTTTTACATTAGATATATGGGTTAATAGGTTTTATACCTAATTTATGTACAATAACAAACTGAAACTCACAGTTAGATTATAGATATATTTTCTGCTTTAATAACACTTAAAAAAATACGCGAAAAATACTTGATATTGTTTGATATTGGATTAGTGTTTGTTAACTACGGTCCACAAGTCAATTTTAAATACTGATAACCAGTATTTATACTCAAGACTAAAACCCTAATGGTACGTTACTTTTCTTGCTTTCAACTTAGAAAATTCTTGTATGAGGGCTTTTGAGTATAACTGTCTTGCTATCTCACTTTCAATAGAAATTGTCGCCAGACCCGCAAGTCTCTCCTGACACATTGTACTACGCAGATAGATTTAAAAAAACTTAATTTAAAATTTTGAAAATATTCGTTCAGCACTACCTGCTACGGAAAGTGGCAACGTAAGCAAAATACGAAGGGCTACACAAATGATAAGAAATACATTTTCAAGTTTCTGTTGGTAAATGCAGTTTAGGATTTCTTCACGGTTTGATAATGAGTTATGGAGATGATGAAAAATTGCTTTAAGTTCAGAACACTGTAGTACAGCAGCAATGTCAGATTCATTCAAACCTTCATCTTTTTCAATTGTTAATGTTTTTTCCAAGTTTTTGCACATCGACTTAACCTCTGATGTAGTCTTGTTTTTAATGTTTTTAAACCCTCTCCCCTTCTGCCCCAACCCCTCCCGCCCTCTCTCCCGCCCCCAGCCGCCCTCTCTCCCTCTCCCCCGCCCCCAGCCGCCCTCTCTCACTCTTCCCCGCCCCCAGCCGCCCACTCTCCCTCTCCCCCGCCCCTTCTGCCCTCTCTCCCTCTCCCCCGCCCCCAGCCGCCCTCTCTCACTCTTATCCGCCCCCAGCCGCCCACTCTCCCTCTCCCCCGCCCCCAGCCGCCCTCTCTCCCTCTCCCCCGCCCCCAGCCGCCCTCTCTTCCTCTGCCCCGCCCCCAGCCGCCCTCTCTCCCTCTGCTCCGCACCCAGCCGCCTTCTCTCCCTCTGCCCCGCCCCCAGCCGCCCTCTCTCCCTCTTCCC
The DNA here is from genome assembly GCA_949126835.1 of Anisus vortex. Classification (NCBI taxonomy): domain Eukaryota; kingdom Metazoa; phylum Mollusca; class Gastropoda; family Planorbidae; genus Anisus; species Anisus vortex. The sequence continues at coordinate 44,992,069 of OX421492.1, read as the reverse complement.
CGCCCCCTTCCACCCTCTCTCTCTCTTCCCCGCCCCCTTCCGCCCTCTTTCCCTCTACCCGACAATCCAAAACAAACAAAAAATGACAATACAAATCGGACAAAAATGATAATCAAAAATACAATACAAACAAACTGGCAGCAGAGATGACAATATGAAACAAACAAAAAAAAACCAGCAGAGATGACAATACGAGATAAATAAAGAGAGGACAATACAAACCAAACAGCAGAGAGGACAATACAAACCAAACAGCAAAGATGACGATACAAAACAAACAGCAGAGACGAAAATATGAAGAATTTAACAGTAGAGATGACAATACAAACAAAAACAGCAAAGCTGACAATATGAAATAAACATAAGAGATGACAATATTAAAATTAAGAAACATCAGAGCTGACAATATGAAAAAAACTAACAAACATCATAGATGAAAATATGAAACAAATAAACATTAGACATGATAATATGAAACTAACAAACATCAGCACATGACAACATGAAACAAATAAACTTTAGAGACTATATGAAACTAACAAACAGCAGAGATGACAATGTGAAGTAAAAAAAACTACATCAGAGATGACAATATAAAACTAACAAACAAACATCAGCAATGACCATATGAAACAAACAAACATCAGAGAGGACAAAATGAAACTAACAAACATCAGAGATGACAATATGAATTTAAAAAAATCAGAGATGACAATATGAAACTAACAAACATCAGAGATGACAATATGAAACAAACAAACATCAGACATGACAATATGAAACAAACAAACACCAGACATGACAATATAAAACAAACAAACATTAGAGATGACAATATGAAAACAAAATAACAAACATCAGAGATGACAATATGAAACAAACAAACATCAGAGATGACAATATGAAACAAACAAACATCAGACATGACAATATGAAAAAAACAAACACCAGACATGACAATATAAAACAAACAAACATCAGACATGACAATATGAAAACAAAATAACAAACATCAGAGATGACAATATGAAACAAACAAACATCAGACATGCCAATATTAAACAAACAAACACCAGACATGACAATATAAAACAAACAAACAGCAGAGATGACAATATGGAACTAACAAACATAAGAGATGCCAATGTGAAACTAACAAACGAACATCAGACATGACAATATGAAACTAACAAACATCATAGATGAAAATATGAAACAAATAAACATTAGACATGATAATATGAAACTAACAAACATCAGCACATGACAACATGAAACAAATAAACTTTAGAGACTATATGAAACTAACAAACAGCAGAGATGACAATGTGAAGTAAAAAAAACTACATCAGAGATGACAATATAAAACTAACAAACAAACATCAGCAATGACCATATGAAACAAACAAACATCAGAGAGGACAAAATGAAACTAACAAACATCAGAGATGACAATATGAATTTAAAAAAATCAGAGATGACAATATGAAACTAACAAACATCAGAGATGACAATATGAAACAAACAAACATCAGACATGACAATATGAAACAAACAAACACCAGACATGACAATATAAAACAAACAAACATTAGAGATGACAATATGAAAACAAAATAACAAACATCAGAGATGACAATATGAAACAAACAAACATCAGAGATGACAATATGAAACAAACAAACATCAGACATGACAATATGAAAAAAACAAACACCAGACATGACAATATAAAACAAACAAACATCAGACATGACAATATGAAAACAAAATAACAAACATCAGAGATGACAATATGAAACAAACAAACATCAGACATGCCAATATTAAACAAACAAACACCAGACATGACAATATAAAACAAACAAACAGCAGAGATGACAATATGGAACTAACAAACATAAGAGATGCCAATGTGAAACTAACAAACGAACATCAGACATGACAATATGAAACTAACAAACATCATAGATGAAAATATGAAACAAATAAACATTAGACATGATAATATGAAACTAACAAACATCAGCACATGACAACATGAAACAAATAAACTTTAGAGACTATATGAAACTAACAAACAGCAGAGATGACAATGTGAAGTAAAAAAAACTACATCAGAGATGACAATATAAAACTAACAAACAAACATCAGCAATGACCATATGAAACAAACAAACATCAGAGAGGACAAAATGAAACTAACAAACATCAGAGATGACAATATGAATTTAAAAAAATCAGAGATGACAATATGAAACTAACAAACATCAGAGATGACAATATGAAACAAACAAACATCAGACATGACAATATGAAACAAACAAACACCAGACATGACAATATAAAACAAACAAACATTAGAGATGACAATATGAAAACAAAATAACAAACATCAGAGATGACAATATGAAACAAACAAACATCAGAGATGACAATATGAAACAAACAAACATCAGACATGACAATATGAAAAAAACAAACACCAGACATGACAATATAAAACAAACAAACATCAGACATGACAATATGAAAACAAAATAACAAACATCAGAGATGACAATATGAAACAAACAAACATCAGACATGCCAATACTAAACAAACAAACACCAGACATGACAATATAAAACAAACAAACAGCAGAGATGACAATATGGAACTAACAAACATAAGAGATGCCAATGTGAAACTAACAAACGAACATCAGACATGACAATATGAAACAAACAAACATTAGAGATGACAATATAAAACTAACAAACATCAGAGATGACAATGTGAAACTAACAAACATCAGACATTAGAGATGGCAATATGAAACAAACAAACATTAGAGATAACAAAATGAAACTAACAAACAAACTTCAGACATGACAATATGAAACAAACAAACATTAGAGATGACAATATGAAACTAACAAACATCAGAGATGACAATGTGAAACTAACAAACACCAGACATTAGAGATGACAATATGAAACTAACAAACATCAGAGATGACAATGTGAAACTAACAAACATCAGACATTAGAGATGGCAATATGAAACAAACAAACATTAGAGATGACAATATGAAACTAACAAACAAACATCCGACATGACAATATGAAACAAACAAACATTAGAGATGACAATATGAAACTAACAAACATCAGAGATGACAATGTGAAACTAACAAACATCAGACATTAGAGATGGCAATATGAAACAAACAAACATTTGGGGTGACAATATGAAACTAACAAACAAACATCAGGCATGACAATATGAAACAAACAAACATTAGAGATGACAATATGAAACTAACAAACATCAGAGATGACAATGTGAAACTAACAAACACCAGACATTAGAGATGACAATATGAAACTAACAAACAAACATCAGACATGACAATATGAAACAAACAAACATCAGAGATGACAATATGAAACAAACAGACATTAGAGATGACAATATGAAACTAACAAACATCAGAGATGACAATGTGAAACTAACAAACATCAGACATTAGAGATGACAATATGAAACAAACAAACATTCGAGATGACAAAAGATTGCAATTTATGTATTGAAAAGTCATAACAATGGGTATAACCTCCTGAGTCCCGAGATAAAAGTGAGAGTTAAAATAACTTGATACACATCTTATTGGACTATTAGTAATGTCAAAACACTGAAAAAACACTCAAACAAAAAAAAATTATTTTGACATTAGGATCCAAATCAACAGCAGAGATGACTTTATGAAACTAACAAACTAACAAACAAACATCAGACATGACAAAAAGAAACAAACAAAAATCAGAGATGACAATATGAAAACAAAATAACAAACATCAGAAATGACAATAGGAAACAAACAAACACCAGACATGACAATATTAAGCAAACAAACATCAGACAACATAATATGAAACTAACAAACATCAGACATGACAATAGGAAACTTATAAACATCAGACATTAGAGATGACAATATGAAACTAACAAACAACAGACATGACAATATGAAAATAATAAACATCAGACATTAGAGATGACAATATGAAACTAACAAACATCAGACATGACAATATGAAACTAATAAACATCAGACATTAGAGATGACAATATGAAACTCACAAACAACAGACATGACAATATGAAACTAACAAACATCAGACATTAGAGATGACAATATGAAACTAACAAACATCAGACATGACAATATTAAACAAACAAACATCAGACATGACAATATGAAACTAATAAACATCAGACATCAGAGTTGACAATTTGAAACTAACAAACATTAGAGATGACAATGTGAAACAAACAAACATCACATATGACAATATGAAACAAATAAACAAACACCAGACATGACCAAATGAAACAAACAAACATCAGAGATGACAATTAGAAAACAAAATAGCAAACATCAGAGATGACAATATAAAACAAACAAACATCAGACATGGCAATATTAAACAAACAAACATGAGACATGACAATATGAAACAAACAAACAGCAGACATGACAATATGGAACTAACAAATATAAGAGATGACAATGTGAAACTAAAAAACAAACATCAGTCATGACAATATGAAACAAACAAACATTAGAGATGACAATATGAAACTAACAAACATCAGAGATGACAATGTGAAACTAACAAACATCAGACATTAGAGATGGCAATATGAAACTAACAAACATTGGAGATGACAATATGAAACGAACAAACATTAGAGATGACAATATAAAACTAAACAAACATCCGAGATGACAATGTGAAACTAACAAACATCACACATTAGAGATGACAATATAAAACAAACAAACATCAGACATGACAATATGAAACAAACAAACATTCGAGATGACAAAATATTGCAATTTATGTATTGAAAAGTCATAACAATAAGCATAACCTCCTGAGTTCCGAGATAAAGGTGAGAGTTAAATTAGCTTGATACACATCTTATTGGACTATTAGTGATGTCAAAACACTATGAAAACACTCAAACAAAAAAAATGATTTTGACATTAGGATCCAAATCAACAGCAGAGATGACTTTATGAAACTAACAAACTAACAAACAAACATCAGACATGACAAAATGAAACAAATAAACATCAGAGATGACAAAATGAAAACAAAATAACAAACATCAGAGATGACAATATAAAACAAACAAACATTAGAGATGACAATATGAAAACAAAAAAACAAACATCAGAGATGACAATATGAAACAAACAAACATCAGAGATGACAATATGAAACAAACAAACATCAGACATGACAATATGAAACAAACAAACACCAGACATGACAATATAAAACAAACAAACATCAGACATGACAATATGAAAATAATAAACATCAGACATTAGAGATGACAATATGAAACTAACAAACATCAGACATGACAATATGAAACTAATAAACATCAGACATTAGAGATGACAATATGAAACTCACAAACAACAGACATGACAATATGAAACTAACAAACATCAGACATTAGAGATGACAATATGAAACTAACAAACATCAGACATGACAATATTAAACAAACAAACATCAGACATGACAATATGAAACTAATAAACATCAGACATCAGAGTTGACAATTTGAAACTAACAAACATTAGAGATGACAATGTGAAACAAACAAACATCACATATGACAATATGAAACAAATAAACAAACACCAGACATGACCAAATGAAACAAACAAACATCAGAGATGACAATTAGAAAACAAAATAGCAAACATCAGAGATGACAATATAAAACAAACAAACATCAGACATGGCAATATTAAACAAACAAACATGAGACATGACAATATGAAACAAACAAACAGCAGACATGACAATATGGAACTAACAAATATAAGAGATGACAATGTGAAACTAAAAAACAAACATCAGTCATGACAATATGAAACAAACAAACATTAGAGATGACAATATGAAACTAACAAACATCAGAGATGACAATGTGAAACTAACAAACATCAGACATTAGAGATGGCAATATGAAACTAACAAACATTGGAGATGACAATATGAAACGAACAAACATTAGAGATGACAATATAAAACTAAACAAACATCCGAGATGACAATGTGAAACTAACAAACATCACACATTAGAGATGACAATATAAAACAAACAAACATCAGACATGACAATATGAAACAAACAAACATTCGAGATGACAAAATATTGCAATTTATGTATTGAAAAGTCATAACAATAAGCATAACCTCCTGAGTTCCGAGATAAAGGTGAGAGTTAAATTAGCTTGATACACATCTTATTGGACTATTAGTGATGTCAAAACACTATGAAAACACTCAAACAAAAAAAATGATTTTGACATTAGGATCCAAATCAACAGCAGAGATGACTTTATGAAACTAACAAACTAACAAACAAACATCAGACATGACAAAATGAAACAAATAAACATCAGAGATGACAAAATGAAAACAAAATAACAAACATCAGAGATGACAATATAAAACAAACAAACATTAGAGATGACAATATGAAAACAAAAAAACAAACATCAGAGATGACAATATGAAACAAACAAACATCAGAGATGACAATATGAAACAAACAAACATCAGACATGACAATATGAAACAAACAAACACCAGACATGACAATATAAAACAAACAAACATCAGACATGACAATATGAAAACAAAATAACAAACATCAGAGATGACAATATGAAACAAACAAACATCAGACATGCCAATATTAAACAAACAAACACCAGACATGACAATATAAAACAAACAAACAGCAGAGATGACAATATGGAACTAACAAACATAAGAGATGCCAATGTGAAACTAACAAACAAACATCAGACATGACAATAGGAAACAAACAAACATTAGAGATGACAATATAAAACTAACAAACATCAGAGATGACAATGTGAAACTAACAAACATCAGACATTAGAGATGGCAATATGAAACAAACAAACATTAGAGATGACAATATGAAACTAACAAACAAACATCAGACATGACAATATGAAACAAACAAACATTAGAGATGACAATATGAAACTAACAAACATCAGAGATGACAATGTGAAACTAACAAACACCAGACATTAGAGATGACAATATGAAACTAACAAACATCAGAGATGACAATGTGAAACTAACAAACATCAGACATTAGAGATGGCAATATGAAACAAACAAACATTAGAGATGACAATATGAAACTAACAAACAAACATCAGACATGACAATATGAAACAAACAAACATTAGAGATGACAATATGAAACTAACAAACATCAGAGATGACAATGTGAAACTAACAAACATCAGACATTAGAGATGGCAATATGAAACAAACAAACATTAGAGATGACAATATGAAACTAACAAACAAACATCAGACATGACAATATGAAACAAACAAACATTAGAGATGACAATATGAAACTAACAAACATCAGAGATGACAATGTGAAACTAACAAACACCAGACATTAGAGATGACAATATGAAACTAACAAACAAACATCAGACATGACAATATGAAACAAACAAACATCAGAGATGACAATATGAAACAAACAGACATTAGAGATGACAATATGAAACTAACAAACATCAGAGATGACAATGTGAAACTAACAAACATCAGACATTAGAGATGACAATATGAAACAAACAAACATTCAAGATGACAAAATATTGCAATTTATGTTTTGAAAAGTCATAACGATGGGTATGACCTCCTGAGTCCCGAGATAAAAGTGAGAGTTAAATTAACTTGATACAAATCTTATTGGACTATTAGTGATGTCAAAACACTAAAAAAACACTCAAACAAAAAAAATTGATTTTGACATTAGGATCCAAATCAACAGCAGAGATGACTTTATGAAACTAACAAACTAACAAACAAACATCAGACATGACAAAATGAAACAAACAAACATCAGACATTAGAGATGACAATATGAAACTTACAAACATCAGAGATGACAATGTGAAACAAACAAACATCAGACATTAGAGATGACAATATGAAACTAACAAACATCAGAGATGACAATGTGAAACAAACAAACATCAGAGATGACAATGTGAAACAAACATTAGACATTAGAGATGACAATATGAAACTAACAAACATCAGAGATGACAATGTGAAACAAACAAACATCAGAGATGACAATATGAAACAAACAAACATTCGAGATTACAAAAGATTGCAATTTATGTATTGAAAAGTCATAACAATGGGTATAACCTCCTGAGTCCCGAGATAAAAGTGAGAGTTAAATTAACTTGATACACATCTTATTGGACTATTAGTGATGTCAAAACACTAAAAAAAACCACTCAAACAAACAAAATTGATTTTGACATTAGGATCCAAATCAACAGCAGAGATGACTTTATGAAACTAACAAACTAACAAACAAACATCAGACATGACAAAATGAAACAAACAAACATCAGACATTAGAGATGACAATATGAAACTAACAAACATCAGAGATGACAATGTGAAACAAACAAACATCAGTGTAGCGTAAATGTGAATGTAGTAATTGGTGCGCAAGAGACTGCACATTGTGAATGCAATATTGATGACGTCAGTTGTTTTGTGGGTACACATGTTTTGGTTATGAGAGATAGCAACGGGGTTAGTATAGGCTAGTAGTTTGTTGAGGCTGGTTGTATTGATATAGAAGACGGTCTTAATAGTTAATTGTGTGGCTGTTAGAATTACTGTTATATACATCGCATCCTGGTATATTAGTTGGTAATTAAAGTTTGATTATTGTTTACTACATTGAGAGTTATTATCTGATGTTATTGTTACGTACCCTGAGTAAGAGAGCTAGCCGTGGTGAGATAGAAGAATACCTCTATGTGATGTTCATCAATTAAATAGAGAAGACAAAACGTAACATATTTGGCAGCCCAACGTGAAATACAGCCTAACGTGAAATACAGCCTAACGTGAAATACAGGCTAACGTGAAATACAGCCTAACGTGAAATACAGCCTAACGTGAAATACAGTCGACGTGAAAAGAAGGTGGTCTAACATAGATTGTCAGCTTAACGTGAAAGTACAGCCCAGCGGGAAAGGAAGGTCGTCCAACGTATACTGACAGCCCAGCGAGGAAAGTACATAACAAAGAAAAGACTACACAAAATCAGCTGTACCGAACAAATCGATAGTTGAAGGGTACATAGAGGACTAGCGTAACGGTTTCTGTTTACAAGTAAAGGTGACCTTGTGAAGTCAGAAGAGAACTGAATTGCCTGAGCTTACACTATTGCGGTTACTGTGGCCATTCTATACCGAAGGAGCATCACTGGACCTGTTCACTCCAGACGTGCTGTATATTGGGGAAAAGAGGTGGACAGGAGTTTGATAAGATAAGTCTGGTGTTTATGTTTATGTTGTATTTCAGTGTGTCTAGATTTATTTTCTAAATCATTGACACATTAGTAACCTGTAGATTTGCCTGTGGTTTGTGTTAGTGAAGGATCCTAACAGCGTATAATTGTAGGTGAGAAAAAAGCCTTCGTTAACATAAAGCACATGTAGATATTTGTTTAGTAGTTTTGTTTAGTTTGTATTGTGTCATATCGGTGTTTGAGTGTTGGTCATTGTAACATATAGGCCTACTGTACTCTATCGTTGAATTCTTCTATCTGTAGTGTCATACTTATGTTATTATATTGTGTATCTTATTATTATTATTTATTATATTATTGTATTTGTGTGTATTTGGATTAGGGAAAATTTTTGGTTGAAATGGAATGCATTTCAAATGAGTTCTATTTAGAATTGGTAAAGGCAGGGGAGAAATGTGGTTATATAGGAAGAGAATTAGATGATTGGGTCGAGAAAAAATGGAGGGACTATGTGCACAACAAAAATGAAGAAAGGGAATTTGAGGAAAAAGCTAAAGAGAAAGAAAGGGCAGAAAAAGAGAAAGAAAGGGAACTTAAATTGCAGTTGGAAATACTGAATAGACAGGCCGAGATAAACATGAATGTTGGCATTGTATCTGCGCCGCTAGTAGTGGGAGGTAGGAGAGAAGATAGGGGGTTGTTAAATGCAATGGCCAGGTTTACGATGCAGACATACAATGAAAAAGTGTGTGATATAGACACCTATATAAGGAAATTTGAGAGGGAAATGGAGTTAAATAGGTTTCCGGAGGACCATTGGTCGGGGTTGTTGGGAAGAGGTTTCTCATCGGAAATCCCTTCGAAAATTTGCTTAGAACAAAAATAGTACATACATGCTAAGACACAACTGCTTATTCATTACGGCAGTACAGAGGCCAATTATAGAAAAAAATTCTTTAAAATTGTATTAAATCAATCAAGTGATCCCAGGGATTATTTTGACATGTTGGAAAATGCTTTAGACAAATGGTTGCAATGCGCAAAAGTAAACAATACAGTTGAGGATTTAAAGAGGTTTTTTTTATCATGGATAGGGCTATTCACACACTGGACACTGGGTTAAAGGCATTCATACAAGAAAGAGTACCTAAAACTATTGATGAATCGGTGAAATTGATTAGGAATTATAAGTTGGCTCACCCAAATGCACCAGTTTCAAATAAAGATATTAGCCAGGAGATAGTGTGTTTCAGCAGGTATAATAATAATCAGCCCATGAGAAGAGTTAGGAGTAAATCATTGGATGGTAGGAAGGGTTTTCAGTGTTTTATATGTGGAAAAGAAAATTATTTGGCTAGGAACTGTAGAGATAGGACTCAAAGAAAAACATATTGTTACATATGTAAGTCACATTACCATAATGATAGAGAGTGTAAACAAAATAATGGTAGCGTGGGGAATAAAGGCAGTAACTATTTTGGGAATGATAAAGATAGGAAAGATCATAGGAAATGTAAAGAGAACAGAAATGGTAATGATCATTGTAATGCTATTGTGTCAGGGAAACAGGGTCTTCAATTGTATCCTGGATATGTAAATAATATGCCTGTGCATACTTTGAGAGACAGTGGTAGTTCTATTCTATGTGTAAAATCAGAATTTGTGAGGGCAGATCAATATACAGGGGACTTTGGGAAATGCCAATCTTTTGATGGGAGATACATAAATTTACCAAAAGCATATGTGGATATAGACACACCATTTTTGAAGGGAAAGGTATTGACATATGTTGTTGAAAGAGCACCAATAGATTTAATTGTAGGAAATGTAGAGGGAGTTAAGTGTTGTTCAGATGAAGAAATAGAAAAATGGAAAGAAGAAAATTGCACAGGAATACATAGGAGTAGTGAAAAGGAATGCCATAGTAATATGATTGTCAGTCATGAGTTGGTTAGTGATAATAGTGTAGCTATAGAACAATGTGAACATATTACTGATAGCAATGAAATGGACCAGGGAGATAGAGAAGTAGAAAACATAAAGGAAAGTGAAAATAACATAAATAATAATGTTATTGAAGGAGATATCAATAGTTTACAAATAGATAAAATGACATTAGCTAGAGAACAAAGGGAAGATCCTGAGTTAGAGGGATTATTTAAAGCAGCAATGAAAACAAATAAATCAGGGGGCAAAGCTCATTTCATAATAGACAAAGAAACTAATATATTGATCAGAATAGCACATGATGAAGGGAAAGATTTAAAACAGGTGGTAATTCCAATGAAATATAGAGGCATGATTTTGGATTTAGCTCATTCCATTCCTTTGGCGGGACATATGGGAATATCTAAAACTAAAAATAGAATTTTAATGTACAAGTTTTGGCCTAACTTAGCATATGATGTTAGAGAAAAAATAAAGAAATGTAAAGTGTGTCAATTAAAAGAATCAAAAGGTAATACTACTAAGGCTCCGTTACAGGTTGGTGTAGCTGCTCAAAGACCCTTTGCCAAGGTAGCCATTGATTTAGTGGGTCCATTACCTATTATGTCGGCTAGAGGTCATAGATATATTCTCACAATGGTGGATATTTGTTCTAGATGGGTTGAGGCTATTCCACTTAAAAGAATAGAGGCTAAAGATATAACACAGTGTTTGTATCTTATATTTACTAGAATTGGTTTCCCAAATGAAGTTATTTCAGATAGGGGTACACAGTTTACATCAAGTTTAACAAAGGAATTTTTGGAAATGTTTGGGGTAAAACAAAAATTCACTACACCATATCACCCTCAGTGTAATGGGATGTGCGAGAGGTTTAATACAACTTTGAAAGAATCTTTGTCAAAAATATCAAACGATAAACCAAAGGATTGGGATTTGGTTATTCCATCCATTTTATTTGCTTATAGGGAAACCAAACATGAAAGTACAGGGTTTTCACCTTTTCAATTGGTTTATGGTGCCAATCCTAGAGGACCCATGGCGATTTTTAAAGATTTAGTGGATAGTGGTGAAAAGGGAAATGATAAATCTGCTTATGAAATGGTGATAGAAACCAGAGAAAATATCATAAAATCTTGTGAAATAGCTAATACAAACACAGAAAAGAAACACATGATGTGTTATGATATAATTAATAAAAATAGAAAATTGAGAGTATTAAAACCTGATGACTTGGTGTTAGTTTTGTTGCCCAGTAAAGAAAACAAGTTTTTTACACAGTGGTTGGGACCATATAAGGTTACTAGACAAATTAATGATGTAGATTATGAGGTGTTGGTTAAGGATAAACTAAAAGTATTGCACATTGATTTGCTAAAAAAATATTTTGAGGAACCTTTACAGATTGTTAGTGGACAGGATACTAATGGTAGATTGTGCTGTGGTATATTGGTTGAAAATGGGGAGGAAGAGGATACCAAAGTGATACAAACAGTAAATGGAAGGGTTGATAGGTGGAGTTTGATTTTACAGGACTATAACTTTACTGTGCAAACGATACCTGGGAAGCAGAATATAGTGGCTGACTGTCTTTCTAGATGTACATAGTTATATTTACAGTGGTATTGGTGTTTATTGTATGTTTTAACATTTACACCAGATTTCTTTTTCGCGTTACGCGTTTAGTGTATTAAAATGTTTGTTCAGTTACTATAATGGATTACATTTTGTGTTTTTCCATTGCTTGGTAACATAAAATTGCTGGTAATTCTATTAAGCCTTTGGATGAGACAGTTTCTAGGATTTTAAATATACAGATACCTAAAACTAAAAAGGAAGTTAGGAGTTTATTAGGTTTATGTAATTTTTACAGAAAGTTTATTTCAAATTTTGCTAACATAACTGATCCATTGACAAAATTAATAAAAAAGGGAGAACCTAACAAAATCAAATGGTCAGAAGAATGCAATAGGGCACTGGAATTAATTCAGAAGGTGTTTTCAAATAAACCGATTCTTAGAATTCCTGATGTGAACAAACCTTTTGTATTGTGCACTGATGCATCAAATACTGCAGTTGCGGGATGTTTGGCACAGGAGTATAATGGTATTTTACACCCTGTACAATATATTAGCAGGAAACTTAGAAAAGGGGAACTTAGGTATGCTACGGTGGAGAAAGAGGGACTTGCAATTGTTTGGAGCATAATTAAATTTGATAGATATTTATTGGGGGTACATTTTACACTGTGTACTGATCATGCTCCTTTAGCATTTATTACTTCAAAGAAATTAAAGAATGGAAGGGTTGATAGGTGGAGTTTGATTTTACAGGACTATAACTTTACTGTGCAAACGATACCTGGGAAGCAGAATATAGTGGCTGACTGTCTTTCTAGATGTACATAGTTATATTTACAGTGGTATTGGTGTTTATTGTATGTTTTAACATTTACACCAGATTTCTTTTTCGCGTTACGCGTTTAGTGTATTAAAATGTTTGTTCAGTTACTATAATGGATTACATTTTGTGTTTTTCCATAGCTTGGTCTGTGAGAGGACGGGTTCGGATGATCCGGAAGTGTCTTCAGTTGTTGCTTACTATGGGTCGTTTGTCCTAAAACACCTATAAAAAAACTGCTTAATACTGGAAAGCGTATCTTCAAGCCATTCTGCTACGTCATCACCGTACGTTATTCGTTTGGGATTTGAATCGTGATGTCAAAGGACTGATTCTCACTAAGGGATTGAAACTATATAACTATACATTCAGGTGAAATGACATGGCTTATGGATGTGTGTTATTCATATTACAATATGAGTTAATGTACAATGGAACTACAGGTTTATGAACTATAAGACAATTATAACTAAGTGGTACAGAAGAAATGGAACTGAATGGCGTTTTTTTTAATAAACTGGAATAGGACTGGATTCACTTGTACTTGACAAATTGACAAGGTTGATTAGTGTTGTGATTTTTCAAACAACGTCATCATAACAGACTCGCTATAACGAACATTGTTGTTAATTGGATTAATTAAGCTTGTTATTTAATATAATAATTGGTTGATATTGATGTTAAATGATTTTGAGTATGAATCTTGATTATATATATATTTGATTATATATGTGGTAGAGTGGGTAGTATTTTGTGTATGAAATACAGGAAATTGTATATAATAGAAATATGAAAAAAAATTGTAAACAATTTTTTTAGGGGGTGAAGGGGGTAATGTAGCGTAAATGTGAATGTAGTAATTGGTGCGCAAGAGACTGCACATTGTGAATGCAATATTGATGACGTCAGTTGTTTTGTGGGTACACATGTTTTGGTTATGAGAGATAACAACGGGGTTAGTATAGGCTAGTAGTTTGTTGAGGCTGGTTGTATTGATATAGAAGACGGTCTTAATAGTTAATTGTGTGGCTGTTAGAATTACTGTTATATACATCGCATCCTGGTATATTAGTTGGTAATTAAAGTTTGATTATTGTTTACTACATTGAGAGTTATTATCTGATGTTATTGTTACGTACTCTGAGTAAGAGAGCTAGCCGTGGTGAGATAGAAGAATACCTCTATGTGATGTTCATCAATTAAATAGAGAAGACAAAACGTAACAATCAGAGATGACAATGTGAAACAATCAAACATTAGACATTAGAGATGACAATATGAAACTAACAAACATCAGAGATGACAATGTGAAACAAACAAACATCAGAGATGACAATATGAAACAAACGAACATTCGAGATTACAAAAGATTGCAATTTATGTATTGAAAAGTCATAACGATGGGTATAACCTACTGAGTCCCGAGATAAAAGTGAGAGTTAAATTAACTTGATACACATCTTATTGGACTATTAGTGATGTCAAAACACTAAAAAAACACTCAAACAAAAAAAATTTATTTTGACATCAGGATCCAAATCGTTTTTTGCCATAAGTAATTAAAAAGAAAATACTTTTCTGCAAATTAAAATAATTATAATAAAAAAAAATATTCATTTTTTTTTTTTTTTTGAAAGATGTTGATGTTTACGTAGACTATAACTATAAAAAATATCTATTCAGTTTGATTTGATAGGGCATATAAATCAAAAGTGATATAAGTTTAAAAGTGTAAATTTGGTTTGAAATATATTCATATCAACGTTAACGAATGTCAATTCAGTTTGTTGCTTTCAAATATAGACCAATCAAAGTTATAAGAAATGTCCATTTAGTTTGATTTAATAGGAAATAGTTTGTAGCAGTTCCTGTTGGCTACCAAGCACAAAAAAACTTTACAAGTGGAGCAACGCACCCTGCATTTAGCTGAGCAACCTTCTCTTCGGCATCTCGAAAATGAATTATGATTAGAATCTGGAATTTCAGGAAGATGGGCTGCTTCATTATATCGAAGTCTTGTACTGGGCACAGGGACTCTTTTTTTTCTCTCATTGTTTCATTACCGACTTCATCAGATGTGCCGGTAAGGCTTCTATCCAGTTTTTCATTCGATTCCAGGTCAATCAGAGATTTAGTAACATACATTTTGAAATCAAAAGATTTCTAGTTTTTCATTTGGCCAAGTTGTTCCATATCTTCTTGGTACTGGAACCAAGCATTCACAGTTGCGAGGTCCATCATATGGAAAAGAACTCTGATGGTCCGTTTGGAAGTTCTGGCTCTGGTAGGGTAAAAGCTAAGAAGTCGGTCACATAAATCGACGCCTCCCATGCTTGATTAAAAATGGCCTCTCTACCTCTGTGCTTTTTCCCTTTTTCGACCATCGCAAACACTTGTCAGTTGGAGCAGCACCTTCAGCAGTGGACACCAAATGAACTGACTTATTGTCCATCCATCTGACAAGGGCCACAGAAATGTTGTTTTCCACATATTGAGCATAAGCTCCTCCCCCTTGTTTGTTTAACACTTTATCAGTTGGGAGTTTCCTTTTCAAGTCTTTTGGGATTCTATGTATCATTATGGTTCCTGTTGCTCTAAAGTTTTTTTCATTTAAAGTGTTTAGAAGAGGTATTGTAGTAAAATACCTGTCAAAGTACAGCGCATGTGGCGGGTTTAAAACTTCAATTAATTTCAAAACTGCCTGACCACCAAGTTCTAAGCCAGAATTGTCTTGTTTATAATCTAAGCTTACTTTATCAGTAAAAGCCAGCAAATATAAGCTAAAATGCAATAATTACAAGTAAGCATGATCTCCCCTGCATATATTATTATAAAAAAAAATTATTATAAAAAAATAGTAAATTTTTGTTCAGATTTATTTATTTGCAAATAAAAGGGGACTCAAAATACTGCGATTGCAGTTCCGTAAGTCTAGCTTCGGGAACCGGTTGTTTACCTATTTCACCAGTTTTGAAGTTCATTAATACAGAAGTTTCATTATTATTATGGAGCGTTATACCATGGGATGGGTTGGTCAGCACAATGCTTAACGCCCTACCAGACTTTGAAGCTCACTTCACTGGAGTGATCGAATCGAGACTAATCTCTTAGGATTCGGAGGACAAACACACTTGTACTACGTAGCCCAGCTAAATCACCGTATAGGTTCGGTGCAAATCGTTGACCGTTCCCATCCACTCTTTCCTCCTGCAAGGCTGGGCAGTCTAAAAGCAAATGCTCGACCGTCTCTTCTGCTTCAAAGCAATGTCGACACCGCGAATCGAAATTGGGCCTAAATCGTCCGAAATAGGCACCAATAGGACAGTGTCTAGTCCGGAACTGGGCAATGGCTACCTGTTCTCTCCTGCAGAGTTTCCACCACGGATCAGCTCAATTTGGCCGTTTTAGTTGCTGCCACACGCCTCGACCTTTGTCAGACTCGTCCCAATTCTTCCACCATTGTCTTGACTCCCACTCACGTATTGATCTGCGGGCACTCTCGAAGGTGGACGGACCCTCCGGAGTGGGTACCAGGAATCCCTTCTTGGCCAAGGCATCCACTATCTCATTACCAGCGACTCCTGCATGATCTGCAATCCACTGCGAAATGACCTTCACCTCGTACCTGAGGATCAGGTCAAAAATAGCAGCCAACAGTCGGACAAGCAGATCGGGCCATGACCCCAAGCCGTCGATGGCTTGGAGTACTAAAAGCGCATCATTGAAGATTACCACATCAGCACGAGCAGCTGGTGTTTCTTCAAACGTTTTCCCAATTGCCTCTACGGCAATTCTGATGGCTTCCATCAAAGATGCAGATTTTCCCGCAAGGCCCACTTAGCTCAACCCGCTTTTCTACTGCCTTCGGTTACGACACAAAAGCACCATACCCAGAACGCGCCTCGGTCCCACTGGTCGCGCTCCCATCAGTGTATGCCTCGACGAATCCTGAGTATGCCCGTACCGTCCTTAGAGCAGCTGCGCGCCTCTCAGTTAGGCAAGCGCCGTGTCCGACTGGTTCTATCAGGTTCGCCTGTATCTCTGGTAGGTTGAAAGATAGGTGAGGAGGAGGTTCCAGTCCCGTCCGCAGGGGCATGCGGTCGACCGAGATCCAATCTCTGCGCTGACTTCAAATGCAATTGTCCACTTTGTGGGTACATTGGCATTTTTTTATAAATTTAACTGCAAACTGTTGATATATATATACATATATATATGTATTTTTCTTTCATTAAGCAGTTGTCCACTATGTTGATACATTGGTATTTTTCATACTTTAAACTGCAATTGTCCACTATGTTGATACATTGGTCTTTTTCATACTTTAAAATGCTATTGTCCACTATGTTGATATATTGGTATTTTTCATACTTTAAACTGCAATTGTTCACTATGTTGATATATTGGTATTTTTCATACTTTAAACTGCAATTATCCACTATGTTGATACATTGGCTCTTTTCATTCATTAAACTACAATCTTCCACTATGTTGATATATATATATGTTGGTATTTTTCATACATTAAACTGCAATTGTCCACTATTTTGATATATATATATTGATACTTTTTATACATTCTTCTTCTTCCTTTTACTGTGTAGACGCCCCTTAAGACCGAGAAAAGAGTCCACAATTTAACTACAGATAACATTTTAAAACATTACAAACAAAAATTACAAACAAATGACAGAGTTTTACTCTAGGTATTTAGTCTAGCCCTTCAGTGAAGATTTGAAAGCTGGCACAGAAGGGGCAGTGATGGAGGCCTGATCTGGTGTTTTCCACTGGAAGCCACCACGATAATGATCCTTAGGGGAACCGCAGTGAACGGTCGCTGGCCTGCGGAATCCTTCCCTTTTACATGGCACGCCACGCCTTTGGCGTGCCGTGGGGTGGCTGGATCCCGGACAGAGTTTTTGATAACTCACTTCTATTGCGTTACGCCCCGGCTTTAGAGCTGCGGCTCGTCCGGGTTTTGAAACTTTTTACAAGGTGTTTTCCACATTAAACAGCAATTGTCCACTGTGTTGATACGTTTGCATTTTTCATACATTATAATGCAATTGTTCACTATGTTAATATATTGATCTTTTTCATACATTAAAATGCAATTGTTCACTATGTTAATATATTGATCTTTTTCATACATTGAAATGCAATTGTTCACTATGTTAATATATTGTCTTTTTCATACATTGAAATGCAATTGTTCACTATGTTAATATATTGTATTTTTCTTCAATTGTCCAAAATCTTAATGTAGACTTAAAAGATGGTGTAAAATATAAATATTTCTTACATTATGTGCAACAAATTTGTAAATATAACTTGTATCCTCAATATTTTATTTTTGTTTATTTTTAACAATGTTTATATGTTGTAGATTGTTGTTTGTTTTGTTGTATTAGTTATTTTTAACAATGGTTATATGTTGTAGATTACTGTTTGTTTTGTTGTATTCGTTATTTTTAACAATGTTTATATGTTGTAGATTGCTGTTTGTTTTGTTGTATTAGTTATTTTTAACATTGTTTATATGTTGTAGATTGCTGTTTGTTTTGTTGTATTAGTTATTTTTAACAATGTTTATATGTTGTAGATTGCTGTTTGTTTTATATCTTCTGTATGGGACCCATCAACTAAAGAAACATTTAAATACTAGAACAAATTCAGGGAAAATATGCAAGTGAATATTCACAACTGTCAACTGTATGGATAACACTGATAATTGAATCACTGAATGTAAACATACTAGTGGGAAGAAGAACAACGTAGTAATAATAGGCTTGTATAGTAGGCCTATAGCAAGCATAAAATTCTTACACAAATATTACAATCTATTAGGCCTACAATACTCAGACTTAGGGATAACAAAAATTTTTATTTTTCATATACAAACTCAACTCTGGTGGCATCTGACATGGAAAGGACTTTCTGAAAAAAAAAACAACCATCAACTTATAAGAGAAATTATAGAACGTACATTTTTTACTGTAATCTTTGTACAATTAAACACTTAGTATAAATAAATCGTCAAAAACATTACTCTTGTGTTATATAGTGTTTTTTAGAACGTAACAGTTTATATTGTTAGTAATGTTAGCGTCTAAAAATAGTTTTACAAAAGGTTTTTTACCTTTTAGGCTGTAGATGATGATTAGTGTATTCTTAAGGACGAGGTCTGTGAAACACTGTTCAAAAGTCAGACTGAGATTGCTCCCTTAGAATAGGGTTTAAGATAAGCCGTAGCAACCAGACATGTTATGAAGCCTAAGGGAAAAGAAGTCATTTCCGCAGCCTCTGGCCCATGCTAACTTATGAGACGGTTGCATGTTATGTCAACTTTCTCCATCCGCCCAGTAGTTTGATTTTGGATAAACTTGACCCTAGCTAGTCATTGGAGCCTGCCTCGTATTCCAAATGCCACGGAGATGCCCCCTTCTAAGGCGAACACATCTTCTCAAAGTTTGTCTTTGAACTCAGACATAAACTACTTATATATAGTCTATATATATGTATACTTATATATATATATACTTAGACATATACTACAGTATACTTTTTCCAGACGTCACACCACGCCCCAGCCTCATGTACCACCACGGGACAAGTCATTTTAACTTTAGGCCCCGCGTTCAACCTAGTTAGCTAGCACTCCGTCACCCGCAGAGATTGGTGTGGTTGCCTACGGCGATTGCAGTCTAACTCTGGGAACCGGAACACCAGCTTTGAGGTTCATTAGTGCAGAAGTTTCATTATTTATTATCAGTTTCTATGGCGCGTTATACCATGGGAATCCTACCAGAACTGTGTACCCGACATAGAATCTAGATGTCATCAACCCAAAAATAAAATTTTTACATTGTTTTACAATTACAGAAAAAAGCTTATAAGTTATGATGAGTACAACTGAACTAATATATTTATTATAATGTACAGTTTACAGAATATTTATTTTGAGTCCTTTTGTTTAAAAAAAAAATATTGTAAGCTTATATTAAAATATAAACAAACATTTACTGTTTTTAATAATAAAATTTTTATTATTATAATATTTATGTAAATATGATTAGATCTACTTTATTAGTATAAACCCTCAAATATAAGTATAAGCTAAAAATGCAATAATTACAAATAAGATTCGAAATACCTCCCATGTAATGTTTATGTAATAATGAAAGATCATGGACTGAAGAGACCAGTGAGATTTTTATTTTCAAATGAAAACCACAAATAAAAAAATCAAATAATTGACAATGTACCGGATACGGATTAAACTATTTTTAAACATTTAAAATGTGTAAATGAGTAATCATAAAAGCGTGCAAAGAACTATTAGTATTATTTAAATTTGCTCTATACTCTGTTGATTTTTTAAATAATAAGCCTATATTTTCACATCCTTCAGAATAATTCTATCTTGTGTGATGGAATTTTTAAAAATTGTATTCCCATTATTTATTGTGGATTTGTTTGCTATTAGAATTTCAGCGTTTTCAAAAATGTAAATTACACTATTTTGCCTACCCCCCTAGCTATCAACAGCACGCACCCACCCGAAGAGCTTCCCAGTACAACATCCCCTACTAACATATGTTAGCTGGGATGGTGTCTACACTACAGGGGAGTAGAATTATCCCAAGAGGAAACCTATACACCAGAGATTTCACATTATATATAGGCCATGGCATAGGCCTACCCTTAACCCATAGAAATAGGGGACTTAAGACAGTGCCTTGTAAAACTCCTTAGTTTAGTTATTGGTGATGATTAAAAGCCAATAATTATTACAGTTTGTTTTCTGAAGGAGATGGGGTTACATTCGCTAGTTTCCAATCTTTGGGCACTTTGCCCTGCAGAGGCCTGAAAAAGTATTTTAAAGATTGGCAATAGTTCATTATTTAGTTATGTTTAAACTGTTCCAGTCCCCGCCCTGGTGGAAACCCCAGGGGACGTCCATTAATTACGTCAACAATTTTTAGGCGATTTTTACCTCTTCCCTTCCCTTGTCAACAACTGTCAAACTTTCAGAGACCCCCCCCTATATAATTACGTCAACAATTGGTTACCCCCCCCCCCCAAAAAAAAAACAACAAAAAAAAAAACAACAAGTAACACAATTTTAGACGCTTGCTTTTATGTTTAAAATAGATTTAAAACGGAAAGGTCTATACTATAGGCTAATTAAGTGTAATCCATTTAGAAGTTGTTTAAAAGGATTTCTAATATACTAAAATTCTCTTTTGGTTACTATTGTTCTTTTCATATACATATTTAATCATGTCTAATTCTACGTTTCACTAAAATAGCTTTTGGTACAATGTTAATTGTCAAATAGTTTAGGGGGAAATTGTGCACCAGTTGTAAATTAGCCTCCTATTTTAACTAGGGATGTTAACCGAAAACCGGTATACCGGATTCCGGTTTTAAAACTGAAAACCGGTTTTGATTTTCAAAATCGGATTTCGGTTTCTTGGTTGGGAGGTAGACATCTAGGCCTAATCCTTATTTAAAGTAGCACAGCCTTATTTTTTTGGGGGGGTTTTTCTATTTTTCATAAAAAGGCTTAATGTTGGATTCACACAAAACAATTCTTGAAATGCCTTGCTAACACTATTTAGTCTTAGACTAGACACTAACTATGGATTGCGATAAAAACAACATCAAACCAAATGTTAAGTTATAGTTACAATCCTTTGTGTCAGAAAATTTTGAAAAAAACTTCTTTAACGATGGCTCGTTGTAAACTATGTTCCCAACAGATAAGCAGGAGCGGTGGCAGTACCCAGGATTGTGTACGCATCTGCGTACTAAGCATCCTGGATTAACATCGTAATCCTTTGCATATGCTTTTTAATATCATGGTCAACGAAAGTCGCAAATTTGATTATTACTACCGGTTTTAATCAATTAGCCCAGATTTTTGTTTAGTTCTAAAGAATTTTATGGTAAAGTGTGCTAAATCATATTGAATAAAAAAATGAACCTCTTGAATGCCCTGCAAACACTAATTAAATTTGAATTTTTTTTCAAATATAGGCCTACCTACAAAACTTCGCACATTTGGCTTTTCCGGCATGTAACTTGTGACATTGCGTGGGAAGGGGGGGTGGAGAGGGGTTGAGAAACCGAAATCTGGTTTTATACCGGTTTTATAGAACCGAAAACCGTTTTGAAGAAATACCAGTTTTAGCAAATCTAATTTTAACCATTAGTTCACTATTCCTTCTTACATTATTGTCCACACACACATTATATACACACGGTAGTTGCCTTCCCTGTCCCCCTGCTTTGCACTATCTGCCACCCACTCCTTGCAATACTGGCGACGCCACTGATACTAATACATTTTTATCTCATTAAATTTTTCCAGAAAATTAGAAATGAAAACGTAACAAGAAAACCATAAAAACGAAGTTTTTATTATACTCCCTTGATTTGCAAACTAAGTTTACCATCATGTAATTAAATAATTGATTGACTACTGCAAATGAAAGGTACAGAAAAATATCTGTGTCCCAAATCTCAAAAATATCTCCTTACTCCGTATGAATTGTTCTAAAAATAATCTTAGCGCATAATTTTTTTTTCTAGCTTTGCGCCGAAAAACTATAAAAAGTTGCACAGGCATTTTTAAAGAAAAACCAAAAATTTTCGTATACTTTCCTATTAAGAAATAAATATTGTCATAAGTGTAGTATTATTAAATTGTTTTAACTGAAAATTTGATAGGATGTATTGTTAGTTGGGGCAAGTCTGCTGTCCAAATTTCAGCTCGATCGAACCACGAAAAGTGGTCGAAATATCAAAGCCAATTTTTGCACCATTGCAGACAGACAGAAAATGCAACTTAAAATAAAGGGAATAACAAGAAAACCATAAAAACGAAGTTTTTATTATACTCCCTTTATTTGCAAACTAATTTTATTATACTGTTTACGGGAAGAAAGAGCGGAAGAATGCTGACTGGTACGAGGCCCATTGGGAGGAAATGGAACCCGTAACAGAGGCTAAGAGGAAAGCCCTTCTGGCCTACAAGGCTAAGCCTAGCCCAAGTACACTACAAGCTCTACGGACTGCCAGGAGCAAAGCCCAGCAGACTGCCCGTCATTGTGCCAACACCTACTGGCTGAATATCTGTGACAGCATTCAGACAGCTGCCGATACAGGCAACGCAAGAGGGATGTACGAGGGCATCAAGAAGGCAATAGGTTCAACCCCCTTTAAGACAGCCCCCCTCAAGTGCAAAACTGGCGAGGTTATCACCGATCCGGAAAGGCAGATGCAGAGGTGGGTAGAGCATTACCTTGAACTGTACGCAACGCAGAACACTGTGATAGACTCCGCTCTCAGAGCGATATCAGACCTGCCGGTCATGGAGGAGCTTGACACTCCACCCACTTTGGATGAGCTCAGCAAGGCCATCGACCGTCTCGCCTGTGGTAAAGCACCTGGGAGCGACGGAATCCCACCAGAAGTACTAAAGTGCGGGAAACCAGCCCTGCTACAGCAACTTCACAACCTCCTATGCCTTTGCTGGGAACAGGGTTACATTCCACAAGATATGAGAGACGCTAACATCATCACTTTGTACAAAAACAAAGGTGACAGGAGCGACTGTAACAACTATCGGGGCATCTCCCTCCTCAGTATCGTTGGTAAAGCGTACGCCCGCGTCATCCTTAACCGCCTGCAGACCCTCGCTTCACGCATCTACCCAGAGTCACAGTGTGGCTTCAAGGCAGGTCGATCAACGGTTGACATGATCTTCTCACTACGCCAGCTCCAGGAGAAGTGTCAGGAACAGCAGATGCTATTCTATATAGCCTTCATCGACCTCACAAAGGCATTTGATCTGGTCAGCCGAGGCGGACTATTCAGCTTGTTGCAGAAGATCGGTTGTCCCCACACCTGCTTGCGGTGGTCAGGTCCTTCCATGACAACATGCACAACACTGTCTGCTACAATGGCGCAACCTCCAAGGAATTCCCAGTCAGCAGCGGAGTAAAGCAGGGCTGCATCCTCGCGCCTACACTCTTCGGCATCTTTTTCTCCATGCTCCTCCAACACGCCTTCAAGGACTGCAGCGAGGGTGTTTTCATTCACACCAGGTCTGATGGCAAGCTCTACAACATAGCGCGCCTTCGTGCCAAGACCAAAGACACAAAGGTCCTCATTCGCGAGATGCTCTTCGCTGATGATGCAGCCTTGACATCACACACCGAAGACGGACTCCAGCAGCTCGTCACTTG
Source organism: Anisus vortex (assembly GCA_949126835.1). NCBI lineage: Eukaryota > Metazoa > Mollusca > Gastropoda > Planorbidae > Anisus > Anisus vortex. Next base: position 44,967,039 of record OX421492.1, on the reverse strand, counting down.
CTTCTCCCATGCATGCAAGGAGTTCGGCCTGACTGTAAGCCTGAAAAAGACAAACGTCATGGCTCAGGGCACGGAGACCCCTCCAAACATTGTCATCGATGGACACACCTTGGAGGTTGTCGAGAACTTCACCTACTTCGGGTTCATTATCTCGAGTTCACAGTCCATCGACTTGGAGATCAACAGCAGGAGCGCCAGGGCAAACACAGTCATGGCCCAACTAAAACAGCGAGTGTGGGACAACTCCAGCCTCACCGAGAGGACCAGACTGCGCGTCTACCATGCCTGCGTACTCAGCACTCTCCTGTATGGCTGTGAGTCATGGACCTCCTACGCGAGGCACGAGAAGAAACTCAACAGCTTCCATATGAGGTGCTTACGGAGAATACTGCAGATCAAGTGGCAGGATAGGGTCTCCAACACAGAGGTGCTGGAGAGAGCCAATATGAACAGCCTTCACGCTGTGCTAAGTGAGAAACGCCTCAGGTGGCTGGGGCATGTGAAAAGGATGAATGTAGGTCGCATTCCTATAGACCTCCTCTATGGAGAACTGGTCGAAGGCCACCGTAAGATAGGGCGCCCAAAACTGCGATTCAAGGACCTTTGCAAAAGGGACCTGAACGAGAGCTCAATTGACCTTGACACATGGGAATGCCAAGCTTCTGACCGACCAACCTGGAGGCTCGCAGTCAGGCTTGGCACATCCCGCGCAGAAACTGGGCGCATGGAAGCTGCCATCCAGAAAAGAGCGAGGCGGAAGGTTCATTTACAACAGCCATCCACCTTCAAATGCCTGAAGTGCGTCAGGGATTGCCACTCCCGAGTTGGCCTCCACAACCATTCTCGGCGGTGCAGCTGGTCACCTTTGCCGTGAAGCTACACCATCGTCTCTTGGAGACGGACGGATGCCGACGACGAAGTTTACCATCATGTAATTAAATAATTGATTGACTACTGCAAATGAAACGTACAGAAAAATATCTGTGTCGCAAATCTCAAAAATATCTCCTTACTCCGTATGAATTGTTCTAAAAATAATCTTAGCGCATAATTATTTTTTCTAGCTTTGCGCCGAAAAACTATAAAAAGTTGCACAGGCATTTTTAACGCGACATCTAAATATTTCTTATACTTTCCTTTTAAGAAATGAATATTGTCATAAGTGTAGTATTATTAAGTTGTTTTAACTGAAAATTTGATAGGATGTATTGTTAGTTGGGGCAAGTCTGCTGTCCAAATTTCAGCTCGATCGGACCACGGGAAGTGGTCGAAAAATCGAAGCCAATTTTTGCACCATTGCAGACTGACAGACAGAAAATGCAAATTAAAATAAAGGGAGTAACAAGAAAACCGTAAAAACGAAGTTTTCATTATACTCCCTTTATTTGCAATCTAAGTTTACCATCAGGTAAGGAAATAATTTAGAAGAAATATTTTTGTTTAGTCTTCTTAGGTCGGGCCTATTTGATATTATTGGCTCACTACAAAACTAAAATTTCGAATCGGTAATGTCGGCAAATACCTTGTTATTCTAATTATAACGATTGCGCATTTTTTTTTTAAATGTGTGAAGCATAATTTTTTTTTCTACCTTTGCGCCGAAAAACTATAAAAAGTTGCACTGGCATATCTCTTATACTTTCCTTTTAAGAAATGAATATTGTCATAAGTGTACTATTATTAAGTTGTTTTCACTGAAAATTTGATAGGATGTATTGTTAGTCGGGGCAAGTCTGCTGTCCAAATTTCAGCTCGATCGAACCACGGGAAGTGGTCGAAAAATTGAAGCAAAGTTTTGCTCCCACGACGCATGATTGCAGACAGACAGACAGAAATTGCAACTTAAAATAAAGGAAGTAATAATAAAAATTACTAAATATAGAGCCTAATCGACCTAATTTTAATGTTTTACATATTATAACGTAGTGAGCAAAAATATATTAGTTTATATATCAGAATGAGGGATGTTAAAATGAAATAAGGTAGGCTAAGTATTTCGTACTTCATAAGGTGAGCCAAGAATTATTTTTCTGAAAAAAATATTTTTAAAATAACCATGTTGGATTCACAAAATTCACTTTATTCAATGCTTTGCAAACATTAGTTATAGTCTCGGCGAGGGCCTATTATTGTTTTTAGTTCTATTGTCAATCCCAGCCATTGCTTACATGGCTTATATAACGAACGCTAGACTCTGGCGCCAAGTCTAATTTAGATGTACGGAGCGGCAAAAAAAACTGGGTTTCTGTTTCTGAACGTTCTCTGCAGACAGTTTGTTGGTGTGTTTGTGTTCTTTTGCTATTCCAGCCACCATGTCTCGCTAGACTATAGTTGCCAGACGTCCGGCGAAAGGAGGACATGTCCTCCTATTTAGACTCTTGTTCTCCGTCCGGCAGGCAAAGAACAATACCTTTAAAATGTCCAGCTTTTTTAATATGTTTTTATTTTGTAGGCATAAGGACAAATAAATTGTAAAATTAGTATTAACAGGTTAGGTAAATAATTAAAAAATAGGTGATCATTTGTACAAGAAAATAATTATCCGTTTTTTTTAGAAGACGCGTGAATGAGCTTTAAAGTTGCCCAACCAAATGCAATCTGCCTTTCAGCCTACATTGAATTTATATGTTAGTTTTAACAAAACTGTTTCCTGCTAAGTTTACCAATACACATTTAAACTTTGTGGCAGCTCTTGTAATAAAATCATACTGATTGCGAGGCTAAATGCGAAACTATGCAATTGAAACACAATGTCCTCCTTTGTCCTCCTTTTGACACCCATGTATCTGGCAACCCTACGCTAGACAGCGTAGGTGAGGTTTTCTACAATTGGTCGGTCACTTTGCCTTGCTTACAATTGCATTAGTTTCCACCCATACATAGATCTACAAACTAGCAAGATGGACACTAAAAGGACATATCAATGTAGTTTCCATAATTGATATATTTGTATTAACGTAAAACTATGTTGTTAATGTTATCTATGTAAGTTTAAGAGGACAAATGTAGAATTTAGTACTAAATTTGTTTCATTATTTACTTCATAAAAAGTAACATTGTTGACGTCAACTTTTCTTGAACTCCCCCCCTCCCCCATGTCAACAATTGTCAAACTTTGTCAGATCCCCCCTCCCCCCTATTTTGTTGACGTAATTTATGGACGTCCCCTCACCTTAAGTGTAGGCCTACCCATATTTTGACTCCATGACACAATTCCTTTACTGCCAAACGAGTCGTCCCCGCTCCCCTTAGGCATCATGTGTCCTTTACTACCCACACATTTTTGTTAGATCTAATATTTTGTCTAACACAAAGGCAACAAAAGTTTTTATTTACACATAACTCAAAGTGACCATATTATAATAAATAAACATAGAATTTGTAGGCTATATGCCTACTGCAAACATAGAATAAACATAGAATTTGTAGGCTATAGGTCTACTGCAAACATAGAATAAACATAGAATTTGTAGGCTATAGACCTACTGCAAACATAGAATAAACATAGAATTTGTAGGCTATAGACCTACTGCAAACATAGAATAAACATAGAATTTGTAGGCTATAGGCCGACTGCAAACATAGAATAAACATAGAATTTGTAGGCTATAGACCTACTGCAAACATAGAATAAACATAGAATTTGTAGGCTATAGACCTACTGCAAACATAGAATAAACATAGAATTTGTAGGCTATAGGCCGACTGCAAACATAGAATAAACATAGAATTTGTAGGCTATAGGCCTACTGCAAACATAGAATAAACATAGAATTTGTAGGCTATAGGTCTACTGCAAACATAGAATAAACATAGAATTTGTAGGCTATAGACCTACTGCAAACATAGAATAAACATAGAATTTGTAGGCTATAGGCCGACTGCAAACATAGAATAAACATAGAATTTGTAGGCTATAGGCCTACTGAAAACATAGAATAAACATAGAATTTGTAGGCTATAGGCCGACTGCAAACATAGTATAAACATAGAATTTGTAGGAGATAGGCCGACTGCAAACATAGAATAAACATAGAATTTGTAGGCTATAGGCCGACTGCAAACATAGAAAAAACATAGAATTTGTAGGCTATATAGGCCTACTGCAAACTTACCAAAAAGGTGTGGGTAAGTAACACTGTTAAGTCTCAGTGAGAGCATCAATTTAAATTTGAGGATCTAAAACATTTGATTACAGTTTAAATATTTAAAAACACTTATTTTGTTTAAAATGTTTTTTTCATAGCATATTATTTGTTGATTGCAAGGGGCTAATATGCCTAGCATGGTCATTCTCCTTCGCCTACCTACGACGTCTCCGGTGGCTTGGCCATGTTTCCAGGATGGAGGATGCGCAAATCCCAAAAGACCTGCTATATGCTGAGCTCGATGAAGGCAAGAGAGCTACTGGTCGCCCCCAACTCAGGTTCAAGGACGTCTGCAAGCGTGAAAAAGGCTATAGATGTAGAGGTCGGAAACTGGGAGAACCTGGCTCAGAACAGAAGTAATTGGAGTGGAGAAGTAGCCTACCTCAGTTAGGCTTAAGTTTAACTAAATGCTAGCTATTATATAAATGAATATGGCTTGACACAACTTATTGTTTGTTTTGCTTAAACTTACAGCAGTATTTTATTAAAACCTATAATCATTTCAAATTCATAGGCCTATTCATGAAGAGTGAAGAAACGCATTTTATTAAAACAAAAGAATTGTGAGTAGGGCCTGAAGATGACAAGATATTTTAAGAAGCCATCTATTCTAAATAGCGTTTTTTTTACATTTTATTATAGGCCTATACTAAATTTCCATACTAAAAATCAAATAGGTCTAGCCCAGACCTACTAGGCCGAAGCGTAGAAAATAATTGGATAAAGAGCTAATTATTCTCGTAGGTGTTACGAAACGTAAATTCCCTACATTGTAATGTTAATAAACCAACTAAATCATTTAAGCGAATTGCGTTTAAACGATATAAAATATTTCTCAGCTCAAGGTTTCCCCCGGGTTTTTCCTAACCTAATTAGAGCATTATTGTTTTTTTATTAACCTCGATAAAAACATGAACTGTGCACGCAAACACAGCGTGTCAAGGTCGTCCGGTCTCTCCTTATTTTGTTAGAGCATTATTGCTTGTTCTTAATAAAAAGACAATCTGATCACGCAGTCAGCACGCAGGCTTGATTAAAATATTCGTGTCACTAGGCTGGCTGGATTTTCCAACGATTGACCCATAATATATTTCTACGCGATTCGACACTTTTAGTTTAGTTCTTGGCGTGCATTCGATCTAGTAACATCAAATATTCTCCGCTCTGAGTATCGTTTCTATTTGATTTGTAGTATGGAATAAAATTTATTATTCTACTATTAACTACAATGCTATATGTTTATAATAATAATAATAATAATGAAGCTTATATAGCGCATATCCCGCAATCAGTTCTATGCGCTTAACACTTATCAAACAAAGTAACTCTAAGAAAGTATTTTTTGTGTGACCTTGTTGTGACAAATCTGAACTGTGTGGAGTAGTGAATTATTCAAAGGACAGAAAGTAAGTTGGACTCTTTATTGTATTATTATCAAGATTTATAGTAACTTTTAATAATATATAAAATGGAAGCCACAAATAATCTTACATTGGATCCAGAGATATTTGATCTAACCTCAGAACAGCTTAATAAAATGTCAATGATACAATTAAAAGAATTGGCTAAATCATTGGGCATTTCTATCACAGAAACTAGGCCATCGAAAACTAAATTACTTCAAGAGGTAACTGAATGTTTAAGAAAACAAGGTACACTAATTATTGAAGAAACTACTGCTAATTATAACATTAATGATGAATCAGATGATGAATTACCTTTTCCTATAACACAAAGAGTAAAGCATACAACTGGTGACTTAAGTGAAGAATGGAAATTTAAACTTGAGTTAAGAAAGATGGAATTAGAGATGGAAAGAGAAATAGCAAGAGAGAAAATAGCAAGCCAAGAAAGAATTGAGATAGCAAGGTCTCGTACGTCAAATCATTCGAATGCAAGCTCTGAAGCAGATGCAGAACTGTATAAGTTTCAGAAACATATTCCAGTTTTTGAAGATAATTCGGTGGAAGAGTTCTTCATGATTTTCGAGAGAAACGACTATCAATTTCCCGAGGGCAAGAAAGCTATACTTCTACGCTCAGCTCTGAACAAAGGAAAGGCACTTGATGTTGTATTAAGTCTTACTGAAGAGGAATTGTATGATTATGAACTGATCAAGAATAGAGTACTGCTAAGTTATGCACTAACACCTGAAAAATATAGAAAAGTGTTTCGTGAGTCTAAGAAAGAACAGGAACAATCCCATGTTGATTTTCTAAGACAGAAAAAGAAATATTTTGAAAGATGGATTCGATCCAAAGGTGTAAACAAAGACTTTGATAAATTAGCTAATCTTATGCTAATGGAAGACTTTAACAATAACATCAGAGGTGATGTAAGAATACATTTAGCAGACAAAGGTGTAGAACAAGTAGAAACAGCAGCAGTAATGGCAGACGAATATGTTATTATCCATTCCAGCAATAAATTTACAACAGTAGATAAATCTAAATTCCAGAATCGAGATATGTAGGTAGAAAAGAAAACCATGAATCCAAATGAATCCTATCAATCAAAGAGACATCAGCAGAGCAATGAAGGTCCAACTAATTCCAAGCCAACCTGTAGCCATTGTAAACGAATTGGACATACTAAGGAAAAGTGCTGGATATTGAATGGGAACCCGAATAAAAAGAATGTTGTCTTATCGTATGTAGCAATGCCAAAACAAAGAACTCATGAAAATGTAAAGAAGGATATTAGAACTCAAACAGAGATACCTAGTGCTAATGCAGATAACCTGACAAAACACACGTATCTAGGAAACTTGAAACCAGAAATAGTTCCTGAAATAGAGACAATGGTTTTCAATAATTCTAATTCTAATCTGAGCTCCAAGGAGTCTATATCAGATAGAACCACCATGAGTACTAAACATACCTCTTACAAAAATAACTTGGATACAGATCTCATCGATACTGAGATACCAAGCAATTGTTTACCATTCATTGAAGAAGGTAACGTGTCATCCATAATAAATGGTGTCACTAGTGAAAAGAACATCAGAATACTCCGTGATACAGGGGCTGAGGTTTCACTACTTTTAGAGAATACTGTTCCTACGTCACAATCGACATATACAGGACAGGATCTTACTATTCAAGGTGTATCAAGGAAAAATGTACAAGTTCCTTTGCATCAAATACAGCTGAAGAGTGCGTACTTCACTGGAAATGTAGTTGTGGGTGTATACAAATCACTTCCGTTTAAAGGCGTTTCTTTAATACTGGGAAATGATATTGCTGGAGATGTGGTGCATTCCATATCCAAGAAAAAACAATACCTTAATAAAAGTGAGAGCTTTATCAAACCTATATGCATCGTCACTAGAGGTATGGCCCAACAACAAAAGTCTGTCGAAACCATGTCAAAGTCAGAAATAGAACCAGAGATTGACCTACAGGCAACTTTCCTGGCTGACATTTTGAGTGGTCCCTCAGTCAAGACTACTGAAAGTAATTTGTCACCTCGACAATTACTCCTATTAGAACAGAATAGAGATTCAGGAATTAAACACCTGAAGAAAAAAGTTATAACTGAACGGGAGGCAGAAACTAAAGGAAATGGATTTTTTCTGAAGGAGGGAATATTAATGCAAAAATGGAGAGATGTGAAATGTGATAATGACAATTGCAGAGAAGGAAGTCAGATTGTGGTACCAGCCATATATCGCAATGACATTTTACACATGGCTCATGACACGCCATATGCTGGTCATCTAGGAGTGAACAAGACTTACCGTCGAATTCTTCCGTACTTCTATTGGCCTGGACTACATCGTGACGTCACAAAATACTGCAAGTCATGCAATACATGCCAGATAGTTGGTAAACCTAACCAGACTATACCGGTAGCACCTCTAAAGCCAATACCTGCCTTTGCAGAACCATTTAGCCACTTGCTAATAGACTGTGTAGGTCCTTTGCCTAAAACAAAGACAGGACACCAGTACTTATTCACTATAATGTGCACTGCCACGAGATATCCTTAAGCTATTCCGCTACGCACCATTAACGCAGATAAGATATCTGACGCACTGATTGCATTTTGTTCGAGATACGGTCTTCCAAAGACTATACAGTCAGACCAAGGATCTAACTTTACATCAAAGCTGTTTAACCAGGTCTTAAAGAAACTAGGCATCCAACATGCAACTTCAACTGCGTACCATCCGCAAAGCCAAGGTGCCCTAGAAAGATATCATCAGACTCTGAAAACCATGCTCCGCACATACTGTTTTGAGAACACTGAAGACTGGGATCGCGGTATTCCATTCGCTCTTTTCGCGACTAGAGAAACTGTGCAGGAATCTCTTGGATTCAGTCCGTTCGAGTTAGTGTTTGGACATTCAGTTCGAGGACCTCTAAAACTGTTGCAGGAAACCTTGTTAAATTCTGATGAAGAGACTGGACTCGTAGCTTATGGGGAACAATTTAGCAATATAATCTATCATGCTTTTAATCATGTTAAAGATAATCTTTTGCAGGCTCAGAAAAGAATGAAAGGGTACTATGATGTCAAGGCCAGATCCCGATGTTTCCATCCTGGTGATAAAGTCCTCATGTTGACCCAATTGTCTGGACAACCCCTGAGTGCAAAATATACAGGACCATATCAGGTTTTAGATAAAATCAGTGATGTAACATACCTTGTAAAAGCCCTGATAGAAGGAAAACACAGAGACTGTGCCATATAAACATGCTAAAACCTTATGTTGTTAGGGAAGAACAAACTAACATTAGGCCAGTGAGTGCTATCAAAACTGTTGAAACACCCCCGCCTAAATTTAAAAAGACAATCATAGAAAGTAAACTTCAGAACCCTGAAGCACTTAAAAACCTCAATGATAAACTGGCACATCTAGACTCAGGTGAACAGACTTCTATCAAGGGTTTAATCTATGATCATGTAAATTTGTTTAGTGATGTTCCTAACAAAACAACTTTGGTTACCCATGATGTAGTTTTAAAAGATGATAAGGTTAAACCTGTCAAACAACATCCGTATAGGGTTAATCCCATACAACTTAAGAATAACTTACGTATTGGTAAAAGATCACATCGTCGCGGACACCCTATCGCGCATGTAACAAATGTATAAGGGGATAACTTCATGTATATATTCTGATAATCCTAACTAAGAGAATTGGATCATTTAAAATATAAATGCATGAATATATGAATATGTTGTGATTATTTTATGCAATATCTTATGCCTTATTTTATGCCATGAATATTTCCATTTACTAAAACAAATATTATTATTGTTGTAGGAAAAGAGAAAGAACCTAATAAGTTACTTATAAATATTATGGATTTATGAACATAATTTTTCTTTATTAGTAAGATAAATAAATGAACAGAAATGTACCTCCTTATTGTGAAACAATCAAACTATAGTTGTGATTATGTAAAAACCAAAATAGAGTAATGTGCATACACTTCACATGCTTACACACTTAAGATTAAATTCTTACTCTTAAGTTTATTTAAATATTAATTTCATTTAAGTTGAATTAATTAATGATTGAATTGTTTAATATGATAACATTAGTTATGTTGATTTTTACCTTATAAATAAGATGATGATGTTTATAAGGAATGATATCTCAGAGAGTATAATTTTTTTAGAATAACGCGAACATGTGTTATGGTCTAAGGATAACTTGAGATCCTATATGATGAGGGTTTAATAAAATAAATTATTTCCCTTACTTGTCTTATTTAACGGACTACCCAGGTGGAGTTAATAAACCAACTAAATCATTTAAGCGAATTGCGTTTAAACGATATAAAATATTTCTCAGCTCAAGGTTTCCCCCGGGTTTTTCCTAACCTAATTAGAGCATTATTGTTTTTTTATTAACCTCGATAAAAACATGAACTGTGCACGCAAACACAGCGTGTCAAGGTCGTCCGGTCTCTCCTTATTTTGTTAGAGCATTATTGCTTGTTCTTAATAAAAAGACAATCTGATCACGCAGTCAGCACGCAGGCTTGATTAAAATATTCGTGTCACTAGGCTGGCTGGATTTTCCAACGATTGACCCATAATATATTTCTACGCGATTCGACACTTTTAGTTTAGTTCTTGGCGTGCATTCGATCTAGTAACATCAAATATTCTCCGCTCTGAGTATCGTTTCTATTTGATTTGTAGTATGGAATAAAATTTATTATTCTACTATTAACTACAATGCTATATGTTTATAATAATAATAATAATAATGAAGCTTATATAGCGCATATCCCGCAATCAGTTCTATGCGCTTAACACTTATCAAACAAAGTAACTCTAAGAAAGTATTTTTTGTGTGACCTTGTTGTGACAAATCTGAACTGTGTGGAGTAGTGAATTATTCAAAGGACAGAAAGTAAGTTGGACTCTTTATTGTATTATTATCAAGATTTATAGTAACTTTTAATAATATATAAAATGGAAGCCACAAATAATCTTACATTGGATCCAGAGATATTTGATCTAACCTCAGAACAGCTTAATAAAATGTCAATGATACAATTAAAAGAATTGGCTAAATCATTGGGCATTTCTATCACAGAAACTAGGCCATCGAAAACTAAATTACTTCAAGAGGTAACTGAATGTTTAAGAAAACAAGGTACACTAATTATTGAAGAAACTACTGCTAATTATAACATTAATGATGAATCAGATGATGAATTACCTTTTCCTATAACACAAAGAGTAAAGCATACAACTGGTGACTTAAGTGAAGAATGGAAATTTAAACTTGAGTTAAGAAAGATGGAATTAGAGATGGAAAGAGAAATAGCAAGAGAGAAAATAGCAAGCCAAGAAAGAATTGAGATAGCAAGGTCTCGTACGTCAAATCATTCGAATGCAAGCTCTGAAGCAGATGCAGAACTGTATAAGTTTCAGAAACATATTCCAGTTTTTGAAGATAATTCGGTGGAAGAGTTCTTCATGATTTTCGAGAGAAACGACTATCAATTTCCCGAGGGCAAGAAAGCTATACTTCTACGCTCAGCTCTGAACAAAGGAAAGGCACTTGATGTTGTATTAAGTCTTACTGAAGAGGAATTGTATGATTATGAACTGATCAAGAATAGAGTACTGCTAAGTTATGCACTAACACCTGAAAAATATAGAAAAGTGTTTCGTGAGTCTAAGAAAGAACAGGAACAATCCCATGTTGATTTTCTAAGACAGAAAAAGAAATATTTTGAAAGATGGATTCGATCCAAAGGTGTAAACAAAGACTTTGATAAATTAGCTAATCTTATGCTAATGGAAGACTTTAACAATAACATCAGAGGTGATGTAAGAATACATTTAGCAGACAAAGGTGTAGAACAAGTAGAAACAGCAGCAGTAATGGCAGACGAATATGTTATTATCCATTCCAGCAATAAATTTACAACAGTAGATAAATCTAAATTCCAGAATCGAGATATGTAGGTAGAAAAGAAAACCATGAATCCAAATGAATCCTATCAATCAAAGAGACATCAGCAGAGCAATGAAGGTCCAACTAATTCCAAGCCAACCTGTAGCCATTGTAAACGAATTGGACATACTAAGGAAAAGTGCTGGATATTGAAAGGGAACCCGAATAAAAAGAATGTTGTCTTATCGTATGTAGCAATGCCAAAACAAAGAACTCATGAAAATGTAAAGAAGGATATTAGAACTCAAACAGAGATACCTAGTGCTAATGCAGATAACCTGACAAAACACACGTATCTAGGAAACTTGAAACCAGAAATAGTTCCTGAAATAGAGACAATGGTTTTCAATAATTCTAATTCTAATCTGAGCTCCAAGGAGTCTATATCAGATAGAACCACCATGAGTACTAAACATACCTCTTACAAAAATAACTTGGATACAGATCTCATCGATACTGAGATACCAAGCAATTGTTTACCATTCATTGAAGAAGGTAACGTGTCATCCATAATAAATGGTGTCACTAGTGAAAAGAACATCAGAATACTCCGTGATACAGGGGCTGAGGTTTCACTACTTTTAGAGAATACTGTTCCTACGTCACAATCGACATATACAGGACAGGATCTTACTATTCAAGGTGTATCAAGGAAAAATGTACAAGTTCCTTTGCATCAAATACAGCTGAAGAGTGCGTACTTCACTGGAAATGTAGTTGTGGGTGTATACAAATCACTTCCGTTTAAAGGCGTTTCTTTAATACTGGGAAATGATATTGCTGGAGATGTGGTGCATTCCATATCCAAGAAAAAACAATACCTTAATAAAAGTGAGAGCTTTATCAAACCTATATGCATCGTCACTAGAGGTATGGCCCAACAACAAAAGTCTGTCGAAACCATGTCAAAGTCAGAAATAGAACCAGAGATTGACCTACAGGCAACTTTCCTGGCTGACATTTTGAGTGGTCCCTCAGTCAAGACTACTGAAAGTAATTTGTCACCTCGACAATTACTCCTATTAGAACAGAATAGAGATTCAGGAATTAAACACCTGAAGAAAAAAGTTATAACTGAACGGGAGGCAGAAACTAAAGGAAATGGATTTTTTCTGAAGGAGGGAATATTAATGCAAAAATGGAGAGATGTGAAATGTGATAATGACAATTGCAGAGAAGGAAGTCAGATTGTGGTACCAGCCATATATCGCAATGACATTTTACACATGGCTCATGACACGCCATATGCTGGTCATCTAGGAGTGAACAAGACTTACCGTCGAATTCTTCCGTACTTCTATTGGCCTGGACTACATCGTGACGTCACAAAATACTGCAAGTCATGCAATACATGCCAGATAGTTGGTAAACCTAACCAGACTATACCGGTAGCACCTCTAAAGCCAATACCTGCCTTTGCAGAACCATTTAGCCACTTGCTAATAGACTGTGTAGGTCCTTTGCCTAAAACAAAGACAGGACACCAGTACTTATTCACTATAATGTGCACTGCCACGAGATATCCTGAAGCTATTCCGCTACGCACCATTAACGCAGATAAGATATCTGACGCACTGATTGCATTTTGTTCGAGATACGGTCTTCCAAAGACTATACAGTCAGACCAAGGATCTAACTTTACATCAAAGCTGTTTAACCAGGTCTTAAAGAAACTAGGCATCCAACATGCAACTTCAACTGCGTACCATCCGCAAAGCCAAGGTGCCCTAGAAAGATATCATCAGACTCTGAAAACCATGCTCCGCACATACTGTTTTGAGAACACTGAAGACTGGGATCGCGGTATTCCATTCGCTCTTTTCGCGACTAGAGAAACTGTGCAGGAATCTCTTGGATTCAGTCCGTTCGAGTTAGTGTTTGGACATTCAGTTCGAGGACCTCTAAAACTGTTGCAGGAAACCTTGTTAAATTCTGATGAAGAGACTGGACTCGTAGCTTATGGGGAACAATTTAGCAATATAATCTATCATGCTTTTAATCATGTTAAAGATAATCTTTTGCAGGCTCAGAAAAGAATGAAAGGGTACTATGATGTCAAGGCCAGATCCCGATGTTTCCATCCTGGTGATAAAGTCCTCATGTTGACCCAATTGTCTGGACAACCCCTGAGTGCAAAATATACAGGACCATATCAGGTTTTAGATAAAATCAGTGATGTAACATACCTTGTAAAAGCCCTGATAGAAGGAAAACACAGAGACTGTGCCATATAAACATGCTAAAACCTTATGTTGTTAGGGAAGAACAAACTAACATTAGGCCAGTGAGTGCTATCAAAACTGTTGAAACACCCCCGCCTAAATTTAAAAAGACAATCATAGAAAGTAAACTTCAGAACCCTGAAGCACTTAAAAACCTCAATGATAAACTGGCACATCTAGACTCAGGTGAACAGACTTCTATCAAGGGTTTAATCTATGATCATGTAAATTTGTTTAGTGATGTTCCTAACAAAACAACTTTGGTTACCCATGATGTAGTTTTAAAAGATGATAAGGTTAAACCTGTCAAACAACATCCGTATAGGGTTAATCCCATACAACTTAAGAATAACTTACGTATTGGTAAAAGATCACATCGTCGCGGACACCCTATCGCGCATGTAACAAATGTATAAGGGGATAACTTCATGTATATATTCTGATAATCCTAACTAAGAGAATTGGATCATTTAAAATATAAATGCATGAATATATGAATATGTTGTGATTATTTTATGCAATATCTTATGCCTTATTTTATGCCATGAATATTTCCATTTACTAAAACAAATATTATTATTGTTGTAGGAAAAGAGAAAGAACCTAATAAGTTACTTATAAATATTATGGATTTATGAACATAATTTTTCTTTATTAGTAAGATAATGAATGAACAGAAATGTACCTCCTTATTGTGAAACAATCAAACTATAGTTGTGATTATGTAAAAACCAAAATAGAGTAATGTGCATACACTTCACATGCTTACACACTTAAGATTAAATTCTTACTCTTAAGTTTATTTAAATATTAATTTCATTTAAGTTGAATTAATTAATGATTGAATTGTTTAATATGATAACATTAGTTATGTTGATTTTTACCTTATAAATAAGATGATGATGTTTATAAGGAATGATATCTCAGAGAGTATAATTTTTTTAGAATAACGCGAACATGTGTTATGGTCTAAGGATAACTTGAGATCCTATATGATGAGGGTTTAATAAAATAAATTATTTCCCTTACTTGTCTTATTTAACGGACTACCCAGGTGGAGTTAATAAACCAACTAAATCATTTAAGCGAATTGCGTTTAAACGATATAAAATATTTCTCAGCTCAAGGTTTCCCCCGGGTTTTTCCTAACCTAATTAGAGCATTATTGTTTTTTTATTAACCTCGATAAAAACATGAACTGTGCACGCAAACACAGCGTGTCAAGGTCGTCCGGTCTCTCCTTATTTTGTTAGAGCATTATTGCTTGTTCTTAATAAAAAGACAATCTGATCACGCAGTCAGCACGCAGGCTTGATTAAAATATTCGTGTCACTAGGCTGGCTGGATTTTCCAACGATTGACCCATAATATATTTCTACGCGATTCGACACTTTTAGTTTAGTTCTTGGCGTGCATTCGATCTAGTAACATCAAATATTCTCCGCTCTGAGTATCGTTTCTATTTGATTTGTAGTATGGAATAAAATTTATTATTCTACTATTAACTACAATGCTATATGTTTATTGAGGATATTCATTACTAATTGGAATATGTGTATTTCTTGATTGTGTATATAATATTATTTGGATTCCTACTGGATTGATGTTGTAAATTAAACCAAATTTATCGTTGCTTTCTACACAACTTGGTTAACGTCAATATTTCAAAGTTATATACATGTGTGTATGTGTAATATTTATTCAACTATATTAATAATTTACACTACAACTCAACATCAAGGTTCTTGTTGTATAATATGAGCCACACAAATAATTATACATGAAGTAAATCAACTGAAAACTCTAAAACTACGCTATGTGATATGCCAGGGGATTATAAGAACCAGGAATACTCTAGACAACTACAAATAAACTTCAGAATGATATAATAAGATCTTCACTTATACAAGGATACTCACACTAATAATAACAATACTATAACTATTATTTTCATAAATTGAATGGGGGCTCTAGCCGTAATAACATTATAAATTATAATTATACTTGTGTGATATAAATAGAAGGTCTCATCCATAATTTATTATGGTGAATAAATTGCCTTGTAATATAGGCTATTATTATTTTGCTAATTCACCTAGCATTGAATTTTCCTTTGCACACAATAAGCCTTATATGTTTGTAGATTTTGTCTGACAGACCTACATAGATGCGTTTACACTCCGACCTCTTTAATAACAACCGCTTTTACCCAATACCAGGACTTGTTCAACAACTCCTCAGAACAATAAGGGCAATATGTTTGTGAAGCCGGCTGGCCTAACGGTTAGCTCACCAGACTGTCAACCAAAAAACCACTTGACACGTCGCGGGTTCGAGCCCCGCCACCGGCAGATCCCTGTCGCCCTACAGGAGTTTCGGGACTAGATGACGTTAATATTGAGTTGTTATCACATGCGCTTAACCGGCAGCAGTGAAACCTCTCCCAGATTAATAGTCTTCTAGAGCGCACTGAGCATGCTAAAATAGCATGGATAGAAGCGCTATATAAATTGCCATTACATTACATATAAATTGCCATTACAGGGCCTACTAATTTTGACAAAATGAAAGTTTAATTATTTTTTTACAGCATATATATAAATATATGCATAATGTTTTGTGGTAACTTTCATTGTTTATATTCATTTATAAAATTTATCAACAATAAAACATATAAAGGTATCTAATAAAATGAAAGTTTTGAGTTTTAACGCTTCTTTATGGTTTCTTGATTATTTCCCTTAAATTGTGTTTTGAATTTATTTAAATATAATTTTTGGCTTTGAAATAAAAGGAAACCTGTTTTTTATGGATGACTTCAGGCTTATACATGTGGCTATATTAGGTCTTTCTTACATAATATTATCTATAGGCATATGCCTACAGTTATCTTTTTTTTTAAATAATAATTACCCGTAGTATTACTAGATCCACATTTTTCAAAGACATAGGCGGTTAGGCCCATTGGATAATGAAATGAACATTCATTTGAATCCTTTTTTAGAAGAATTAAACTATCACAAATATCACGGAATTAGCATAATAATTGAATCAATTCGAAATAATTATATGAATAAAAAGTACATACTAATTTATCTGTAGGTCTATTAAGGGGCGGGGTAGAAATGTTGTAACGTGCAGAAAAACTAGCTAAGAAATGATAATGAGGAATAGGGGGCTAATAAATTGATTTTTTAAAATTATTGTAGCTAAGAAATGATAATGAGGAATAGGGGTCTAATAAATTGATTTTTTAAAATTATTATGTTTGTAACAAGCTTATAAGGAAAATATTAATGATCAAACAATATAGTTTTCTAATTAACTAGGCTACTTTTTAAACCGACGTTTCATCTGGGTTCGACCACTGATCTAACGACATTCCCATTTATTCATTTACAATATTATAGTTTAAAAACTCAACAACAATATGTTAGTTTATGTGTGAATGCAGACAAGGTATGCTATTGAATATTCTGTTTAAACTAATGTTTTCCCTAGCAATAATTTATTTCATGAAGCATAGAGAAAGAGAGAGAGAGAGCTAGAAAGAAAATGAGAAAGAAAGAAAGAGTGAAAGAGCGAGAGAAAGAAATACAGGGAGAGAGAGAGAGAGAGAGAGAGAGAGAGAGAGAGAGAGAGAGAGAGAGAGAGAGAGAGGGGGGGGGGAGAGAGATGTTTTAAGCTTAGATAAATCTAGTCATTTTCTAATGTGTTAACGGCTAGGATTTCCCCATACAACTTTGTATACTGATGTTAATATTTGATTGTTATAAAATGTCACGTTTTTTTGTTTACATCTTACAGTAATGTTTCTCTCTAAATAAAATGTAGTTGTAGAGACATATAAAACGTGCCGACGACAAAGAAGAACATACGTGCAGAACTTAGTGCTGATATTGTTCAGAATGAAGCTGTTCTATTAACCCGAAAAAAGCCTCCACTGCCAACACATACTGTAACCACTGGCATCATACTGGCATGTATAATTCATATTTTAATAGCAGCCAAATATTTAAAATAAAATAGAAACCTTAGATTGTCTTCAACAGTCAGAAAGAGTTACGACAACCAGTTACCATTATATAATACAGGTATTGACTCGCTTAATGAACAAGTAGAAAAAAATTACACCACGTGTTGTGGGCCTTATACTCACGACTCACGACTGAGCCACTCACGGTAGCACGAAAGTAACAAACATGAAATAATACCAAACGACTGGTATCCCAGAACTTGAAACTGTTTTATGATTTCATTGACTGTGCATGCAGTACGAAAGTTTGGCCCATGTTTCAGACTTGTAAAACTAATGAAAGAAATGTGTGGGCTTCTATCAGCCAGCTTTAGCAAACATATAATAAATAATATCATAAAAACGTGTATCTCAATCAAATGTTAAAAACATTTAAAGTGGGCTTTTAAAATGACTGTGTATACGTGTATCGAGAAAATCAATGTGAATTAAGATTAAAAACATCACGCTTGATGTTTGGAGTGGATATGAAATCATCAAGCAGTTTAACTAAACATACACGTAATAGATCACAATAGATACTTAAAATAATGATTCCACAAACTAAATATAATTAGTGCCTCCAATTTTTCAATTAGTGTTTTCATATCTCTCTTAGAAGCAATATGCTATCCAAGCTTTCTTATTTACAAAGTATTGTACGAATAGGCTGACTAATAAATAAAATACCTGGGTCCAGCCCAAATACATTTTTAACGCAATGGTATAGTGAAGCTCTTCCTCTCGAATCAACATATTTCTTTTTAAGGTGTAGGTTCAAATTATGGACTGCAAGTCTCTCTTGCTCGCTGCTCTCTAGATGATTATTGAGAGTCCTTGTTTCCTTCTATCAAGTCTCTTGCAGGCTGCTCTCTAGATGACTATTGAGAGTCCTTGTTTCCTTCTATCAAGTCTCTCTTGCAGGCTGCTCTCTAGATGACTATTGAGAGTCCTTGTTTCCTTCTATAAAGTCTCTCTTGCAGGCTACTCTCTAGATGACTATTGAGAGTCCTTGTTTCCTTCTATCAAGTCTCTCTTGCAGGCTGCTCTCTAGATGACTATTGAGTCCTTGTTTCCTTCTATCAAGTCTCTCTTGCAGGCTACTCTCTAGATGACTATTGAGAGTCCTTGTTTCCTTCTATCAAGTCTCTCTTGCTCGCTGCTCTCTAGATGATTATTGAGAGTCCTTCTATCAAGTCTCTCTTGCAGGCTGCTCTCTAGATGACTATTGAGTCCTTGTTTCCTTCTATCAAGTCTCTCTTGCAGGCTACTCTCTAGATGACTATTGAGAGTCCTTGTTTCCTTCTATCAAGTCTCTCTTGCAGGCTGCTCTCTAGATGACTATTGAGTCCTTGTTTCCTTCTATCAAGTCTCTCTTGCAGGCTACTCTCTAGATGACTATTGAGAGTCCTTGTTTCCTTCTATCAAGTCTCTCTTGCTCGCTGCTCTCTAGATGATTATTGAGAGTCCTTCTATCAAGTCTCTCTTGCAGGCTGCTCTCTAGATGACTATTGAGAGTCCTTGTTTCCTTCTATCAAGTCTCTCTTGCAGGCTGCTCTCTAGATGACTATTGAGAGTCCTTGTTTCCTTCTATCAAGTCTCTCTTGCAGGCTACTCTCTAGATGACTATTGAGAGTCCTTGTTTCCTTCTATCAAGTCTCTCTTGCAGGCTGCTCTCTAGATGACTATTGAGAGTCCTTGTTTCCTTTTATCAAGTCTCTCTTGCAGGCTGCTCTCTAGATGACTATTGAGAGTCCTTGTTTCCTTCTATCAAGTCTCTCTTGCAGGCTACTCTCTAGATGACTATTGAGAGTCCTTGTTTCCTTCTATCAAGTCTCTCTTGCAGGCTGCTCTCTAGATGACTATTGAGAGTCCTTGTTTCCTTCTATCAAGTCTCTCTTGCAGGCTACTCTCTAGATGACTATTGAGAGTCCTTGTTTCCTTCTATCAAGTCTCTCTTGCAGGCTGCTCTCTAGATGACTATTGAGAGTCCTTGTTTCCTTCTATCAAGTCTCTCTTGCAGGCTGCTCTCTAGATGACTATTGAGAGTCCTTGTTTCCTTCTATCAAGTCTCTCTTGCAGGCTACTCTCTAGATGACTATTGAGAGTCCTTGTTTCCTTCTATCAAGTCTCTCTTGCAGGCTGCTCTCTAGATGACTATTGAGAGTCCTTGTTTCCTTCTATCAAGTCTCTCTTGCAGGCTGTTCTCTAGATGACTATTGAAAGTCCTTGTTTTCTTCTATCAAGTCTCTCTTGCAGGCTGCTCTCTAGATGACTATTGAGAGTCCTTGTTTCCTTCTATCAAGTCTCTCTTGCAGGCTGCTCTCTAGATGACTATTGAGAGTCCTTGTTTCCTTCTATCAAGTCTCTCTTGCAGGCTACTCTCTAGATGACTATTGAGAGTCCTTGTTTCCTTCTATCAAGTCTCTCTTGCAGGCTGCTCTCTAGATGACTATTGAGAGTCCTTGTTTCCTTCTATCAAGTCTCTCTTGCAGGCTGCTCTCTAGATGACTATTGAGAGTCCTTGTTTCCTTCTATCAAGTCTCTCTTGCAGGCTACTCTCTAGATGACTATTGAGAGTCCTTGTTTCCTTCTATCAAGTCTCTTGCAGGCTGTTCTCTAGATGACTATTGAAAGTCCTTGTTTCCTTCTATCAAGTCTCTCTTGCAGGCTGCTCTCTAGATGACTATTGAGAGTCCTTGTTTCCTTCTATCAAGTCTCTCTTGCAGGCTGCTCTCTAGATGACTATTGAGAGTCCTTGTTTCCTTCTATCAAGTCTCTCTTGCAGGCTACTCTCTAGATGACTATTGAGAGTCCTTGTTTCCTTCTATCAAGTCTCTCTTGCAGGCTACTCTCTAGATGACTATTGAGAGTCCTTGTTTCCTTCTATCAAGTCTCTCTTGCAGGCTACTCTCTAGATGATTATTGAGAGTCCTTGTTTCCTTCTATCAAGTCTCTCTTGCAGGCTACTCTCTAGATGATTATTTAGAGTCCTTGTTTCCTTCTATCAAGTCTCTTGCAGGCTGCTCTCTAGATGACTATTGAGAATCCTTGTTTTCTTATCACATTCTTCGATTACCAACAGAAGGCCACTTAGTAATGTATGTATAATGGTATTACCTGTACAACTAACAGTTCTCCTGAATTAATCAGGTTTGCTATTGATGGTAGGTCACACTGTTTTAGATATTCTTCTATTGTGATGATATCAGAGTAATATATGCTCATAATCTTTTTTAAAAACTTTTGATAAAATACATTTAAACTGCGCGTGATCATCTTAGTAAATCTCTTTATTTGACTGACAGAAAAAGATACCAAAATGGAAGAGCCGGCATTCTCATAGAGTGGCCTAAATGAGAACACCTAGAAAAACCCACTGCCACAGGCAGCCTTTCAGATAGTACTAGAGCAGAAAGAAAGGCATAAGAGCCTGCTGCAAATATACTCTACAATTTCACCCTACAAAGAGCCGGATTGTCATCTACACTGACGTCAGAACAGTGCTTCAGGCTGTAAAAAAACCAAACACCCTGATCAACCAGTCACTCAGTACAGAACTTTTTAAACTGAGCAAAATAACAAAAGAACTGGCTCTCCAATGAATCCCTGGGCATGTACAAAATGAAGGGAATGACATTGCCGACACCTTAGCTAAAACTGGAGGCAGACAAAACCAGACAGATCCCGAAGAAATCAAGGCAGTACTCAAAATAAATAAATTCGAAAGATGGTCTGAGAGCTGCAACAAAACAACCCAAAGATTAATGCTTACTTCAAACTTTCCCGCCAATTTCAAGAAATTATCTTCAGACTGAAGACTGGACATAACAGGCTGAAGCAACACATGTTCCGCAAACTACGCAAGCGAACTGTGCCCCTGCAGAACAGCTCTCGAAAATGCGGAACATGTCTTTCAGATCTGCCCCATGTACCTTTCTACCCGGTCAGCCATTAATATGGCCCCAGGAAGCTACCTTCAATAACAAAATGTATGGTGGACTAGAGCAACTGACAGCCACGGCGCAGTTCATTACAACTATTGCACTTATAGTCTGAATCCTCCCAATCATAACTTTTGAAAACGAAGATGATAGAAGTATAATAGTCTATAACCAAAATAAATCGAAGTGGTGATAATACACAATACACCAATTATAGGCCTAACGATAAACTCCATCGTCAGTCGCGACAGACCAAATTGAGAAGGTATAAGTCTTAAATTATTAATTGAACTTTACCTATAAGTCTGTGTACTTTTAGTTTGATTTAAAGTCTTACACTAATAATATTGCTAGTTTGGATTAATTTGCTACTTAAAAATATAATTTAAACGGAACTTATTTAGGCCTCCCACAATGTCGTTGCCTACCAAGTAATTTATCTACTAGCTCTTGTTATACTTCATTAACTTTCAGTCGATTTAAAGGTTCTTGCATATTGTGGCATCCAGGCATGAAATGGGTTGCCTCAACAAACCAGGAAGATTAGTAATTTTTCATTTTAAACACTAATCAAAATGCAAGTCTCGAACAATACATAATCATAAGACCCAATAATCTTCAGTATAGAAAGAACATAATATGTAACATATACAATAGAGCGTTCTCTATGGGCGGAGCTTAAGTTTTTTAGTGTAAATTTAGTGACGTATTTGTGTAAATATAGAACCCACTTGAGGTACAAACGTAACGTGGTGAAGTTGTTCTTCATCATGTTAAATTCACATCTGAATATTGGCTATCCTACTCACAAATTATGAGGTAAATAGTCGTATATCATCTTCCTAGTCCAAGAGAATGCCTGACATGGTATTTTTGAACGATTTTCAACATTTTATCATCTTCATATCCGACCGGTAAGTGTTGCAATTGAATTGATTTTATTGATATTATAATTAGGCCTAATAATCGTTCGGTACAACATTAATTATATGTATTCTCCTATTTTAAAAGTTAAATACTGAAGATTAATTGATTAATGTGATTAGGCTAGGGCCGGTTAGACCTATTTACACTTTCACAAAACATAGGCCCTAAGTAAAAACAAGCTCGGGCCTATAGGACACTTTATTGATACAGCGGCCATTGTGTACACCACTTCATAAAAATAAGCAAAAATCACGTGCTTTTTGTTACGTGATTGCAAACGCCCTATAGGATAAATGTAGGATTTTCTCAAATACTGAAACTCACTAACCTAAACAATAAATAAAAAAAAAGCAAGTAATGTTTTAGAACGTTTGTTTATTTCCATGTCTTCACTTGAATATAACCAGCAATCACTGACATTATAGAGTGTGTTAAACATCATAGACTTCCCAGTTTGTATTTATTTTTATAAAACAAGAATCAAATCGATTTACATTGCCAGTAGGCCTACAACGAACGTGTAGCCCCCCAAAAAGTTTGTTTTATTTTCCTAGCAATGAATGCATTAAATGAAGAACTCGAGCTAAAAGCTTTGAGAATGTGGGTTTATGTTTTTTTTTAATAAGTATTTTGGGCTATTGAAGAGTCTTAAAACTTAAAAATAATTTGTATTTGTTACGGACAATGTAGCGTTGAAACGTTTTTTTTAAAACTGCCACTAAAAATTTGGCCATGATTTTGATGTGTTCTTTTTTTCTAACTATAGAGTTATAGGCCTATATGCAGAGACACTAGTTGCATGTGATGTCAAACTAAGAAAAATGTTACAATTTGTAGTTCCTACTATAAATGTAGAGTTTTATAACTTCAACAGATTGTTCTAATGTGACTTGAAATTGTTACTGTATTCTTATACGAATAGACGTCAATAGATAAAAGATCAAATTCTATATTGTGAAATTATGCTAGTTTAATTAATAGAGCTATTCTGAAATGTATCCAAGCACCAGATATACTGTACTGCGTCAGAGGGGCTGAAATCTTGCCAATTTAGGCGTTGTATTAATTTCAGTTCGACTGTTTGGCGTTAAGTCCTGGTTGATCCATCTGTCTGCTGCAGTGTTCGAAGGTTACACACGAGTGCATTCACGGAACAAAACTTGGCTACCCCCACATTTTCTTAGCAACCATATCCGTTAGGCCTGCCCCTGACGCTAGAACAACAGCACACCCGTTTAACTGTGAAAGAAAACGAGAAAAATAGCAAACATGACATATTTAATAAATTATGAAATGAAATATTTTATTGGATGCAGTCATACAGCTAAAGTTTGGCTTTATAAAACCTTCTGTATCCTTAATCTAGAGTCTAGAGGACTGGACACATCAACATTTGAGTTGTCACACAACATACAGTGCACCTTTGATTAAACCCGTACAGTGACAGTGTATCAGATAATGGATATAGGAGTTAGAGTATTAGCCAAAAGGTATGGGAGTTAGGTTATCAGACAATAAGTTCAGGAGTTAGGATATCAGGCAATAGGTATGGGAGTTACAGTATTAGATAATAGGTATAGGAGTTAGAGTATTAGACAATAAGTATAGGACTTAGAGTATTATACAATAGGTATGAGACTTAGAGTATTATACAATAGGTATGAGAGTTAGAGTATTAGACAATAGGTATGAGAGTTAGAGTATTAGACAATAGGTATGCGAGTTAGAGTATTAGACATCAGGTATAGGACTTGGAGTATTAGACAATAGGTATGAGAGTTAGAGTATTAGACATAAGGTATAGGACTTAGAGTATTAGACAATAGGTATAGGACTTAGAGTATTAGACATTAGGTATAGGACTTAGAGTATTATACAATAGGTATGAGAGTTAGAGTATTAGACATTAGGTATAGGAGCTAGAGTATTAGACAATAGGTATAGGACTTAGAGTATTAGACATTAGGTATAGGACTTAGAGTATTATACAATAGGTATGAGAGTTAGAGTATTAGACATTAGGTATAGGACTTAGAGTATTAGACAATAGGTATTAAAGTTAGAGTATTAGACATTATGTATAGGACTTAGAGCATTAGACAATAGGTATGAGAGTTAGAGTGTTAGACATTAGGTATAGGGCTTAGAGTATTAGACAATAGGTATGAGAGTTAGAGTATTAGATAATAGGTAAGGTAGTTAGAGTATTAGACAATAGGCATGGGAGTTACAGTATTAGACAATAGGTATAGTGGTTAGGGTATTAGACAATATGTGTGAGAGTTAGGGTACCAGGCAATCTGTATGGGAACTACAAGCAATCGGATAATGGTCGAGGGCATTTGGCAACATATTCTTTCAGATGTTTAACGAATTTATAATTAGAAGTGAATGAGTGATTATGATATTTATAATAGGTCAAGGCATTCTTAAAACATTAAATCATTAGATTTTCCTGTCCACTAAATGTTGCCAAGGAAGTTGCTCACACTTCGTTCAGTCCTTCATTACAATATTAAACATTAAATCGAGATGAAAATCATAAAAAAATCCAGTATTTTTTAAAAATGACATCGTCTGCTTTTATGAAATTAATCTTTGTAAAAGTAAAACCCCATTTTTTAAACGAATGCCTTTAACACCAACGCAGATCGCTTTAATATTATTAACACTAGTTCATGGTAGTGCTAACATATCAATAGGGATCTATACTTTGTCAAATTGGATAAAGATTAAAATTAAAAGCCGGCAAGACAAAAATTAATGATGGAGGAAATCGGAAAAAAATAAACTATTCCTACTATAGTGGATTAAAATCTATTAAAAAATTATTTTAAAAAAATGTTTTCTGTTAAACCTTGATCGTAAATTAGAACAGTAAAAATAAAATAGGCTTATTACCTTCGTTTAAAAGTTGACCATCTGTGTAACGTACCAGTGCACTTGTATCCGCATCTGAAATTCAAACATACCAACATCAGTTAGGTTTTGGTTACTGCGGTAACAAAACTAGAAGTAAGTATACACCCAAAAATTTGCCGTTCTAAAAAGTCGTTGAATACAGAAATTCACAGTAAGTTTTTCGCTTTAGGGTGTTGTTGAGTAAAAAAATTGGCAGTAAGTTTGTCGTTCTTTTTGTGGATGAGTACAGAACGGGTTGTTGGTATAACACTCACTAAATATATCACTGGCTGTTTAACGCTAACTAAATATAACACTGGCTGTATAACACTAACTAAATATTACACTGGCTGTACAACACTAACTAAATATAACACTCGCTCTCTGTATAACACTAACTAAATATTACATTGGCTTTCTGTAAAACACTAACTAAATATAACATTGGCTCTCTGTATAACACTAACGAAATATAACACTGCCACTCTCTATAACACTAAATATAACACTGGCTCTCTCTATAACATTAATTAAATATAACACTGGCTGTACAACACTAACTAAATATAACACTGGCTCTCTGTATAACACTAACTAAATATAACACTGGCTCTCTCTATAAAACTAACTAAATATAACACTGGCTCTCTGTATAACACTAACTAAATATAACACTGGCTATATAACACTAACTAAATATAACATTGGCTTTCTGAATAACACTAACTAAAAATAACACTGGCTGTATAATACTAACTAAATATAACAATGGTTTAATAACAGTAACCAAATATAACACTGGCTCTCTGTATAACACAAACTAAAAATTACAATGGCTGTACAACACTAACTAAATATAACACTGGCTCTCTGTATAACACAAACTAAAAATTACAATGGCTGTACAACACTAACTAAATATAACACTGGCTCCCTGTATAACACTAACTAAATATAACAATGGCTCTCTGAATAACACTAACTAAATATTACACTGGCTGTACAACACTAACTAAATATTACATTGTCTCTCTGTATAACACTAACTAAATATATTACTGGCTATATAACAATAACTAAATATAACACTGGCTTTCTGAAAAACACTAACTAAAAATAACACTGGCTGTATAATACTAACTGAATATAACAATGGTTTAATAACACTAACCAAATATAACACTGGCTCTCTGTATAACACTAATTAAATATAACACTGGCTCTCTGTATAACACAAACTAAATATTACACTGGCTGTACAACACTAACTAAATATAACACTGGCTCCCTGTATAACACTAACTAAATAAAACACTGGCTTTCTGAATAACACTAACTAAATATTACAATGGCTGTACAACACTAACTAAATATAACAATGTCTCTCTGTATAACACTAACTAAATATAACACTTGCTCTCTGTATAACACTAACAAAATATAACAATGGCTTTCTGAAAAACACTAACTAATTATAACACTGTTTGTATAAAAATAACTAAATATAACACTGGCTCTCTGTATAAAAAAAATAATATAAAACTGGCTGTATAACACTAACTAAATATAACACTGGCTCTCTGTATAACACTATCTAAATATAACACTGGCTGTATAAAACTAACTAAATATAACACAGGCTGTATAACACTAACTAAAAATAACACTAGCTCTCTGTATAACACTAACTAGATATAACACTGGCTGTATATAACTAACTAAATAAGAACACTGTCTGTATAAAGCTAACTAAATATAACACTGGCTGTATAACACTAACTAAATATAACACTGGGTGTCTGTATAGTAATATCAATTAATCCAAGTAGCAGTCAGTATAGAAATAACAAAATATCGCAGTAACAGTCAGTATAGAAATAACAAAATATTCAAGTAGCAGTAAGTATAAAAATAAAAAATATCCCAGTAGCAGACAGTATATAAATAAAAAAAAATCCAATTAGCAGTCAGTATAGAAATATCAAAATATTAAAGTAGCAGTCAGTAAAGAAATAACAATGTATCCAAGTAGCAGTCAATATAGAAATAACAAAATATCCCAGTAGCAGTCAGTAAAGAAATAACAAAATATCCCAGGAGCAGTTAGTATTTAAAAAAAACAAAATATCCAGTAGCAGTCAGTGTAGAAATAACAAAATATCCCAGTAGCAGTCAGAATAGAAATAACAAAGTATTCCTGTAGCAGTCAGTATAGAAATAACAAAACAGCCCAGCAGCAGTCAGTATAGAAATAACAAAATATCCCAGTAGCAGTCAGTATTGAAATAACAAAGTATCCCAGTAACAGTCAGTATAGAAAAAACAAAGTATCCCAGTAGAAGACAGTATAGAAAAAAAATATCCCAGTAACAGTCAGTATAGAATTAACAAAATATTCCTTTAGCAGTCAGTAGAGAAATAACAAAGTATCCCAGTAGCAGACAGTATAGAAATAAAATATCCCAGTAACAGTCAGTATAGAAAAAACAAAGTATTCCTGTAGCAGTCAGTATAGAAATAACAAAATATCCCAGTAACAGTCAGTATAGAAATAACAAAGTATCCCAGTAACAGTCAGTATAGAAATAACAAATTATCCAAGTAACAGTCAGTATAGAAATAACAAAGTATCCCATTAGCAGTCAGTAAAGAAATAACCAAATATTCATGTAGCTGTCAGTATAGAAATAACAAAATATCCCAGTAACAACCAGTATAGAAATAACAAAGTATTCCTGTAGCAGTAAGTATAGAAATAACAAAGAATCCAAGTAAAAGTCAGTATAGAAATAACAAAGTATCCCAGTAGCAGTCAGTATAGAAATAACAAAATATCGCAGTAACAGTCAGTATAGAAATAACAAAGTATCCCAGTAGCAGTCAGTATAGAAATAACAAAATATCCCATTAGCAGTCAGTATAGAAATAACAAAATATCCCAGTAACAGTCAGTATAGAAATAACAAAATATCCCAGTAACAGTCAGTATAGAAATAACAAAATATCCCAGTAACAGTCAGTATAGAAATAACTAAGTATCCCAGTAACAGTCAGTATAGAAATAATAAAATATCCCTGTAGCAATCAGTGTAGAAATAACAAAATATCCCATTAGCAGTCAGTATTGAAATAACAAAATATCCCAGTAACAGTCAGGGTAGAAATAACAAAATATCCCAGTAGCAGTCAGTATAAAAATAACAAAATATTCCAGTAACAGTCAGTAAAGAAATAACAAAATATCCCAGTAGCAGTCAGTATAAAAATAACAAAATATTCCAGTAACAGTCAGTATAGAAATAACAAAATATCCCAGTAGCAATCAGTATAGAAAAAACAAAATATCCCAGTAGCAGTCAGAATTGAAATAACAAAGTATCACAGTTACAGTTAGTATAGAAAAAACAAAGTATTTCTGTAGCAGTCAGAATTGAAATAATATAGTATTCCAGTTGTAGTAATTTAAGTTGGATAACTTAATATTAAACTATCATAGTTGTACATCAATGATTATTGGAGTATCTGCCCTTGTATTACATAAGGGTTTTGTTAGTGTTAGAATGACTATGGTGGTCTGAGCAACATGGCAGGAGCCCATGTTAAGATGTTAATAAAGACTCTGTTTATTATTTCTTCAGTGTTGTTAAATAAATTATCATGTTATTAAATAACCTACATAACCCACGCATCTACCTATTAAAAGGCCACAACATATAAGAAACATTACATTGGCGACGAGGAGGTTGGTTACTTTAAGTTACAACAAGATAATATTCACAAAAAATTACATTACATTTCTTTGTTCGAGATTGCATCTGCCAACTTAAACCTGACACATTGAAAATAGAATAGAACATGGCGTCTTTTATATTGCCTCAATATCCACCATTTGATTGTCAATCAGAGGGAAATACGATCCGATGGTCGAAATGGATAAATAGATTACAAAATCTTTTCACAGCTTACAACATCACGAATGTTGAGCAAAAAAAGGCTTTACTATTAACATATGGTGGTGAAGAACTCAATGACCTAATAGAATCGTTACCACAATCAGAGTCAAGTACAACAGCTTTTAGAACTGAGGGGGAAGATCCATTTAGTCAAATCGTAAAGCAACTAACAAGCAACTAACAAGCTACTTCAATCCAAAAATGAACGTTGAGATGCAAAAATATACTTTTCGACATAAAATACAACAGTCAACGCATATAGAGGAATTCTATCAAGATCTGTATCAACTTGCCAAAACTTGTAATTTTACTAATGCAGAAAGTGAAATCAAATCTCAATTGATCTCGGGATGCAAGTCTTCCAAAGTGAGGGAAAAAGGTCTATCCACTCCGGAGATGTCTCTCAATGCCTTACTCCAATATGCTAAGACAATTGAATTGGCTGAAGACTTCAATAAAAGAATCAATAATGATCAAGTTCAGAAAATAGGCACTGCTACAACAACTATTGGTAAGAAACAGCATAAAAGACATGATCAGTCCTTTCATGGTAAAGAAAGACTGCATAATATCAGTTGCAGGAACTGTGGTGGTAAATGGCCTCATCCAGGTGGTCAAAGCAATTACCCAGCACATGGTAAAACATACCACAATTGCAGAAAAGTCAACCATTTTGCTTCTGTGTGTAAAAATAAACTGAGAACTGACACAAAACATAAAGAAAAAAAACAAGATTCAAGAATACATTATCTGGAAGATGATGATTCCACACATGAATATGTATTTTCATTCAACATGAAAAAGAATATTCCAAGAGTACCATTACATATTTTGGACACAAATATTAATTTTCTCATAGACACTGGAGCAAGCATTAATGTCATAGATGAGGAACATTTCAGGAAATTAAGAAACACACCCAAACTCAACAAATCTAGTACTACAGTATTTGCTTACAATAATTCAAAAATCAATGTTTTAGACACATTTGAGACTGTTATTTCTCATGAGGAAGATGTAATCAAGTCTACATTTCCTGTACTGCAAGGTTCCAATGGATGTGTAATAAATTATCAACTTGCAAATGATCTCAAGCTAATAAGTATTTCTGATTCAGTAAACTCAATCACATCAGAAATCCAAAAAGAGTTTCCAGAATTATTTCAAGGACTAGGCAAACTAAAGGATCAGCAGGTTAAACTCCACATTGATTCAAACATAGTTCCAATGGCTCAAATGTATAGACGCATTCCATTCCATGTGAGAAAACAACTTGAGAAACAATTATATCATGATGAATCTCTAGGTGTAATTGAAAAAGCTAATGGACCAACTCCATGGGTGTCTCCGCTTGTTGTAGTTCCTAAACCAAAGGCTCCAAATGAGATTCGTGTATGCGTAGACATGAGAATGGCAAACAGAGCTATAAAAAGAGAAAGACATGCCACTCCAACTCTCAATGAGATTATCTCTCTTTTGAGTAATGCAAAAGTATTCAGTAAGCTAGATCTCAATCAAGGCTACAACCAATTAGAACTAGCAGAAGAAAGCAGATACATTACAACTTTTTCAACACATATTGGTTTGTTTAGATTCAAAAGACTCAATTTCGGTGTGAATAGCGCATCCGAGATATTTCAAGACACCATACGTCAAACTCTGAATGGTTTAGATGGTGTGATTAATGTGAGTGGTGACATACTGGTATTCAGTCCAGATAAAGACACACATAAAAAACAACTTCATGCCGTATTTCAACGCCTACGAGAAAAGGGACTTACTCTTAATGCTGCCAAGTGTGATCTAAATAAAACATCAATAAATTTTCTTGGTCACATTTTCAGTGCAGAAGGTGTCAAACCATCTCCAGACAAGTTGAAAGATATTATACACCTGCCCACAACTAAAATGCCAGTGAAGTAAGAAGTCTCCTAGGCATGACAAACTTCTGTGGATCAAAATTTATTCACAATTATGCCACACTTACTCATGAACTAAGGTTATTAACCAAACAAGGAACGCAGTTCATATGGGAAAACAAACATGAACGTGCTTTTGTCAAATTAAAAGAACAACTTCAAAACACAACTCCTCTTGCCTTCTACAATCAAAATGAAGAAACACATATTTTTGTGGATGCAAGTCCAGTAGGACTTAGTGCAATCTTAGCTCAACCTGACAAAAATAAAGGTTATAAGATAATCCAGTTTGCAAGCCGAGCTTTAACTCTAACAGAACAAAGGTATTCTCAGTCTGAACGAGAAGCGCTAGCTGTCGTATGGGCGTGTGAACATTTGCACATATATTTGTATGGCACCCCTTTTACAGTACATACTGACCACAAACCATTAGTCTCAATCTTTGGAAAGCCTAATGCTCAATTAGGTGCACGTCTTGAAAGATGGGTATTACGCACACAAGCATATAACATGTCTGTGGTATACCGTCCAGGAAAAGACAATCCATCAGATTATCTAAGTAGACATCCT
Source organism: Anisus vortex (assembly GCA_949126835.1). Taxonomy (NCBI): domain Eukaryota; kingdom Metazoa; phylum Mollusca; class Gastropoda; family Planorbidae; genus Anisus; species Anisus vortex. Next base: position 44,935,011 of record OX421492.1, on the reverse strand, counting down.
GCAAAGAATTGTGAAAGTGATAGAGAACTTAAGATTGCTGAAGAATACATACAATACATTATGGAAAATTCCATTCCAAAAGCTATGACTGCAGACCAAGTTGCGTTAGAAACAGATCAAGATCCAACATTATCATTTGTCATAGAGTGTATTTCAAAAGGACTCTGGATGACAAACAAAATTCCAAATGTTGATAACAAACTTTTTGAAACATTGAAATTATGCAGAGAAGAACTTTCTGTAACACAGAACAAGATGATCTTAAAAGGAAGACAAATAGTTCTACCTAAATCATTACAGAATCAAGCTGTACAACTTGCACATAGTGGACATCAAGGTATTGTCAAGACTATATCATTACTAAGAGAAAAGGTATGGTTTTACAACATGCATCAATCAGTAGAACATTTCATAAGAAACTGTATAACATGTCAAATTGGCACTCCTACTTCGACTCAAGAACCTTTGAATATGTCTCCACTACCAGATGGACCATGGCTAGAATTAAGTGCGGATTTCGGACATCTATCAGATGGATCACAAATTCTTGTTGTTACGAATATCGGTCATAAATGAATGACGTAGTAAGGCATTGACCTCTTAACAAGTGCGTATCAGAGTCCAAGGCGACCAAGGTTTGACCTTTGTGCCCTGAGGGCAGTTTAAATAAAATAATTCGTCCAACCCGTGGAAATTGGAGGATAATTCTGGATCGTAGTAATTATAGAGAAAGAGGTTAAAATGCGTATTAAGACCCTGTAGAATCTTCGATGATAGTTTTCTTTGTAAAGTCCCCACCTCCTTAAAGTTAGTTCAGTTCGAAAGTTTGTAGAGTGAAGTCGCTATATGGATTTGTATATAATATGCCATTTATTTTGAAATACTTAAATGTTACCATCAGTTGATGCATTTATTGATCGTTTATATTGAGTCTACAATTTAAATAAAATTGTTTATTCAACAACTGGAGTTGTTTGATCTATCATTGTTGAGAAAGGTGTTGAAGATAATTATCACGAATATAACTACATTACTGCATAGACCTGTCAGTCAAGAAACCCCTAGCTTGGGCTACAGATTAGCAGAATCTAGAGACTTCTAATAAAGATACAACTATATGCATTGAATCCGATTTAACGAGTCGTAATAATAGTCATCATAGAGGACCATAACAATTTGCGGGCTTCGTCCGATATAGTTGTATAGTGAAGCATATATTCAAGTTGTGTTGTGTTGTGTGTAAAGCCGTGACCTACTGAGCAAGCCTAATAACGCTGAATTCATTCTTCCGATTGGAAAAACGTAAGTTGGAAAAATTTACCACTTTATAAATCTCTTAACTAAAGAATGGAATTTATTGAAAATCCAGAAGAAGAGGTTCTGAAAACTTTATCAATAAAGAAGTTAAAAGAGATCGCTGAGATCTTAAAGATAGAAGTTACTGAGACTACACCATCGAGGACTGTGTTGACACAGCAAATAAAAGAGAACTTGATTGCGAGTGGCAAGTTGAAAGTAGAATCAAGCGCGGAGGGATATCAAGTTGAAGGTCAGACTATGTCCGAACAGTTCCGATTTCAACTAGAAATGAAACGGATGGAGATAGAAGAAAAACGTCTTGAGATGGAAGATAAGAAAAGTCAAAGAGAAAGTCAGGAAAGAATAGAACTAGCAAAGATAGGAGCTACTAAAAAAGAATCTCATAATGATGTAGAGATGGCCAGATGGAAAAAGCAAGTCCCTACCTACATTGATAAAGAAAGTGAAATAGCTAATTTCTTCCAGACCTTTGAAATTTCTTGCAGAGATTTTAAGTTCCCAGAAGATAAATGGGGAATATTAGTCAGAACAGCTTTTACTCAGGGGAGGGCAAGAGATTGTGTTCTATTGTTAAAACAGGAACAATTAAATGATTATGAAGTCATTAAAGACACTGTACTTAAAGCCTACAACCAAATACCTGAAAGTTATCGGAAAAGGTTCCGCCAGTACACAATGTCCCCTTACCAAACACACTTAGACTTCCTTCGAGCAGAAGAAAAGTTAATGGATCAGTGGATAAAATCCAGATATATCTCCACATTAAAAGAAATGAAAGATATCATTCTTTTAGAGGATTTTATTAACAAAGTGAGGCCGGATGTAAGAATGTATTTATATCCGAGCGTGACATCACTGACCCACATAAGGCTGCTGATTTAGCGGAGCAATACACATTGTGTAATAGGACAGCTGGTGAAAAGAATTTTAATAGGACACAACGGCCAGCAGAAAACACACAACAACAACATCGTGAAAAGGAGCATTTTGTGAAACAAAATGATGTTCATAAGAAACCTGTCAACAAAAACGTCCAATGTACTTTTTGTAAGAGAACAGGACATAGCATTGAAGACTGTTGGAGTATAAGAAGCTACAAAAGACCTAACAAAATGGTCATGTGTGCAAGCCATAAACCAATACAAAATGTACAAGAAAGCGAAGATACAAACGAACTGAATTCGAAGAAAGATTCTTCTAAACCAGAAACACTGAGGGTGGATTTGCCTGAGAGCAAAAGTCAGAAGGTAGAGAAATCTACAACTGAAGATAATAAGGATGAATATCCTGATTATAAATACAGAATGGCTACTATTGGGTTAATTGTCCAAGTCCACAGAGACGAAAAAGTAGACCAAAGTATTTTTGACTCGAAAAAGAGTCTGAAGTCATCGAAAGATGAAAAAACACCCAAAAAGTCATGGTCAAGGGAAGAATGAAACTGACACAGAGACCCTGTGCAGTTTTCAACCGTTCATTAGTGAAGGTTGTGTGGCCTTACATAAGGAAGGACCACTGAAGTCCGTAAAAATATTACGAGACACAGGAGCATCATTAACCCTGCTGCTTAAAGATGTATTACCATTGAATGATAATACATTGACAGGACAGACTGTCCTATTGAGAGGTTTTGAATGGAAAGAAGAAATACCTCTGCATAGGATATACCTCTCATCTGACTTGGTGACAGGATATGTGACAGTTGGAGTAATATCAAAACTTCCTGTTGAGGGCATATCTGTTATCCTAGCAAATGATTTGGCGAAAGGGAGGGTGAGACCTGAACTGATTGTGAAGGAAAATCCAGACCCTAGTCCTATTGTGGAGACAGGAAAAGAAAAAGAACTTTATCCTGTAGGTGATGTCATAAAGGGTATGACACCACAGAAAAAGAAAGAAGAAATTCTCCCACAAGAAAAGAAAAAGAAAGAAGAAATTCTCCCACGAGAGAAGAAAGAGGAAGAAGAAGTGGAACTTGATACTACTATTTTCTCCATGATTGAAGATTGTCCGAAAGGAAATGAACAATCAAAGAAGTCATCGCAAAATGAATTAATTGCTGAACAGAAAGTAGACCCAGAGTTGCTACAGCTACATGAGAAAGCTGTCAACGAGAAAGAAAATCCTACTAATGATGTCTATGAACATATAGACCACAGCATGTTCAAACAACAATGCAAACCTGCAGTTGCCGGTACAGATGAAGATTTGAGGAGCATCACTAAAGAAACGAGTGCTGAGAACTGGACCGAACCTATCAAAAGCTATGGGTTACCACAATCCATACCGACAGATCGAAGGACCAACTTCACCTCGGAACTCTTCAATCCAGTCCTAAAGAACTTATGCCTGGAGCATGAGATGTCAACTGAATCCTATCCGGAAAGTCGAGGAGCCTATGGACCAATCTTTGGACCCACTGTCCGAGGACCACTCAAACTACTTCAAGAGGAATGGCAGACCGAATTGGATCTCCTTGGGCTGATCAAGTACCTAGATAAGTACATAAATTTTTTGTCTGACATAACTGTTTTTGTTAGAAAAAAATTGTACACTGCTCACATGCAGATGCCATTGTTGTGTGATGAAAGAAAGGCAAAAATATTATATCATCTGAAAATGATAAAGCCTTACCTTCTGAAAACAATTGGAATAAGCTTGATGTTGTTAACATTGTTACTCTTATTTGTAAAATTTATGCCTGGAGTACAGGATGAATTGAATGACAAATTCACTGATAGTTAGTTACCAAACTTACTACTGTAAAGCTAAATCCCTTACTGGTGATGAAAAAGGACTGAGTAAAAGTATTGTTAGAGTAAATATCATTATAGTGTGATATTTCTAAACAAACTTGTTAGGTTGAGCATTTAAAATAATTGCTATAAGAGAAAAAGATCAGTTTTATCCGCAGAATTGGTTTCTAAATCAGAGGACATTATAAATGTGGACTGATTATAAGATATGTTTGATAATCTCTGGAAATGATAATTGAAACATTTGGCAGAGAGGATAATTTGATTGAAAAAGATGTAAATGGTTTTGAGAAAAGAGAATTTTTCTATCACTAAAGTATTGAGAAATGTTTTATATTGTACAATGGAAATTTATTTTATCATGTACTGTTGTTGAAATAATTGCACTGAGTCAGGATGCAAATTTCTTCTATGTGAATTTATTCATTTCTTAGATTATCATTGAATGTATGATAATGTAGGGTAAAAAAAAAAAAAATAGTTGCTACAAGGCAGAACTATGACTAACAAGATTCCAAGAAATGTATTTATAAATGATTTTTCACTTTTAGGATACTGTTACATGAAAAGCAGATCAAAAGTAGAAACTAATAAAACTTATCCTTGTTTTGTATAAATTTAGGATATGTGCCACTGACTTGACACTGTAAACCAGAATGATTGAGAATTTCATGGTTGAGAAATTATAATGTTGACTTACCAATGTTCAACAAATGTATTATTAATTAAGGATTTCATGTCAAGATTGTAAAACTAATCTATTTTTTTTGTATTAGTTAAAATAGATTGAATGAATTGTATTGACAAGCAAAAGACTGGGTAGACCTGAACACTGTGAGGAACAGGAGAACCTATGAATAAAACCTTTATGGAATGGAAGAGAGCAATGGATTCCACCGTACAAACTGAAAAGCTCGGATATGGAACCATTCAGACCAGAAATTGTTTTGTAAAAATTGTTAAATTGATTTCTGTCTGAAAAAAAAAATATAGTCTATGCGCTTTAACTTCTAATGTTTTTATCTATTGTACGTCAATAATATTGTATTGGAAATGTCTTTGATGTAATCTAAAGAAAATAAGTACTTACTGTTTAGTACTAAGATTGTATGAAGATGATAACTTGTTTTAATTGATAGTTAATTAAGTAAATTAACCAAATTGTTTAAGTAAATCCATGATTGTCTGAATGTGTCAATTTAAAACTGCTACGATGTGAACTCTTTAAAAAAGAAAATAATGACGTCGAAAGGTCATGGTAAAATGAGAAATTTAAATATTTTTAATGAAATTGTCTATAAACTATTTTAATTCTGGAACAGACTATGTTTAATGTTCTTAAAATAACATAAATGAATTTAATTTTGAGATAATAGTTGTTAAAGAATGCTCATTTAATACGATAACGTTTTGGTCGCGTAGAGATTTATTTTCTTTGACCTAGGCTGTGATGAGGTAAAAATTTGCATAGCCATGTCAACATTGTTAGAATCAATTTGGAATGAGAGAGTGAAAAAAGAGAGAGAGAGAGAGAAGTGCGGAATTGACCTACATTTTGGGTCGCGTCACAGACAGTTAGTTGTCTAATGTTGTCCAAGCCTACAGGCTGAAAAAAATAATGCCGAGAATTTTTTTTTGTAACGTGTAATTAGGTCAGGTCTAGTACTTTTTCCTCAACGAGTTTTTTCTCGCCTTATGAAAAATAAGTCGTGTCTGAATAGACATTAAGTGATTTTTCTTTTTTTGTATAATTACAAATTGTAAAAGATATTAGTTTATAATTAAATGGACGGGAGAGTTTTTATTAACGTGGAATGTTAATGGAATGGAAATTATTAAATTGTATAATATTTAATCCTATGTATTTTTCTTGTATACAAGATTTAGATAAACAATTTAATTGTCCATTGTTTTGAATTAAAATTGGATGATTGAATGATGTAGTTAAGCCATTTGATAAGATGAACTTATATTGCATATTATATGTTATTGTTATCAGTTCGATTGAATTATTGGGATATCCAATTGAACTGTATTGTTTTCCCCGGAATATTTTCTTTTATAATTATTCCTTAAAATTAACATTTTTTTGTATTGTTAAAATGTAAAAGAAATAATTATAAAACTGTGGAAGGAGGGGGGTGTTACGAATATCGGTCATAAATGAATGACGTAGTAAGGCATTGACCTCTTAACAAGTGCGTATCAGAGTCCAAGGCGACCAAGGTTTGACCTTTGTGCCCTGAGGGCAGTTTAAATAAAATAATTCGTCCAACCCGTGGAAATTGGAGGATAATTCTGGATCGTAGTAATTATAGAGAAAGAGGTTAAAATGCGTATTAAGACCCTGTAGAATCTTCGATGATAGTTTTCTTTGTAATGTCCCCACCTCCTTAAAGTTAGTTCAGTTCGAAAGTTTGTAGAGTGAAGTCGCTATATGGATTTGTATATAATATGCCATTTATTTTGAAATACTTAAATGTTACCATCAGTTGATGCATTTATTGATCGTTTATATTGAGTCTACAATTTAAATAAAATTGTTTATTCAACAACTGGAGTTGTTTGATCTATCATTGTTGAGAAAGGTGTTGAAGATAATTATCACGAATATAACTACATTACTGCATAGACCTGTCAGTCAAGAAACCCCTAGCTTGGGCTACAGATTAGCAGAATCTAGAGACTTCTAATAAAGATACAACTATATGCATTGAATCCGATTTAACGAGTCGTAATAATAGTCATCATAGAGGACCATAACATTGTCATAACTGATGAATATTCAAGATTTGTAATTGTAGAAATTCTTAATAACATCACTGCAAGAACAGTCATTCCAAAATTGGACAAAGTATTTTCAGAATTTGGAATCCCACAATCCATTAAAACTGACAATGGACCTCCATTTTCCAGTCATGAATTTGTTGCGTATCTCAATCACATGGGCATCAAACATCGCAAGATTACTCCTTTATGGCCCAGAGATAACGCAGAAACAGAAAGATTTATGCGCACTATCAAAAAGACAATTAAATCAGCTATTGCACAACAAAAGTGTTGGCAACAAGAAATGTATAGATTCTTATTATCTTACAGAGCTACGCCACACTGCACTTCAGGAAAATCACCAGCTGAACAAAACTTCCAGAAATAACTCAAACATTGCCAGATCAAGAAATCAGAAAAAGGGATAGTGAAAGAAAGAAGAAAATGAAACAAAATGCAGACAAAAAGCGTTACATCAAAAAGAACTCAATGAAGATTGGTGTTTCTGATCTTATTAAAGACAATTCACTTACTAGGTTAACGCCTTATGAACCTAAACCTTTAACTATAATCAACAAGAAAGGTTCAATGATTACTGCAAGAAGAGGAAGCAAAACCATAACCAGAAACAGTAGTTTCTTCAAACCATCTCCTTTACGACCTTCACAGGAAGATGAGGACAGGGAAGAAGATTCTCATATTTCCAGTACTGACTTTTCCGAAGACACTTTGGATAATCAAACTGACACTAACAGTTCAGAACCTTTAGTCATTCCGGAGAACACAGAAAATCTACTAAGACCAGTTAGAAACGTGTTCTACCCAGGAGATATGATGACTTTGTTTTGATGTAAATAGTTGTGTGACTTATTCAGGCTTGTTCACTGTTGGACTTTAATTGACTTTATGATAATTAAGTTTGAAGTGTTTTCATATTTTATAATTTATGATAATTAAGCTTGAAGTGTGTTCATATGTTATAATTAATATAATTGATGATAATTAAGTTTGAAGTGTTTTTATAGTTTATAATTGTTATAATGTTAAACGTTAATATTATTGATTGGTTGATCAATTTAAAATACGTTAGATTTAATCCAAGAAAAGCAGGAATGTAGTGTTTTAAGTTAGATAACTTAATATTAAACTATCATAGTTGTACATCAATGATTATTAGAGTAGCTGCCCTTGTATTACATACGGGTATTGTTAGTGTTAGAATGACTATGGTGGTCTGAGCAACATGGCAGGAGCCCATGTTAAGATGTTAATGAAGACTCTGTTTATTATTCCTTCAGTGTTGTTAAAAAAATTATCCTGTTATTAAATAACCTACATAACCCACGCATCTACCTATTAAAAGGCCACAACATATAAGAAACATTACACCAGAAACAGTCAGTATAGAAATAACAAAGTATCCCAGTAGCAGTCAGTATAGAAATAACAAAATATCCCAGTAACATTCAGTATATAAATAACAAAATATCCCAGTAAAAGTCAGTATAGAAATAACAAAGTATTCCTGTTGCTATCAGTAAAGAAATAACAAAATATCCCAGTAACAGTCAGGGTAGAAATATCAAAATATCCTAGTAGTAGTCAGTATAAAAATAACAAAATATTCCAGTAACAGTCAATATAGAAATAACAAAATATCCCAGTAAAAGTCACTATAGAAATAACAAAGTATTCCTGTTGCTATCAGTAAAGAAATAACAAAATATCCCAGTAACAGTCAGGGTAGAAATATCAAAATATCCTAGTAGTAGTCAGTATAAAAATAACAAAATATTCCAGTAACAGTCAATATAGAAATAAAAAATATCCCAGTAACAGTCAGTATAGAAATAACAAAATTTCCCAGTAACAGTCAGAATTGAAATAACATAGTATTCCAGTAACAGTCAGTATAGAAATAACAAAGTATCCCAGTAGCAGTCAGTATAGAAATAACAAAGCAACCCAGTAACAATCAGTATAGAAATAACAAAGTATCCAAGTAACACTCAGTATTGAAAAAACAAAATATCCCAGTAACAGTCAGTATAGAAATAACAAAGTATTCCTGTAGCAGTCAGAATTGAAATAACATAGTATTCCAGTAACAGTCAGTATAGAAATAACAAAATATCTTAGTAACATTCTGTATAGAAATAACTAAATATCCCAGTAACAGTCAGTAAAGAAATAACAAAATAACCCAGTAACAGTCAGTATAGAAATAACAAAATATCCCAGTAACAATCAGTATAGAAATAACAAAATATCCCAGTAGCAGTCAGTATAGAAATAACAAAGTATTCCAGTAACAGTCGGTATAAAATTAACAAAATATCCCAGTAACAGTCAGTATAGAAATAACAAAATATCTCAGTAACACTAAGTATAGAAATAACAAAATATCCCAGTAGCAGTCAGTATAGAAATAACAAAGTATTCCTGTAGCAGTCAGTATAGAAATAACAAAATATCCCAGTAACAGTCAGTAAAGAAAAAACAAAATATCCCAGTAACAGTCAGTAGGCCCAATAGAAATAACAGAATATCGCAGTAACATTCAGTATAGAAATAACAAAATATCTCAGTAACACTAAGTATAGAAATAACAAAATATCCCAGTAGCAGTCAGTATAGAAATAACAAAGTATTCCTGTAGCAGTCAGTATAGAAATAACAAAATATCCCAGTAACAGTCAGGGTAGAAATAACAAAATACCCCAGTAGCAGTCAGTATAAAAATAACAAAATATTCCTGTAACAGTCAGTGTAGAAATAACAAAATATCCCAGTAACATTCATTATAGAAATAACAAAGTATCCCAGTAGCAGTCAGTATAGAAATAACTAAATATCCCAGTAACAGTCAGTATAGAAATAACTAAATATCCCAGTAACAGTCAGTAAAGAAATAACAAAATATCCAAGTAACAGTCAGTATAGAAATAACAAAATATCCCAGTAACAGTCAGTATAGAAATAACTAAATATCCAAGTAACACTAAGTATAGAAATAAAAAAATATCCCAGTAACAGTCAGTATAGAAAATTAAAGTATTTCTGTAGCAGTCAGTATAGAAATAACAAAACATCCCAGTAACATTCAGGGTAGAAATAACAAATTATCCCAGTAACAGTCAGTAAAGAAATAACAAAATATCCCAGTAACTGTCAGTATAGAAAAAACAAAATATCCCAGTAACATTCAGTATAGAAATAACAAAATATTCCAGTAACACTAAGTATAGAAATAAAAAAATATCCCAGTAACAGTCAGTATAGAATTAATGAAGTATTCCTGTAGCAGTCAGTATGGAAATGACTAAATATCCCAGTAACATTCAGGGTAGAAATAACAAAGTATCCCAGTAGCAGTCAGTATAGAAATAACAAAATATCCCAGTAACATTCAGTATATAAATAACAAAATATCCCAGTAAAAGTCAGTATAGAAATAACAAAGTATTCCTGTTGCTATCAGTAAAGAAATAACAAAATATCCCAGTAACAGTCAGGGTAGAAATATCAAAATATCCTAGTAGTAGTCAGTATAAAAATAACAAAATATTCCAGTAACAGTCAATATAGAAATAACAAAATATCCCAGTAACAGTCAGTATAGAAATAACAAAATTTCCCAGTAACAGTCAGAATTGAAATAACATAGTATTCCAGTAACAGTCAGTATAGAAATAACAAAGTATCCCAGTAGCAGTCAGTATAGAAATAACAAAGCAACCCAGTAACAATCAGTATAGAAATAACAAAGTATCCAAGTAACACTCAGTATTGAAATAACAAAATATCCCAGTAACAGTCAGTATAGAAATAACAAAGTATTCCTGTAGCAGTCAGAATTGAAATAACATAGTATTCCAGTAACAGTCAGTATAGAAATAACAAAATATCTTAGTAACATTCTGTATAGAAATAACTAAATATCCCAGTAACAGTCAGTAAAGAAATAACAAAATAACCCAGTAACAGTCAGTATAGAAATAACAAAATATCCCAGTAACAATCAGTATAGAAATAACAAAATATCCCAGTAGCAGTCAGTATAGAAATAACAAAGTATTCCAGTAACAGTCGGTATAAAATTAACAAAATATCCCAGTAACAGTCAGTATAGAAATAACAAAATATCTCAGTAACACTAAGTATAGAAATAACAAAATATCCCAGTAGCAGTCAGTATAGAAATAACAAAGTATTCCTGTAGCAGTCAGTATAGAAATAACAAAATATCCCAGTAACAGTCAGTAAAGAAAAAACAAAATATCCCAGTAACAGTCAGTAGGCCCAATAGAAATAACAGAATATCGCAGTAACATTCAGTATAGAAATAACAAAATATCTCAGTAACACTAAGTATAGAAATAACAAAATATCCCAGTAGCAGTCAGTATAGAAATAACAAAGTATTCCTGTAGCAGTCAGTATAGAAATAACAAAATATCCCAGTAACAGTCAGGGTAGAAATAACAAAATACCCCAGTAGCAGTCAGTATAAAAATAACAAAATATTCCTGTAACAGTCAGTGTAGAAATAACAAAATATCCCAGTAACATTCATTATAGAAATAACAAAGTATCCCAGTAGCAGTCAGTATAGAAATAACTAAATATCCCAGTAACAGTCAGTATAGAAATAACTAAATATCCCAGTAACAGTCAGTAAAGAAATAACAAAATATCCAAGTAACAGTCAGTATAGAAATAACAAAATATCCCAGTAACAGTCAGTATAGAAATAACTAAATATCCAAGTAACACTAAGTATAGAAATAAAAAAATATCCCAGTAACAGTCAGTATAGAAAATTAAAGTATTTCTGTAGCAGTCAGTATAGAAATAACAAAACATCCCAGTAACATTCAGGGTAGAAATAACAAATTATCCCAGTAACAGTCAGTAAAGAAATAACAAAATATCCCAGTAACTGTCAGTATAGAAAAAACAAAATATCCAAGTAACATTCAGTATAGAAATAACAAAATATTCCAGTAACACTAAGTATAGAAATAAAAAAATATCCCAGTAACAGTCAGTATAGAATTAATGAAGTATTCCTGTAGCAGTCAGTATGGAAATGACTAAATATCCCAGTAACATTCAGGGTAGAAATAACAAAATATCCCACTAGCAGTCAGAATAGAAATAACAAAATATCCCAGTAGCAGACAGTATAGAAAAAAACATAGTATTCCTGTAGCAGTCAGTATAGAAATAACAAAGTATCCCAGTAGCAGTCAGTATGGAAATAACAAAACATCGCAGTAACAGTCTGTAAAGAAATAAAAAAATATCCCAGTAGCAGTCAATATTGAAATAACAAAATATCCCAGTAATAGTCATTATAGAAATAACAAAATTTCTCAGTAACAGTCAGTATAGAAATAACAAAATTTCCCAGTAACAGTCAGTAAAGAAATAAAGAAATAACAAAATATCCCAGTAGCAGTCAGTATAGAAATAACAAAGTATTCCTGTAGCAGTCAGTATAGAAATAACAAAATATCCCAGTAACAGTCAGTATAGAAATAACAAAGTATTCCTGTAGCAGTCAGTAAAGAAAAAACAAAATATCCCAGTAACAGTCAGTAGGCCCAATAGAAATAACAGAATATCGCAGTAACTTTCAGTATAGAAATAACAAAATATCTCAGTAACACTAAGTATAGAAATAACAAAATATCCCAGTAGCAGTCAGTATAGAAATAACAAAGTATTCCTGTAGCAGTCAGTATAGAAATAACAAAATATCCCAGTAACAGTCAGGGTAGAAATAACAAAATACCCCAGTAGCAGTCAGTATAAAAATAACAAAATATTCCTGTAACAGTCAGTGTAGAAATAACAAAATATCCCAGTAACATTCATTATAGAAATAACAAAGTATCCCAGTAGCAGTCAGTATAGAAATAACTAAATATTCCAGTAACAGTCAGTATAGAAATAACTAAATATCCCAGTAACAGTCAGTAAAGAAATAACAAAATATCCAAGTAACAGTCAGTATAGAAATAACAAAATATCCCAGTAACAGTCAGTATAGAAATAACTAAATATCCAAGTAACACTAAGTATAGAAATAAAAAAATATCCCAGTAACAGTCAGTATAGAAAATTAAAGTATTTCTGTAGCAGTCAGTATAGAAATAACAAAACATCCCAGTAACATTCAGGGTAGAAATAACAAATTATCCCAGAAAACAGTCAGTAAAGAAATAACAAAATATCCCAGTAACTGTCAGTATAGAAAAAACAAAATATCCCAGTAACATTCAGTATAGAAATAACAAAATATTCCAGTAACACTAAGTATAGAAATAAAAAAATATCCCAGTAACAGTCAGTATAGAATTAATGAAGTATTCCTGTAGCAGTCAGTATGGAAATGACTAAATATCCCAGTAACATTCAGGGTAGAAATAACAAAGTATCCCAGTAGCAGTCAGTATAGAAATAACAAAATATCCCAGTAACATTCAGTATATAAATAACAAAATATCCCAGTAAAAGTCAGTATAGAAATGACAAAGTATTCCTGTTGCTATCAGTAAAGAAATAACAAAATATCCCAGTAACAGTCAGGGTAGAAATATCAAAATATCCTAGTAGTAGTCAGTATAAAAATAACAAAATATTTCAGTAACAGTCAATTTAGAAATAACAAAATATCCCAGTAAAAGTCACTATAGAAATAACAAAGTATTCCTGTTGCTATCAGTAAAGAAATAACAAAATATCCCAGTAACAGTCAGGGTAGAAATATCAAAATATCCTAGTAGTAGTCAGTATAAAAATAACAAAATATTCCAGTAACAGTCAATATAGAAATAACAAAAAATCCCAGTAACAGTCAGTATAGAAATAACAAAATTTCCCAGTAACAGTCAGAATTGAAATAACATAGTATTCCAGTAACAGTCAGTATAGAAATAACAAAGTATCCCAGTAGCAGTCAGTATAGAAATAACAAAGCAACCCAGTAACAATCAGTATAGAAATAACAAAGTATCCAAGTAACACTCAGTATTGAAATAACAAAATATCCCAGTAACAGTCAGTATAGAAATAACAAAGTATTCCTGTAGCAGTCAGAATTGAAATAACATAGTATTCCAGTAACAGTCAGTATAGAAATAACAAAATATCTTAGTAACATTCTGTATAGAAATAACTAAATATCCCAGTAACAGTCAGTAAAGAAATAACAAAATAACCCAGTAACAGTCAGTATAGAAATAACAAAATATCCCAGTAACAATCAGTATAGAAATAACAAAATATCCCAGTAGCAGTCAGTATAGAAATAACAAAGTATTCCAGTAACAGTCGGTATAAAATTAACAAAATATCCCAGTAACAGTCAGTATAGAAATAACAAAATATCTCAGTAACACTAAGTATAGAAATAACAAAATATCCCAGTAGCAGTCAGTATAGAAATAACAAAGTATTCCTGTAGCAGTCAGTATAGAAATAACAAAATATCCCAGTAACAGTCAGTAAAGAAAAAACAAAATATCCCAGTAACAGTCAGTAGGCCCAATAGAAATAACAGAATATCGCAGTAACATTCAGTATAGAAATAACAAAATATTTCAGTAACACTAAGTATAGAAATAACAAAATATCCCAGTAGCAGTCAGTATAGAATCAACAAAGTATTCCTGTAGCAGTCAGTATAGAAATAACAAAATATCCCAGTAACAGTCAGGGTAGAAATAACAAAATACCCCAGTAGCAGTCAGTATAAAAATAACAAAATATTCCTGTAACAGTCAGTGTAGAAATAACAAAATATCCCAGTAACATTCATTATAGAAATAACAAAGTATCCCAGTAGCAGTCAGTATAGAAATAACTAAATATCCCAGTAACAGTCAGTATAGAAATAACTAAATATCCCAGTAACAGTCAGTAAAGAAATAACAAAATATCCAAGTAACAGTCAGTATAGAAATAACAAAATATCCCAGTAACAGTCAGTATAGAAATAAATAAATATCCAAGTAACACTAAGTATAGAAATAAAAAAATATCCCAGTAACAGTCAGTATAGAAAATTAAAGTATTTCTGTAGCAGTCAGTATAGAAATAACAAAACATCCCAGTAACATTCAGGGTAGAAATAACAAATTATCCCAGTAACAGTCAGTAAAGAAATAACAAAATATCCCAGTAACTGTCAGTATAGAAAAAACAAAATATCCAAGTAACATTCAGTATAGAAATAACAAAATATTCCAGTAACACTAAGTATAGAAATAAAAAAATATCCCAGTAACAGTCAGTATAGAATTAATGAAGTATTCCTGTAGCAGTCAGTATGGAAATGACTAAATATCCCAGTAACATTCAGGGTAGAAATAACAAAATATCCCACTAGCAGTCAGAATAGAAATAACAAAATATCCCAGTAGCAGACAGTATAGAAAAAAACATAGTATTCCTGTAGCAGTCAGTATAGAAATAACAAAGTATCCCAGTAGCAGTCAGTATAGAAATAACAAAACATCGCAGTAACAGTCAGTAAAGAAATAAAAAAATATCCCAGTAGCAGTCAATATTGAAATAACAAAATATCCCAGTAATAGTCATTATAGAAATAACAAAATTTCTCAGTAACAGTCAGTATAGAAATAACAAAATTTCCCAGTAACAGTCAGTAAAGAAATAAAGAAATAACAAAATATCCCAGTAGCAGTCAGTATAGAAATAACAAAGTATTCCTGTAGCAGTCAGTATAGAAATAACAAAATATCCCAGTAACAGTCAGTATAGAAATAACAAAGTATTCCTGTAGCAGTCAGTTTAGAAATAACAAAATATCCCAGTAACAGTCAGTATAGAAATAACAAAATATCCCAGTAACAGTCATTATAGAAATAACACAATATCCAAGTAGCAGTCAGTATAGAAATAACAAAGTACCCCAGTAACAGTCAGTATAGAAATGACTAAATATCCCAGTAACATTCAGGGTAGAAATAACAAAATATCCCACTAGCAGTCAGAATAGAAATAACAAAATATCCCAGTAGCAGACAGTATAGAAAAAAACATAGTATTCCTGTAGCAGTCAGTATAGAAATAACAAAATATCCCAGTAACAGTCAGTATAGAAATAACAAAGTATCACAGTAGCAGTCAGTATAGAAATAACAAAACATCGCAGTAACAGTCAGTAAAGAAATAAAAAAATATCCCAGTAGTAGTCAGTATTGAAATAACAAAATATCCCAGTAATAGTCATTATAGAAATAACAAAGTATCCCAGTAGCAGGCAGAATAGAAATAACAAAGTATCCCAGTAGAAGGCAGAATAGAAATAACAAAATATCACAGTAACAGTCAGTATAGAAATAACAAAATATCACAGTAGCAGTCAGTATAGAAATAACAAAATACTTCTGTAGCAATCAGTGTAGAAATAACAAAATATCCCATTAGCAGTCAGTATTAAAATAACAAAATATCCCAGTAACAGTCAGTATAGAAATAACAAAGTATCACAGTAGAAGTCAGTATAGAAATAACAAAGTATCCCAGTAGCAGTCAGTATAGAAATAACAAAACATCGCAGTAACAGTCAGTAAAGAAATAAAAAAATATCCCAGTAGCAGTCAGTATTGAAATAACAAAATATCCCAGTAATAGTCATTATAGAAATAACAAAATTTCCCAGTAACAGTCAGTATAGAAATAACAAAATTTCCCAGTAACAGTCAGTATAGAAAAAACAAAATATCCAAGTAGCAGTCAGTATAGAAATAACAAAGTATTCCTGTAGCAGTCAGTATAGAAATGACTAAATATCCCAGTAACAGTCAGGGTAGAAATATCAAAATATCCTAGTAGTAGTCAGTATAAAAATAACAAAATATTCCAGTAACAGTCAATATAGAAATAACAAAAAATCCCAGTAACAGTCAGTATAGAAATAACAAAATTTCCCAGTAACAGTCAGAATTGAAATAACATAGTATTCCAGTAACAGTCAGTATAGAAATAACAAAGTATCCCAGTAGCAGTCAGTATAGAAATAACAAAGCAACCCAGTAACAATCAGTATAGAAATAACAAAGTATCCAAGTAACACTCAGTATTGAAATAACAAAATATCCCAGTAACAGTCAGTATAGAAATAACAAAGTATTCCTGTAGCAGTCAGAATTGAAATAACATAGTATTCCAGTAACAGTCAGTATAGAAATAACAAAATATCTTAGTAACATTCTGTATAGAAATAACTAAATATCCCAGTAACAGTCAGTAAAGAAATAACAAAATAACCCAGTAACAGTCAGTATAGAAATAACAAAATATCCCAGTAACAATCAGTATAGAAATAACAAAATATCCCAGTAGCAGTCAGTATAGAAATAACAAAGTATTCCAGTAACAGTCGGTATAAAATTAACAAAATATCCCAGTAACAGTCAGTATAGAAATAACAAAATATCTCAGTAACACTAAGTATAGAAATAACAAAATATCCCAGTAGCAGTCAGTATAGAAATAACAAAGTATTCCTGTAGCAGTCAGTATAGAAATAACAAAATATCCCAGTAACAGTCAGTAAAGAAAAAACAAAATATCCCAGTAACAGTCAGTAGGCCCAATAGAAATAACAGAATATCGCAGTAACATTCAGTATAGAAATAACAAAATATTTCAGTAACACTAAGTATAGAAATAACAAAATATCCCAGTAGCAGTCAGTATAGAATCAACAAAGTATTCCTGTAGCAGTCAGTATAGAAATAACAAAATATCCCAGTAACAGTCAGGGTAGAAATAACAAAATACCCCAGTAGCAGTCAGTATAAAAATAACAAAATATTCCTGTAACAGTCAGTGTAGAAATAACAAAATATCCCAGTAACATTCATTATAGAAATAACAAAGTATCCCAGTAGCAGTCAGTATAGAAATAACTAAATATCCCAGTAACAGTCAGTATAGAAATAACTAAATATCCCAGTAACAGTCAGTAAAGAAATAACAAAATATCCAAGTAACAGTCAGTATAGAAATAACAAAATATCCCAGTAACAGTCAGTATAGAAATAAATAAATATCCAAGTAACACTAAGTATAGAAATAAAAAAATATCCCAGTAACAGTCAGTATAGAAAATTAAAGTATTTCTGTAGCAGTCAGTATAGAAATAACAAAACATCCCAGTAACATTCAGGGTAGAAATAACAAATTATCCCAGTAACAGTCAGTAAAGAAATAACAAAATATCCCAGTAACTGTCAGTATAGAAAAAACAAAATATCCAAGTAACATTCAGTATAGAAATAACAAAATATTCCAGTAACACTAAGTATAGAAATAAAAAAATATCCCAGTAACAGTCAGTATAGAATTAATGAAGTATTCCTGTAGCAGTCAGTATGGAAATGACTAAATATCCCAGTAACATTCAGGGTAGAAATAACAAAATATCCCACTAGCAGTCAGAATAGAAATAACAAAATATCCCAGTAGCAGACAGTATAGAAAAAAACATAGTATTCCTGTAGCAGTCAGTATAGAAATAACAAAGTATCCCAGTAGCAGTCAGTATAGAAATAACAAAACATCGCAGTAACAGTCAGTAAAGAAATAAAAAAATATCCCAGTAGCAGTCAATATTGAAATAACAAAATATCCCAGTAATAGTCATTATAGAAATAACAAAATTTCTCAGTAACAGTCAGTATAGAAATAACAAAATTTCCCAGTAACAGTCAGTAAAGAAATAAAGAAATAACAAAATATCCCAGTAGCAGTCAGTATAGAAATAACAAAGTATTCCTGTAGCAGTCAGTATAGAAATAACAAAATATCCCAGTAACAGTCAGTATAGAAATAACAAAGTATTCCTGTAGCAGTCAGTTTAGAAATAACAAAATATCCCAGTAACAGTCAGTATAGAAATAACAAAATATCCCAGTAACAGTCATTATAGAAATAACACAATATCCAAGTAGCAGTCAGTATAGAAATAACAAAGTACCCCAGTAACAGTCAGTATAGAAATGACTAAATATCCCAGTAACATTCAGGGTAGAAATAACAAAATATCCCACTAGCAGTCAGAATAGAAATAACAAAATATCCCAGTAGCAGACAGTATAGAAAAAAACATAGTATTCCTGTAGCAGTCAGTATAGAAATAACAAAATATCCCAGTAACAGTCAGTATAGAAATAACAAAGTATCACAGTAGCAGTCAGTATAGAAATAACAAAACATCGCAGTAACAGTCAGTAAAGAAATAAAAAAATATCCCAGTAGTAGTCAGTATTGAAATAACAAAATATCCCAGTAATAGTCATTATAGAAATAACAAAGTATCCCAGTAGCAGGCAGAATAGAAATAACAAAGTATCCCAGTAGAAGGCAGAATAGAAATAACAAAATATCACAGTAACAGTCAGTATAGAAATAACAAAATATCACAGTAGCAGTCAGTATAGAAATAACAAAATACTTCTGTAGCAATCAGTGTAGAAATAACAAAATATCCCATTAGCAGTCAGTATTAAAATAACAAAATATCCCAGTAACAGTCAGTATAGAAATAACAAAGTATCACAGTAGAAGTCAGTATAGAAATAACAAAGTATCCCAGTAGCAGTCAGTATAGAAATAACAAAACATCGCAGTAACAGTCAGTAAAGAAATAAAAAAATATCCCAGTAGCAGTCAGTATTGAAATAACAAAATATCCCAGTAATAGTCATTATAGAAATAACAAAATTTCCCAGTAACAGTCAGTATAGAAATAACAAAATTTCCCAGTAACAGTCAGTATAGAAAAAACAAAATATCCAAGTAGCAGTCAGTATAGAAATAACAAAGTATTCCTGTAGCAGTCAGTATAGAAATGACTAAATATCCCAGTAACATTCAGGGTAGAAATAACAAAATATCCCACTAGCAGTCAGAATAGAAATAACAAAATATCCCAGTAGCAGACAGTATAGAAAAAAACATAGTATTCCTGTAGCAGTCAGTATAGAAATAACAAAATATCCCAGTAACAGTCAGTATAGAAATAACAAAGTATCCCAGTAGCAGTCAGTATTGAAATAACAAAATATCCCAGTAATAGTCATTATAGAAATAACAAAATTTCCCAGTAACAGTCAGTATAGAAATAACAAAATTTCCCAGTAACAGTCAGTAAAGAAATAAAGAAATAACAAAATATCCAAGTAGCAGTCAGTATAGAAATAACAAAGTATTCCTGTAGCAGTCAGTATAGAAATAACAAAATATCCCAGTAACAGTCAGTATAGAAATAACAAAATATCCCAGTAACAGTCATTATAGAAATAACACAATATCCAAGTAGCAGTCAGTATGGAAATAACAAAGTACCCCAGTAACAGTCAGTATAGAAATAACAAAATATCCCAGTAACAGTCAGTATAGAAATAACAAAGTATCCCAGTAACAGTCAGTATAGACATAACAAAGTATCCCAATAACAGGCAGTATAGAAATAACAAAGTATCCCAAAACCAGTCAGTATAGAAATTACAAAGTATCCCAGTAGAAGTCAGTATAGAAATAACAAAGTATCCCAGTAGCAGGCAGAATAGAAATAACAAAATATCACAGTCACAGTCAGTATAGAAATAACAAAGTATCCCAAAAGCAGTCAGTATAGAAATAACAAAGTATCCCAGTAGAAGTCAGTATAGAAATAACAAAGTATCCCAGTAGCAGGCAGAATAGATATAACAAAATTTCACAGAAACAGTCAGTATAGAAATAACAAAATATCACAGTAGCAGTCAGTATAGAAATAACAAAATAACCCTGTAGCAATCAGTGTAGAAATAACAAAATATCCCATTAGCAGTCAGTATTGAAATAACAAAATATCCCAGTAACATTCACTATAGAAATAACAAAGTATCCCAGTAGCAGTCAGTATAGAAATAACAAAATATCCCAGTAACAGTCAGTATAGAAATAACTAAATATCCCAGTAACAGTCAGTAAAGAAATAACAAAATATCCAAGTAACAGTCAGTATAGAAATAACAAAATATCCCAGTAACAGTCAGTATAGAAATAACTAAATATCCCAGTAACAGTCAGTAAAGAAATAACAAAATATCCAAGTAACACTAAGTATAGAAATAAAAAAATATCCCAGTAACAGTCAGTATAGAAAATTAAAGTATTTCTGTAGCAGTCAGTATAGAAATAACAAAATATCCCAGTAACATTCAGGGTAGAAATAACAAATTATCCCAGTAACAGTCAGTAAAGAAATAACAAAATATCCCAGTAACTGTCAGTATAGAAAAAACAAAATATCCCAGTAACATTCAGTATAGAAATAACAAAATATTCCAGTAACACTAAGTATAGAAATAAAAAAATATCCCAGTAACAGTCAGTATAGAATTAATAAAGTATTCCTGTAGCAGTCAGTATGGAAATGACTAAATATCCCAGTAACATTCAGGGTAGAAATAACAAAATATCCCACTAGCAGTCAGAATAGAAATAACAAAATATCCCAGTAGCAGACAGTATAGAAAAAAACATAGTATTCCTGTAGCAGTCAGTATAGAAATAACAAAGTATCACAGTAGCAGTCAGTATAGAAATAACAAAACATCGCAGTAACAGTCAGTAAGAAATAAAAAAATATCCCAGTGGCAGTCAGTATTGAAATAACAAAATATCCCAGTAATAGTCATTATAGAAATAACAAAATTTCTCAGTAACAGTCAGTATAGAAATAACAAAATTTCCCAGTAACAGTCAGTAAAGAAATAAAGAAATAACAAAATATCCAAGTAGCAGTCAGTATAGAAATAACAAAGTATTCCTGTAGCAGTCAGTATAGAAATAACAAAATATCCCAGTAACAGTCAGTATAGAAATAACAAAGTATTCCTGTAGCAGTCAGTATAGAAATAACAAAATATCCCAGTAACAGTCAGTATAGAAATAACAAAATATCCCAGTAACAGTCATTATAGAAATAACACAATATCCAAGTAGCAGTCAGTATAGAAATAACAAAGTACCCCAGTAACAGTCAGTATAGAAATGACTAAATATCCCAGTAACATTCAGGGTAGAAATAACAAAATATCCCACTAGCAGTAAGTATAGAAATAACAAAATATCCCAGTAACAGTCAGTATAGAAATAACAAAGTATCACAGTAGCAGTCAGTATAGAAATAACAAAACATCGCAGTAACAGTCAGTAAAGAAATAAAAAAATATCCCAGTAGTAGTCAGTATTGAAATAACAAAATATCCCAGTAATAGTCATTATAGAAATAACAAAATTTCCCAGTAACATTCAGTATAGAAATAACAAAATATTCCAGTAACACTAAGTATAGAAATAAAAAAATATCCTAGTAACAGTCAGTAAAGAAATAAAGAAATAACAAATTATCCAAGTAGCAGTCAGTATAGAAATAACAAAGTATTGCTGTAGCAGTCAGTATAGAAATAACAAAATATCCCAGTAACAGTCAGTATAGAAATAACAAAGTATTCCTGTAGCAGTCAGTATAGAAATAACAAAATATCCCAGTAACAGTCAGTATAGAAATAACAAAATATACCAGTAACAGTCATTATAGAAATAACACAATATCCAAGTAGCAGTCAGTATAGAAATATCAAAGTACCCCAGTAACAGTCAGTATAGAAATAACAAAATATCCCAGTAACATTCAGTATAGAAATAACAAAATATAAAAGTAACAGTCAGTATAGAAATAACAAAGTATCCCAGTAACAGTCAGTATAGACATAACAAAGTATCCCAATAACAGGCAGTATAGAAATAACAAAGTATCCCAAAACCAGTCAGTATAGAAATTACAAAGTATCCCAGTAGAAGTCAGTATAGAAATAACAAAGTATCCCAGTAGCAGGCAGAATAGAAATAACAAAATATCACAGTAACAGGCAGTATAGAAATAACAAAGTATCCCAAAAGCAGTCAGTATAGAAATAACAAAGTATCCCAGTAGAAGTCAGTATAGAAATAACAAAGTATCCCAGTAACAGTCAGTAAAGAAATAACAAAATATCCCAGTAACTGTCAGTATAGAAAAAACAAAATATCCCAGTAACATTCAGTATAGAAATAACAAAATATTCCAGTAACACTAAGTATAGAAATAAAAAAATATCCCAGTAACAGTCAGTATAGAAATAATAAAGTATTCCTGTAGCAGTCAGTATGGAAATGACTAAATATCCCAGTAACATTCAGAGTAGAAAAAACAAAATATCCCACTAGCAGTCAGAATAGAAATAACAAAATATCCCAGTAGCAGACAGTATAGAAAAAAACATAGTATTCCTGTAGCAGTCAGTATAGAAATAACAAAACATCGCAGTAACAGTCAGTAAAGAAATAAAAAAATATCCCAGTAGAGGTCAGTATTGAAATAACAAAATATCCCAGTAATAGTCATTATAGAAATAACAAAATTTCTCAGTAGCAGTCAGTATAGAAATAACAAAGTATTCCTGTAGCAGTCAGTATAGAAATAACAAAATATCCCAGTAACAGTCAGTATAGAAATAACAAAGTATTCCTGTAGCAGTCAGTATAGAAATAACAAAATATCCCAGTAACAGTCAGTATAGAAATAACAAAATATCCCAGTAACAGTCATTATAGAAATAACACAATATCC
Organism: Anisus vortex; assembly: GCA_949126835.1. Classification (NCBI taxonomy): domain Eukaryota; kingdom Metazoa; phylum Mollusca; class Gastropoda; family Planorbidae; genus Anisus; species Anisus vortex. Next base: position 44,911,461 of record OX421492.1, on the reverse strand, counting down.
AAGTAGCAGTCAGTATAGAAATAACAAAGTACCCCAGTAACAGTCAGTATAGAAATGACTAAATATCCCAGTAACATTCAGGGTAGAAATAACAAAATATCCCACTAGCAGTCAGAATAGAAATAACAAAATATCCCAGTAGCAGACAGTATAGAAAAAAACATAGTATTCCTGTAGCAGTCAGTATAGAAATAACAAAATATCCCAGTAACAGTCTGTATAGAAATAACAAAGTATCACAGTAGAAGTCAGTATAGAAATAACACAGTATCCCAGTAGCAGTCAGTATAGAAATAACAAAATATCACAGTAACAGTCAGTATAGAAATAACAAAGTATCCCAAAAGCAGTCAGTATAGAAATAACAAAGTATCCCAGTAGAAGTCAGTATAGAAAAAAATGAAATGAAATGTAATGAAATGGTTTATGATTGTTTATGAACACAATAGACCAAAATGCTGTACAGGATTATTTAATTAATAATTACTTGAACCATACGATTAGCCTTCAATCGTGAGGGACAGGAAGACAACGTGCATCAAATTAAAAACACAGGAAGTGGACACAAATCTTAACTCTAATTAACGAAACATTCAGTGTCCAAATACCGATACACAAGTTATCACTACATCTCCCCCTTTTACGTTTAGTCATTCCGATATCTGGCAGGTGGATTAATGATACGTCCAGACCGAGTTGTCAAAACCGTAGAGCCAACAGGTGGGCCATGCGCCTGCTCTTGGGGTTCAAGGTGGGTTTCAGTAGTGTTATTATCCGGTTCTTGAGGGTTGGTAAAACCTGGATCTCCTTGAGGTTGAGGCATGCCATTCTGTTGTTCAGTAACAATGGCATCGTCCTTGTCAGGTAGGGAACCGATAGAGGTAGGAACAAATGTTGATGTTGGACGTAAGTGTTTTCTGTTCCTACGGAAAGTCCCAAAAGAAGTCTTGATTAGATATGATCTGGGAGCCACGCTTCTGATTACAGTGGCTGGATTTGTCCATTGTCGCTCATGGTCTAGTTTCTGTAAGACCTTGGTACCTGGCTCTAAAGGTGGAAGCTTTCTAGTACCATGACGTCTGTTATAGTAGATCTGATTTGCCCTTTTCCTTCCTTCGTCCTTTCCAAGAATAGACTTTCTTTCTATGATTTTTGGAGAGAGATTGACTGGCAATGTTGGTAGGATAGTTCTGATTTTACGACCCATCACTAACTCAGCGGGACTATACCCTGTGGCTGTAGTTGGTGATGATCTGTAGTTCATTAAAGCTAAAAAAAAATCTGCTTGACTTAATATTTTCTTCGCTTCCTGCACTGCTCGTTCTGCCTCACCGTTGCTTTGGGCATAGTATGGCGAACTAGTAACGTGCAGGAAATTCCACTCTTCTGAAAACGTTTGGAATTCTCTGGAAGTAAATTGGCGACCGTTATCAGTGACTAGTGATTCCGGGATTCCATGATGTGCAAAAATGGATTTAAATTTAGTAATGACGACCCCTGAGGTCATGCTAGAAAGTGGCAAGATCTCCAGATATCTCGAGTAGTAATCAACCACTACGAGATAATTCTGACCTTTGAAGTCACAAATGTCAGCACCGATCATCTGAAATGGTCTGCTGGGAAGTGGTGTTGACATGATGGGCTCTCTTCGGAAAGTTGGCATCTTCTGTTCACAATGTTGGCAAGAAGAAACGAGCTGCTGGATTTCGCCGCTAATTCCAGGCCACCATACAGACTGTTTTGCTCTCTCCCGACATTTTGTAATGCCCAAATGACCATCATGGATTCTGCTCAGAATTTCTGCTCTAAGTGACCTTGGTACTACTATTTGGGAACCTCTGATAAGCATGCCTTGATGAACGCTCAGTTCAAAGCGCACATTGTAGAAATCCTTGAGATATTGTTCAATATTTTTCACATATTTAGGCCAGCCATTTTCAGTGTACTTGATGGCAGTATTAATGATAGGGTCTTTCTCTGATTCACTTGCAAACTGTAAAAGTTTCGCATCGGACGCCGGCCAAGACATTCGAACTGAGTCTATATGAGAGTCAATATCCTGAATGAGGCGATCCACTTCTTTGTCCAACCCAACGTTTACTTGTTGTGGGCTGCGCGACAGTGTATCAGCAATGATAAGTTGTACGCCTGGTATGTAAGTAGCATGAACATTAAAGCGCATGAGCCTTATAAGCATTCTCTGGCAACGTATTGGTGTGTCTTGCAGGTCTCGAACATTGATCAAAGATATCAGTGGCTTGTGATCAGTCTGTAATGTGAATGATGGTAGTCCCATGAGGTACTTTTGAAGCTTTTCACAAGTCCATACTGCTGCCAAAAGTTCTTTTTCTATCTGCGCGTAATTCTTTTCTGCTGGAGTCAGGGTACGTGAGCAGAAAACCACAGGTTTGAGTTTACCATCACATTCTTGAACTTGAAGAAGCACTCCACCAATTCCATAGGAACTTGCATCAACGCTTACAACACATGGCCTTAAAATGTCAAAGAATGCAAGTGTTGGTGAAGATGTGAGCATTTTCTTTACCTGTGTAAGTGCATTTATTTGAGATGATCCCCATGTCCAATGGTTTTTCTTCTCCAACAATTGTGTCAGAGGACTAAGAATTGTGGATATGTTTGGAATGTATCTGCCCATGAAGTTTACCATGCCAAGTAGGCGACGTAACTCCTCAACATCTTGTGGCTCTGGCATGTCAATAATAGCAGAAACCTTGATAGGATCTGGACTTATACCATCCTTACTGATGCGATGGCCCAGGAAATCAATTTCCTTCTTTCTGTACTCACACTTTTCTTGGTTTAGTTGAAGATTCACTTCATTCAGCCTTTTTAGAACTGCTGACAAGTGTTTTTCATGTTCTTTCTCTGTTTTACTAAAGACAAGAACATCATCAAAATAGCAAATTACGTTTTGCTCTTTTTCCAGAATGTTTTCCATCACCCTCTGGAAAATCTCAGGTGCACTTGTGATGCCAAATGGTAGCCTTTTATAATAGTATCGACCAAAAGGTGTTATAAAGGTAGTCAGCTTTGCCGTGGAACTGTCTAAAGGAATTTGCCAAAATCCGGAAGCTGCATCCAATTTTGAGAATACTGTTGCACCTTGAAGCTTGTGTAGTATATCATCTAATACAGGAAGAACATAGCGTTCCCGCTTCACTGCAGAATTGAGCTTCTTAAAGTCTGTACAAATACGAATTGATCCATTCTTCTTTAAGACTGGTACCATTGGAGCACACCAATCTGTTGCTTCGGTAATAGGTTCTATTACGCCTGCTTTTTCCATCCGTTGTAGTTCAACCATGACCTTGTCAATAAGAGGTATTGGCACTCTCCTTGCTGTAGGTAAGCTATATGGCTCAGCATCTTTGCGAATTTTAATGGTAACCGGAGTGCACTTTATGTGTGTAGATAAGTCGAGAGGAACTGCTGCTCCGATTTCATTGATATTTTTCTGCACAAGACCCAGGGCATTAACTACGCCTCTACCCAAAAGACTGTCAGTCTCCTCATTAATAACAAAAAGACGAATTTGAAACTTTTTGTTTTGGAATGTAGCTGGAGCAGTAAATTCTCCCAAGTTCTGTAAGAAACCACCAGGACTTCGCAGAGTTGCAGTAGAATGAGTTAGTTTAGGACTAGGGCTTATCTTGTTATAAGTAGCTCTGGAAATAACACTAACATCAGCACCTGTGTCAATTTTAAAGTTAATTGGTAGATTGTGAATGTTAACTGTCACTCTCCATGGTGGCTCTGCAACTGTTGACAATATTGAGTCAAATGTGTATGACTGGGTAACTGTGTCATGATGCATAATACTGTGAACGTCACGATGTTGCTTTCGCTGACGACACACTGAGATGAAATGACCTAATTTACCACAGTGGCGACACGACTTGCCCTTTGCTGGACAGGCTGTCTTGTAATGGGATTGTCCACAATTTCCACATCTCTTAACAAAGTTGTCTGATTCTCCTTTATGTGAGACGAAAGTATTTCCTGTACTTTCCCTCCTTGCACTTCCTTCTCCCTTCCCACTGATCGATTGTGAATGAGTCTGGCGACGCGGAGCGCCAAACCTGACTGAGTCCGTTGACAAACCTCGCTGGTCCAACAATTGTCCCTTCACCATCTCATAGTGCCTAGCTATTTCAACAGCAGCATCCAAAGTCAGGTCTCTCTGCAGCTGCAGTTTTTGTGAGATCTCCCTATCTGTGAGTCCCAGTACGAGTCGATCTCTGATACTGTCGCTTTTATCAGAGAACTCACAATAGGCTGCTAATTCATACAGTGTTCGTATATATTGTTCTACACTTTCGCCTTCCTTTTGGCTACAGGTGTAAAATTTGGCTCTCTCATGTATGATATTTCGTTTGGGCGTAAAGTAACTATTGAATTTGCTTAGTATTAATTCAAAGTTTTCTTCAGGCCTGGATTGACCAGCCTCGAAAGTAAACGTAGAATAAATTTTTTCAGCATCTGCCCCCATTGCATAGATAAGGCTGCTTACTTGTACTGAGCCTTCTTCCTTGCCTAGCTTAGTGGCCATTCTGAATCTTAAGAACCGTTCTCTCCACTCGGGCCACTTCGTAGGCGAACTGAAGTCGAATTGCTCTGGCGGGTGAAATTTAGCCATAATACTTCTGACACCATGTAATGAAATGGTTTATGATTGTTTATGAACACAATAGACCAAAATGCTGTACAGGATTATTTATTTAATAATTACTTGAACCATACGATTAGCCTTCAATCGTGAGGGACAGGAAGACAACGTGCATCAAATTAAAAACACAGGAAGTGGACACAAATCTTAACTCTAATTAACGAAACATTCAGTGTCCAAATACCGATACACAAGTTATGTTGTGTAATGGAATGGTTTATGATTATTTATGAACACAATAGACCAAAATGCTGTACAGGATTATTTATTTAATAATTACTTGAACCATACGATTAGCCTTCAATCGTGAGGGACAGGAAGACAACGTGCATAAAAATAAAAACACAGGAAGTGGACACAAATCTTAACTCTAATTAACGAAACATTCAGTGTCCAAATACCGATACACAAGTTATCACTACATCTCCCCCTTTTACGTTTAGTCATTCCGATATCTGGCAGGTGGATTAATGATACGTCCAGACCGAGTTGTCAAAACCGTAGAGCCAACAGGTGGGCCATGCGCCTGCTCTTGGGGTTCAAGGTGGGTTTCAGTAGTGTTATTATCCGTTTCTTGAGGGTTGGTAAAACCTGGATCTCCTTGAGGTTGAGGCATGCCATTCTGTTGTTCAGTAACAATGGCATCGTCCTTGTCAGGTAGGGAACCGATAGAGGTAGGAACAAATGTTGATGTTGGACGTAAGTGTTTTCTGTTCCTACAGAAAGTCCCAAAAGAAGTCTTGATTAGATATGATCTGGGAGCCACGCTTCTGATTACAGTGGCTGGATTTGTCCATTGTCGCTCATGGTCTAGTTTCTGTAAGACCTTGGTACCTGGCTCTAAAGGTGGAAGCTTTCTAGTACCATGACGTCTGTTATAGTAGATCTGATTTGCCCTTTTCCTTCCTTCGTCCTTTCCAAGAATAGACTTTCTTTCTATGATTTTTGGAGAGAGATTGACTGGCAATGTTGGTAGGATAGTTCTGATTTTACGACCCATCACTAACTCAGCGGGACTATACCCTGTGGCTGTAGTTGGTGATGATCTGTAGTTCATTAAAGCTAGAAAAGGGTCTTTCTCTGATTCACTTGCAAACTGTAAAAGTTTCGCATCGGACGCCGGCCAAGACATTCGAACTGAGTCTATATGAGAGTCAATATCCTGAATGAGGCGATCCACTTCTTTGTCCAACCCAACGTTTACTTGTTGTGGGCTGCGCGACAGTGTATCAGCAATGATAAGTTGTACGCCTGGTATGTAAGTAGCATGAACATTAAAGCGCATGAGCCTTATAAGCATTCTCTGGCAACGTATTGGTGTGTCTTGCAGGTCTCGAACATTGATCAAAGATATCAGTGGCTTGTGATCAGTCTGTAATGTGAATGATGGTAGTCCCATGAGGTACTTTTGAAGCTTTTCACAAGTCCATACTGCTGCCAAAAGTTCTTTTTCTATCTGCGCGTAATTCTTTTCTGCTGGAGTCAGGGTACGTGAGCAGAAAACCACAGGTTTGAGTTTACCATCACATTCTTGAAGAAGCACTCCACCAATTCCATAGGAACTTGCATCAACGCTTACAACACATGGCCTTAAAATGTCAAAGAATGCAAGTGTTGGTGTAGATGTGAGCATTTTCTTTACCTGTGTAAGTGCATTTATTTGAGATGATCCCCATGTCCAATGGTTTTTCTTCTCCAACAATTGTGTCAGAGGACGAAGAATTGTGGATATGTTTGGAATGTATCTGCCCATGAAGTTTACCATGCCAAGTAAGCGACGTAACTCCTCAACATCTTGTGGCTCTGGCATGTCAATAATAGCAGAAACCTTGATAGGATCTGGACTTATACCATCCTTACTGATGCGATGGCCCAGGAAATCAATTTCCTTCTTTCTGTACTCACACTTTTCTTGGTTTAGTTGAAGATTCACTTCATTCAGCCTTTTTAGAACTGCTGACAAGTGTTTTTCATGTTCTTTCTCTGTTTTACTAAAGACAAGAACATCATCAAAATAGCAAATTACGTTTTGCTCTTTTTCCAGAATGTTTTCCATCACCCTCTGGAAAATCTCAGGTGCACTTGTGATTCCAAATGGTAGCCTTTTATAATAGTATCGACCAAAAGGTGTTATAAAGGTAGTCAGCTTTGCAGTGGAACTGTCTAAAGGAATTTGCCAAAATCCGGAAGCTGCATCCAATTTTGAGAATACTGTTGCACCTTGAAGCTTGTGTAGTATATCATCTAATACAGGAAGCACATAGCGTTCCCGCTTCACTGCAGAATTGAGCTTCTTAAAGTCTGTACAAATACGAATTGATCCATTCTTCTTTAAGACTGGTACCATTGGAGCACACCAATCTGTTGCTTCGGTAATAGGTTCTATTACGCCTGCTTTTTCCATCCGTTGTAGTTCAACCATGACCTTGTCAATAAGAGGTATTGGCACTCTCCTTGCTGTAGGTAAGCTATATGGCTCAGCATCTTTGCGAATTTTAATGGTAACCGGAGTGCACTTTATGTGTGTAGATAAGTCAAGAGGAACTGCTGCTCCGATTTCATTGATATTTTTCTGCACAAGACCCAGGGCATTAACTACGCCTCTACCCAAAAGACTGTCAGTCTCCTCATTAATAACAAAAAGACGAATTTGAAACTTTTTGTTTTGGAATGTAGCTGGAGCAGTAAATTCTCCCAAGTTCTGTAAGAAACCACCAGGACTTCGCAGAGTTGCAGTAGAATGAGTTAGTTTAGGACTAGGGCTTATCTTGTTATAAGTAGCTCTGGAAATAACACTAACATCAGCACCTGTGTCAATTTTAAAGTTAATTGGTAGATTGTGAATGTTAACTGTCACTCTCCATGGTGGCTCTGCAACTGTTGACAATATTGAGTCAAATGTGTATGACTGGGTAACTGTGTCATGATGCATAATACTGTGAACGTCACGATGTTGCTTTCGCTGACGACACACTGAGATGAAATGACCTAATTTACCACAGTGGCGACACGACTTGCCCTTTGCTGGACAGGCTGTCTTGTAATGGGATTGTCCACAATTTCCACATTTCTTAACAAAGTTGGCTGATTCTCCTTTATGTGAGACGAAAGTATTTCCTGTACTTTCCCTCCTTGCACTTCCTTCTCCCTTCCCACCGATCGATTGTGAATAAGTCTGGCGACGCGGAGCGCCAAACCTGACTGAGTCCGTTGACAAACCTCGCTGGTCCAACAATTGTCCCTTCACCATCTCATAGTGCCTAGCTATTTCAACAGCAGCATCCAAAGTCAGGTCTCTCTGCAGCTGCAGTTTTTGTGAGATCTCCCTATCTGTGAGTCCCAGTACGAGTCGATCTCTGATACTGTCGCTTTTATCAGAGAACTCACAATAGGCTGCTAATTCATACAGTGTTCGTATATATTGTTCTACACTTTCGCCTTCCTTTTGGCTACAGGTGTAAAATTTGGCTCTCTCATGTATGATATTTCGTTTGGGCGTAAAGTAACTATTGAATTTGCTTAGTATTAATTCAAAGTTTTCTTCAGGCCTGGATTGACCAGCCTCGAAAGTAAACGTAGAATAAATTTTTTCAGCATCTGCCCCCATTGCATAGATAAGGCTGCTTACTTGTACTGAGCCTTCTTCCTTGCCTAGCTTATTGGCCATTCTGAATCTTAAGAACCGTTCTCTCCACTCGGGCCACTTCGTAGGCGAACTGAAGTCGAATTGCTCTGGCGGGTGGAATTTAGCCATAATACTTCTGACACCATGTAATGAAATGGTTTATGATTATTTATGAACACAATAGACCAAAATGCTGTACAGGATTATTTATTTAATAATTACTTGAACCATACGATTAGCCTTCAATCGTGAGGGACAGGAAGACAACGTGCATAAAAATAAAAACACAGGAAGTGGACACAAATCTTAACTCTAATTAACGAAACATTCAGTGTCCAAATACCGATACACAAGTTATCACTACACAAAGTATCCCAGTAGCAGGCAGAATAGAAATAACAAAATATCACAGTAACAGTCAGTATAGAAATAACAAAATATCAAAGTAGCAGTCAGTAAAGAAATAACAAAATACACCTGTAGCAATCAGTGTAGAAATAACAAAATATCCCATTAGCAGTCAGTATTGAAATAACAAAATATCCCAGTAACATTCATTATAGAAATAACAAAGTATCCCAGTAGCAGTCAGTATAGAAATAACAAAATATCCCAGTAACAGTCAGTATAGAAATAACTAAATATCCCAGTAACAGTCAGTAAAGAAATAACAAAATATCCAAGTAACAGTCAGTATAGAAATAACAAAATATCCCAGTAACAGTCAGTATAGAAATAACTAAATATCCCAGTAACAGTCAGTAAAGAAATAACAAAATATCCAAGTAACAGTCAGTATAGAAATAACAAAATATCCCAGTAACAGTCAGTATAGAAATAACTAAATATCCCAGTAACAGTCAGTAAAGAAATAACAAAATATCCAAGTAACACTAAGTATAGAAATAAAAAAATATCTAAGTAACAGTCAGTATAGAAATAGGAAAATTTCCCAGTAACGGTCAGTAAAGAAATAAAGAAATAACAAAATATCCAAGTAGCAGTCGGTATAGAAATATCAGAATATCCAAGTAGCAGTCAGTATAGAAATAACAAAATATCCCAGTAACAGTCAGTAAAGAAATAACAAAATATCCCAGTAGCAGTCGGTATAGAAATATCACAATATCCAAGTAGCAGTCAGTATAGAAATAACAAAGTATCCCAGTAACAGTCAGTAAAGAAATAACAAAATATCCCAGTAACAGTCAGTATAGAAATAACTAAATATCCCAGTAACAGTCAGTAAAGAAATAACAAAATATCCAAGTAACACTAAGTATAGAAATAAAAAAATATCCCAGTAACAGTCAGTATAGAAAAATAAAGTATTTCTGTAGCAGTCAGTATAGAATTAACAAAATATCCCAGTAACAGTCAGTAAAGAAATAACAAAATATTCCAGTAACAGTCAGTATAGAAATAACTAAATATCCCAGTAACAGTCAGTAAAGAAATAACAAAATATCTAAGTAACACTAAGTATAGAAATAAAAAAAATATCCCAGTAACAGTCAGTATAGAAAAATAAAGTATTTCTGTAACAGTCAGTAAAGAAATAACAAAATATCCCAGTAACAGTCAGTAAAGAAATAACAAAATATTCCAGTAACAGTCAGTATAGAAATAACTAAATATCCCAGTAACAGTCAGTAAAGAAATAACAAAATATCCAAGTAACACTAAGTATAGAAATAAAAAAATATCCCAGTAACAGTCAGTATAGAAAAATAAAGTATTTCTGTAGCAGTCAGTATAGAATTAACAAAATATCCCAGTAACATTCAGGGTAGAAATAACAAATTATCCCAGTAGCAGTCAGTATAAAAATAACAAAATTTTCCAGTAACAGTCAGTGTAGAAATAACAAAATATCCCAGTAGCAGTCAGTATAGAAATAACAAAATATCCCTGTAGCAATCAGTGTAAAAATAACAAAGTATTCCAGTAACAGTCAGTATAGAAATGACAAAATATCCCAGTAACAGTCAGTATAGAAATAACAAAATTTCCCAGTAACAGTCAGTAAAGAAATAAAGAAATAACAAATTATCCAAGTAGCAGTCAGTATAGAAATAACAAAGTATTCCTGTAGCAGTCAGTATAGAAATAACAAAATATATCAGTAACAGTCAGTATAGAAATAACAAAGTATTCCTGTAGCAGTCAGTATAGAAATAACAAAATATCCCAGTAACAGTCAGTATAGAAATAACAAAATATCCCAGTAACATTCAGTATAGAAATAACAAAATATTCCAGTAACACTAAGTATAGAAATAAAAAAATATCCCAGTAACATTCAGGGTAGAAATAACAAAATATCCCAGTAGCAGTCAGTATAAAAATAACAAAGTATCCAAGTAGAAGTCAGTATAGAAATAACAAAGTATCCCAGTAGAAGTCAGTATAGAAATAACAAAGTATCCCAGTAGAAGTCAGTATAGAAATAACAAAATATCCCAGTAACATTCCTTAAAGAAATAACAAAATATCCCAGTAACAGTCAGTAAAGAAATAACAAAATATCCCAGTAACAGTCAGTATAGAAATAACAAAATATCCCAGTAGAAGTCAGTATAGAAATAACAAAGTATCCCAGTAGAAGTCAGTATAGAAATAACAAAGTATCCAAGTAGAAGTCAGTATAGAAATAACAAAGTATCCCAGTAGAAGTCAGTATAGAAATAACAAAGTATCCCAGTAACAGTCAGTAAAGAAATAACAAAATATCCCAGTAACAGTCAGTATAGAAATAACTAAATATCCCAGTAACAGTCAGTAAAGAAATAACAAAATATCCAAGTAACAGTCAGTATATAGATAACAAAATATCCCAGTAACAGTCAGTATAGAAATAACTAAATATCCCAGTAACAGTCAGTAAAGAAATAACAAAATATCCAAGTAACACTAAGTATAGAAATAAAAAAATATCCCAGTAACAGTCAGTATAGAAAAATAAAGTATTTCTGTAGCAGTCAGTATAGAATTAACAAAATATCCCAGTAACATTCAGGGTAGAAATAACAAATTATCCCAGTAGCAGTCAGTATAAAAATAACAAAAATTTTCCAGTAACAGTCAGTGTAGAAATAACAAAATATCCCAGTAGCAGTCAGTATAGAAATAAAAAAATATCTTAGTAACAGTCAGTATTGAAATAACAAATTATCCCAGTTACTGTCAGTATTGAAATAACAAAATATCCCAGTAACAGACAATATAGAAATAACAAAATATCCCTGTAGCAATCAGTGTAGAAATAACAAAGTATTCCAGTAACAGTCAGTATAGAAATGACAAAATATCCCAGTAACAGTCAGTATAGAAATAACAAAATTTCCCAGTAACATTCAGTAAAGAAATAAAGAAATAACAAAATATCCAAGTAGCAGTCAGTATAGAAATAACAAAGTATTCCTGTAGCAGTCAGTATAGAAATAACAAAATATCCCAGTAACAGTCAGTATAGAAATAACAAAGTATTCCTGTAGCAGTCAGTATAGAAATAACAAAATATCCCAGTAACAGTCAGTATAGAAATAACAAAATATCCCAGTAACAGTCAGTATAGAAATATCACAATATCCAAGTAGCAGTCAGTATAGAAATAACAAAGTATCCCAGTAACAGTCAGTAAAGAAATAACAAAATATCCCAGTAACATTCAGTATAGAAATATCACAATATCCAAGTAGCAGTCACTATAGAAATAACAAAGTTTCCCAGTAACAGTCAGTAAAGAAATAACAAAATATCCCAGTAACAGTCAGTATAGAAATAACAAAGTATCCCAGTAGAAGTCAGTATAGAAATAACAAAGTTTCCCAGTAGAAGTCAGTATAGAAATAACAAAGTATCACAGTAGAAGTCAGTATAGAAATAACAAAATATCCCAGTAACAGTCAGTAAAGAAATAACAAAATATCCCAGTAACAGTCAGTATAGAAATAACAAAGTATCCCAGTAGAAGTCAGTATAGAAATAACAAAGTATCCCAGTAGAAGTCAGTATAGAAATAACAAAGTATCCAAGTAGAAGTCAGTATAGAAATAACAAAGTATCCCAGTAGAAGTCAGTATAGAAATAACAAAGTATCCCAGTCGAAGTCAGTATAGAAATAACAAAATATCCCAGTAACATTCCTTAAAGAAATAACAAAATATCCCAGTAACATTCAGTATAGAAATAACAAAATATTCCAGTAACACTAAGTATAGAAATAAAAAAATATCCCAGTAACATTCAGGGTATGTAATAAATCGAGAAATGTAAAGACACAGTGTATAATTGTACTCAGACTTTATTATGTAATGAAAACTAGTACATTCAAAATGGTAGAACAAGGACGTCGCTAACATACTAGGGGATTATGGGTAAACAACAAAAGGGGCAGCACTCTCACAGTTCACACAATGGAAAACAACACAACAAATAGACATAATGGTTGCAACATTCCTCCTCCTTTAATTTCTAGGTGGCCCAAGATCCAAATCGTTCTGGAACACGCCTAGTACGACCTGATGTTCGACGTACTGGGGATACAGGTGACATCTGATTTTCCAGTGATGGTATTGGTATGTCCGAAACCCGAGGTACCAGGGCTGCATGAGAGACCGACTGATTTAATAGCGGAGCTTCCGTTGCTGGAATGTTCACTATTTCCTCCGGTTTTTCTGTCTGAAACTCAGGCTCTACATTGTCTCTTGAAGATGAACTGGTTGTGGATTTATTATGAACCTTTTCTGTAAGATCAAGATCTGGAATGTCCGCATACCTATTACGAATATGGTCTACATGTCTCTTTACCGTTCTTCCATCTGTCAGTTTGATGGCATAAGAGAGCGGACCGGTCACTGACTCTACGGTCCCCGGCAACCACTCGACTCTAGAACCACCACTATGAGTATGCGTATAAACTTTATCACCTAGTGCGAAAGTGCGTGTCTTGCAACCTTTATCGTGCGACTGGGCCTGCAGCGCTTGTTTTGTCTCTACGCGACTTTTCAAATCAGCCTGGAGCATTGAAATGGGCGTACGCAGGCACCGGTTCATCAGCAACTGTGATGGAGTCTCTTGGGTTGTGCTTTGGGGCGTGGTTCTGTATTTGAACAAGAATTTGTTTAGCCGCATTTCCCACGGAATAATATTTTCCATTTTCCTGATGCTAGACTTGAAAATTTGAACTGCCCTTTCTGCAAGTCCATTGGTGGATGGATGTCGTGGAGCCGAGCGGATGTGTTTAATTCCATGCCTTGTGCAGAATCTTTGGAAATCATCACTAGTGAATGCCGTACCATTGTCCGATACTAGAGTGACTGGAAGACCATGAGTTGCAAATATTCCACTGAGTGCAATGATAGTTGCCTGGGTTGATGTATTAGGAACATTTATCACTTCTAGCCATTTCGAATGGGCATCAATTACAATCAGAAAGAGTTTACCCATGAAAGGACCGGCATGATCAATATGAACCCTAGACCAGGGAGAACTTGGCCATTCCCAAGGGTGGAGCTCTGCCACCGCTGGTACATTTTGATTTTTTGTCACATGACGAACACTCTCTCACTGCTGACTCAATATCATGGTCCATTCCTGGCCACCAGACGTAACTTCTGCCTGTAGCCTTCATCCTTGATATACCTATGTGAGTATCATGAAGTAGACACAAAACTGACTCGCGACATTTGCTAGGAACAATAATCCTGTTTCCCCATAGGAGACAGCCATCCATGATTGATAGTTCCTCCTTCCTAATGTAAAATGCATTATAACACTTATTAACTTTGCCTGGCCAACCCCACCTGACCCATTGAAACACTTTTGACAGAACACGGTCCCGTTGCGTCTCGGTCCGAATCTCCCGAGAACTCACTAACGGAGCAGCTGAGTCGATCATGTTGACAACCAAAACCATCTCCTGAGGCATTGTTACAGATTGAGGTAGGTCCGGGAGTGGAAGTCGACTCAAAGCATCCGCATTAGCATTATCAACTCCTCGCTTGTATTCAATGCTGTAATTATAGGCAGAAAGTGTTAATGCCCATCTTTGTATCCGTGCCGACGCCATAGCTGGAATTGTGCAGTCATGGCCAAACAAGTAGGTCAAGGGCTTGTGGTCTGTCACGAGGATGAATCTATCATTTCCTGTTCGGCCATAAAGATATTGATGGAATTTAGTGACCCCAAATACCAAAGCCAGGGCCTCCCTGTCAATTTGTGAATAGTTCATTTCAGCTGGATTCAAGCTACGGGATGCGAATGCTATGGGTCGGTCTGTACCATCGGTATACCTATGACTTAGCACCGCACCGATTCCTTTCGGCGAGGCGTCACATTGTACCAGAAGTGGTAAAAGTGGGTTGTAATGAACCAATAAATCAGAAGTACTGATCATGTCCTTTGCATAGTGAAAAACTGTTTCCTCTCGTTTCCCCCATTTCCAAGAAACGTCCTTTTTCGTAAGCTCGTACAATGGTGCAAGCTCAGCAGAAAGATTCCTGAGGAACCTAGAGTAGTAGTTTATGAGGCCAAGAAAACTTCGAAGTTCAGTTTTATTTGTAGGTGTTGGTGCTTCCTTTACAGCCTTCACCTTCGCTGGGATAGGATGAAGACCCTCCGCGTCTATGCGGTGACCCAGATACTCAACTGAAGGTTGCATGAACATACACTTGTTTTTATTCGCCTGCAGCCCTGCTTGCATGAGGCGCTCAAGCACAAGTTCAACATTTTTTAAATGCTCGCAATTATCTCTCCCTGTCACAAGAATGTCATCTAGATAAACGCAGACACCTTTTAGTCCTTTCAATACATTACAGATAATTCTTTGAAAACAGCCCACTGCTGCGTTAACACCGAATGGGAGACGTTTCACTTTAAACAGGCCCATGTGAGTGTTTACAGTCAGATATTTGTGGTACTCCTCATCCACGGGTATCTGTGAATAGGCTTGATGCAAATCAATGTTTGTAAATGTTTGTCCACCTCTTAATTCTGCAAACATGTCTTCAATTCTAGGCAGGGGGTAAGGGTCAACCTTACAGGCTTGATTTATCGTTACCTTGTAATCACCACAAAGCCGTATTGTGCCATCGGTTTTCAAAACAGGCACCACGGGGGCTGCCCAATCGCTGTAATCAACCGCCTCCCATATGCCAAGTTCTACATTCTTATCAATTGCCTCTTGTACTTTGTTCTTGATGGCATAAGGTACTGGTCTGGCCTTAAAAAACCGAGGTTGTGCTTCTGGGTCAATGAAAAATTTGACTGGTGGACCATTGTATTTGCAGAGGCTTCCTTCAAAAATAGCTGAATATTTCAATAGCAAGTCATCAATATTCACGGTTTGGATATTATTGATGCTGTTCCAGTCTAGGCGAATAGCTGTTAACCAATTTCGGCCAAGAAGTGAAGGCCCACCACCAGCAACCACGACTAGGGGTAGGACCGCATGTTGTCCTTTATATGTCACGTTAACGTTTGCATACCCATGCACAACGATGGGTTCTCCTGTATAGGTAGTAATAGCGCTGTGAAACGTCGACAGCTTAACGTCTTGGAAGAACTCTCTGTATGTATGTTGTGAAATAATTGTAAGGGAGGCCCCTGTATCCACCTGCATCCTTATGTCCCTAGACTCTACCTGTAACACCACATCTATTGAAGGAATTTTCTTCTGGAGTAAAGCAACACTGAATAATGAGAAACACTCATCAGAAGAGTGCTCTTCCTGAGATACAATGTTAGTCGGATTTGATCGTGACATGTTGGGGAACCTTTTGAACTTAGGTACCTCAGCCTGTGGTGGTTTGACATCAGTGGTTCTACAGGCTCTTTGGATATGACCCTTCCTATTGCAGCCATGGCAGATGGCATCTTTGAACCGGCAATCTCGCCTGAGATGAGACCCCCCACAGCCGAAACATGTTAAAGGAAACTTGGGTTTTACTTGAACTTGCACTTTGTTGACTTCCTGTAGGCCTACATTAGTCGAGGTAGACCAGGCCGTGGCCGCCTCGAGTATGTCCTTTGCATTATACTCGGCAGCTTCCAATGCCAAAGCCGTCTCCAGTGCCGTGTTAAATGTTATTGTGTCCGGCAGAGACAATAATTTCCTTTGCATGGCCTCATTGTTTATACCAACAATGAAAATGTCCCTAAGTTGCTCGCTAAGGTCAGAAAACCTACAATCTGTTGCAGCCTGCCTTAATCGTACCACAAAACTTGCAATAGTTTCCCCCTCCTTCCTTTTAATTGTATAATATTTGAACCTTGAAACAATGCGGCTTGGTGCTGGATTAACATGGTGCTTTACCAGTGACACAAGCTCAGCAAAGGATTTATTAGCTGGCTTCTCAGGGGCAGTAAGCGTTGATATTAAATGGTATGCATCTGGCCCAACAGTAGCTAAAAATACTTGCCGACGTTTTTCATCATTTTCTATGCCATTCGCACCGAAGAAATTTTCGAGTATATCAGTATACTCGTCCCAATTAGAACCAAGTTTAAACTCATTAATATGGCCGATTAAAGGCATTTGAAATATGAACTACTAATAATATACGTAAATATAAGTAAATATACAAGTTTATCCTCGTCGCCAATGTAATAAATCGAGAAATGTAAAGACACAGTGTATAATTGTACTCAGACTTTATTATGTAATGAAAACTAGTACATTCAAAATGGTAGAACAAGGACGTCGCTAACATACTAGGGGATTATGGGTAAACAACAAAAGGGGCAGCACTCTCACAGTTCACACAATGGAAAACAACACAACAAATAGACATAATGGTTGCAACAGGGTAGAAATAACAAAATATCCCAGTAGCAGTCAGTATAAAAATAACAAAATTTTCCAGTAACAGTCAGTGTAG
The DNA here is from genome assembly GCA_949126835.1 of Anisus vortex. Classification (NCBI taxonomy): domain Eukaryota; kingdom Metazoa; phylum Mollusca; class Gastropoda; family Planorbidae; genus Anisus; species Anisus vortex. Next base: position 44,894,267 of record OX421492.1, on the reverse strand, counting down.
AAATAACAAAATATCCCAGTAGCAGTCAGTATAGAAATAAAAAAATATCCCAGTAACAGTATTAAAATTACAAAATATCCCAGTTACTGTCAGTATTGAAATAACAAAATATCACAGTAACAGTCGGTAAAGAAATAAAAAATATCCCAGTAACTGTCAGTCTAGAAATAACAAAATATCCCTGTAGCAATCAGTGTAGAAATAACAAAATATCCCATTAGCAGTCAGTAATGAAATAACAAAAGATCCCAGTAACAGTCATTATAGAAATAACAAAGTATTCCTGTAGCAGTCAGTAAAGAAATAACAAAATATCCCTGTAACAGTCAGGGTAGAAATAACAAAATATCCCAGTAGCAGTCAGTATAAAAATAACAAAATATTTCAGTAACAGTCAGTATAGAAATAACAAAATATTTCAGTAACAGTCAGTATAGAAATAACAAAATATCCCAGTAGCAGTCAGTATAGAAATAACAAAGTATCCCAGTAGCAGTATGTGTAGAAAAAAAAGTATCCAAGTAACAGTCAGTGTAGAAATAACAAAATATCCCAGTAACATTCAGTATAGAAATAACAAAGTATCCTAATAGCAGTCAGTGTAGAAATAACAACATATCCCAGTAACAGTCAGTATAGAAATAACAAAGTATCCCAGTAACAGTCAGTATAAAAATAACAAAGTATTCCTGTGGCAGTCAGAATTGAAATATCAAAGTGTCTTAGTAACAGTCAGTATTTAAATTACAAAATATCCCAGTAACAATCAGTATAGAAATAACAAAGTATTTTTGTAGCAACAAGTATAGAAATAACAAAGTATTCCTGTAGCAACAAGTATTGAAATAGCAAAGTATTCATGTAGCAGTCAGTATTGAAATAACAAAATATCCCAGTAACATTCAGTATAGAAATAACAAAATATTCCAGTAACACTAAGTATAGAAATAAAAAAATATCCCAGTAACATTCAGGGTAGAAATAACAAAATATCCCAGTAGCAGTCAGTATAAAAATAACAAAATTTTCCAGTAACAGTCAGTGTAGAAATAACAAAATATCCCAGTAGCAGTCAGTAAAGAAATAACAAAATATCCCAGTAACAGTCAGGGTAGGAATAACAAAATATCCCAGTAGCAGTCAGTATAAAAATAACAAAATATTCCAGTAACAGTCAGTATAGAAATAACAAAATATCCCAGTAGCAGTCAGTATTTAAATAACAAAATATCCCAGTAACAGTCAGTATAGAAAAAACAAAGTATCCCAGTAACAGTCAGTATTTAAATAACAAAGTATCCCAGTAGCAGTCAGTGTAGAAAAAAAATATCCAAGTAACAGTCAGTGTAGAAATAACAAAATATCCCAGTAACATTCAGTATATAAATAACAAAGTATCCCAATAGCAGTCAGTGTAGAAATAACAAAATATCCCAGTAACAGTCATTAAAGAAATAACAAAGTATTCTTGTAGCAACAAGTATAGAAATAACAAAGTATTCCTTTAGCAACAAGTATTGAAATAACAAAGTATTCATGTAGCAGTCAGTATTGAAATAACAAAGTATTCATGTAGCAGTCAGTATTGATATAACAACGTATTCCTGTAGCAGTCAGTAGCCCTATAGAAATAACAAAATATCCCTTTAGCTGTCTATATATCATTCACCTCTAGCAGCTGTGTACACAAAGTCATAAATTATTAAGCACAAGCCACATTAAATCATGTAGAACTAAGAGCGTTTTTCACAATATATTAATATCCAACGACAAATCTATGACAGTAGAACAAAACATTTACAATCAGTAAAAAGCAAAAAATCTGTTGTTGACACGACTTTTTTTTATGCCACTTTTGAGGAATTAAAAGGATGCCCCCTTTCCTCCAAAAATGAAGAAAACAGATAAAATCATTGGAGAATTATTCTCTGAAAATTTTAAAAGACCAATGGAAAGGTGGAAAATGAAACGCAGTTTTGATCCTCTTTTTTTTTGCATATTATACAACACTTTTTTTTAGTTGGTTTCAAACCAATATGCATGGATAGACAAACTTTATATTTAAGTATAAAAGGTTTGAAAAACTTAGACTAGTTGTATAACTTAACAATGAGCTAAGACATTTTCGTTGCTGAAAGGAAGATTTCCAGCTAAGAAATCTTGAGCAAACAATATCGATGGACAATTTTGTATTTACATCATATTTAAAGATATATTGTTTTTATATCCATATTGGTTTTACTTGAAATAAAAAAATATTTTTTGGTTGAACTGGAGTTTTAGATTTTCTAATTTTGTTTTAGGTAAAAAAAGAGTATACAGGCAAATTGAATTGAGAGAACCTGCAGTGATCAGTCTTTTGAACATGCCAGTTTCTACATATAAAACCAAATAAATGCTCTATGTAATTTTGAAACACACAGTCTCACACATATATAAATATATTGATACGTCTTGCAGTCAATGTCAGACAAAGACAAGTACACATCTTGCATTCAATGTCAGACAAAGACAAGTACACATCTTGCAGTCAATGTCAGACAAAGACAAGTACACGTCTTGCAGTCAATGCCAGACAAAGACAAGTACACGTCTTGCAGTCAATGCCAGACAAAGACAAGTACACGTCTTGCAGTCAATGCCAGACAAAGACAAGTACACGTCTTGCAGTCGATGCCAGACAAACATAAAGACACGTCTTCCAGTCAATGTCAGACAAACATAAAGAGACGTCTTGTAGTCAAGGTCAGACAAACATAAAGAGACGTCTTGCAGTCAATGTCAGGCAAACATAAAGACACGTCTTGCTGTCAATGTCAGACAAATATATTGCTACGTCTTATAGTCAACGTCAAGCAAACATAAAGACACGTCTTGCTGTCAATGTCAGACATATATATATTGCTACGTCTTCTAGTCAACGTCAGACAAACCTAAAGACACGTCTTGCAGTCAATGTCAGACAAATAAATTACTACGTCTTCTAGTCAATGTTAGACAAACATATTGCGCTACGTCCTCTAGTCAATGTCAGGCAAAAACATAATTACAGGTCTTGCAGTCAATGTCATACAAATATATTACTACGTCTTCTAGTCAATGTCAGACAAACATATTGCTACGTCCTCTAAACAATCTCAGACAAACATATTACACGTCTTGCAGTCAATGTCAGAAAAACATAATTACACGTCTTCTAGTCAATGTTACACAAACATAATTACACGTCTTGCAGTCAATGTCCTACAAATATATTACTACGTCCTCTAGTCAATGTCAGACAAACATATAGACTAGTCTTGCAGTCAATGTCAGACAAATATATTGCTACGTCTTCTAGTCAACGTCAGAGAAACATAAAGACATGTCTTGCAGTCAATGCCAGACAAATATATTACTAATTCTTCTAGTCAATGTCACACAAACATAATTACACGTCTTGCAGTCAAAGTTACAAAAACATAAATACACGTCTTGCAGTCAATGTTACACAAAGATAATTACACGTCTTGCAGTCAATGTCAGACAAATGTATTACTAATTCTTCTAGTCAATGTTACACAAACATAATTACACGTCTTGCAGTCAATGTTACAAAAACATAATTACACGTCTTGCAGTCAATGTCAGACAAATATATTACTAATTCTTCTAGTCAATGTTACACAAACATAATTACACGTCTTGCAGTCAAAGTTACACAAACATAATTACACGTCTTGCAGTCAATGTTACACAAACATAATTACACGTCTTGCAGTCAATGTCAGACAAATGTATTACTAATTCTTCTAGTCAATGTTACACAAACATAATTACACGTCTTGCAGTCAAAGTTACACAAACATAATTACACGTCTTGCAGTCAATGTTACACAAACATAATTACAAGTCTTGCAGTCAATGTCAGACAAATGTATTACTAATTCTTCTAGTCAATGTTACACAAACATAATTACACGTCTTGCAGTCAATGTTACAAAAACATAATTACACGTCTTGCAGTCAATGTCAGATAAATATATTACTAATTCTTCCAGTCAATGTCACACAAACATAATTACACGTCTTGCAGTCAAAGTTACACAAACATAAATACACGTCTTGAAGTCAATGTTACACAAAGATAATTACACGTCTTGCAGTCAATGTCAGACAAATGTATTACTAATTCTTCTAGTCAATGTTACACAAACATAATTACACGTCTTGCAGTCAATGTTACAAAAACATAATTACACGTCTTGCAGTCAATGTCAGACAAATATATTACTAATTCTTCTAGTCAATGTTACACAAACATAATTACACGTCTTGCAGTAAAAGTTACACAAACATAATTACACGTCTTGCAGTCAATGTTACACAAACATAATTACACGTCTTGCAGTCAATGTCAGACAAATGTATTACTAATTCTTCTAGTCAATGTTACACAAAAATAATTACACGTCTTGCAGTCAAAGTTACACAAACATAATTACACGTCTTGCAGTCAATGTTACACAAACATAATTACACGTCTTGCAGTCAATGTCAGACAAATGTATTTCTAATTCTTCTAGTCAATGTTACACAAACATAATTACACGTCTTGCAGTCAATGTTACAAAAACATAATTACACGTCTTGCAGTCAATGTCAGACAAATATATTGCTTCGGCTTCTAGTCAACGTCAGAGAAACATAAAGACATGTCTTGCAGTCAATGCCAGACAAATATATTACTAATTCTTATAGTCAATGTCACACAAACATAATTACACGTCTTGCAGTCAAAGTTACACAAACATAATTACACGTCTTGCAGTCAATGTCAGACAAATGTATTACTAATTCTTCTAGTCAATGTTACACAAAAATAATTACACGTCTTGCAGTCAAAGTTACACAAAGATAATTACACGTCTTGCAGTCAATGTCAGACAAATGTATTACTAATTCTTCTAGTCAATGTTACACAAACATAATTACACGTCTTGCAGTCAATGTTACAAAAACATAATTACACGTCTTGCAGTCAATGTCAGACAAATATATTACTAATTCTTCTAGTCAATGTTACACAAACATAATTACACGTCTTGCAGTCAAAGTTACACAAACATAATTACACGTCTTGCAGTCAATGTTACACAAACATAATTACACGTCTTGCAGTCAATGTCAGACAAATGTATTACTAATTCTTCTAGTCAATGTTACACAAACATAATTACACGTCTTGCAGTCAAAGTTACACAAACATAATTACACGTCTTGCAGTCAATGTTACACAAACATAATTACACGTCTTGCAGTCAATGTCAGACAAATGTATTACTAATTCTTCTAGTCAATGTTACACAAACATAATTACACGTCTTGCAGTCAATGTTACAAAAACATAATTACACGTCTTGCAGTCAATGTCAGATAAATATATTACTAATTCTTCTAGTCAATGTCACACAAACATAATTACACGTCTTGCAGTCAAAGTTACACAAACATAAATACACGTCTTGAAGTCAATGTTACACAAAGATAATTACACGTCTTGCAGTCAATGTCAGACAAATGTATTACTAATTCTTCTAGTCAATGTTACACAAACATAATTACACGTCTTGCAGTCAATGTTACAAAAACATAATTACACGTCTTGCAGTCAATGTCAGACAAATATATTACTAATTCTTCTAGTCAATGTTACACAAACATAATTACACGTCTTGCAGTCAAAGTTACACAAACATAATTACACGTCTTGCAGTCAATGTTACACAAACATAATTACACGTCTTGCAGTCAATGTCAGACAAATATATTACTAATTCTTCTAGTCAATGTTACACAAAAATAATTACACGTCTTGCAGTCAAAGTTACACAAACATAATTACACGTCTTGCAGTCAATGTTACACAAACATAATTACACGTCTTGCAGTCAATGTCAGACAAATGTATTACTAATTCTTCTAGTCAATGTTACACAAACATAATTACACGTCTTGCAGTCAATGTTACAAAAACATAATTACACGTCTTGCAGTCAATGTTACACAAACATAATTACACGTCTTGCAGTTAATGTCAGACAAATGTATTACTAATTCTTCTAGTCAATGTTACACAAACATAATTACACGTCTTGCAGTCAATGTTACAAAAACATAATTACACGTCTTGCAGTCAATGTCAGACAAATATATTGCTTCGGCTTCTAGTCAACGTCAGAGAAACATAAAGACATGTCTTGCAGTCAATGCCAGACAAATATATTACTAATTCTTATAGTCAATGTCACACAAACATAATTACACGTCTTGCAGTCAAAGTTACACAAACATAATTACACGTCTTGCAGTCAATGTCAGACAAATGTATTACTAATTCTTCTAGTCAATGTTACACAAAAATAATTACACGTCTTGCAGTCAAAGTTACACAAAGATAATTACACGTCTTGCAGTCAATGTCAGACAAATGTATTACTAATTCTTCTAGTCAATGTTACACAAACATAATTACACGTCTTGCAGTCAATGTTACAAAAACATAATTACACGTCTTGCAGTCAATGTCAGACAAATATATTACTAATTCTTCTAGTCAATGTTACACAAACATAATTACACGTCTTGCAGTCAAAGTTACACAAACATAATTACACGTCTTGCAGTCAATGTTACACAAACATAATTACACGTCTTGCAGTCAATGTCAGACAAATGTATTACTAATTCTTCTAGTCAATGTTACACAAACATAATTACACGTCTTGCAGTCAAAGTTACACAAACATAATTACACGTCTTGCAGTCAATGTTACACAAACATAATTACACGTCTTGCAGTCAATGTCAGACAAATGTATTACTAATTCTTCTAGTCAATGTTACACAAACATAATTACACGTCTTGCAGTCAATGTTACAAAAACATAATTACACGTCTTGCAGTCAATGTCAGATAAATATATTACTAATTCTTCTAGTCAATGTCACACAAACATAATTACACGTCTTGCAGTCAAAGTTACACAAACATAAATACACGTCTTGAAGTCAATGTTACACAAAGATAATTACACGTCTTGCAGTCAATGTCAGACAAATGTATTACTAATTCTTCTAGTCAATGTTACACAAACATAATTACACGTCTTGCAGTCAATGTTACAAAAACATAATTACACGTCTTGCAGTCAATGTCAGACAAATATATTACTAATTCTTCTAGTCAATGTTACACAAACATAATTACACGTCTTGCAGTCAAAGTTACACAAACATAATTACACGTCTTGCAGTCAATGTTACACAAACATAATTACACGTCTTGCAGTCAATGTCAGACAAATATATTACTAATTCTTCTAGTCAATGTTACACAAAAATAATTACACGTCTTGCAGTCAAAGTTACACAAACATAATTACACGTCTTGCAGTCAATGTTACACAAACATAATTACACGTCTTGCAGTCAATGTCAGACAAATGTATTACTAATTCTTCTAGTCAATGTTACACAAAAATAATTACACGTCTTGCAGTCAAAGTTACACAAACATAATTACACGTCTTGCAGTCAATGTTACACAAACATAATAACACGTCTTGCAGTCAATGTCAGACAAATGTATTACTAATTTTTCTAGTCAATGTTACACAAACATAATTACACGTCTTGCAGTCAATGTTACAAAAACATAATTACACGTCTTGCAGTCAATGTCAGACAAATATATTGCTTCGGCTTCTAGTCAACGTCAGAGAAACATAAAGACATGTCTTGCAGTCAATGCCAGACAAATATATTACTAATTCTTATAGTCAATGTCACACAAACATAATTACACGTCTTGCAGTCAAAGTTACACAAACATAATTACACGTCTTGCAGTCAATGTTACACAAACATAATTACACGTCTTGCAGTCAATGTCAGACAAATGTATTACTAATTCTTCTAGTCAATGTTACACAAAAATAATTACACGTCTTGCAGTCAAAGTTACACAAACATAATTACACGTCTTGCAGTCAATGTTACACAAACATAATAACACGTCTTGCAGTCAATGTCAGACAAATGTATTACTAATTTTTCTAGTCAATGTTACACAAACATAATTACACGTCTTGCAGTCAATGTTACAAAAACATAATTACACGTCTTGCAGTCAATGTCAGACAAATATATTGCTTCGGCTTCTAGTCAACGTCAGAGAAACATAAAGACATGTCTTGCAGTCAATGCCAGACAAATATATTACTAATTCTTATAGTCAATGTCACACAAACATAATTACACTTCTTGCAGTCAAAGTTACACAAACATAATTACAAGTCTTGCAGTCAATGTTACACAAACATAATTACACGTCTTGCAGTCAATGTCAGACAAATGTATTACTAATTCTTCTAGTCAATGTTACACAAACATAATTACAAGTCTTGCAGTCAATGTTACAAAAACATAATTACACGTCTTGCAGTCAATGTCAGACAAATATATTACTAATTCTTCTAGTCAATGTTACACAAAAATATTTACACGTGGCTGCAGTCAATGTCAGACAAATATATTACTAATTCTTCTAGTCAACGTTACACAAACATAATTACACGTCTTGCAGTCAATGTTACACAAACATAATTACACTTCTTGTAGTCAATGTCAGACAAATATATTACTAATTCTTCTAGTCAATGTTACACAAACATAATTACACGTCTTGCAGTCAATGTCAGACAAATATATTACTAATTCGTCTAGTCAACGTTACACAAACATAATTACACGCCTTGCAGTCAATGTTACACAAACATAATTACACGTCTTGTAGTCAATGTCAGACAAATATATTACTTATTCTTCTAGTCAATGTTACACAAACATAATTACACGTCTTGCAGTCAATGTCAGACAAATATATTACTAATTCGTCTAGTCAATGTTACACAAACATAATTACACGTCTTGCAGTCAATGTCAGACAAATATATTACTAATTCGTCTAGTCAACGTTACACAAACATAATTACACGTCTTGCAGTCAATGTTACACAAACATAATTACACGTCTTGTAGTCAATGTCAGACAAATATATTACTTATTCTTCTAGTCAATGTTACACAAACATAATTACACGTCTTGCAGTCAATGTCAGACAAATATATCACTAATTCTTCTAGTCAATGTCAGACAAATATATTGATAAGTTTTAGCTCTTAACCCTTACTGAAGTTACTGTCCCGGGCGCGTATATAGCGGAACTGAAGGCAGCATAGATAGTAGTAGGTCGATATGGGAAGGGTTAAGTGAGCGATGTGATGTGGGTTTACCTGGATAATAGTGGTTTAAAATTGTAGGAAAAAATGCAAAAAGTTGTAGCATAATAATTTCGTTGAGTAAATAAATAAAAAGTATATCATGGTATTGTTTAGCTATTAAATATACAATTTAAAGTACATGGAATTGAGATGACTTTTAGATCAAGACAATAAATACTCAACGCGAAAATCACCTAACGTATTTAAAAGCCTTTTTATATAAAGATAAGTTTTCTTTTTTTGTTTTGTTATTTTAATTTAAGAAAAGAAAGATTTTAAACTTTTTAAACTTATATTTTTTTTAAAGTTTTATGTAAACTGACATTTTTCCCCAAGTAAAATTAACTTCAAGACGTTTTGCCTAACTGCCATCATGGAGTTATAGCCCCTCTTGTGTAGCCCAGCTGTATCTGATGGCTGTCCGGAATTCGCCCTAAGCACATGAAGCTAAATGCATTCTTTCAACATGATGTTGATATTTTCTATTCTTTATTGCTCAGTAAAGTGACTTGGCATTTCATAGAGCCATCTTTAGATGAATAAACAATATTGGCACCGATTTAAGTTTCAAACAACTATAACATTAGTTAATTTTTTATTGTGTGGACAAAATAAAACGTTTCTAATAGTAGCCTATTCATCGTACAGTATGAATAAAGTACTGTACAATTAGTACAATAACATGATAAACTACTGTAAAGTAATAAGACACATTACTGTTATAAAACTAACTAATACGAAGTAATAATGATAAGCTAATATAAAGAAAATGGCAGAGTAATATCACAAACTACTAGAAAGATTAATACAAAGTTTTATGACATATTTTTTATTACAATTTGGCAGACTAGATTAAAATTATAGGAAACACGATTGTAAAGTGATATGACAACTACTGAGAAGTAATACGACAAACTACTTTGAAGTAATATGGCAAACTACTGTGAAGTAATATGACAAACTACTGTGAAGTAATACGACAAACTACTGTGAAGTAATACAACAAACTACTGTGAAGTAGTATGACAAACTATGACAATCTACTGTGAAGTAATACGACAAACAATGACAAACTGCTGTGAAGTAATAGGACAAAATATGACCAACTGCTGTGAGGTAATACTACAAACTACTGTGAAGTAATAAGACAAACTGCTGTGAAGTAATAAGGCAAACTACTGTGAAGTAATACGACAATCTACTGTGAAGAAATACGACAAACTACTGTGAAGTAATAGAACAAACTGCTGTGAAGTAATACGACAAACTACTGTGAAGTAATACGACAATCTACTGTGAAGTAATACGACAAACTGCTGTGAAGTGATAGAACAAACTATGACAAACTGCACTGAAGTAATACGACAAACTACTGTGAAGTAACACAACAAACTACTGTGAAAAAATAGGCAAACTGCTTACGAAGAAATATTACAGACATGAAACGCACCATACTTACGTTTTAGACAAAGCCCGTTAAATTCTACTGCATTCATCGACCGACATCTCTCTTGGACACTCCAAGGTTTGTAGACACACAAACTACCATAGTGTGTCCAGCCTTTGGGACATGCCCCTGTGTCCTCTGTTTCATCCATTAAGTCCTGATCACTGGACAGTGATGTGGCACTGTGATATAACGCCTGAGCCAACTTTGCAACTTGACTGTCCTCTGATGTATCCTGGTCAGAGGGAAGTTCGCTTTTCCTCGCTTTGTCTCGCTTTAGCGACCAGTTGTCTAAAAGACTGTCAGACCATTCCGGATCGTCACTGTTTGTTTGGTGTCTAGTTAGATGCTGTTCACTTTTTGTATCAGCTTGCTGTGCTCCTGGAGAAAAAGTTTCACCAAGTCTACATTTGAATGAATCTCTGCATATCATTTCTAATAGTTAATGATTATTGATTATCATACAAATTAATTTAGGTTTAATCTCGTTACAGATTTGAGATTGTGGTTGGACAAACTGACCCGTTTTTAAACACAAGTAGGGTTCAATATATAATCACCCCCACCAATATCTCAAAGAAATAACTGATCACATGGGCTAATTATTTCGGTGTGTGTAGAACTATTTGTATGGACATATTTAGTGTGCAGAATAATTTGTAAAGACATATTTAGTGTGTAGAATAATTTGTATAAACATATTTAGTGTGTAGAAATATTTGTATGGACATATTTAGTGTGTAGAAATATTTGTATGGACATATTTAGTGTGTATAAATATTTGTATGGACATATTTAGTATGTAGAACTATTTGTATGGACACATTTAGTGTGTAGAAATATTTAGATGGACAAGGTACAACGCTAATTGTATAAATGGTGCATTAATTGATGAAGAAACCCCATAGAGCCTGTCCTACATTTCATGACTTAGTTTTACATATATGATTCATACATTTACATTAGACTTTATAAAATGCTTTCTTGGGAATTTTCGAAATTCAGAATAAAATTGATATTTGTGTTACATTGAATTAGAATTGAAAAAAGTATATCATCTGTTAAGTCAATCCGCATCAAAAGCAAAAACAACTACAGCTTCTGTTTGAAAGTAAGTTATTAATCAACTACTAAAGGGATAATTTACCAATATTCTTTCTAGTATCCAATACTCTAGAATAAAAAATCTAGTATCCTAACTATGGTATACAATACTCTATTTTCCAATATTCTAGTTTCCAATACTCTAATATCCAATAATCTAGTATCCAATACTCTAGTTTCTAATACTCTAATATCCAATATTTTAGTCTTCAATACTCTAGTATCCATTACTCTAGTATCCAATACTTTAGTATTTAATACTTTAGTATTCAATACTTTATTATCCAATACTCTAATATCAAATACTCTAGTATCCAATACTCTAGTATCCAATACTTTAGTATTCAATACTTTATTATGCAATACTCTAGTATCCAATACTCTAGTATTTAATACTCAAATATCCAATACTCTAGTATCCAATACTCTAGTATCCAATACTCTGGTATCTAATACGTTAGTATCCAATACTTAGTTTTCAACACTCTAGTATCTAATATTTTGGTATACAATATTTTAGTATTCAATACTCTATTATCCAATACTCTAGTATCCAATACTCTAATATCCAATATTTTAGTCTTCAATACTCTAGTATCCAATACTCTAGTGTCCAATACTCTAGTATCCAATACTTTAGTATTCAAAACTTTATTTTCCAATACTCTAATATCCAATACTCTAGTATCCAATACTCTAATATCTAATATTTTAGTATTCAATACTCTAGTATCCAATATTCTAGTATTCAATGCTCTAATATCCAATATTTTAGTCTTCAATACTCTAGTATCCAATACTCTAGTATCCAATACTATAAAATCCAATATTTTTGTCTTCAATACTCTAGTATCCAATACTCTAATATCATTACTCTAGTATCCAATACTCTAGTATCCAATACTTTAGTATTCAATACTCTAATCTCCAATGCTTTAGTCTTCAATAATCTAGTATCCAATACTTTAGTATCCAATACTTTAGCTTTCAATACTCTAGTATCCAATACTCTAATATCCAATACTCTAGTATTTAATACTCAAATATCCAATACTCTAGTATCTAATACTCTAGTATCCAATACTCTAGTATCTAATACGTTAGTATCCAATACTTAGTTTTCAACACTCTAGTATCCAATATTTTGGTATCCAATATTTTAGTATTCAATACTCTATTATCCAATACTCTAGTATCCAATATCTATTATCCAATATTTTAGTCATCAATACTCTAGTATCCAATACTTTAGTTTTCAATACTCTAGTATCCAATACTTTAGTATCCAATACTTTAGTCTTCAATACTCTAATCTCCAATGCTTTAGTCTTCAATAATCTAGTATCCAATACTTTAGTATCCAATACTTTAGCTTTCAATACTCTAGTATCCAATACTCTAATATCCAATATTTTAGTATTCAATACTCTAGAATCCAATACTCTAGTATTCAATTCTTAAGTCTTCAATACTCTAGCATCCAATGCTCCAATCTTCTATACTAAAATAGCTAATACTCTAGTAATCAATACTCCAATATCTATTACTCTAGTATACAATACACTATTATACAATGCTCCATTATCCAATACTTTAGTATCCAATTATCTAGTATCCAATACTCTAGTATCCAATGCTCTAGTATACAATACTCTATTATTAAATATTGTAGTATCCAATGTTCTGGTATCCAATACTCTAGTATTAAATGCTCTAGTATCAACATTATATTATCCAATATTATAGTATTCAATATTATCGTTTCCAATGATCTAGTAATCAATACTCTAATTGACAATACTCTAATATTACTATAATATCGATTACTAAAATATATAGGATCCTATCGCCGAATACACTATCATTTACATTCAATTCATGTTCAAAGTTACTGTAACTTTTACTCGATATCTACATATCAAATGTAATGCATTAAGCGCATGATTCCTACACACCATATCCGGGGAGCAATAACAAAGTATCAAAAAATAAAACCAAAAACTCTGGCTTCATTAATTTTGATGAATGAGTTGGAGAATGCTGGTGAAATCAAATCCAATCCCTGATACTGAGACAAGTTGTTGAAAAGAACATCTCTATATACTTTTCCCCAATGTTATGTGCGAGAACACTGTTATGTGTGAGTATTGTAAATAGAACACTGTTATGTGTGAGTATTGTAAATAGAAAACTGCTATGTGTGACTATTGTAAATAGAACACTGTTATGTGTGAGTATTGTAAATAGAACACTGTTATGTGTGAGTATTGTAAATAGAAAACTGCTATGTGTGACTATTGTAAATAGAACACTGTTATGTGTGAGTATTGTAAATAGAACACTGTTATGTGTGAGTATTGTAAATGGAACACTGCTATGTGTGAGTATTGTAAATAGAACACTGTTATGTGTGAGTATTGTAAATAGAACACTGTTATGTGTGAGTATTGTAAATAGAAAACTGCTATGTGTGACTATTGTAAATAGAACACTGTTATGTGTGAGTATTGTAAATGGAACACTGCTTTGTGTGAGTATTGTAAATAGAACACTGCTATGTGCGAGTATTGTAAATAGAACACTGTTATGTGTGAGTATTGTAAATGGAACACTGCTTTGTGCGAGTATTGTAAATAGAACACTGCTATGTGTGAGTATTGTAAATAGAACACTGTTATGTGTGAGTATTGTAAATAGAACTCTGCTATGTGTGAGTATTGTAAATAGAACACTGCTATGTGTGAGTATTGTAAATAGAACACTGCTATGTGTGAGTATTGTAAATAGAACACTGCTACTGTGTTCGACTACACATGCGTACTGTCGTCCTCCAACTTTTATAGTCTCATTCACTAGGCTGACTATCTGATCACATCACGTGATAAAACGTTTCCATGAGTAAAACCAGATTTCACTGAAACGTATTGCCTAACGCGCCCAACAATGAATGTACTGTGTTTCTACAACACAAACAAACTTTAACAAACAGCATTTAAGTTTTATTTTTTCATTTTTTTTAATAAAAGGAAAAAAAACAACAAATTGGATTGAATGTGATATTCCACGCTGCATTCATGTAATTTTAATTACAATGCTTTTTATTTTAATGATGATTCAAAGTGTGTTTCAACAAACATTAATAGTAGTTATAATAATTGGAATTCTGAAAAGTTTTAGTTGAGTAAATGTTTACCTAAATGTAGTAAAGTACAACAGTTGTAGTTATTAAAGCTTTTAATTTTAAATAGCTATAAGTTTCAAATGTTTGCAAACTAGTTTAAAAGACGACAGTCTCAGTAAACATTTGACAGCAATGAAATTATGTAAATGCTTATGTCCTTGTTTCTTCTGTACATTTGGAGATATGTCAATATTTGGTTCCGTTAGCACCTGATGACGAATTTAAATTAATGTGCCTTTTTCCTGGGTTGGATGATGGCATTAGACAGCACAATGATACACAGACGACGTTTAGTGTGACTTTGATGTTAACTGGAGCTTTATAATTTATTTATTTTTTACAAAGCAATTTTAACAAAAAACTACAAAATTCCCTGATATAACGGGGCCATGGAAACTAATGAACGCTGCTTCACATGCCATTTAGATCAGATTATTCTGACGGAGATGCGCGATCTATTTGACATGAAACCAGACATTTTTATGTTTATACTAATAAAATGTCTTCTATTAATTCAAAAAGATCAGCATGCATTGTCTAATAGTTCTATTGGATATTGGTGTTGTTCTACTGGCTATTGGCGTAGTTATATTAGCTATTAGTATTGTTCTATTGGGTACTGGCGTTTTTCTATTGGCTATTGGCATTGTTCTATTGGCTATTGGCGTTCTTCTAATGGCTAGCTAAATTTCTGCTTACCTACTAGGTAATATGTACGGTCCATCTTTATGTTCTATATTATACTTTCAATGGCTATTTATATTTCTCCTTTTTGTGAATTTTCTATAATTGATTTTGTATGGCTTTAAAAACACATGGTTATTCCCACATTATTCATTTAAATAAGTTAGTTATACAGATGGTTAATATTGGGGGGTTTAGATTTTTAGATTGCACCAACACAAATTGTGTTATTAGATAAATGTTTACTTATCACAATAGTATTGAACTAGTAAAACTCAAGTACTTACGAATTATACATAATCCTTTGATTCCGATACCTCCAAATCCATCACAGTATAGGGCAACATCTCTATCTGATGAACCAACACCTTTAACTACACAGAACCTTTCATAACGAAGCCAACCTTCAGGACACACCCTTTTCTCGCTGCCATTGGTGTCTTGAATGGGGGATGCAACTGAAGAAACAAACATAATTGAGGACATTGTATGTTTGACTATCAGTACAATCATTGTATGTTTGACTATCAGTACAATCATTGTATGTTTGACTATCAGTACAATCATTGTATGTTTGACTATCAGTACAATCATTGTATGTTTGACTATCAGTACAATCGTTGTATGTTTGACTATCAGTACAATCATTGTATGTTTGACTATCAGTACAATCATTGTATGTTTGACTATCAGTACAATCATTGTATGTTTGAATATCAGTACAATCATTGTATGTTTGACTATCAGTACAATCATTGTATGTTTGACTATCAGTACAATCATTGTATGTTTGACTATCAGTACAATCATTGTATGTTTGACTATCAGTACAATCATTGTATGTTTGACTATAAGTACAATCATTGTATGTTTAAATTATCAGTACAATCAAGTCAGTTTCTACTAGTATGAACTGAGGACATTGTATGTTTGACTATCAGTACAATCAAGCCAGTTTCTACTAGTATGCAAGACTATGGTGTTAAAAAATTGAAAAACAAATAATTAGAAAAACTGATCAATTTAGGGGGGGGGGGGGGGAATGATAAAGAGAAATATTTTTGAAAGGTGTTCAAAAGCATACAGAGATATTTACTTAATAAGTGTGTGCTTTGACTAATGTAAAGTGATGGTTGTAAAAGGAAGGGGCTGTATTTTTTTATTTTCATCTAGGGCGGCATAACACATAGAATTACTAAGAGACTACCCTGACTAAAACACATACACACACACGTACAAATATATATGTTTGACTGAATCCAAATGTCGTGTTGCCTGTATAAAAGTCTACTCCCACTCAATTTTTATGTTATGATAGTATTAGCTTTTATTAGGCCTATTCCCTTATCATTATTGTTTACCTAACAGGTTTATTACCTTTATTTGATCTATTTGTGTTTAAAACGCCCACAGTGAAAAAAAAATGGTTTATTTCATAATTCCACTAGTTCCACATTATTCCCACCTCTAATTATACACTATGTTAATATATTTATCAATATTCCACTGTTATATACCCCATGTACACAAGTGTCATTTAAATTTCCTTTATGCCTTATGTTAAACATTGAGCAAGAAAATTGTGTGTGGGAGCGGGAAGTTAAAAGGCAGGCCTATACATTACCTGTTAAATAGTTAATGCTTATCATTTCCTTCAAAACTGGATAAGATAGTGAGACTAATAGTGAGACTAATAGTGAGAATAACAGTGAGAATAACAGTGAGACTAATAGTGAGACTAATAGTGAGACTAATAGTGAGACTAATAGTGAGACTAATAGTGAGACTAATAGTGAGACTAATAGTGAGAATAACAGTGAGACTAATAGTGAGACTAATAGTGAGAATAACAGTGAGACTAATATTGAGACTAATAGTGAGACTAACAGTGATACTAATAGTGAGACTAATAGTGAGACTAACAGTGATACTAACAGTGAGACTAATAGTGAGACTAATAGTGAGACTAATAGTGAGACTAATAGTGAGACTAATAGTGAGACTAATAGTGAGAATAACAGGGAGACTAATAGTGAGACTAATAGTGAGACTAATAGTGAGACTAATAGTGAGACTAATAGTGAGACTAATAGTGAGACTAATAGTGAGACTAATAGTGAGACTAATAGTGAGACTAATAGTGAGACTAATAGTGAGAATAATAGTGAGACTAATAGTGAAACTAATAGTGAGACTAATAGTGAGAATAACAGTGAGACTAATAGTGAGACTAATAGTGAGACTAATAGTGAGACTAACAGTGAGAATAATAGTGAGACTAACAGTGAGACTAATAGTGAGACTAATAGTGAGACTAATATGTGGTTATTACAATTATAATGGCTCAGTTTAAAATCTAATTTTAACGCCAGGAGTGGCAGTATATTTGAGCTAAATGTTATTTTAAAAGAAATTATATTTTTATCCTTATGTATAGATCTATACTTTAACTGATTCGGGATCTAAAATATTTAGTTTGGGAAACAAAGTAACATTACCTTTATGTACAAATTGCATTTGAAATGGGTAGGCCCTATTCATCATAAAATTATTTAACTTTAATTTGAAATTTATTTACACTACAGTAATATAAAAGAGACTTCTGATTATATAAAACTATATATCAATGTAAAGGTCAACATATTGTCTATGTGTGGAGAAAATATTTAACAACCCAATTAAAATAGTTATTTAAATTAAATGTTCGTAAAAATATATTGTGTTAGGAACTGTACGTTTTACCGGTAAGCCGTATATTCCCTACTCGTTTTTAATTTATTAACCAATCGTCGAGCGATTCGACACATAGTCTATATTCATTACGTTTAGGTCTTTAAATAATTTTTTTTTTCATTTGAATAAGCTTGGGCATTAGTACTATATTGCCTAAATATTAGAACTATTGGAAAAGAAATTAAAAAAAAAAACTCTCTAGTCGCTTCCCTGTCTGCTTAATATAATTGTAAAAGTTATTGTCTAGATATGTTACAAATAGTTAGTTATATTCAATATCCACAAAATAATTTTTACAATTTGTTTTTTTTTAAAACTGAAAACAATAAAAAATATGTTAATCTCTTGAATTCTTTTTTAACTTCACGAATCTTCATTTAAATTTTTCATAATTTCCTGTTTGCTGGTATTAATATTTCTATTATGTTTGTTATTTTAGAACATTTTATTGTTTGTTTTATTGTATCGCTTTTTTTACAATTTAAATTGACATTTTATTATCACAAATAGGGTTGCCAGAAACATGGGTTGCCAGAAACATGGGTTGCCAGAAACATGGGTTGCCAGAAACATAGGTTGCCAGAAACATGGGTTGCCAGAAACATGGGTTGCCAGAAACATGGGTTGCCAGAAACATGGGTTGCCAGAAACATGGGTTGCCAGAAACATGGGTTGCCAGAAACATGGGTTGCCAGAAACATGGGTTGCCAGAAACATGGGTTGCCAGAAACATGGGTTGCCAGAAACATGGGTTGCCAGAAACATAGGTTGCCAGAAACATGGGTTGCCAGCATGGGCGCCCGCAGAAAATTTTCTAGGGGGGGGCAAAAATTTTTTAGTAATGTTTTAATGTAGTTTTAATTTACTGAGCGTATTTGTATGGTGAACGAACGGACAGAACACTGTAGTAATTGTAGTACACTGTAGTAATGAAGGGCATACTGTAGCAACACATTTTTTATTAGCACAATATATATAGGCCTATATAATAGACGTAAACCATAAAAAAAAAAATTACTTCAAACAAACAATATTACAACGTAAATTTAAAATAAAATGTATTCTTTATTCAAGAACTGGAGTCGTCTGTTACCGCTACCAAACAAATCTCCAATTTTGTCCATAAACTCTTTTTTGTTGATGTTCTCTTTGTCTCTGTGTACTCACAACACGCACAATCTTGACAGACGTTCATCTGACATTGTAGATCTAAGCCATAGGTTTTCAACCTTTTTCGGCTCACCGCCCCCTTTTACAATTTTTCCGCTCACCGCCCCCCCAATTTAATTTTAACTAAACATATATAGGCCTATAATTAATTCTAAAACAAATTTATTATTAATTTAGAAATATAAGAGACTTATTTAATAGCACTATATCATGTAATTTCTGTAATTATTAATGTTTTAAATATAAACTCCTTAAGGGGACAAGACAAATAATGCAGGAATGTTTATCTACAACTGTTTAACGTAAATTATTTTAATCCTCTAATAATTAAATCTTGTTATGAATACCACAATGTTGAATGTATATAAAAAAAATAATAATAATCAGTAAAATTGGTTATATCACAAAACAGAACTTGTTCGGCATCACTATTGAATCAACGTGGAAACATTTGTTAATTAAAGGGAGATAATTAATTCGTTTCATTTGAGCTAATCTTTCTGTATATTTTTCTTTAAAAAAAATTTAATGGTTTACATTTGTAACTTTAAAATGATAAATTGTAAAAAGTATTTGAAAATTATATAAATATTATATGATTAAAGAATTTATATGTATATTTTTAAGCATTACAATAACTACTCAGTTTGTATGATTACTATGTATCTATACCATTTAACAATAGCTTCGATAGTATATTGAAAGAGTTCAAACGGGTTAAAGGAAGTTCAAACGGGTTAAAGGACATCTCGATAAAACTGAGATTAAAATATTAATATTAACCTGTTAGGGCGACAATGAACGGTCAGCAAGGTTGACGGTCCAGTGAACCAGCAATAGGACCAGCCGGTCGTCACCATATTTACCAAATACTGACCCCTACTTTATCGAAAAGTCATTGCGATTCCTATTCCTTATTAGTTGATAACCCCGTGGAGAACCTATGATCTAAGCCATGTTTTTACTTGACGTAATGTGCTACCAGACCTGCCTCACATCTAGGGGCCAAACCTCCCCGAGATCCTTGCAGTTCAGCCTGGAGCCTCGCAGCTCCAGTGTATATCCGCCACCACGAGGAGGTACTGCATAGGACTTGTTGTGGAAAGGCTATATACTAGCAAGAGAGACTTACTAATTGCACACCTTGTACAGTTACACAGCTAGTCAGCGGTGACTGCTAGCATAGTGCTGTCACACTAGACGCGTCACACAGCCATTTAGCAGATTTCGTTACATTATATAAAAACAAAGGGGAACGCAGCGAGTGCAAAAAGACAGAGAATCTCCATCTTGAGCATAGTTGGTAAGATCTTTGCAAGAGGCACTATCAAGGCTGCAGGTGCTGTCATCTAGAGTCTATCCAGAGTCTCAGTGCGGTTTCAGAAGCGGCAGATCCACTTTAGACATGATCTCCTCCCTTCAACTGCTACAATAGAGGTTCCGCGAGATGAATAAGCCATTATACATTGCTTTCGTTGATATGGTCAGCAGAAGTGGACTCCTCAAACTCCTGGCGAAAATAGGATTTCCTCCAAAACTGCTCTCTTTCATTGCCTGTTGTTTTTTTTTTTTAGAAAACCAGGTGCACTGCACAGTGAAGTTTAATCAGAGCCCTTTGAAGTCCGCAGCGGTGTTAAACAAGACTGCGTACTTGCACCCACCTTGTTTGGAATATTCTTCTCGTGTCTACTTCACTATGCTTATGGAGACTGCAACGAGGGTGTCAACCTTCACACAAGGAGATCTGGAAAGCTCTTCAATCTAAACAGGCTCAAAGCCAAAATCTCAAGCAGTGTTCTCCTAGATGGCGAGATTAATAGTAGAATAGCTAAAGCCATGGGCACTAAGGCAAGATTAAAAAAAACGAGTCTGGATGAACCCGCTACTTACACGCTCCACTAAGTCACTAGTTTATCGAACATGCGTTCTGAGTACCCTGCTGTACGGCAGTGAAACATGGAGCACATATTCCTGGCTGGAGAAAAAATTGAACACCTTCCACCTCAGGTGTCTCAGACGCATTTTAGATATAAGATGGCAGGACAGGGTTTCAAACGCAGAGGTACTACGAAGAGCAGAGTGTCAAGACATCCGTATTACTCTCAGTAACAGACGTCTCAGCTGGCTAGGTCATGTACGCCGAAAGCCACAGGGTCAAATTCCACAGGACATTCTATATAGAACGTTAGCTTCGGGACAGATACCTGCTGGACGTCCAAAACTGAGATTTGCGGATGTCTGCAAAAGAGACATGAAACACCTCCAGATTGACCCAAACAGTGGGGAGATCATGGCGCAGGATAGGCCCACCTGGAGGGCAGGAATCAAAGACGGTTCCAGGCTTGCGGGAGAGGAGCGCGCCAGGAAAAAGACGATGGAGAAAAATGTGGTTTCCCTCCGCTACATTCAACTGCAGTAAGTGTGACCGTGCCTGTACGTCCAGGATTGGCCTCTTTACCCACACGAGGGCCTGCATGGGAAATGGATAGTCTCTCAAGACGTAAAATGCCGACGAATGTGCTGAACGATCGCTCCACCGTACATGTTGTTGCTGGTAATGTTAGCAATACTAGTAAGGCATACCTGACAGCCGGATAAAACTTTGTAAAAGGTAACAAGTCGATGAAATCTTGGCTACTTTTGTATCCTCGCGTTTTCCAAAAATCAAACCAACTCCAGGCTTCACTATCAAAATTATCAATGTGGTATACCTGATTAATCCCTAACGATAATGAGATCGATATGGCAATGGAAGGAGTCACAGTTGTTACAATTAATTATACATGTTTTAATTATTATTATTTTTGTCTATTTTAGTCAAAAAAAATTTTTTATCTATCAATTTAGGGGGGGGGGCACTTTTCCAGGGGGGGGCAAGTGCCCCCCCTTGCCCCCCCTGCGGGCGCCCATGGTTGCCAGAAACATGGGTTGCCAGAAACATGGGTTGCCAGAAACATGGGTTGCCAGAAACATGGGTTGCCAGAAACATGGGTTGCCAGAAACATGGGTTGCCAGAAACATGGGTATCAAAAGAGGACACAGTAATACAAAATTGAGGGCAGTAGGGCTAATGAGTGTTTCATTTGAATCTTTCACGATTTAGCCCGGTACTAGAACAATTTGAATATAATAAGATAAGAAGAAGATACGAATGGACATTTCTTATAGCGCTTCTATCCATGCTATTAAATTAGTTGGCAATAACTGTGTATTGGTAAACAAACCAAGAAACAGTCTTGTTAAACATTAAATATACATTCAATACATTCAAAGCAAGTTGCATTTGCAAACTTTGAACAACAATATGCTCACGCAAGATTAAATAAAAAAAACTGTTCATTCTTTTCGTACTGTTTATTCTATAAATCTTCATATTATTTGGCAAACAGTAGTCCTACAAAGCATTTGATAAAAGCCAGGCTTTTCCAAGGTTTTTTGCTTTACCTGCCGAACGGAGGACATAAGACCAAAAATGAGGACATGTCTTCCTTATTTGGGACATCTGTCAACCACATAATCACAAATGACAAACACGCATTTCAACAGTTCATTTAGATTATTACTTAATATGAAAACTCTATTTAGTCTCAGTCGGATGTAGCAATCATATAAAGGAGATGTTTACTTTTTTTTATGTCAATAGAAGAATGGAAATGGGTGAAGTGAAAAGTTTAAAAACCTTGACTTGACTAAGGGAAATAACTATTGGCCAATACAATCTTATGATGTATAGATAATATCAAACATTATAAATGAGCTGTTAAAAATGCAAATTGAATCTTTATATTCTTGGAGGAGTGATAGTTACCAAATTGGATTATTCAAAGTTTTGATCTTGGAACTGGGTCAAATACAATTTTATGAGCTTTTCGAATAGAGTAAAAATACTGCAAACTACAAAAACGAACAAAAACATTAAAAGTAAACATATGATAATGTAATAAAAAAAAATAGAAAGATAAATTACAAGACAGCCATTTGAAAAGGAGGGGGAAACGAACCTTGAACTGGAACTCTTGAAGCAGTTGCCAAAGGCATAGAAATAGAACCTTACATTTTTTGTCTTCTGCCGAGTTCAAACAAAAGAATTATTTCCCTTTAATTTTAATACACAATGGAATTTTATAAATATTTTCCTGTATCATAAATGTGTCGATTGAACCTTTATTGTGTCAATTGACCCTGCATTGTTTAAAATGGATGTCCATTGACCATGTATTGTGTCAAAAAAGTGTAAATTGACCCTGTGTTGTGTCAAAAATATGTAAATTGACCTTTATTGTGTCAAAAATGTGTCAATGGACCCTGCATTGTGTAAAAAATGTGTCAATGGACTCTATATTGTTCCAAAAGTTACTGGCAAATCTAACAAGTCTCACATTTCAATTGAATTGAAGAAAGAAAAAAATTCATTAAAAAATGATTAATAAAACAATTTGATTTCTTGGCCACTTTCTCTACTTGTTGTCGCCCTTGAGGCTTTAGACATTTTTATCTCAAAATGGAATTCGTTTCTGCATTTTTATTTTATATTATTTTATTATTATTTTATTATTATTTATTATTATATTAAATTCATTACATTTTCATGAATACCTAATTATACAATCAACAAGAATATATTTAGCTCAAGACACATACAATAAATAGGCAATGGAAAGAAATACACTGTGTTGTAATTGTTGACACGTGTCATGGTAAAATTTATTTTGTTGAAAGTGGTTTTACTAACAACTATTCTCTAACCTAAGTATATATCGGTAGTTCCCATAAATACTAGACTATATGTATCCCTTCGCCTACTTAACGATACGCAGTTTACAGTCTCGTTAAAAAAAAAAAAAAAAAAAGAAGAGATGAACTGAAGTTATTGAAGAGATGAGAAATGTAAAGTTCAATGAACTGTTGATGAATTGTTATTGTGTTAATGTTTAGTTGTGCTGTAGTCGGTTTACAGTTAATTTTGTCATTATGACTTGGGCTCTAGACTCTAGATGGTACATAGCTGGTTTTGTCAATTGCTAAGCATAAGTGCTTGATGTTATCTTTTGTTACAGGCGCTTTTTCTATACACAGGATTATTGCATCCTACGTCTATCCATGATTTAAATGTTATGGTATTTATTTTTCATAAATGTTGTTCTAGTTGTCCTAGTTTGTTCAGCAGGGAACATATTCCATGTTGGATCTGCAGGTGTCATGACCTTAGGCGCGCCATGAAACCAGTTAAGCGAAACATATTAACAATAGTCGTTCCTCGGTTTTCAGATCAAGACTGCAGTCAAAAGGACATAATTTTCCAGATTCTGCATTGTCTCTATATATATACCCACGCAGAAAAGTCATTTGCACACTTCTCTTTTCTTATTGGATACCGGTACTACTTCTACTACGGGACGTTGCCTCGATTTCGTTTTCACCTATTACAAACTTGAATATGGACTTATGTCATTGATGGTTGTTTTTTTTGTTGATGTTTTTTTTTTGGGGGGGGGGGGGGGAGGGGGGAGGGGGAGTTACGTGGCTAAATATCAAAATGTTGTGATTACCTAGGGAAGAGGGGAGGATTATGTGGCTAAATATAAAAATGTTGTGATTACCTAGGGAGGAGGGGAGGATTATGTGGCTAAATATCAAAATGTTGTGATTACCTAGGGAGGAGGGGAGGATTATGTGGCTAAATATCAAAATGTTGTGATTACCTAGGGGGGAGAGGAGGATTATGTGGCTAAATATCAAAATGTGATTACCTAGGGGGTAGGGGAGGATTATGTGGCTAAAAATCAAAATGTTGTGATTACCTATCTAAATAATTTGTATCCATGATGGAAGTTCGATGAGTTTGGAAAAACATGTATAGTCATTGTGAGAACGTTGCACATGCCTCAGTGTCTGGGTGGCTGTGGTGAACAGAGTACTGATACAGGGAACCTGGAGGGAGATAGAGTTCAATTGTGTCACTGATAGGATTTGTTTTATTTCTAATAAGTTATTTAGTTGGTTTTAAAGGTTGTTATCGCCGGGGGTGGTAGTGGGGATAAGCTCCCACTTCCTATAAAATGCTCCTACTGGCATGCGTCTCAAATAGCCTCTGACAACTAAGTCCAGCTCCTGGCCTTCCCGAGTGGCTTAGCTACTAAGCCCGGCAAAACCGTTTCTACTAACAGGAGAAGGGGCATGGGCGTTCCACTGGCGCCTCAAAACCAGTCGCTTCGGGCAGATGGGGCTCGTTAACCTTGGTTGGTAGCCTATCTAGGAGAAGGATACTCTGACTCCAAACCACCGCTGCCTTGCGGCTTACCCCTGCATGGGAAAGGCTAAGGGAGTAAACCCTGACAAAAAATCAGGAGCTGGAGTCCCTAAGGCGGTTTGACTTTGTATCGTCATCACCGGCAACTCCTGCAGCGCATCTGAAGCCAAGATGTATCGACTCTGTCGCTCCCTTGGATCCGTCAGCTGCGAGGAGAGGGGGGGCCTGCTGCATGGGCACCAGCTGGCTCTCCATATTATTTTGCCCAGGCACTGTAGCTCAACTGGAGAGGACACTCCAGCGTCATCGCAAGATGCCGACCCAACACGGGAGGGGGCAGTTACCGGTTATAAGCTCGTCCGATTGGCGAAGGAAACGAGCGCCAGGGGTCCCCTTCGACGGTGGGAGAGGTCATCGTACCTCAATGGATGGCTACCGCCCGCCTCAAGCTGGGCAGCCCCCAGCCAGTTAGGTGTCGTCTCGCCATGGCTTACCTGCCCCTCTGGGTGCGTGGGGATCAGAGAGGCATCTCTCAAAACGTAGGCCAAAAAACAACCGCACCAGGCAACTCAAAAACAAGAAAGAAGCATCCAGCTCTTCGTTTTGCTAGCTGGAACGTCAGGACCATGTGTCCCGGCCTCACCCCAAACCCCCAACAAATAGACGATGCAAGAAAGACTGCCGTTATTGATAGGGAACTTTCGCGACTCAACGTTGACATTGCCGCTCTGCAGGAGACCCGGCTGGCTGACAACGGTACCATCAGGGAAGCCAACTACACCTTTTATTGGCAAGGGAAGCCTACGGACCAACCAAGACAGCACGGAGTCGGCTTTGCTGTGAGAAACACGCTTGTCAGCTCCACAGAGCCTCCCACAACAGGCACAGATAGACTACTCTCCCTCCGATTGTCAACCTCTTCTGGCCCAGTCAATATCTTCAGTGTGTACGCCCCAACCCTCCACTCTACCGATGAGGATAAAGATCAGTTCTACCAAGCCCTGGATGAAGCGATATCCAGGATATCCAGCACTGAGAGCCTTTACCTTCTTGGAGACTTCAATGCAAGAGTAGGAGCTGACCAGAAAGCCTGGCCCACATGCCTCGGAAACTTTGGAAGGGGAAATATAAATGAAAATGGTCAGAGACTGCTTGAGCTCTCGTGCCATCACGGTCTGTGCGTGACCAACACCTACTTCAAGTGCAAAGAAATACACCAGGTGTCGTGGAGACACCCTCGCTCTCGCCACTGGCATCAACTTGATCTTGTCCTAACTAGAAGAGCGGACATTGGCAGCGTCCTCCTCACACGTAGTTACCATAGTGCAGACTGCGACACGGACCACGCCCTCGTGGCGAGCAAGGTGCGCCTAACGCCGAAGAAATTGCACCACTCAAAGAAGAAGGGCCGCCCACGCATCAACACCAGCTGTGTCAGAAACCCCGAGAAAACCCAACAGCTCATTAGCATACTCGACGGCGCCCTCAAAGTGGAAACAGCTGATGACACCATCAACTCCAAGTGGCCACGCCTCCGCGACGCCATGTACAACGCAGCCATCACTGTTTACGGGAAGAAAGAGCGGAAGAATGCTGACTGGTACGAGGCCCATTGGGAGGAAATGGAACCCGTGACAGAGGCTAAGAGGAAAGCCCTTCTGGCCTACAAGGCTAAGCCTAGCCCCAGTACACTACAAGCTCTACGGACTGCCAGGAGCAAAGCCCAGCAGACTGCCCGTCACTGTGCCAACACCTACTGGCTGAATATCTGTGACAGCATTCAGACAGCTGCCGATACAGGCAACGCTAGAGGGATGTACGAGGGCATCAAGAAGGCAATAGGTCCAACCCCCTCTAAGACAGCCCCCCTCAAGTCCAAAACAGGCGAGGTTATCACCGATCCGGAAAGGCAGATGCAGAGGTGGGTAGAGCATTACCTCGAACTGTACGCAACGCAGAACACTGTAGCAGACTCCGCTCTCAGAGCGATATCAGACCTGCCGGTCATGGAGGAGCTTGACACTCCACCCACTTTGGATGAGCTCAGCAAGGCCATCGACAGTCTCGCCTGCGGTAAAGCACCTGGGAGCGACGGAATCCCACCAGAAGTACTAAAGTGCGGGAAACCAGCCCTGCTACAGCAACTTCACGACCTCCTATGCCTTTGCTGGGAACAGGGTTACATTCCACAAGATATGAGAGACGCTAACATCATCACTTTGTACAAAAACAAAGGTGACAGGAGTGACTGTAACAACTATCGGGGCATCTCCCTCCTCA
Organism: Anisus vortex; assembly: GCA_949126835.1. Classification (NCBI taxonomy): domain Eukaryota; kingdom Metazoa; phylum Mollusca; class Gastropoda; family Planorbidae; genus Anisus; species Anisus vortex. The sequence continues at coordinate 44,866,094 of OX421492.1, read as the reverse complement.
GTATCGTTGGTAAAGCGTACGCCCGCGTCATCCTTAACCGCCTGCAGACCCTCGCTTCACGCATCTACCCAGAGTCACAGTGTGGCTTCAGGGCTGGTCGATCAACGGCTGACATGATCTTCTCACTACGCCAGCTCCAGGAGAAGTGTCAGGAACAGCAGATGCCACTCTATATAGCCTTCATCGACCTCACAAAGGCATTTGATCTGGTCAGCCGAGGCGGACTATTCAGCTTGCTGCAGAAGATCGGATGTCCCCCACACCTGCTTGCGGTGGTCAGGTCCTTCCACGACAACATGCACAGCACTGTCTGCTACAATGGCGCAACCTCCAAGGAATTCCCAGTCAGCAGCGGAGTAAAGCAGGGCTGCGTCCTCGCGCCTACACTCTTCGGCATCTTTTTCTCCATGCTCCTCCAACACGCCTTCAAGGACTGCAGCGAGGGTGTTTTCATTCACACCAGGTCTGATGGCAAGCTCTACAACATAGCGCGTCTTCGTGCCAAGACCAAAGTCAAAAAGGTCCTCATTCGTGAGATGCTCTTCGCTGATGATGCAGCGTTGACATCACACACCGAAGACGGACTCCAGCAGCTCGTCACTTGCTTCTCTCAGGCATGCAAGGAGTTCGGCCTGACTGTAAGCCTGAAAAAGACAAACGTCATGGCTCAGGGCACGGAGACCCCTCCAAACATCGTCATCGATGGACACACCTTGGAGGTTGTCGAGAGCTTCACATACCTCGGGTCCATTATCTCGAGTTCACAGTCCATCGATTTGGAGATAAACAGCAGGATCGCCAGGGCAGCCACAGTCATGGCCCAATTAAAACAGCGAGTGTGGGACAACTCCAGCCTCACCGAGAGAACCAGACTGCGCGTCTACCACGCCTGCGTACTCAGCACTCTCCTGTATGGCTGTGAGTCATGGACCACCTACGCGAGGCACGAGAAGAAACTCAACAGCTTCCATATGAGGTGCCTACGGAGAATACTGCAGATCAAGTGGCAGGACAGGGTCTCCAACACAGAAGTGCTGGGGAGAGCCAACATGAGCAGCCTTCACGCTGTGCTCAGTGAGAAACGCCTCAGGTGGCTCGGCCATGTGAAAAGGATGAATGCAGGTCGCATTCCTAAAGACCTCCTCTATGGAGAACTGGTCGAAGGCCACCGGAAGATAGGGCGCCCAAAACTGCGATTCAAGGACCTTTGCAAAAGAGACCTGAACGAGAGCTCAATTGACCTTGACACATGGGAATGCCAAGCTTCTGACCGACCAACTTGGAGGCTCGCAGTCAGGCTTGGCACATCCCGCGCAGAAACTGGGCGCATGGAAGCTGCCATCCAGAAAAGAGCGAGGCGGAAGGTTCCTTTACAACAGCCATCCACCTTCAAATGCCTGAAGTGCGGCAGGGATTGCCACTCCCGAGTTGGCCTCCACAGCCATTCTCGGCGGTGCAGCTGGTCACCTTTGCCGTGAAGCTACACCATCGTCTCTTGGAGACGGACGGATGCCGACGACGATTTTCTCATCGTATTCATACTGGATAAGTGATCCACTAGATTCATAAGCCACCGATTGGTGAACATATAGTGTCGGTAGTGTAAGTTCCACATTACGGGGCAAGCACACTCCGAGTGGACACGCAAGGACTTGTGCATCCTACTGTCCACAAAATCCTGCCATCACATCAGGTACGCTGACATTGTGTCTGGACATGGGCCCTGTACGATCATGTGGTGCTAGACTCTATGCAAAGTTTCCTGGTTCAAGTTTTCCTGTTTATGTAAAGAGTTTTTACATTTGGATGTTCACTCTACACAAACATGAAATGCTAAACTGATGGGTTCGTTGAGAGCTGTAATTAATTGCGTCATGTCTTCTTATTCTACAATTTTTCTTTCATTTTCTCTATTTTAAGAATGGCATCTTGCCCTCTAGAGTATTTCACAATGAGGATATACTTACATTAACATATAATGTTTTATGATATATCACAATATTTCAATATTGCTAAAAGTGTCAATATCCAAAAAACAGCTTACAAAAGTAAACTTCAGTTTTCAATCATTTTTTCTTCCTTTTATGTAGTGTACCGTTTGTCCCACTAGGGCAATGTGATCAACTATGATAACAGTACACAAACAAATTATAGACGTCATAAACTCGTCAAAAACTCTAGTTTTTTTTAGGTTTCACCTGATCGCTGTCTCGGCGACATCAGACTCCCGAGATGTAAAAAAATATGTCAGCGTCCAGGTCACAGTATCCGCCATATTGCCAAAAGGCAAAGGTGCCGTTTGCTTGATATGAAGATGTTTCACAATTACATTTTTCTTAACCCTTGGCGGTTGTCTACATGAAACCAGAACTCAATCCCTCTGGTTGTATTCATTGATATTTATAAATCTATTTTTCATTGAATATATATTTGTTTCCATATATTTTTTTATCATTCATTGACTATGTTTATATATAGGTTGTGGTCGCTGGGAAAAAATTCAAAGTTCACTTTCTATTCCAGTTTTTCCATTTTCAGATTAAAAAAATATTTATATCTATATAATCTATATGAAATAGTAAAAGGTCTAGAAGTCTGGTAGAACTGGGTATACGTTTGATATAAAACCTTTATGCTTTATGTTTTACTACATCTTCTCTACCTTATTCTACCGCTACTTAAAGTTTTCAGTACTTTAATCTTGAGTACTTAATCCTTTATTCACACAAATTACAACTTTTTTTGTAAATATAATTTAATTCATAACTCCGCAACTACTTTTAGAACATTAAAGACAGAAAAAGATAGTGAAGTCCCACAAAAAGATTAAGATGAATTAAAAACATGGGAATCTAACTGGAGTGGGCCTATGTTTTTTCACCCAGAAAAATGCCAACTGTTGAGAGTATCCAAGGAAAAAAACAACAAATAATTACAAACTACTTCATTCACGGTAAAGACCTTTGTCAAACTAACAATGCAAAGTACTTCACAATTGTAATAAGAATATAAAACTAACATGCCATCTCACATTATTTAGAACTATACTTGAAAATGCTTCATCTGTATGGGACCCATGAACTAAAGAAAACATTAAAAAATTAGAACAAATTCAGAAAACAGGTGCGAGGTTAATTACTAAGCGAATATTCAGAACTGACAAGAGTAACACCATTAGTCATATCACTAAACACACTAGAAACACTATAAGACAGAAGGGCAAAGAGTAAAGTAATAATAATACATAAGGCATTAAACTCTAATTTAGAAATACAACACAAAAACAACCTGTTGCGATGATCAGATAAACATAATGACAAAAAAACTCTCCTTATCCCTTATACGAGAACAAATGCATATAAGTACTCTTTTTTTTCCCCAAGTTGCATCAAGACATAAAATGGGTTGCCTGAAGAAAACAGTAAACCAGTAACTTAACGTCATTTAAAACGTTAATAAAGCACTAGACTCGGACTACAAATGAGCGTAGGACGCAATAATCTTCTTTATAAATGGAGCGTCTTTAATATAAATGATAAGATACATGTTATTTTATTGCTATAGGAAAGATCAAATATGAAATATGCTATTTAGCAAAGTAAAATGATATATAAAGTCGAGCACAGACCGCTGTGTATCATTTGTATTGTTTAATATAATAAAATATTGATAAGAAATGTTTATTTTACAATCAATTCCCAAACTATGCAATTTGTAGCCCAGCACAAATAGTGTTGATAATGGGAGAGAATCCTTGCAGATGGAGTTCTCTCGCAATCAGCAAGATGAGATTTAGTTGACAATAATCTTATCGTTAAAAAAGCATTAAAACCTTATTGCAAATAGTCTGAGTTTTCTTTGTTTGTGGAGTTGTATTGAAAGAATTTCTTTTTTCATTTTGGCTTAAGTTTAGAGGAATTAAAATTATTATCATAAACCTATTTATTTACATTACAGATAGTAAAATGGTATATATATTCCACTCTAAACGGAACACTTTACACAATACCCGATTTAAACCGAAACCATTTCTCAATGTCTATTCTAAATTAAACACACAAGCACCGTGGCTCTTTATAATAAACATATAAGCACAATGCCCAATCTATACAAAACAAATTAGCACTATGCCACATCTAGACTAGACACTTTATAATAAACATATAAGCACAATGCCCAATCTATACAAAACAAATTAGCACTATGCCACATCTAGACTAGACACTTTATAATAAACATATAAGCACAATGCCCAATCTATACAAAACAAATTAGCACTATGCCACATCTAGACTAGACACTTTATAATAAACATATAAGCACAATGCCCAATCTATACAAAACAAATTAGCACTATGCCACATCTAGACTAGACACTTTATAATAAACATATAAGCACAATGCCCAATCTATACAAAACAAATTAGCACTATGCCACATCTAGACTAGACACTTTATAATAAACATATAAGCACAATGCCCAATCTATACAAAACAAATTAGCACTATGCCACATCTAGACTAGACACTTTATAATAAACATATAAGCACAATGCCCAATCTATACAAAACAAATTAGCACTATACCACATCTAGACTAGACACTTTATAATAAACATATAAGCACAATGCCCAATCTATACAAAACAAATTAGCACTATGCCACATCTAGACTAGACACTTTATAATAAACATATAAGCACAATGCCCAATCTATACAAAACAAATTAGCACTATGCCACATCTAGACTAGACACTTTATAATAAACATATAAGCACAATGCCCAATCTATACAAAACAAATTAGCACTATGCCACATCTAGACTAGACACTTTATAATAAACATATAAGCACAATGCCCAATCTATACAAAACAAATTAGCACTATGCCACATCTAGACTAGACACTTTATAATAAACATATAAGCACAATGCCCAATCTATACAAAACAAATTAGCACTATGCCACATCTAGACTAGACACTTTATAATAAACATATAAGCACAATGCCCAATCTATACAAAACAAATTAGCACTATGCCACATCTAGACTAGACACTTTATAATAAACATATAAGCACAATGCCCAATCTATACAAAACAAATTAGCACTATGCCACATCTAGACTAGACACTTTATAATAAACATATAAGCACAATGCCCAATCTATACAAAACAAATTAGCACTATGCCACATCTAGACTAGACACTTTATAATAAACATATAAGCACAATGCCCAATCTATACAAAACAAATTAGCACTATGCCACATCTAGACTAGACACTTTATAATAAACATATAAGCACAATGCCCAATCTATACAAAACAAATTAACACTATGCCACATCTAGACTAGACACTTTATAATAAACATATAATCACAATGCCCAATCTATACAAAACAAATTAGCACTATGCCACATCTAGACTAGACACTTTATAATAAACATATAAGCACAATGCCCAATCTATACAAAACAAATTAGCACTATGCCACATCTAGACTAGACACTTTATAATAAACATATAAGCACAATGCCCAATCTATACAAAACAAATTAGCACTATGCCACATCTAGACTAGACACTTTATAATAAACATATAAGCACAATGCCCAATCTATACAAAACAAATTAGCACTATGCCACATCTAGACTAGACACTTTATAATAAACATATAAGCACAATGCCCAATCTATACAAAACAAATTAGCACTATGCCACATCTAGACTAGACACTTTATAATAAACATATAAGCACAATGCCCAATCTATACAAAACAAATTAGCACTATGCCACATCTAGACTAGACACTTTATAATAAACATATAAGCACAATGCCCAATCTATACAAAACAAATTAGCACTATGCCACATCTAGACTAGACACTTTATAATAAACATATAAGCACAATGCCCAATCTATACAAAACAAATTAGCACTATGCCACATCTAGACTAGACACTTTATAATAAACATATAAGCACAATGCCTAATCTATACAAAACAAATTAGCACTATGCGACATCTAGACTAGACACTTTATAATAAACATATAAGCACAATGCCCAATCTATACAAAACAAATTAGCACTATGCCACATCTAGACTAGACACTTTATAATAAACATATAAGCACAATGCCCAATCTATACAAAACAAATTAGCACTATGCGACATCTAGACTAGACACTTTATAATAAACATATAAGCACAATGCCCAATCTATACAAAACAAATTAGCACTATGCCACATCTAGACTAGACACATAAGCATTATGTGTAATTAAAACTGAACACATTAGCCCCGTGCCTAATCATCAGTGAACCAAGTTATATCTTGTACAGAATATACCATAGGCTACTAATGTTAACTCCAAGGTTCAGAAGTTATTTCCAAGGTTCATATGTTTTAATACAAGGATACTTGTTTGCTAATTTTATAGTTTGCTCTTATAGTAGACAAATTGCTAACCACTAAAGTAAATATTTTTCTTTCGATTTGTATCAATATTTAAAAAAAAAAGCTTTATTTGTTTGATGTTATATAAATAAATAAATAAATATATATATATACAGGGTGGGCCAATAAAATGTTTCACTTTTTATATTCTTACAATTTTCAAAATTAGAAAGAGTTTTTTATTTTCGGGAATATTAACAACAAAACAATGAATTCTCACGCCAATATAATGTGGAGAAGAGAGTGAAGATATATGTTACAAAACTCTCCTTCTATAAAGTAGATTATTGCGTTCTGCGCTTATCTGTGGTTGAGTCTAGTCTTGCATTGTGATTAGTGTTTTAAATGAGTTAAGTTACTGGTTTGTCGAAGTAACCCATACCATGCCACGATGTTGCTCGGGAAGAAAGATTATTTATATGCATTTGTTCTCACATATTAGTTGAGGAAAGTATTTTATCTAAATGTTTATCTGAGTATTAAAATATATTGCTATTGTGTAGTATTTCTACGTTAGCATTTAATACCTTATGTATTATTAATACTTTTCACTTTGCCCTTCTGTCTTCTAATGTTTCTAGGTTTAGTGATTTAACTTATTACTCTTGACAGTTGTGAATATTCACTACTAATGAAACTTACAGTTCTTTTCTGAATTTCTAATTTTTTAAATATTTTCTTTAAGTCTATGAGTCCCATACAGAAAAAAAAATGTGTGTGTGTGACTGTCTGTGTCTATGACTATGTTTGTGTTTAGGGTCAATGAAGTAAATCAGTGCTAAACCCCAAAGTGTCAGTAAATCGGCTGTTGATAGAGAGGGATAAGTATCACTTTGTAAAGAGTACAATCTCCAAGACCATGTGAGAGAAAGTCTCTAGTGGACAGATAAAGAAGACAATCGTCCAGAACATTTTCTTCTGACGTAAGCCATTTGTTCAAGTTCAAGACTCAATAGAAACAATTCACAAAGAACAAAAAAAAAACTATGGAATACTATGGAATACTATGGAGTACTATGGAATACTATGGAATACTATGGATCAATTATCAATTGTTTCAAAGTAAAATAAAAGTCATTATATATATAGAGAGAGAGAGACGGACAGAAGAGAAGAGCACTTTGGCTACATTACTCTTTCAATATGTCTTGCAGGCGTTTAATAACATTTCATATCGTTCACTTAGAGTACACGTACAATTTCAATATGTCTTGCAAGTGTTTAATAAGTTTTCATATCGTTCACTTAAAGTACATGTACAATTTCAATATGTCTTGCAAGTGTTTAATAAGTTTTCATATCGTTCACTTAAAGTAGCCTACATGTACAATTTCAATATGTCTTGCAGGTGTTTAATAAGTTTTTATATCGTTCCCTTAAAGTACATGTAAAATTTGTTTTATTTTAAATTTTTTAGTTTGAAGATAATTAAAATTCTAAGGTTTTCATTCTTTCACTAATTTCACCTATAATACATACACTAAGTGTATGTATTATAGGTGTATCCTGTGCTTTTTTTTTGTAAAAAAAAAGGTGCCGGTACTCAGTGATGGATTGCCTAACTTTTAAAGCAGTTTCGATTTTTATATTTTAATTATTATTGCGCGCAATTTTAAAATAATTGAATTTTAACAAATTAATAATATAATAAATTAATATTAAACTTTAAAATACAAGAAGAGTAATGATTTTTTCCCCACATTGAAAAAGGTGCCGGTACGCCGTACCGGTGCGTACCGTCACAAAAAAGCACTGGGTGTATGTATTCTAAGTGTATATATTCTAAGTGTATATATTCAAAGTTTATGTATTCTAAGTTTATGTTTTCTAAGTCTAGGTGTATATATTCTAAGTTTATGTATTCTAAGTTTATGTATTCTAAGTTTATGTTTTCTAAGTGAATGTATTCTAAGTGTATATATTCTATGTGTATATATTCTAAGTGTATATATTCTAAGTGTATATATTCAAAGTTTATGTATTCTAAGTTTATGTTTTCTAAGTCTAGGTGTATATATTCTAAGTTTATGTATTCTAAGTTTATGTATTCTAAGTTTATGTTTTCTAAGTGAATGTATTCTAAGTGTATATATTCTATGTGTATATATTCTAAGTGTATATATTCTAAGTGTATATATTCTAAGTTTATGTATTCTATGCTTATGTTTTCTAAGTGTATGTATTGTAGGTGTATATATATAAAGTTTATGTATTCTAAGTTTATGTTTTTTAAATGAATGTATTCTAAGTGTATATATTCTAAGCTTATATATTCTAAGTTTATGTTTTCTGAGTGTATGTATTCAAAGTGTATCTATTCTAAGTTGATGTATTGTAAGTTTATGTTTTTTAAGTGTATGTATTCTATGTGTATAGAGTAAATCACCCTTTGCGAACACCATTAGGCTAAAAAAAGCACTCTTTTTAGTTTTTGTGACCTAGTATCTAAACCGTTAGACATAGAATAAAAACGAAAGTACCAAAAGACAGTACGACAACGGGGCTACTTGAATGATCATACATTATTGTATTACTACTCAGGGTTAGGGTGTAGATTACATTATCAGACGACCTTGTTTGCTGCTTCATAGCGAACACTTTTTTTCAATAAAATTCACAGCGGACTCTCTGATTTCATAGCAAACACTAAGCTAAAGTCATCAAAGATTTATTATTTTGTTAATGTAAAGAACACTGGAGATGCGCATGCTATTGTATTATCATCTGCATTTGTCTAGATTTTGACAGATCGTTTAATTTTTTTCATATATTTTTTTTTCTAAACCAATGAGTTTTATGATGTAAAATAAAGATCTAGGCTATACATGAGTGAGTCAAGATAACCTCTGTACCAACATTAAAGAGAAAGACAAGATAGTGTTCCTATAATCTACATGCTTCTTTTAATAAATGCATGATATCTATACTGTATTTTCAAACAAACAGCATTGAAATTAAAGACTTAAAAGTCAGCAAAGTAATAAAAAAAAAAAAATTATTATTTAAAAAATGTGAATGCTTGACATAAATTTGACTTGATTTATCTTCCATATGAATTATTAAAAAAATACGCAAATAAATAAGATATCTAAAAGGCTAACAAAAATACAAAGCTAAATACAGATCCTATACCAACTGTCTGAAGATGTGATGTCACTGGTCAGAGCAGCACAAAGTGCACACAAAAGTATCTTGTTTCAAGGAAGCACAATTATGTGTGCACTGTGCATGCCAACAGCCATCACATATCTCACACTGCACCCAAACCTCTGTCCCTCTCCTTTTTTTGCACCCTTTACAGACGCCTACCAACAATTATTAAATAGTCGTCATCCTCCCTCCTCCCCAGCCATTTCTACTTACATTAGTTGTAGTAAATCTGAATCTTTCCTGCTATCAGAGCTTACTTGCGTTACTTTTCTTGACCCTTCTCTTTTTAGTGGGTTTTTTCTGCTCTTCTTCTCTCCCGAGTCTTGCTCTAAGTACAGTATCATCATCATTGGCTCCATAGTCTCGAAAGACGATTAGATTTGCGCTCCTGTGATTTGGCCAGCCCTGCAAAATTGACTGTGTCTGTGGAGACCTATCCTTGAGAGACAGGCTCTGTCGCATCTCTGGCACTTGACAGATGGACCGTTGGAGATTGTTAAGGGGCAGCCTACTTTTCTTCGCTGCTCGTTTAGCCTCCGCCATAAGGCGAAGTTTGCCCTCTGCCGCATTTATACCGGTGTGTCTCCAACTATTTCTGTGCTGGGCAAGGTTCTCCCAGTTTCCGACCTCTACATCTATAGCCTTTAGGTCACGTTTGCAGACGTCCTTGAACCTGAGTTGGGGGCGGCCAGTAGCTCTCTTGCCTTCAGCGAGCTCAGCATATAGCAGGTCTTTTGGGATTCGCCCATCCTCCATCCTGGAAACATGACCAAGCCACCGAAGACGTCGTTGGCGAAGGAGAGTGACCATGCTAGGCATGTTAGCCCGTTGCAAGACCTCGTTGTTTGTTATGCGGTCCTTCGAAGATATCCCAAGTATGCGTCTGAGGCAGCGCATGTGGAAAGAAGAGAGTCTCTTTCTTGCGATGCGTACAGGGTCCAAGTACAGTATATTATCCAATAATCTAGTAATATTCCCTTTGAGATGCATTTTTGACAGTATTCGATACCCACTCCAACAGAAAAAAAAAATGTCGCTATGAGGATCAATCCTACGTTTTGCATACTTCATTGCAAACTCTCCTTTAAAACAAACATTAGGCTACTATAATGAAGTATTGTAAATCAAAACAGCATTGTTCCTTAATTATATGCAAGTGATGATCCGATAGCAAACACATTTAAATGTTAAAAGGAAAGCAAAAGGAGTCTTAACCCGGATACCACATTCGTTAATCCGGTGGGAGGTTTTTAGCCACCATGGCTCCAAATGTCGGCCCTTTTTGATCACAAAAATACTCTTCACGGAACTGAATTGGCCTAAAGAATATTGAGCAATAGCTATTTTCTTTAAATTGACGCTCGTTTTCGTAGTAGACATGAAAATAGAGAAACTGCGAACGTTTTTTGATTGGCGTTCGCTATGAGGTGGTGTTCGCGCTTAGGTCATTTACTCTATATTCTAAGTGTATATATTCTAAGTTTATGCTTTCTAAGTATATGTTTTCTAAGTGTATGTATTGTAGGTATATCTATTCTAAGTGTAGGCCTATATATTTTAAGCTTATGTATTCTAAGCTTATGTATTTTAAATCTATGTGTCTCAGACAAAATTTTCTAAATTTATGTATTCTAAGTTTATGTTTTCTAACTGTATGTATTCTAAGCGCATGTATTCTAAGTGTATATATTCTAATTGTATATATTCTAAGTTTATGTATTCTAAGTCTATGTATTCTATGTGTATGTATTGTAAATCTATATATTCCAAGTTTATGTATTCTAAGGTCATGTTTTCTAAGTGTATATATTCTAAGTGTATATATTCTAAGTGTATATATTCTAAGTTTATGTATTCTAAGTTTATATATTTTAAGTTTATATGTTGTAAATCTATGTGTCTCAGTCAAAGTTTTTTACTTTATGTATTTTAGTCTATGTTATATAAATTTATGTATTCTAAGTCAAAGTATTCTAATGTCAACATCGTTAAAATTCTCAATTCGATTCCTAGGATTTAGCATTGCAATGTCGTAATTTGATCAATAGTATGTTATTTTTAACACATTTATAGCAATTGGTAAATTAATTGAACTTTTAAATACATTTTATTAACTACATGTTAAATGTCTTGATATTTTACAATGTTAGCATCGTGAACATAATTAATTATTTCTTTTGACAATATCGACGTGTTCGAATCTAAAAAACATGTAATATAATGAGAATGAATAATTGAAGCACAAATAACATACAATGTTGTCACGTGATATTTCATCAATATTGATGTAAAGTGTCACGTGATATTTCATAAATATTGATGTAAAGTGTCACGTGATATTTCATAAATATTGATGTAAAGTGTCTCGTGAAATTTCATAAATATTGATGTAAAGTGTCACGTGATATTTCATAAATATTGATGTAAAGTGTCTCGTGACATTTCATAAATATTGATGTAAAGTGTCACGTAATATTTTATAAATATTGATGTAAAGTGTCACGAGATATGTCATAAATATTGATGTAAAGTATCACGTGATATTTCATAAATATTAATGTAAAGTGTCACGTGATATTTCATAAATATTGATGTAAAGTGTCACGTGATATTTCATAAATATTGATGTAAAGTGTCTCGTGAAATTTCATAAATATTGATGTAAAGTGTCACGTGATATTTCATAAATATTGATGTAAAGTGTCTCGTGACATTTCATAAATAATGATGTAAAGTGTCACGTAATATTTTATAAATATTGATGTAAAGTGTCACGAGATATGTCATAAATATTGATGTAAAGTATCACGTGATATTTCATAAATATTAATGTAAAGTGTCACGTGATATTTCATAAATATTGATGTAAAGTGTCACATGATATTTTATAAATATTGATGTAAAGGAAAATATTATAAAGTAAAGTGTTGAAGAAGGAAATAAAACAAAAACTAAAAAACAACGCCCTCACTAAATTACATACATATTTATAGAGAGACTAGAAATAGCCCGCGGGGAAACGATGGGGTAAATTAGTTTTATGTGTTCTTATTATTTTTTTAATTGTTTTTATATATCTGGTATACTTTTTCAAAAGTCTGGAAAAATGAGCCGGAAATAATGTAGGCTTCCGTCGTGGTTTTAATTTGAAGAAACAACGATTCTAGTACGTGTTATTTAAAATGTGCATCGAATTAGTGAGATAAATAAAACACAAACATAGTTGTCTTTAACTGCCATTTTTCATTCAAAGGTGAAACTTTTCCTTCAAAGCAATGTTGAGTGTATTTTCTTGTTCACCATGCAGTAATTGACTGTTGAGTGTTTACAAAGCGACAAAAGTTGACCATATATGAAAACTTCGACATGATCGAATGTCTGATCTTAAACTTTTTAATTACTATCACAAAATCCAGAATGATTGGAAATTGTAAACTTCATATATAATAGGGTAGTGTTTAGTGCTGAAGAATCAAATTAAAATATTTGGATTAAAAGACTATCAGTTTTATTTGGATTAAAAGACTATCAGTTTTATTTGGATTAAAAGACTATCAGTTTTATTTGGATTAAAAGACTATCAGTTTTATTTGGATTAAAAGACTATCAGTTTTATTTGGATTAAAAGACTATCAGTTTTATTTGGATTAAAAGACTATTAGTTTTATTTGGATTAAAAGACTATCCGTTTTATTTGGATTAAAAGACTATCAGTTTTATTGTATTCTGAGAAGATTTCTGAAGTGTTCAAATTGTATGTATTTCCTTGGCAATGAATCAACTTCCGTTTTAAAGACAATCTTTGGATTGAGATTTCTCAAAAGCATAATTAAAAAAAATTTGCTCTTTCCTTTGATGACATTATTATCATTAGTGTCCAATTTTATCATAATTAGTTTCATACCAGAGATTATCACAACTGTTTGTAAGCTAGAGCGTTCGGCTGACGTTCCGAAGGTTCTCAGTATGAATCCTGATAAATGCTAAGGTTTGTTCCGGCTCTGAAAAGTGTCTCTGAGCCTACCCAGCTCTGATGGGTACCTGCAATTTATTAGGGGACAGTAAAGGTGGCTTTGTGAGCTTTGTGATGACAATGCAATCTCCTAGTATGGCGTGGCTACTGAAACTTGTGAACACTGTTTTATGGTGCCTGTGGATTGTGTGAGGCCAGACATTATAAGCATGGGCATAGCCACCGGGAAATGGGTGGCGAGACTATTAATTAATTGCTAAAATTTGTCCATATCTGTACTTTTCAGCCGATAAGCCTTTTTTTTTCAAAATCAATTATTTGTTCCATGTTGGTAAAATGGGTGTAAGGATAATACGTTGATAATTATTTGTTCCATGTTGGTAAAGTGGGGGTAAGGATAATACGTTGATAATTATTTGTTCCATGTTGGTAAAGTGGGGGTAAGGATAATACGTTGATAATTCTAAAGGCAGTTATAAAGAGATCAAGTTTATTAAATTGTGCTTGCGTTATAATGATTCTAATTTTAAGAATACTTTTATATTACCTTTTCTAAATACTTTTGTACTTTATACAAAACTGGAAAACTGAAATGTTTTGAAGGTTTTACATTGCTGAAGAAAATTTACGAAGAATTAAGTCAACGTTTACGGAGAAAAGAATGGTGGAAAGGTAAAATGACTATACGAAGACCTATATAACATAGATCTAGTTTTATATTTGCTAAATTGAAGAGAAAAGAATAAAAGATATACATATTTATATAGTTAGGAATCTGGCTTATGATATTTTTGTACTAATATACTTTTAATCAATAGAGTTTTTAAACATGCTAAAAAGTATTTTTTGTTTTAATCTTGCATATATATGTGTATGTATGCATGTGTTTGTGTGTGTGTGTGTGAGGCAGACAGACGGAAATGGATAGGATTCATAATCATTGCACTCACACGTTTAGGTAGAGACATATTTAAAATGCTAGAATTGAACGTTGTCTGCTAAACATTTTTCACAGCAGGATTTACATACTCGCTATGCTAATTTTAAAAAATTAAGCCGAATTATCCTTATTCTAAATTGAGTATACATACACACGCAGGTCATATGGGCATTATTAATATTGTCTACATATTACCAAAGACAAATAAGATTGACCGCTTGCTTTGATAAATCTGCTTTTGATGACTCGTAAACTCACGTTTCGGAATTTACTATCACAAACTGAATTATAGATTTACGGTTTAGTAATTCGCTATTATTTGATCAATGGAAAACTATACACTTTTATAGTTGCCAGATGTTTTCGGAGAATTTGAAGGAATATTACAGACATAAAATATTACAGACATAAAATATTACAGACATAAAATATTACAGACATAAAATATTACAGACATAAAGTATTACAGACATAAAATATTACAGACATAAAATATTACAGACATAAAATATTACAGACATAAAATATTACAGACATAAAATATTACAGACATAAAATATTACAGACATAAAATATTACAGACATAAAATATTACAGACATAAAATATTACAGACATAAAATATTACAGACATAAAATATTACAGACATAAAATATTACAGACATAAAATATTACAGACATAAAATATTACAGACATAAAATATTACAGACATAAAATATTACAGACATAAAATATTACAGACATACAATATTACAGACATAAAATATTACAGACATAAAATATTACAGACATAAAATATTACAGACATAAAATCCAGACGTAAATTAAAACTTTAAAATAATTATCAAGATCTAATAAAAGTAAATGTTTTCAATTTTAAATTTCATCGTTTCGGTTTAGATATGTAAAAGAATGCCTTTATAGAAGGATCTTCTGTAATATATTAGATCTAGACTATAAGATAAAAGATTAAAATCGAAATTTGTATACAAAGGAACAATAGATGTAAATTACAACTTTTAAAATTGTATTTGTAAAAGGAAATGTTTATAAAAGGAGCGACTGTACAATGTTATAAGATGAGAACTCAAATTATGATTAAAATCGAAAGTTGTATACATCGGAAGTATTTCCATAGACTATAATATACATGGACCGCTTGCTTTAGCATTTCTGCTATATGATGACTCGAAACACTGATTTTCTGAATTCCCGATTCGTATAATACTTTGCACTTCCGTTCTATTGAATCGCTTTGATTTTCTCAATTAAAAATTAAAATCGAAAGTTCTATACAGCGGAAACATTTAAGAAACAAGGAGGTGCGTAGAAGTAATTTAAGACAGCCTTATTGGTTGTGCACGGAAAAAAGTACATAAAGCTTTAAAACTAGAGCAAGCGGTCCATCTTATTATAGTTTTTGATATTTCGTCATCTGTCTATACTCTCAAATCAAAGTCGCTAAGCGTTCCGATACACAGATTTATCTGGGCTATCATCAACATATATAATTGTCGTGAGTTTGTTTGTTTGTTTATATATATATAATTATTTTATTTATTTTTATATATATTTATATATATATATATATGTTTGTTCGTTATAGGCACCTTAGCCGTTTGACTAATCGGGACAAAAATTAAATGTATAAATCGGAAACGTACTCCAAAAGAGAATTTTATTTTATGACTTATAATCATGAATGTGTTAATTTAAAACATTCAAAATGTTAGATCCAGCCATGCAAATTAAATATAACCGTACATAGCAAATGGCCATTTCCGTTCATTGCTATGTTGAACGCGAGATTTACTATGTTGAACGCGAGGGTCTTATCGGGTTTTTCCAATTCTGCTGTTGTTTGTTTAATGTGGTGAGACTTTTTTTTTTAAAAGTTACGCACCGCAATTTGGCTTGGAGAGTTGAATGGTGTACTTTTTAAAAATACTAGCGTATGACGTAATGACTATCAAATCATTTCTTTTTTCATTATAGATGTTTACATTATCCTTTTAAGTAAAGGTAACCAATTGTTTGAATTATTTAATGGATACACGTCCTATTGAGAATATCCTTTAATAGGCGACGTTCTACACTCTATATATCAAATGATACGAATTATAAAGTACAAGTAATAAATGATTACTTTTAAATAAAAATTTTATGTCTGTGCTATGGTCAGGGCAACTGGACACAATATAGAAGAACAAGAGCTAAATACCGAAAGAAACATTCTGAATACTGTTTTATTGATACAATAAGCAAGAACAAAAATTAAATACCGACAAAAATCGTCCTCACTTTAGTTTTTATTGTATTGAAATATCATTTTCAACGTAGACTATACTTTTTTTTTATCATTTACCTTTTTATTGTTTAGTATTTGTGTTGTTCTTTTTCCTTTTAGATAGTATATTTTACTTATTTAATATTATTAATAACAAGTCAACACAACTGTTCGCTACCAGAAAGCTTGACAGCAACAATTCCTATGCACGAGTCTTTCGGCTCTTGTGTCCAGGGCGTAACGTTTAGGATTAAGTGATCTCGTCCGGGCTGCAGCCACCCCACGACACGCCGAAGACGTGGCGGGGCGTGTAACAGGGAAGGTTCCAGCAGTCCGGCGACCGTTTACTGTGGTTCCCCTAAGGATCATTATCGTGATGGATCGCCCGTATACCTGTACTGTCACCCGGTAGCGCAAATCCTATACTATAGGTACAGGAATCCAGGCACCGGGTGGTTCTTTAAACGGGTGTCACGACGTGGCAATTGAGAGGGGGGGGGGTAATAATGGCTGGTTGTCTTAGAGATATGAGATGCCGATGCTGTGGTTGACCTGGAATATTTATTTGTTCTCTACTGGCTCGCTTAGATGTTGTTAAACACACACAAACAGACAGTTCTAAGTTAGGCAAGCAAGTTTCTGGTTACGTTTCAGGTGTTTATTTATGATTCAAATTCAATATCCAATGATGAAATACACATACTAACATGCAGGGGAGATACAATGCTTGAGATATATGCACAGGAACGTCTAACACTCAATATACTGTGTTGTTGCGGAATCCAAGTTTAGGCTACGTAACTATAATGAGGGAATTACGATTACTGGCTAAGTATCTGCAAGTCCAAGTAACAATTCGGGAGCTAGACCAAAACGATGTGTCTAGCTCGGGAGCTGGGGGAGATCTGCTTTAGTTTAGTTGGGCGGGCTTTTTCGTGGACACTAGTCACCTGACCCAAGGTTAATTTGGTTGGCTTACATTTAATTACATCCTATTCTCATTGGCTAGATTGAATATACATTTGCATAAGAAAAGCTTATTGGAGCCAAAAATGGATTGGGGGTCGGGGTTGCGAGGGCGGAAAGGGGGGGGAGGTCTAGATGAAAGACAATTTATACAGACGTCATGCTGAGTGGGGGAATTTATCTCCCTTTGGTAGAATTTTAAGTAGTTAACTCAAGTGGCTGGGGGGGGGGTGGTTCGGACGAGAATTAGTTATATGTGTGCGAACTGGGTTCTTTGGTCAACGCTCAGGGAACGACTGTCTCAAAGCAATTGCATAACATGCCGCTA
The DNA here is from genome assembly GCA_949126835.1 of Anisus vortex. Lineage (NCBI taxonomy): Eukaryota > Metazoa > Mollusca > Gastropoda > Planorbidae > Anisus > Anisus vortex. The sequence goes on along the minus strand of OX421492.1, from coordinate 44,847,978 downwards.
AGCTGAGGAGATATAAAAGGGGGTGGGGGTGGCGGGGACGCGAAGAGGAGGGGGTGAGTGAGGGATCGAGTAATGACTCGCTCAGGGAACGACCGTCTCAAAGCAATTGCATAACGTGCCGCTAAGCTGAGGGGATATAAGGGGGGGGGGTGGCGGGGGCGCGAAGAGGGGGGGGGGTGAGTGAGGGATCGAGTAATGACTGTCTACACATGCGTTAAAATAGCACAAGATATAAATACATTAAGACATGATATGAATACATTAATATAGCATAGGATAAAATATATACATTCTAACTAACACATTCGTACCCATTCAAACAAGATGTAGTACCAAGTTGAATCGTATTAGTCAGTAGACTCTGAATTTGGGCGTAGTACAAGAGTATAGTGAAGGGTAGAGAAACAGGTGAGAAAGAGTGATGGGGAGATGTAATTGCGTAAGGGAGGGAGAAGATAGTGACGTCAGACTAACCTTCTCTCTATTCTAGCTAAACTTAAGCTAATCTAAGGTCCTAGTTATACACTGCTATCTATCTAAGTGCTAATAGTCACTATTAAATCCAGAATTGTGACAACGGGAATGCAACGTCCATTGCTTCCTCCGCACCGAGGCCCCGTGTCTTCTCGGCAGTGCAATGGATCTCGGACCCGCTGCGGGGGCTGTCCCCCACGCGTCGCCCGCCGGTGTATTCTTAATGGGAATGTATCGGCGGTTTACACACTACGCCAGTCTTTGAGGCCCACGGGTACAGTAGTGGGACAGAGCGACCAGAAACAAGTAAAAGGAACAAAAACTAAATACCGTAAAGAAACGTTCTCATTCCAGTTTTTATTGTACATATATATATAATTGTATATTTTATTGCATATTTCATGTATATTATAGTCTATGGTAATACTACAGGCTCGATAACTTACATGAGAGAGGGAATATCTTTTACTAGTATTTAAGTCCAATGTTAACTAAATGTTTAATCAGTTTTGAAAAATTGCTTGTTGTAGATATGTATGTTTGTATTAATCTATTGATATCATTAGTGAGTCATATATTACATACACACACATACAACACATACACACACATACAACACATACACACACATATAACACATACACACACATACAACACATACACACACATACAACACATACACACACATACAACACATTCAACGCACAAATGAAAATGTATACTTACATCCATAGATGAGACAAAGTGATAAAGTTATGATGTCAATTTGTAGAATGAAGTTGGCAGCAGATTTGTGAAACATCTTGAAGATTTCGGTTTGACTTGTTTGGCAAAAACTAAATATCTGGCTAGTTATGCACTTCGATCTCTGCAATAGTTAATGTAGTAAATATGTAAATATTTGATACTGCCTTTTAAGCTCACAATTAAATTTAGAACTAACGTTCATACATTGTTAAAATGAGTGCTTAAATATATTTTAAAAATTGATTGATTTATATAGACATTTCTTGAAATAAGTATAAGTTTCTCTTTATTTATCTTATAGTTTAGTATTTTATTAATTATTTTAAAGCGAAAGAAATTACATTTAAACATTCTATTGTATTTTGAAAAATAAATTTCCGATTGAGCGAACACGATATTAAAAACTATTGATAGTAAAAGAAATGTCTTGTGTGACAAGAGCAAAAAATTTTCAACAGAGGAGGGTATGAAATTTGTTCTGTGGACGTAATGTATGGATGATACTTTATGAGTAACAGTGTTTCAATCAAAATAAAAACCTTACAAATCATAAAATAATGAAAACTATATTGTGTATTTTCGGCCTTACGGTTGCTAGTATCTAGCAATATTTTAAGACCATAAATTAATCTTTAGAAGATAAGTGGCTGAATTTTAATTTAAATCAGAAAACAGAACAGTATAAGTGACTGGAAACTATAAGCAATATTTTAGAATGGCAAAATAATAGAAGCAAAATTAGTACAATTTGAAACTAGAAGCGATCTTTTAGTAAAGTCAAAGCTTTAGGCATCCATTTTTTTTATCTGGAAACTAGAAAAACCTATTAGTAAATCTGGAAACTATAAGCAAGCTAATAGTGAATCTGGAAACTATAATCAAGCTATTAGTGAATCTTAAAACTATAAGCAAGCTATTAGTGAATCTTAAAACTATAAGCAAGCTATTAGTGAATCTGGAAACTATAAGCAAGCTATTAGTGAATCTGGAAACTATAAGCAAGCTATTAGTGAATCTGGAAACTATAATCAAGCTATTAGTGAATCTTAAAACTATAAGCAAGCTATTAGTGAATCTGGAAACTATAATCAAGCTATTAGTGATTCTGGAAACTATAATCAAGCTATTAGTGAATCTGGAAACTATAAGCAAGCTATTAGTGAATCTGGAAACTATAATCAAGCTATTAGTGAATCTGGAAACTATAATCATCTATTAGTGAATCTGGAAACTATAATCAAGCTATTAGTGAATCTGGAAACTATAATCAAGCTATTAGTGAATCTGGAAACTATAATCAAGCTATTAGTGAATCTGGAAACTATAATCAAGCTATTAGTGAATCTGGAAACTATAATCAAGCTATTAGTGAATCTGGAAACTATAATCAAGCTATTAGTGAATCTTGAAACTATAATCAAGCTATTAGTGAATCTGGAAACTATAATCAAGCTATTAGTGAATCTGGAAACTATAATCAAGCTATTAGTGAATCTGGAAACTATAAGCAAGCTATTAGTGAATCTGGAAACTATAATCAAGCTATTAGTGAGTCTGAAAACTATAATCAAGCTATTATTATGACTAAAAGCTAGAAGAAACCTATAAGTATGACTGGAAACTAAAAGAAAACATGTAATATTACTAGAATCTAGACGGACATATTTAAAAAGCACAAGCGTTGCCAATATAAATGTGCCAACCAAAAAAAACAGACAAATATTACACATTTTTTACGTTATCAATTTTGTGTTAAATCAACAATATCCCACAACTTCCATCTGTATACATGCATTATCTCCACTCCCCCTCCACCAATAGAAAAATGCCCTCCTTCCTCCCCCCTTTCCCCGTGTGGCTTGTTTCTCTACTTTGCAACATTAAGATTTCCCATCGCTAATCCTTCTGACAAAATGCTTCGTTTTTAAATCTTTAGATAAATAATTCAATCTGGATCAATGGAAATTAAAGATAATCTAAAAGATCAACAAGGATTGAATTATACTCTGGCTCTGGCTACCGTTCGTTTACAGAGAAGTGAAAAATTACATTAAAAAAAAACAACATTAACCCATATCTTGCTGAGGTTTAATTTTTTCGTGATTTTTACATATGTAATAGAAAGTGATAATGTAATAAACAAATGAAAGTTATTTTGTGAAAATTTTATTTTTTTATTGAAATATTGAAATTTTTTTAAGTGTCCTTAAAAAGGGACGCTAGCAACAAATGATACCGTGACATTGCATGTTTGCAATAGAAACAGGCCCTCTTATTTCAAGGATAAATACATATTTTGTAACAATTTAAGTTAGAATTCTTAATTTATAGCTTTTTTAAAACAATAAGGTAAGAAAATAGTGTAATAAAACATTGCCATTCGAATGGCATCCGGGCACGGAATGGGTTAACAGAACAAACCAAAAAAACCAATAACATCATTTAAAACACTAATAAAAATGCAAGATTAGACTCTGACCACAGATAAGCGTAGGACGCAATAATATTTTTTTACAGAAGTAGCGTGTGTAACATATAATATAAGAATATATCAATCATATTTAATTTTTTTAAAGTATGCTTTATATAATAATATATTTGTTGTTTACATAATATGCTGTAGATATTGTGATACTCGGCGTAAGCACCTATATATATATATATATATATATATATATATATATATATATATTAGGCAGCTGAGCCAACAGTATATATATATAGTTGATATCACTCATTACTTATAACAATATCTGATATTCTTTCCGATAATGCATTACATGGTACAAAGAAATATATTCTATGATGGCGTCTCCTCGAAATGTTTTCATCTTATTGTATTGTAAATATCCTATTTCGTATTGGTATTCTGGGCGTCCGATAGGTCTTCTGGGCAACCGATTGGTATTCTGGGCAGCGGATTTGTATTTTGGGCATAGGATAGGTCTTCAGGGCAACGAATTGGTTTGCTGGGCAACAAAGTGCTCTTCTGGGATCCAGACCTGAACCCCTCTTCTCGACGATAAAGCGGACCGAGATTTACTCTTTTAGGGCCCGGAGAACGAAATTTGCAATATTACGCAGATGTGATTAAGTAATAGCATGTTGAATTGAGTAAAAGTTGTGAAAGATTATGAGAATATAATTGAAATTTATCCTAGAAGTAGTCTAATAATGTATATTTATGTATATAAATGTACAGTGTTGTTCTAAAACTAGTTAATATGGAAAAAAAAATATAATTCCTACTCAACTTGCTTCAAATGTTAAAGACTCCCAAATATATTCCAAAAGAAATCCAAAAAAATAACGTTTTTCTGTTTTAGCAAAGAAAAGACTAAAAAAATAAATTTCATGTCACGGTATCATTTGTTGCTGGCGTCCTTAAAAAAGGACAGTTCGTTTTAACACCTCTATGTAATTATTTTTATTGTTTAAAACTTAATATTTATGTTTATGCCGTCTACGAACATTAATTAACAAAGTTATGTTAAGTAAATTTTTCTCATTTTCTTAAAAAAAAAAGTCTCACTTTTTCAGACTTGACTTTTTTTCCTCAATTTTAGCAAACTCGCGATATAAATTTGTTTCGAGCGCAAAAAGATCTAAAAGCAGACAAATAAAGATAATAATTAGATAGATCAGTATATATTCTTTACATTCATTGAAAAAAATGCAAACTATTAACTTAATTTCATGTCTTAAATCGCATTTTACGAAGTGTCCTTAAATAAGGACGCCAGCAATATATGGGTTAATTTAATGTTACATTATGTTAATGCTAATAAACTTTTTTTTTATTATTGTATATATTATATACATTCCGGACCGACAAGCAATTATGACTCTGACAAAGTATAGACCTCATCGAAATCGATGGACAAGCATCATTATATACATTACATTCATTAATTATTGTCTGAGTAGAATTTTTGTGTGTGTGAAAATATATTTCTTAACAATACATATCCTTACTTAGTTAAATTTTCAATTATTTATGTTAGAGTTGATTAGAAAGTTAACGTGCTAAAAACAAAAAGTATTATCATGTTAAACGAAAGAAAAAGAACAAAAATATGTTAACCAATTCAAATAAAAATGGCATATATATATATATGTAAAAAAAATAATCATTTGAATGTAAATAAATAGATCACATTAATTGTGCTGTGGTTAAGTTACATTTCAGCAAGAATATATCCATAGTAAGCGATAAAAAAACTGTCTGCCTTTATTTATTGGGTAGAAAAAAAACATAAATATATTAAAATGTAGATATAGATATTTAATATTTGGGTTCACATCAGAAGACATATGACGCCACTCAAAAAGATTGCTTAAATGTCTACAAATTGTTTACAACTTTTCATGAGTTATATTTAATTCTACAATATCTTTTTAAATAATTCGATTTTTTTAGGTCTATATTATTTCTAAAGTCTACATTATGTCCAAAGTCTACACTATTTCTAAAATCTACACTATTTCTAAAATCTACACTATTTCTAAAATCTACACTATTTCTAAAATCTACACTATTTCTAAAATCTACACTATTTCTAAAATCCATACTATTTCTATAATCTACACTATTTCTAAAATCTACACTATTTCTAAAGTCTACACTTTTTTTAAAAATCTACACTATTTCTAAAATCTATACTATTTCTAAAAATCTATACTATTTCTCAAATCTACACTATTTCTAAAATCTACACTATTTCTAAAAATCTATACTATTTCTAAAATCTACATACACTATTTCTAAAATCTACATACACTATTTCTAAAATCTACACCATTTCTAAAATCTACACTATTTCTAAAATCTACACTATTTCTAAAATCTACATTATTTCTAAAATCTTTACTATTTCTAAGATCTACACTATCTCTAAAACCTTTACTATTTCTAAAAACTACTATATTTCTAAAATCTACACTATTTCTAAAATCTACACGATTTCTTAAGTATACACGATTACTTAAGTATACACTAAATATGAAGTTTACATTATTATCTATTTTATACATTACAAACGCCCCTTATATAAAGAAGATTATCGCGTCCTACGCTCATCCGTGGATCAAGTCTGTTTCTGCATTTCAATTAGTGTTAAGTTGCTGGGTTTCCTGGTTTGTTCAGGTAACCCATTCGTGTTTTCGTCCTTTTTTATTAAATGAGCATTGTAATAGATTGTTATTGTGTGGTTTTTCTTAATTATAATCTTATGCCTTATGTATTATTTACTCTTTGCCCTTCTGTCCACTCATGTTTCTATGTTTAGTGATTTAACTATTGGTGTTACTCTTGTCCGTTGTGAATATTCACTAGTAATGAAACTTGCAGCTGAATTTGTTCTAATTTTCACATGTTTGCTTTGATTGATGGGTCGAATACATAATTTGTTAAGTCTAAACTAAATTTAAAAGTCTACACTAAATATAAAGTCTACACTAAATATAAAGTGTACACTAAACATAAACATAATATTGAACAAGAAAAATGCTTTTAAGAATGGTAGGCCTACATCAGAATTTATTTCCGCAAAAAAAGAACTTAAAAAGAAAATACATGAAGGCAAAAAACAATATAAACAAAAAATTGAAGGTTTCTTTCGTATGAACAATTCAAAAGCATGTTGGGATGGCTAAAGAAAATCACGGGCTATATATACCCAAGCGTAACACTCTGAGTGTGAATGAAGATATTAATACTTTTATCAACCAACTAAATAATTTTTACTGCCGTTTTGACTGTCACGATTTTAGATCTATTCACCAAGACATAATGTCATCTTTTAACAATTTAAGTTTAACTCTAGATGAATGTAAAGAAGGTTTCAGTGTAGATGTTGTGACGTCACTGTTTAAACAAGTAAACATATCCAAAGCGTCAGGACCAGACAGAATAAGTAGGCAACTAGTAAAGCTTAGTGCGGAACAGCTGTCTTTTATTTTTTGCAACATTTTTAATCAATCTTGGGAAAACCACACTATTCTTATTATCTGGAAAACCTCAGAGACTGTGCCTTTACCAAAGAAAGAAAAAGTCCTTTGCAACAATTACCTATGTCCTGTCGCTTTTACATCTATTATCATGAAATGTTTTGAGAAAATTATTCTCAGACGTATACTAAATAAGGTGCACAAAAGCCTTGATCCCTACCAATTTGCTTACAAAAAGGCAGAAGCGCTGAGGATGCTATAGTATTAATGTTAGATAGACTGTACCACCATTTGGATACGCCGAAGAATTACGCTCGAATACTCTTCGTTGACTTTTCATCTGCCTTCAATACCATCCAACCACACCTTATGATACTATCTGCTTTAAATGTCAGTCAACGCATCCTAGTCTGGATCATGTAATTTCTGATAAACCACCCTCAATTTGTCAGAGTAGAGGAATGTACCTCACAAATAAGAGAAATAAGCACTGGAGCACCTCAAGGGTGTGTCCTCTCTCCCGTTCTATACACAATTTACACCAATGACATTCAAAGTTCGGCAATCGATACAGTATCTGTAATCAAATACGCCGATGATACAGCCATTGTCGTCCTTGTTTCCAGTTTCGACAGTCTCTATCACCTCGGATTTCTACAAATGGTGAGGAGAGAACTACCTGATATTGAACATCACAAAAACGAAAGAAATGATTGTAGACTTCCGGAAGAAGAAACACAAGCTGGCTGATTTGCACATAAACAACCAAATAATAGATCAAGTCTCGCAATATAAATATCTTGGCGTCACAATTACTGACAAACTGACTTATACTTACCACTGCCAAAGCCTTTGTAAGTAAATGCACCAACGACTTTTCTGTCTTAATAAACTAAAAATATTTCAAATAGAGAAAACCATTATGAATCTATTTTACTCGGCGACTGTTGGTAGCATCATAACCTTTGCAATCACCTGCTGGTATGGTAATACCACCACATTTAACAAACACCGGATAGACCACCTAAAAAACAAAGCCTCTCGTACTACACAGACAGAATTACCATCTCTTGCGGATATTTTCAGTTCAAGGTGCCTGTCTATGATTGATAAAATCCTCCAAGATCATGCACACCCGCTTCATGATAGTTACATAATATCTAGTCGAAGTGGTCGGCTTCTTTCAATAAGGGCAAGAACAGAGAGATTTAGGAACTCTTTTGTTCCACTGTCAGTGAGACTCTTTCCAAAGAATCATCTTTCAGCCAGGAAATACAATGGCTCAATAGCTGACTCCTAAATAATAGGCCTACTATTTTTTTGTATGATAAATGGTATGATAGTGTGCGTGAATGTCTATTGTGTTTGAGTATATATGGTTCTTTAATATTGTTTTAGGTATGCTGAAAGATGGAATTTATGTAATCAAGTCAAATTTCCATTTATTTGGATCAATAAAGCAATCTTATCTTATCTTATCTTATCTTATCTTATAAAGTGTACACTAAATATAAAGTCTACACTAAATATAAAGTCTACACTAAATATAAAGTCTACACTAAATATAAAGTGTACAATAAATGTAAAGTCTACACTAAATATATAGTCTACACTAAATGTAGTCTACACTTAATATAAAGTGTACACTAAACATAAATTCTACACTAAATATAAAGTCTACACTAAATGTAAAGTCTACACTAAATATAAAGTTTACACTAAACATAAATTCTACACTAAATATAAAGTCTACACTAAATATAAAATCTACACTAAATGTAAAGTGTATACTAAATATAAAGTGTACACTAAACATAAATTCTACTCTAAATATAAATTCTACACCAAATATAAAGTGTACACTAGATTTGGATATTACAAGCTCACACCAGGTAGTGGATTGAGGAATTACAAGCTCAGACAAGGTAGTGGATTCAGGAATAACAACCTTACACCAGGTAGTGGATTGAGGAATTACAAGCTCACACCAGGTAGTGGATTGAGGAATTACAAGCTCAGGCCAGGTAGTGGATTGAGGAATTACAAGCTCAGACAAGGTAGTGGATTCAGGAATAACAACCTTACACCAGGTAGTGGATTGGGGAATTACAAGCTCAGGCCAGGTAGTGGATTGAGGAATTACAAGCTCACACCAGGTAGTGGATTGGGGAATTACAAGCTCACACCAGGTAGTGGATTGGGGAATTACAAGCTCAGGCCAGATAGTGGATTGATGAATTAAAAGCTCATATATGTATATATGATATATATATATATAATAAGTATTGATATATATATATATATAAATAAATCATTCATTGACACCTTGGAATGGGAATGTAATGCTTTTATTGAGGGCCCTTACCGTAACTAAAGAATTGGTTTAAAATTGTGAGGAAATAAAAAATGTATTCTTTCAAAGCTACAATTGGATTAGATACCTGTTATTCACTCTGCCTAAGAACGACAAAGTAAAAAAAAAACTAGCATACATTTTAATACTACGTATTTAACAATCAATGCACAAGAGCACAAAGTACGCGGGCTTAATATTTTAATACATTGATTTGTTCACTAAAAATTAAACATCATCCAAAAACCTTTTAAAAAGGTTTAAGGGCTTTGAAAAAAGTATTGATTTTTAAGTGTATTGTTATATTTTTATTACGTCGCATGGATCTCAATTACAACTTTACGAAATTCTGTGTGTTATTTTGTACATGTATGGGCTAGTTAAAGCTTTAACTAAAATTCACATCACTAGACTGTGTAACCATAACAGTTTATCGACCTATTGTTATAGCCTTTGTGGATTATAAAACAAAAAATGTTTCAAGTTTCAAAAATTCAAGAATTCTAATCTTTAAATTATATAAAAGCAATAGAAAAAAATTCCGTTTCAACAATCCCAACACTTAACGCTTAAATTAATTTTAAAATTTCGGTTTAGTACTCTGTTATTTTAATTTTCAGAAATCGGACCGCCGCTTTTTATTAGTGTGGCTTATTTTACTTGAATAATAAAATAATTGGAATGTATTGATTATATTGGAACACAATTTCGTGTAACACCGCCAGGAGTCTCTCAACAAAAAAACCATACAGGAATAGCCAAGAAATTCTTGAAAACAATAGATACATGAATGAACCACATTTAGAGCAATTCACAATTAAATTGTTTTTTTTTTATTCGAGCATTACTATCAAATCTGATTCAGATATTTTTAGATTTTTTTTTTTTATTTTCTTTTTCTTTCTATTCTGTTACGTGCATTTGTTTGCTTTATTTTTTTTTCCAAAAATCTAGACCTACATCATATGTTCTCAAACAGTAGGCTATCAGCTCACTACCCCATTTTTACAATTAGTTTTGTAAATAGCATCTGATAGAACCCTTTTCACAGAAATTTGTATTCATAAAAAGTCTTTAATAAAAGAAATACAGATTCTCATTTAGTGTTAGATATTTTTTTAGCGAATAACTCTAGGCCTACTTGATTAATTTTCAATTCTTTAATAAATCGAAGGTATGCTAAAAATAAAGCTTTATTTTCTGGTAGAATTTATCCGACTCAGATCTGTCAGTATTAAAGAACGCACAAACCTTTAGTTGTTGCCGAAACAAGTTCGCTCTTGTGGCCTACCGTTCACTTGCCATTGAACACCCACCTGCCGCCCACTTGCTCATAACGCCCCCTCCCCTACCACTCCAGGAATCGTTAGTGATTTCAAAGATCTCCTCGCCCATCTGTATGATCTACACTTGCATGTATTGGCTCATACAAACATTACAATCACACAGTGGTATAGACCATCACTAAAATGTATTGGCTCATACTGACAGTCCAATCACATAGTGGTATAGACCTACACTTACATGTATTGGCTCATACAAACATTTTAATCACTTAGTTGTATAGACCTACACTTACATGTATTGGCTCATGCAAACATTCCAATCACTTAGTGGTATAGACCTACACTTACATGTATTGGATCATACAAACATTACAATCATTAGTGGTATAGACCTACACTTACATGTATTGGATCATACAAACATTACAATCATTAGTGGTATAGACCTACACTTACATGTATTGGATCATACAAACATTACAATCATTAGTGGTATAGACCTACACTTACATGTATTGGATCATACAAACATTACAATCATTAGTGGTATAGACCTACACTTACATGTATTGGATCATACAAACATTACAATCATTAGTGGTATAGACCTACACTTGCATGTATTGGCTCATAAAAACATTACAATCAAAAAGAGTCAAAACTGTTTTGTTCTCTTTTATATTACAGACGCTCCTTAAGCCAAGAAGATTGTTGCGTCCTACGAAATTATTTTCGACACCTAAATGTGCATAGACACTTTCTCAACAAAACACGTATATGTAGGCTACATTTACACATTTCATAGACACACGTATAAACATTTATGCATTTCATAGACAGACATATATACATTTACACATTTCATAGACAGACATATATACATTTACACATTTCATAGACAGACATATATAAATCTACTCATTTCATAGACAGACATATACACATTTACACATTTCATAGAATACACATATTTTCTCCACATTTGTCTAGAAATACAAAAACATATTTTAGAAAATGTTGACATTAAAATCTACAAAGCAACTAATCTTGATAAGACCGGATTTATTTGTTGAATTAAAAAAAACACACATTCTAAGTGACTACAGCGTTATCTCTCTCTCTCTCTGTGAGAGTGTGTGTGTATGTGTGTGTGTGTGTGTGTGTGTGTGTGTGTGTGTGTGTGTGTGTGTGTGTATGTGTGTGTGTGTATGTGTGTGTGTGTGTGTGTGTGTGTATATATATGACTGTTTGTATGCAACTGTGAGATGTGTGGGAGTGGCAGTATTCAAACAAAATTTATGTCGCAAAGTTTGCCCCCCCCCCCTTCACATTATCCAAAACTATTCTCCTTGCATTCTATAAGTCTAGTAGCAGAAATAATTCAAGCTTAATTATAACATAATGAAATGTAATAAAACGAATTATGAGTTTATTGTTTATATAAGGTTTATATAAAGTTTATATAAAGCTGCAAACAATGAAATGGAGTCATTTTTGTTTGTCTATGTGACTACTTTCTTATTCATTTTTGTCTATTTATAATTTTCTACTGATTAGATGGGATTGATTCAACGTTTCATATTTACAATATCTTATAAGAAATACGTTCACATTTAGTACTTCATAGGCAAAAACTTTAAAAAATTTGAGTGGATCGTATTTCATCATCTCTAGAATTGAATGCACGCTTTAGTTGTTCATGTCTTTAGAATCATCAGTGTAAAATGATTCATTTATTGCTCGTATTTTTCTTCGTCATTGATTTATTTTCATTTTATGTATAGGTAGTATAAAATTCAACATTTCGGTAAAATGTTTACAATAATTAGAGTATAAATCTAGATTATAATTCAGACTTCACAAATAGATTCCCGTTTCACCTAACTAATAATTAAAGTGTAGTACTAAATTCACAAAGTCGTGTATCAAATTCCTAATTTCACTGCGGAAATATTTCTACTTATTTCATTTTACCATATTAAAATGTGCAATTATCAATAGGCCAATATACACAGAGACATCTAAATCCATATATCCTATTTAGTGATCATGTAAAAAGTCAATGAGTGTCAAATATGTTATCGAGTCAAACCCCTCCTAAATATTATTAAATAGACAAATGTTAACGAAATGTAATTTTACATAATGGGATAGAACAACAACTGAGTATTTTGTTCTACTATGAGACTCAGAAGTAAAAAAAGAAAAAAAACTCTAAAGAAAGACAGTCAAAATTTTTCCTGCAGTTTTGTCTTCAACTGTATTGAAATAACGTTTTTATTTTACTACACAAACAGTAACGTAGGCATACAATGTACAGCTAAAGAAACGTAAATCAATAGCCCATAGAGTAACTATTTATCTACATACGCAAATACAAACACCAGCTTAAAGAAATGGATTTTAACCGCTAGCGCTTAGTTCCAACCGGTAGTTTTATTAGTTAAAAGTTTTTGAAAGTTCGTCAAGTTGTTAGTTTCATATAGATGTAATACAGATTTAATAAAATTAAACACAATACACATAGACAATGAACAAGAAACTAAAGTTACCTTAGTTTTCAATAAATCGTAATATCCTTAACTTTTAGTTCCTTCTTCTCTCTCCCTCTCTTTTTCTATCTCTCTTTCTTTCCTCTCTCTTTCTCTCTCTCTCTCTCTCTCTCTTGAAGGCTTGAGTGGCAGTAAAGTTAATGCTTGTCCAACACTGAGTTTAAGTCACGTCAACACCCACACAACGTAGAGAAGGGAGGTGTAAACCATGTGACATCCAGCAGGTCTATCAGTTATTGGAACAATCACATAAAGCTAATGCGTAACGAGAAAGCGGGAAAAGAGTGAGGTATCACTTTATGGTATATTATATTTGTGTAGGAAAATGGGCTTGGTTTCGATAACAACTGAATCATTTATGAAACTGTTGGAAAACAAAACTTTGAAAAAGCAAAATAAATTTATTTGAATTTCAACTGAAACTAATTGAACCAAAAAAAAAAAAGCATTATTATGTTTACTCACAAACAAGTGCTCGAATTAGAATCTATATCGTTTATTTATTTTTTTAAAGCAGAAATAGTGTAGCATTGAATGGCATTTAAGAACAAGTACATCCATAGAAAGAGTACAGACAAATAAGCTTACACATAGATGATCGAAATAAGAGGTAAAAAATAGACTAATTATATATATATTCAACGTTGTGTTCTTAATGTAGAGTGTGTGGAATACAGTGGCCTACCGCGTCACAGTGACATTTTGAAGTTCTTGGGTTCGAATCTTTGAACACAGGGGATAATTTGACCAGGGTTTACAGGTTGTCCCCGAGTCTATCCCAACTCTTATAGTTACACAGGTGATAATTTGACCTGGGTTTACAGGTTATCCCTAAGTCTATCCCAACTCTTATAGTTACACAGGTGATAATTTGACCTGGGTTTACAGGTTGTCCTCGAGTCTATCCCAACTCTTATGGTTACCTGACATTTCTATGAGAAATTATCTTCGGCATTATGTTGACCATTCAATCCCATTGATTGCCATGACTACGGAAACGAGTGAACGCTGCTTCATATGGTCATATGGACACACATTTTCTGAAAGGAATAATTTACTTTTTTTTAAGCATTCACAAATGCTCTTGCTTTACAAAAGGTTATACTTTCAACGCTAATTTTTAATTGATGTGATCTTCCATTGTTTTAAATGATGTGATCTTCCTATGTTTTTTGATTGATGTGATCTTCCATTGTTTTAAATGATGTGATCTTCCATTGTTTTAAATGATGTGATCTTCCATTGTTTTTTTATTGATATGATCTTCCATTGTTTTAAATGATGTAATCTTCCATTGTTTTAATTGATGTGATCTTCCAATGTTTTAATTGATGTGATCTTCCATTGTTTTAATTGATGTGATCTTCCATTGTTTTAATTGATGTGATCTTCCATTTGTTTTTTGATTGATGTGATCTTCCATTGTTTTAAATGATGTTATCTTCCATTGTTTTAAATGATGTGATCTTCCATTGTTTTAAATGGTGTGATCTTCCATTAATTTAAATGATGTGATCTTCCATTTGTTTTTTAATTGATGTGATCTTCCATTGTTTTAAATGATGTGATCTTCCATTTGTTTTTTGATTGATGTGATCTTCCATTGTTTTAAATGATGTGATCTTCCATTGTTTTAAATGATGTTAAATTGTTGGTTTATCTGACTCGCTCAGACAACCCATTTAATGCCCGAATGCCTATGAATATTTATGTTTTTAAACTAATAACTAAACATAATTATATGATAATTACAAGTAAAATCTCTTATATATTTTTATGTATACGCGGAACTGAATGTTAAAACATGACAAAACCACTAAATGTTAAAACTTGTCAAATAATACAAATGTTAAAATTTGACAACTACACTAAATATTAAAACGTGACAACTAATCTGAATGTTAAAATGTGACAACTACAGTAAAGATTAAAACGTGACAATTAATCTAAATGTTAAAATGTGATAACTACACTAAATATTTAAAAGTGACAATATCAATAAATGTTAAAACGTGACAACGTCACCAGATGTTAAAACGTGAATACGCCATTAGATTAAATGTTAAAACCTGACAACTTCACTTAATGTTAAAACGTGACAACGTCACCAGATGTTAAAACATGAATACGCCACTAAATGTTAAATCGTGACAACGTCAATAAATGTTAGAACGTGACAAAACCACTAAATGTTAAAACATGACAACTCCAATAAATGTTTAAACGTGATAACGTCAATAAATACTAAAATGTGACAAAACCACGAAATGCTAAAACATGACAACTCCAATAAATGTTTAAACGTGACAACGTCAATAAATGTTAGAACGTGACAAAACCACTAAATGTTAAAACGTGACAACTCCAATAAAAGTTAAATGTCAATGAAAATTAGGCTACTTTAAAAAAACAGCTAATTTTTATCAATAATTTATTTTCTTTCACTAGTTGGTCAGAATTTAAAATGTCATGTTCATTTAGTTTACAAAAAAACATTAAATCTTGTTAGTCGATTTGTTTTTGGTCAGTGTTGGAACAAATTCTATAAAATATTTAGACCTCTATCATTTTTAAAAATTTTATTACTTGAAATACAAAATATTTGATATTTGTTTTTTGTTTTTACTTTTTGGCCATTGAAGCTTAATTTTTTTCAATCAGCTAACAAATAAGTGTTAGTTATTAAACAGTTTACAAATTAAGCTAATTACTAAATATTAAATAGTTGGTAAAGTCAGCTTTCAAATTAATGAAAGTTACTTAACAGTTGGTAAATTCAGCTAACAAATTAATGAAAGTTAATAACAGTTGGTAAAGGCAGCTAACAAATCAATGTAAGCTAATAAACAGTTGGTAAAGTCAGCTAAAAATCATTGAAAGTTACTTAACAGTTAATAAAGTCAGCTAACAAATCAATGTAAGCTATTAAACAGTTGGTAAAGTCAGCTAAATAATCAATGATAGTTACTAAACAGTTGGTAAAGGCAGCTAACAAATCAATGAAAGTTACTAAACAGTTGGTAAAGTCAGCTAACAAATTAATGAAAGTTACTTAACAGTTGGTAAAGTCAGCTAACAAATCAATGTAAGTTACTAAAATGTTAATAAAGTCAGCTAACAAATCATATTAAGTTATTAAACAGTTGGTAAAGTTAGGTAACGTATCAATGTTATTTGCTGACAGGTCACCATTCTAAATTATACAAAATATAAATACAGGTTTGGTAGTTAGGCCTATAACACACTGGCAAAAAATTAACACGTAGTCAGATGTAATAAAAACACTGTGATTAGACTAACATGAAAGGATCAGATTGTCAACGTTATAACGGTATTAAGTAAATATCATTCCCTACTTGTGGAATGTAAATTTAAACAAGACTCTTACAGGCCCTAAAAATACTTAAATAAGTTCTTAAGTGGTTGGTGAAGGAAGGGGTGGAGTACAAAATGTCTTTAAATCAACACAGTATAGTTTGGTTAAAAGCTAACCACTACAAACATATTTACTGACTAGTAAGCCCAGAAGCCAACCACTACAAATATATTTACTGACTAGTAGGCCTAGAAGCCAACCACTACAAACATATTTACTAACTAGTAGGCCTAGAAGCCAACCACTACAAACATATTTACTGACTAGTAAGCCTAGAAGCTAACCACTACAAACATATTTACTGACTAGTAGGCCTAGAAGTTAACCACTACAAACATATTTACTGACTAGTAGGCCTAGAAGCCAACTACTACAAACATATTTACTGACTAGTAACTACTAGTAAGCCTAGAAGCTAACCACTACAAACATATTTACTGACTAGTAGGCCTAGAAGCTAACCACTACAAACATATTTACTGACTAGTAGGTCTAGAAGCTAACCACAACAAACATAGGGCCTATTTACTGACTAGTAGGCCTAGAAGCCAACCACTACAAACATATTTACTGACAAGTAGGTCTAGAAGCTAAACATTACAAACATATTTACTGACTAGTAGGCCTAGAAGTTAACCACTACAAACATATTTACTGACTAGTAGGCCTAGAAGCCAACTACTACAAACATATTTACTGACTAGTAACTACTAGTAAGCCTAGAAGCTAACCACTACAAACATATTTACTGACTAGTAGGCCTAGAAGCTAACCACTACAAACATATTTACTGACTAGTAGGTCTAGAAGCTAACCACAACAAACATAGGGCCTATTTACTGACTAGTAGGCCTAGAAGCTAACCACTACAAACATATTTACTGACTAGTAGGTCTAGAAGCTAACCACAACAAACATAGGGCCTATTTACTGACTAGTAGGCCTAGAAGCCAACCACTACAAACATATTTACTGACTAGTAGGCCTAGAAGCCAACCACTACAAACATATTTATTGACTAGTAGGCCTAGAAGCTAACCACAACAAACATAGGGCCTATTTACTGACTAGTAGGCCTAGAAGCCAACCACTACAAACATATTTACTGACTAGTAGGCCTAGAAGCCAACCACTACAAACATATTTATTGACTAGTAGGCCTAGAAGCCAAGCACTACAAACATTTTACTGACTAGTAAGCCTAGAAGCCAACCACATAATATACCAAGAGAAGTATTCAGATATCTAGCAATGCGTGTGTGTGTGTATGTGTGTATGGGGTCTAGAGGGGCCCAACCGTATTGGTTAATGCTGTTGACTTAAAACAACATAATTTTTTTCTATTTAACGTAGGCCTACACACAGTAAGACTTGCTTTTAAATTTATAGTTGTAACGTAGGCGGGTGTCAGTTTTCTTACTTGTGAGTTACTTATTCAGACATTTGAAAATAGTTTTCGCCTTTACAGCTAGAATATACCTAGTAATATAATTATTAAAATTGTAAAGATTCCTGTAGCAAGGCATGTCTTGTTGGAATAAGAAAGCATTTTGGAAACTGTTAGTGAAAAATTACTGGATATGTTTAAAATCTCTTGTTAAGAAAACAATTCAAAAGGAAAAGATATCAGTTGTTTCCCCTTCAGTGTGACTCGGAGAAATCGGGCAAATAAAATAAATATTAAGGAATCCGGATCACAAGGGGGCAGCTACTCTCTAGAAAACAATACATCTATAAGCGGCACTGTTACCATTTGGATAGTTTCCCCTTTTCCCTTTTATTCGCACAATGGCTTTTTCATGATTGATTCTTCCACGAGCTTTTCAAGCGAGTGGGTCGGGCGTCCCGAGGGACTCGACTTGGACAACAAGAACAAGTCTATCAACCAGATCCAAGGATATATATATCACATTCTCCATGTCTAGTCTCCAATTTATAATGAATGACAGAACCCGCTGGTCACACTTACAGTTGCCTAGAATGTTTTCAGTTAAATTTGGAGAAATTGATTTATTTTGTAGAAACATTTACCGAATAGATATTTACGCGTTGTTGTTTTTATTTCCTAAAAAAATAAACATATGAATGGATTGAGTACTTAGGATACATAACTCATGTATGCTTTAACATGCAACAGGCGTAGGCGGGGTTTCAACTTTGGGAGGGCATGTGGTGGTGGCTACGGTGAACCCCAGGTGTTGTTTTATTTTATCTTTATCAACATATACATTTTTTTTTTAGAATATACCTTTTTCAAATACATATATTTCTGATTCCTCAAAGAAATTAAACTATAATCCAGCAGTGAAAAATTCCCCTTTAATATTTTTTCCATATATTTAAGACACAGGCCTAAATATTTTTTTATCATACATTACATACTAATATGTTTGTGGTCTAATAACTGTTTTCTAATAAACTTTCTGAGATTAGATTTAAATATTAAATCCAAAACTCTAAGGCCCTATATGTGAATCTATAATTAAACTAAAATAATCAAGTTAGATCGATTTAGTTTGAAATATTGTTATAAGAAAGTATTAATAGTGCCATTATGTCTAGTTATGTTGGTGTTTTCTTTTGGTCTGCAGCGTCTAGACCTCAGTCAAGTAAAATAGTATTAACAGAGTACTCACACAATACTAACAGAGTACTCACAAAGTAATAAGATAATAAGTAGTAGTAAGTATCCTTCGGACCAAACTGATCATAGAGCTGGTGAAGCAGGTTCACCAGTTTCTGTGGCCATGGCATACTAAGGGGATTGTGTGGCCAGCACAATGCCCAGCCGCCTTTACTTTACCCCAACTAAGGTCAGGTACCCATCAGAGCTGGGTAGACTCGGGGACACCCTCAAATCATGGGGAAAATCCCGGCTTCACCAGGATTCAAACCCAGGACCTTCGGATCGCCAGTCGAACGCGCTGCCACTCGGCTACCGCGCCCCTTACATAAGAGAATACTCATACAGAAATAACAGAGTACTCGCACAGAGACCTCACACATCACTAAAACGATAACCATTAATTACTTGCATATTATCCATAAAAAAATGCCATAATACCCACACAGTACAAACATAGGCCCTACACCTTCTAACATAGCTGTCACGGTTCTGGGCGCAACCTTGACTTATTAGCACACGTAGATGGATAGTGGTGTAGAAAGTAAGACCATAGATTTAGCGTAAGTTAGGATAGAAAGGAGGAAAGTAGTCTGACGTCATTATCTCTCTCACTCTCACGCAACTGCAACCCTCCAGCCACTCTTCATTACCTTTTCCTTAACCTTCACTACATTCTATTATTTCTCAATTCAGAGTTTACTACCTGAATGATGCCAAATTGGTACATTTGTACATTTCGTCTCGCATATTAGAACCATTCAGCCTGTATACACTTGTATTTTTCGACTAGTAATAGATTTTCCCTAGTGTAGCCGCGTACCTGATAGATTACACGACAATACCATACACTTGTGCTAGCTGTTACTACATCGATTCATATATATATATATATATATATATATATATATATATATATATATATATATATATATATATATTTCATTATTGGATTACGGAATGACAATAAACACTATAACCATCACCAGAGATTTGCTTGTCTACACCTTGGAACTGTCTGTGTGTGTATATTACATCATTTAACGAGCCAGGAGAGATCTAATTAATATTCCAGGTCAATTACAGCATCGGCACAACGTACTCCTACAACAACAAGCCACCACAAAACCCCAATCACCCACGTCCCGTTCACGACATTAGCCTCCACACAGTAGGTCTACTAATGTAGCCCCCACACTGCAAGGCCTTTAAACACAGCCCCCACACAGTAGGTCTACTAACATAGCCCCCCATATTAGGTCTACTAATATAGCCCCCACAAAGTAGGCCTTCTAAAAATAGTCCCCACACAGTAGGCCTTCTAGCATAGCCACCACACAGTAGGCCTTCTAAAATAGTCCCCACACAGTAGGCCTTCTAGCATAGCCCCCACAAAGTAGGCCTTCTAAAAATAGTCCCCACACAGTAGGCCTTCTAGCATAGCCCCCACACAGTATGCCTTCTAAAATAGCCCCCATTCATTAAGTATACTAATATAGCCCCCACACAGTAGGCATTCTAACATAGCCCCCACACAGTGGGCATTCTAACATAGCCCCAACAAAATTAAGTATGAAAATTCAAAATTAAGTATGAAAGTTCATAGAAGTATAACATTTATAAAGTAAGTTATAAAAAATTTCCTAAATAAGTATAGTCTACATTTTTTTTTATTAACTTTAAAAGCCAATATTAAGAATGATCTGTAGGCTATTTCATTTCTGAAGATGTATTAAACTAAATGAATATCACGATCAGTGTCAAGTAATTTGAAAAGCTACAAAGTTTTATTATGTAGCCTTTTTATGTAATACGATTTCAAAATAAAAATATTTCATTCAGAGTTTGAAATTAGATGGCAATAGTCTTATTTATTTTCCGGATATAGTCTGGACTTGTGATTTATAACTTGTAGATTATTTCCATAATTAGTTGTTGACAAAATACAGAATGAAATATTTGTAACAAAACCAATCATTTTCTCTTTCAATGAGTTATAAGACTAAAATAATTCAGAGAATAAAGCACCAATCCTGGAAATTACTTTTCTAAAGATTTTAAACAAAAGTTTAATACGTTTTAATCTACTTCCGCTTGTATATTGTATTGAAAGCTTTGAATGGTGTCAGTAAATTCATCAAACTAAACAACTCTCTAAACGGCGTCTCATATTGGCTTCGTAAGTCAGAGAATGAATTAAATGATAGTTTGTCTAGCCATGGAGCTAGAATTCTATTCATTCAGTCGTGTATCTAGTGAAGACAGATTACAATATTCTAGGTTAGAGCCACGGGCTAATCATTTTCATCAAAAACGTATTGATTTGCAGTATTCAACTCTAGCATGGATAGATGTCTTCGCCAAAATTAATTCTAAGACAGACGGGACACAAAGAGGATCGTAAAATTATTTTTTATATAAATAGGAACAGTTATTAATTGTGGGTGTATGATATGAATAAACAGTAGGTATATGATATGAATAAACAGTAGGTATATAATATGAACAAACACTAGGTATATGATATGAATAAACAGTAGGTATATAATATGAATAAAAAGTAGGTTAATGATATGAATAAACAGTAGGTATATGATATAAATAAACAGTAGGTATATGATATGAATAAACAGTAGGTATATGATATGAATAACAGTAGGTATATGATATGAATAAACAGTAGGTATATGATATGAATAAACAGTGGGTATATGATATGAATAAACAGTAGGTATATGATATGAATAAACAGTAGGTATATGATATGAATAAACAGTAGGTATATGATAAGAATAAACAGTAGGTAGGCCCTATATGATATGAATAAACAGTAGGTATATGATATGAATAAACAGTAGGTATATGATATGAATAAACAGTAGGTATATGATATGAATAAACAGTGGGTGTATTATATGAATAAACAGTAGGTATATGATATGAATAAACAGTGGGTGTATTATATGAATAAACAGTGGGTGTATTATATGAATAAACAGTAGGTATATGATATGAATAAACAGTGGGTGTATTATATGAATAAACAGTAGGTATATGATATGAATAAACAGTAGGTATATGATATGAATAAACAGTGGGTGTATTATATGAATAAACAGTAGGTATATGATATGAATAAACAGTGGGTGTATTATATGAATAAACAGTATGAATATGATATGAATAAACAGTAGGTATATGATATGAATAAACAGTGGGTGTATTATATGAATAAACAGTAGGTATATGATATGAATAAACAGTGGGTGTATTATATGAATAAACAGTAGGAATATGATATGAATAAACAGTAGGTATATGATATGAATAAACAGTGGGTGTATTATATGAATAAACAGTAGGTATATGATATGAATAAACAGTGGGTGTATTATATGAATAAACAGTGGGTGTATTATATGAATAAACAGTAGGAATATGATATGAATAAACAGTAGGTGTATAATATGAATAAACAGTGGGTGTATGATATGAATAAACAATGGGTATATGATATGAATAAACAGTACGTATATGATATGAAAAAACAGTAGGAATATGATATGAATAAACAGTAGGTATATGATATGAATAAACAGTGGGTATATGATATGAATAAACAGTGGTTGTATGATATGAATAAACAGTAGGTATATGATATGAATAAACAGTGGTTGTATGATATGAATAAACAGTAGGTATATGATATGAATAAACAGTGGTTGTATGATATGAATAAACAGTAGATATATGATATGATAAATAGTGGTTGTATGATATGAATAAACAGTGGGTTATGATATGAATAAATAGTAGATATATGATATGATAAATAGTGGTTGTATGATATGAATAAACAGTAGGTGTATGATATGAATAAACAGTGGGTGTATGATGTGAATAAACAGTGGGTGTATGATATGAATAAACAGTAGATATATGATATGATAAATAGTGGTTGTATGATATGAATAAACAGTGGGTGTATGATATGAATAAACAGTAGATATATGATATGAATAAACAGTAG
Organism: Anisus vortex; assembly: GCA_949126835.1. Taxonomy (NCBI): domain Eukaryota; kingdom Metazoa; phylum Mollusca; class Gastropoda; family Planorbidae; genus Anisus; species Anisus vortex. The sequence continues at coordinate 44,824,588 of OX421492.1, read as the reverse complement.
GTGTATTATATGAATAAACAGTAGGTGTATGATATGAATAAACAGTAGGTATATGATATGAATAAACAGTAGGTATATGATATGAATAAACAGTAGGTATATGATATGAATAAACAGTAGGTATATGATCTGAATAAACAGTAGGTATATGATATGAATAAAGAAGTGGTTGTATGATATGAATAAACAGTAGGTATATGATATGAATAAACAGTAGGTATATGATATGAATAAACAGTAGGTATATGATATGAATAAAGAAGTGGTTGTATGATATGAATAAACAGTGGGTGTATGATATGAATAAACAGTGAATGTATGATATGAATAAACAGTAGATGTATGATATGAATAAACAGTAGATGTATGATATGAATAAACAGTGCGTGTAGAGTTTTTACGTTTGTATTTTAGCACTTAATTTCACAATCCGTTAATGTAGGATATAAATTTCGCTTTTGTGTGTATTTCGACAACTAAATTATAACTGGTTTTTGTACATGTCAAACAATTGGTGTAAAAGTTAATACTTCTCATTTATCAAGACTCTAGGTTTCTATTGCAGCAGTCGGTCCATAAGTTAATTGATGATGTAAACATTATCAATTCAATGAACAGTAGATATACAGTTAAAAGATAACTTTTAGGGATAAAGTTAAGTTAATACTGAGTGTGACTACACTTGCTAGGTATATAATAAGTCTATAAAATGAATTGCGTATATTATTGAAAAGTTCATCGTATTTTTTTTATAGAATTTTGTGTATAAAATGATTGCGTTGGCGATGTTGTCAAACTGTGTTGTAATAGACAATATATGTTTATGTTGTGAGAGCTATATATAGAAACAGATATTACATACATGCAGCAATATGTTTTATTTCTGATAACCAGTGCAATAACAGCACATGTTTATAATATATCAATGTCAAATGTCAACATGAAATATATTCTGACGAGTAACAAATGGAGATGGCGATTTAACGAGAAAAAAAAATTTAGTTTGACGGGGAAAATCTCATTATTTATTTCTTAAGAAATAAAGGCCCAAAATATAACTAATGGGTATGTATTAAATATTTTATTTTAAGACACTGTTTTCCATGGCAACCGAATGAATCTATTAGGAATACATGCCTGATCAATGGAAATTGTCTTCTCTTGTTGGAAAATATATTTATCCACATCGGTTATTTTCACCAAAACGTTTTGCTTATACTAGACTAAACTTTTTATATTAAACAAATAATTATGTTTATACTAGACTAAACTTTTTATATTAAACAAATAATTATGTTTATACTAGACTAAACTTTTTATATTAAACAAATAATTATGTTTATACTAGATTAAACTTTTTATATTAAACAAATAATTACACAATTAAAACACATTCAGAATAAAGCTATGAATATTCACAACAGACAAGTAGAATACTAAAAGAAAGATAACTAAATATAAAACTAAATATAAAACACTTAAAGAAAGTCAAAGAGAAAAACGGTAATAATAGATACAACAAAATAATCCCTATTAATGCTTAGAAAGACAAGGATACAAACACTTTTCTTATTTCATATGCAAGAACAAACGCACACTATTCTCCTTCTTTCCAAGTGGCGTCCGGGTATTGAATGGGTTGCTTGAGCAAAATAGTAAAGCTAGCAGTTTAACAAGACTTTAAACCCGAATCAATACCTATACAAATACTCGACTCAAACCTCGGGTAAGCGAAGGAAGCTAGCATATTCTTCATAGTGGTAACGCCTGTAGCATTTGGAAAAAAAGTTTGACAAAACTGATAGTATAGGCAAGAGTAGTTTTAAATATTATCGTTGACAGGTGCGATAGAATACTATTTTGAAAAGTATAACAAACATTTATAGAATATCATCCGACCCCAAAAAATACCCAGCAGATCCCCAATCTGTCATTGCCTGGGACCATACTATTAGTTTACCTGCCATGTGTAGGATACCAATTATATATAGGCCTACCATCAAGTCGTATGTGGATTTATAGATTCTCACTTTTCTATTTCTCTCTTTGACGAGAAATGTTGGGATGTCAAATGTCAGGAAAAAGTTGTAACCGACACATTAACGAAATGTCATAAAGAAAAGGTTTGTCGTTTCCGACATATGGAAGGTCAAAAACGTGTGTAAAACGATACTCAGTCAACGCTTGCTACATGATCCATGAATTGGTTTAGGAATTGAACGTTGATGACTTGGCAGAACATTCAAGGAACAACTGAATCAGTGCTTACACACACAGCTAGACTGCCGTCCGGTACAAGCAAGAACTGATATCAGTGCTTACACACACAGCTGGACTGCCACCCGGTACAAGGAACTACTGAATCGGTGCTTACACACACAGCTGGACTGAATCAGTGCTTACACACAGCTGGACTGAATCAGTGCTTACACACACAGCTGGACTGCCGTTCGGTACAAGAAACAACTAAATCAGTGCTTACACACACAGCTGGACTGCCGTTCGGTACAAGAAAAAACTAAATCAGTGCTTACACACACAGCTGGACTGCCGTTGGGTACAAGAAACAACTAAATCAGTGCTTACACACACAACTGGACTGCCGTTCGGTACAAGAAACAACTAAATCAGTGCTTACACACACAGCCGGACTGCCGTTCGGTACAAGAAACAACTAAATCAGTGCTTACACACACAACTGGACTGCCGTTTGGTACAAGAAACAACTAAATCAGTGCTTACACACACAACTGGACTGCCGTTCGGTACAAGAAACAACTGAATCAGTGCGTACACACACAGCTGGACTACCGTCGGTGTACAGAAATGTCATATCTGACACTAACTGTTCTGCTGTCATGCACTGTGGTGTAAAGCTGCTGATTCCAAGCTTCAACTTACCAAGTCCTGCTTTTACTGGTTATTGTAATGTTATATTGAAAGCATCGCCATGGCAATCAACAATACGACAACAGCTGTCAATTGAAATAAAATATTCACAGCTTATATTTTAATTTATAGTTTTTGATATAACTGTGTGCAATAACCAACTAGAACGAATATAATATATTAGATGCCAAAACAAAAATAAACCTTGGTTTTCTTGAGCATATGTTTATGTGTGTAGTTTGTATGTGTGTGTGTGTATGTTTGTACTTAGTGGATGTTTGTATTTAGGATGCACAGGCCTATATTTGGGAATCGCAAATATGTGTTGAGTGTTGAGGCGGATGTTCATACACGTGTGTATATAATTTGTATGTATGTTATACTATGTGTTTTTATGTCTGTGTGTGTATTTGTTGTTGTAAATAGATGTATGTGTGTATGCATAGGCCTTTGTTTGTGTGTGTGTTTATGTTCATACAACTGTGTGTGTTTTGCACGAAAAATTTATTTTTTCTAATCAGAAAGGCAGGAAATTAAAAAGGAAACATAGTACCAGAACTACGTGAATAAAAACGTGATTAATAATGCAGAACTTTTAAATGTTTTCATTAAATGCCACTTAACACATTTCTAATTGATCAATTGTACTATTGTTACGAGTTTGAACGAAACAGGTGTTAAAAATATGTTAGAATATCAATCTATTAGTTACTTTTAAAATAGTACATCATGATGCCAACGTTTCATATTTGCTTTACATTCTTACATCAATTATTATCAATTAGACTTAAGTTTAATACATTTTTAAAAAAAGTTAAATATAGCCAATTATATATCTTACATTTTAAATATTCCCATAACAGTAGTAATGTAACTGTGATAGTTGTAAACCAAGGACTACTGAAGACAGGACATGCAGAATTGAATTTCTGACTTCCTAGCTAAGGCCAGTTTTTTTAACAGTAGCGATACACTCCCTTGGCGCAGTGATATAATGTTAAACTATTATTAAGTAACTAACAAAATTCTTTACTACTATGATTCATTGTATTAATGGTTTATGTCATTGTCATTAATTTAATGACAAAGAACGATCTAATAGCCATTAAAATGTCTTAATAATTACCAAGCATGAGCGCACTATTTTTAAGGAGTATGAATAGAAGGCGCAGTTTGGTTCCAAAATGGATACTTGTTGTTGGATTCTACTTCACTGTTTGTTTTTAATTTTTCGATCGTGTATTTTTTATCAAAATGCCTTATAAATGTGGTGTGGTTAATTGTAAAGGTAATTATAATGCTGCCAACAAGTGTCGTTTGTTTAAAGTGCCAAATAGTGCAAGTATACCATTATTGAAAGCAGAAAATATGAGAGGAGAGCACAATGTTTGTTTTTTTAACTATCACAGTCAATTTACATTCTTTATATTCCTTGGTTATGAAAACACAAATAAATTTTGCCATAGATATAGAAATCAAGTTATCGTATTTATAATTATGGTATACATGTACCACTTGGCAAAATTCTCAACCCAAATAATCGACTTACTTCATAATCACTTTTTTTAGAGGCTGTGCATTTGTCTCTTAATTATGAGCGAGATAAATTTTATGGGTGGGTTACGTTTTTCCCTTTTTAGGTCAAGAAATAACGATTTTTTTGAATTTTTTTTTCACTTTATTTTATTCCTTAGGTGACCCCCCACACGAAACCGTCAACACCAACCGGATATATATATATATATAGGGTATCATGTATACGGTCCTAATCATTCAATCATCTAAATAGATCTTAAAAAATATTCAAATGCTCTTTTAAACCCTCTCAATCCTAACCCCTCATTAGTGAACGGCCCTGCACATTAACATTATTGACAGTATTGACATTAATTATGTTAGTTACTTAATAATAGTTTACTTCATATATAAGCGCGACAAAGAGAGTGTATCGCTACTGTTAAAAAAACTGGCCTTAGCTAGTTAAGTCAGAAATTCAAGTCTGCATGTCCTGTCTTCAGTAGTCCTTTTTGTAAACATAAATATAATGTAACTGTGATTGTTGTAAACATAAATATAATGTAACGGTGATTGTTGTAAACACTCACAACGTAACTCTGATTGTTGTAATCAAACACAACGTAACTGTGAATGTTGTAAACAAACACAACGTAACTGTGATTGTTGTAAACAAACACAACGTAACTGTGATTGTTGTAAACAAAAACAAACGTAACTGTGATTGTTGTAAACAAACACAACGTAACTGTGATTGTTGTAAACAAAAACAAACGTAACTGTGATTGTTGTAAACAAACACAACGTAACTGTGATTGTTGTAAACAAACACAACGTAACTGTGATTGTTGTAAACAAACACAACGTAACTGTGATTGTTGTAAACAAACACAACGTAACTGTGATTGTTGTAAACAAACACAACGTAACTGTGATTGTTGTAAACAAACACAACGTAATTGTGATTGTTGTAAACAAACACAACGTAACTGTGATTGTTGTAAACAAACACAACGTAATTGTGATTGTTGTAAACAAACACAACGTAACTGTGATTGTTGTAAACAAACACAACGTAACGGTGATTGTTGTAAACAAACACAACGTAACTGTGATTGTTGTAAACAAACACAACGTAACTGTGATTGTTGTAAACAAAGACAACGTAACTGTGATTGTTGTAAACACACGCAACGTAACTGTGATTGTTGTAAACACATACAACGTAACTGTGATTGTTGTAAACACACTCAATGTAACGGTGATTGTTGTAAACACACACAATGTAACGGTGATTGTTGTAAACACACACAATGTAACGGTGATTGTTGTAAACACACTCAATGTAACGGTGATTGTTGTAAACACACACACTGTAACGGTGATTGTTGTAAACACACACAATGTAACGGTGATTGTTGTAAACACACACAATGTAACTCTGATTGTTGTAAACACACACAATGTAACTCTGATTGTTGTAAACACACACAATGTAACTCTGATTGTTGTAAACACACACAATGTAACTGTGATTGTTGTAAACACACACAATGTAACTCTGATTGTTGTAAACACACACAATGTAACTCTGATTGTTGTAAACACACACAATGCAACGGTGATTGTTGTAAACACACACAATGTAACGGTGATTGTTGTAAACACACACAATGTAACTCCTATTGTTGTAAACACACACAATGTAACTCTGATTGTTGTAAACACACACAATGTAACGGTGATTGTTGTAAACACACACAATGTAACGGTGATTGTTGTAAACATTCACAATGTAACGATGATTGTTGTAAACACACACAATGTAACTCTGATTGTTGTAAACACACACAATGTAACGGTGATTGTTGTAAACACACACAATGTAACGGTGATTGTTGTAAACACACACAATGTAACGGTGATTGTTGTAAACACACACAATGTAACTCTGATTGTTGTAAACATAAACAATGTAATTGTTTTATCCCTAAAACTGTTTACAGCCAATATATTTTATTAATATGTTAGACAATGAGTGAATCTGTAGGCATAATACTATACATTATTTTATCTTCTCTAAACATACAATTTAAACGTATATATTTTTTAAAAATAAATTAATCAAAACTTTTTGTCTAAGAATAAATGCTTAGAACATGTGCTTTTAAAAATTACATAGCTGCATTATTTGACTTCATGTAGAATTGTCCTTTGTGTTTAAAATGAATAGAACAAACATAGAATTTATTGATCAACGCATTCAAGATATCATTATAATATTCCATACCTTATTACGGAAGACATCAACATTAGAAATGTACATAATTTACATCAAAGAACAATTAATATAACATTTGTAGGGAGTTGAATATCATTAGATGCAAGAACGATGCCGTAAATTTAGACCAAGTGAATGCCAAAACGTTGGAATCGTCAGGCTAGAAGGTAACGAACAAAAATATTTTTATTAAACATATAGATCGCTATATACACAATAGACTGTTATTTAATTAATAGATTGTTCCATCATCAGCAGAATGGTCTGTAAGAATGTATTATTATACTACAATAATGCTTATTTCCTTTCATACAGGAAAAACATATTTTTTATATTTTAAATAATACGAGTATATTGTTTCAACCTAAGTTTTCTATATCGGGATTTAGAGAATTATTTAGCTCTGTCGACTTCTAAATGTTTACTTTGTATTTTTTTTTGCAAACTATTTTGCATTGCATCATGATTTTTTATTAACGTTTTTTTTTTATAATAGAAACTATTTTTAAATGAACTTTAATTGCCAAGTGTTATGTTATCCATTTTAGCATGCTAGCAAAATTATTTTTATCTAAGTTTGTTTTTCAACGTGCATTTTGCTTTTAGTTTGGCAATAATATATTTCTAGACTAAAAATGTCATTGTTATTTTATTTAGTTGTTTAAAATGTCATTTAATAAGGTTAGTCCAGATCTAAACATTTTTAGCATGCTCATTTTGTAACTAGATATTATGGTATTTTTTCAAATTATTCATTCAATTTTGAAAATATTTTATGATCCAAAAGACGTTCAATATTTTAAATAATTAAAACAAACTAACCCATTTCTCCCTTTCTTTGTAAACTAAGTTTATATTAAATTTATATTTTGATAGATTAAAATAAATATAAGTGATATCATACTTTAAGAATTTCCACACTAAAATTTTGCTAACCTTTTTTTTTTTCTAGATTCGGTCCGCAAAAAACTTTTTATTTTCATTCTATTTATTTAGTAAAAACGAACATATCCGAAAAGTTTATTTACTTTCGTCTCCTCCGGTAGAGGCAGGCATAATTTACGTAAAATAATTTCTTAGATTCGCAAATTGGTCGAAGGAATTCGTGACTATTCCAATGGCTATGATGCTGAAAATTTTATACAATGTATTGTTAGTCGGGTAAAGTTTGCTGCCCAAGTTTCATCTCGATTGGACGACAAGAAGTGTTTGAAAAATTGATGCAAAGTTTTGCTAACAAACATCCAAGCAGATTACAAGCAAGCAGACAGAGACACAGTGCAAGTTAATAAAAAAAGAGTAATAAAAAACTAAACCATAAAACACAGTTTTTATTATACTCCCTTTCTTTCTAAACTAAGTTATATTAAATTTATATTTTGATAGACTAAAATAGAGATAAGTGATATCATACCTTATGAATTTCCACACTAAAATTTTGCGCATCCTTTTTTTTTTTTTCTAGCTTTGGCCCGCAAAAAACATAAAAAGAAAACTTGCTTTGTTTCAGCTATATTGTGTCCTTTTCATTCTATTTATTTCGTAAAAACGAACATATCCGAAAATTTTATTTACTTCCGTCTCTTCCTGTAGAGGCAGCCATGTTTTCTTTCTTCGATTCGCAAATTGGTCCAAGGTATTAGTGACTATTCCAAAGGCTACGAGTAAAAATGACTACACTTTACTTCGGTAGTAGCCTACAAGAATAGTCGTAGGCTTAGTTGGTGTAAATATTTTATAACCGCATTAATGTTGCAAGTAATGTTTCAATAAAAAAAATAGCAAGTTAAATAGATTTTATTTATATATTAATAAAATAATATATATTAATTTGGCATCTTACAACACACATGCAGTCATTCTAACTTATTGTGCTAAGCGAATATAATTATTTTTTTTACAAACTTCTTACTATCATGCTGTTTAATTTTGTATCACTAGTTTATTAATATACTGTTTGTTATCGTTGTGTGCAATAGACCCCTCGCTCGTACTTATTCACTTATTATGTCAACAAAATGAGAGGGGAGGGGGCAGTTTTAAAAATGTTTGACAAGTCTTTACATGGGGGAGATAATTTGACGTCAACAATGTTACTTTTATAATAAATTATTTTAGAATACATTATTTTATAATAAATTTATAATAAGATGAAAATTATTTATACCTTTGTATGACACACACAAGCTCGTCCGTCAAAAACCTACCAGTTTAATTATAGATTATACTGAATCGTCAACCTCGACAACTTTTTCTATTTCAATTTGAACAAAATTAAAACAAAAGTATTATTTTAATAGACTCAAGCCAACAAATAATTCTAAATTTCTATATTCAATCGACTGAAATAAACAAAAAAAAAAACAACGTTAAGCCTGTTATATATGTTTAACACTATTTGATGTTTTTATTGTCTGGTGGCACCATTTCAAATTGTTGTGCATATTTTAGTTGTATCAATTATAATCAATTTTGAAAATGTTAGATCTTTAAACAGTCGACTGTTTTCGTAACTGTGCAACGAGTTGGATGCGCCGAACATTGCTCTACTATTTCAAACTAAAGTGAAATGGTTGTCGAGAAGAAAAGTTTTAAAATGTGTTTTTTAACCTCCCGGTAAGCTGAAAACTGTTTTTTATCACTTAGCAAGACCGCAGTCTGAAACACTTTTCCGGCGATAAAAGTATATTGAAGAAAATAACTTACTTGGTTTACATCTTTGCCATCTTGAATGAATTACATTTATCACAGCAAGGACCAACTTAAATGGAAAGTGCCTTAATTAATTTGTCTAAAAAGATCCAAACATTCCAAAAGAAACATCAGCATTGGCATATAAAACTGAATGAAGATAAAATATACATATTGTCTACATTATCTGCTTTCTTTGAAAAACATGACAAGGATTAGACAAAATTATTTCGATGATAATTTCTGTGATAAAACACTTGCACATTCTTGCAGTCGAAATGAGGTCGTACTTTCCAAATCTAGCTGACATCCCATTTGCACTTAACAGAAGCCAGTCAAATTGACAAGTCTTAATTAGGCGTGACCTTTTTTAAATAGAAATGATCATGAACTTCCGGTTATTTTTAAATTAATAAACAAAAAAAGCATGCTTTGGCTGGTGTTTGGCAATTTATTTCAACTTCGACGGCCCGTTCTAGTCTTATAGAATTAATAATAATAATTGTTTTTATATAGCGCTTCTATCATGCTTTTAGCATGCTCAGTGCGCTTTAGTAGATTATTACGTCTACTAATCCCAAAACTCCTGCAGGGCGACAGGGATCCGCCGGTGGCAGGGCTCGAACCCGCGACCTGTCCGATGATTTTGGTTGACAGTCCGGTGTTCTAACCGCTGGACCAGCCGGCTTCACGATATACACAGGATACAAGATTAGTAAAGAGGAATCCGTTTTTAAAATCAAAAGTGAGTAGGCGATAATTAATACTCAAGTGTTAGTCGCTTAAGGTTAAATATATATTTGTTTACAAAATAAATTAGTCAAGAGATGCGTCCTTGGTAATTAAAAAACACAATGCGGAGATTCATAAAAAAACAACAACACGAAAATGATTTTGCATCAAGCAATTAGTTTGGGATTATAAATAGGTGACTCTTCAAGTCTGACATTCACAATCCATCGTTTTCTTTTGTCGCCATCTTTTGGAAATGAAATAAAAATTTAATTAACTACATATTTTCGTACAACCAGTAACGTAGCACACAAAAATGTTTCGAAGTAAATGATCGAATAAGAACGGAAATGTCTTTTTTGTCGACCTTTTATGCATGCATATTTGTTAAGACTTGTCAATACTGGATCAATGTTTGCAGTCATATATACTATTTGTGAATCATGGTTTTCCAGCTTACTAGTTATTAAGTCTAAACACAGAAGTAGACATGCTGTGCTTTTGCAAAGAATGCCACTTAAATTTCTGATCCAATGAAAAAGACGGAATTTCAACCATAAATGAATATTTTATATTTGTTTATATATATATATATATTTTTGTGCCTAATTCCTATGTTTAAATTATGTTCAATTTGTACAATAAAAAGCAAATGCCACATATCAGATGTTTACATTACTATTCTTTTTACAGTAACAAATTGCCGTTATAAGGTAGCGAGGAATTGTAGCCATGGCTAGGGGTTGCCATAACATGAGGAGCTATATTAAGGTGTCATGGACGTAAGAAGGTTGGGAACCACTGGATTACATAATGCTAATATTAGCTTCTCGGGCCTACCGGTACCACAAGAACTATATGAATCAACAATTCAACCCATTCGAACACTTGAAGAACATTTGGCTTCCCTATGGAATGATGACAGAAGCTAAAATATAAAGTTTCGATTGTTCATGTTATAAGCCTTGCGTTATAGTCAATTTGAAATATGCTAAAAACTGTATTAAATTGTATTAATAAACTAGACCTTTAAATTTTAATCTCTATTCAATTTTAAGCCCAAAAGCCATCCGTTTATACTGATATAACATTGTTAGTTTAAATGAAGGTTGGGATAAGTATTATTTCACGAAATTTTATTAGACGGGTTCCTGAAGGTTTGTCTTTCTTTTGGAAATTTGTGAAAGTGGGCCAGGGAGTAAAAATTGACTAATTATTCTTAACGTTATTAATGGACGCCCATTTAATATATAAAAATTTGCAATGAACCCGAACATCTCTATTTATTAAACGAGAAGAAAACATAATAAAGTTATACATGTTATAAATACGCACAATCGCTAAAGTTACAGAATAATAAGGAAGATATAAAAATGGAATTGAGTATTGAGCTACCTTTTATCTTTTTGTATGCCACGATGACCTACAATAATGATGACCTAATTGATCACAGTGAGGAACAAAATCACACCTCATGACGTCATAAAAAACTAATCACATTTGCCATTTGTTTATTTATTAATCCTAGAAGCCCAAAATATTATCTATTTTAAATAACTGACCAGTCTAAAAAAATGCCGGGATATCAGTAGATGGTGGTCTTTTGTAATATTTGTGGATTATCCTACTGCAAAAATTACCTAAGATATTGTGATCTATTGTAATACATGTGGATTATCCTACTGCAAAAATTACCTAAAGGTAACTCTATGTTTATTGATTAAAGTCTGTTTATTTTGTAACATGTCCTACCAGGACCCCCTCCCCTCCTATAAGACCAGTTAATCCTTTTGATGCGCCTTACCGATTGGCTAATTAGGTTAAGACATGTCCCAGCACAACCCACAGTAGATAAAAACCTGATCAGGCCCGATAAATGCCATTGATTTTAGCTTTAGTAAAATAATTTTCAGATCTGGTCACAAGCCCTGGTCATCATATCGGCACAGTTTTAAAGAATTAAAAATACGCTTTCCGAAGCAACAACACAACTAAAACCTAAAAATCAACATTCTTTACTTACAATGAAATCTAATGTTTACCATTATACATAGACTATATAATTACATTAAATAAAAGACCAAATTGCATAATAATATAATGAGTAAATCGGTTGTGTGAATATTTTTTTCGAGAATAAATGTTGTCGTGGTGCTCTTTCCGAACATACTGCTTTATAGACAACTGAAAGGTAAAATTATAGTATTTATTGACAAAACAAAAAAACATGTTTGATTATACAGGCTACAAAAGAAAAAACAACCAAAAAAAACATTCTATAGAGATGTGTGGAACATGTTTTACTACAACATAAAGTCATTTGATATGTCTGCAGACATCGGCTACAACATAAAGTCATTTGATATGTCTGCAGACATCGGCTACAACATAAAGTCATTTAATATGTCTTTAGACATCGGCTAAAACATAAAGTCATTTGATATGTCTGCAGACATCGGCTACAACATAAAGTCATTTGATATGTCTGCAGACATCGGCTACAACATAAAGTCATTTGATATGTCTGCAGACATCGGCTACAACATAAAGTCATTTAATATGTCTTTAGACATCGGCTAAAACATAAAGTCATTTGATATGTCTGCAGACATCGGCTACAACATAAAGTCATTTGATATGTCTGCAGACATCGGCTACAACATAAAGTCATTTGATATGTCTGCAGACATCGGCTACAACATAAAGTCATTTGATATGTCTGCAGACATCGGCTACAACATAAAGTCATTTGATCTGTCTGCAGACATCGGCTACAACATAAAGTCATTTAATATGTCTTTAGACATCGGCTAAAACATAAAGTCATTTGATATGTCTGCAGACATCGGCTACAACATAAAGTCATTTAATATGTCTTTAGACATCGGCTAAAACATAAAGTCATTTGATATGTCTGCAGACATCGGCTACAACATAAAGTCATTTGATATGTCTGCAGACATCGGCTACAACATAAAGTCATTTGATATGTCTGCAGACATCGGCTAAAACATAAAGTCATTTGATCTGTCTGCAGACATCGGCTACAACATAAAGTCATTTAATATGTCTTTAGACATCGGCTAAAACATAAAGTTATTTGATATGTCTGCAGACATCGGCTACAACATAAAGTCATTTGATCTGTCTGCAGACATCGGCTACAACATAAAGTCATTTAATATGTCTGCAGACATCGGCTACAACATAAAGTCATTTGATATGTCTGCAGACATCGGCTACAACATAAAGTCATTTAATATGTCTGCAGACATCGGCTACAACATACAGTCATTTGATATGTCTGCAGACATCGGCTACAACATAAAGTCATTTGATATGTCTGCAGACATCGGCTACAACATAAAGTCATTTGATCTGTCTGCAGACATCGGCTACAACATAACGTCATTTGATCTGTCTGCAGACATCGGCTCTAACATAAAGTCTTTTGATCTGTGTGCAGACATCGGCTACAACATAAAGTCATTTGATATGTCTGCAGACATCGGCTACAACATACAGTCATTTGATATGTCTGCAGACATCGGCTACAACATAAAGTCATGTGATATGTCTGCAGACATCGGCTACAACATAAAGTCATTTGATCTGTCTGCAGACATCGGCTACAACATAAAGTCATTTGAAATGTCTGCAGACATCGGCTACAACATAAAGTCATTTGAAATGTCTGCAGACATCGGCTACAACGTAAAGTCATTTGATATGTGTGCAGACATCGGCTACAACATAAAGTCATTTGATATGTCTGTAGACATCGGCTACAGCATAAAGTCATTTGATATATCTGCAGACATCGGCTACAACATAAGGTCATTTAATATGTCTGCAGACATCGGCTACAACATAAAATCATTTGATCTGTCTGCAGACATTGGCTACAAAATAAAGTCATTTGATATGTCTGAAGACATCGGCTACAACATAGAGTGATTTGATATGTATGCAGACATCAGCTACAACATAAAGTCATTTGATATGTCTGTAGACATCGGCTACAGCATAAAGTCATTTGATATGTCTGCAGAAATCGGTTACAACATAAAATCATTTGATATGTCTGCAGACATCGGCTACAACATAAAGTCATTTGATATGTGTGCAGACATCGGCTACAACATAAAGTCATTTGATATTTCTGTAGACATCGGCTACAGCATAAAGTCATTTGATATATATGTAGACATCGGCTAAAACATAAAGTCATTTGATATGTCTGCAGACATCGGCTACAACATAAAGTCATTTGATCTGTCTGCAGACATCGGCTACAACATAAAGTCATTTAATATGTCTGCCGACATCGGCTACAACATAAAATCATTTGATCTGTCTGCAGACATTGGCTACATTATAAAGTCATTTGATCTGCAGACATCGGCTACAACATAAAGTCATGTGATATGTCTGCAGACATCGGCTAGAACATAAAGTCATTTGATATGTCTGCAGACATCGGCTACAACATAAAGTCATTTGATATATCTGCAGACATCGGCTACAACATAAAGTCATTTGATATGTCTGCAGACATCGGCTACAACATAAAGTCATTTGATCCGCAGACATCGGCTACAAAATAAAGTCATTTGATATATCTGCAGACATCGGCTACAACATAAAGTCATTTGATATGTCTGCAGACATAGGCTACAACATAAAGTCATTTGATCTGTCTGCAGACATCGGCTACAACATAAAATCATTTGATATGTCTGCAGACATCGGCTACAACATAAAGTCATTTGATCTGTCTGCAGACATTGGCTACAACATAAAGTTATTTGATCTACAGACATCGGCTCCAACATAAAGTCATGTGATATGTCTGCAGACATCGGCTACAACATAAAGTCATTTGATCCGCAGACATCGGCTACAAAATAAAGTCATTTGATGTATCTGCAGACGTCGGCTACAACATAAAATCATTTGATATGTCTGCAGACATCGGCTACAACATAAAGTCATGTGATATGTCTGCAGACATCGGCTACAACATAAAGTCATTTGATATGTCTGCAGACATCGTCTAAAACATAAAGTCATTTGATCTGTTTGCAGACATCGGCTCTAACATAAAGTCATTTGATATGTCTGCAGACATCGGTTCCAACGTAAAGTCATTTGATCTGTCTGCAGACATTGGTTACAACATAGAGTCATTTGATATGTCTTCAGACATCGGCTACAACATAAATTCATGTGATATGTCTGCAGACATCGGCCATAACATAAAGTCATTTGATCTGTCTGCAGACATCGGCTACAACATAAAGTAATGTGATATGTCTGAGGACATCGGCTACAACATAAAGTATTTTGAAATGTCTGCAGACATCGGTTACAACATAAAAATCATTTGATATGTCTGCAGACATCGGCTACAACATAAAGTCATTTGATATGTCTGTAGACATCGGCTACAGCATAAAGTCATTTGATATATCTGCAGACATCGGCTACAACATAAAGTCATTTGAAATATCTGCAGACATCGGCTACAACATAAAGTCATTTGATATGTCTGCAGATATCGGCTACAACATAAAGTCATTTGATCTGTCTGCAGACATCGGCTACAACATAAAGTCATTTGATCTGTCTGCAGACATTGGCTACAACATAAAATCATTTGATCTGTCTGCAGACATTGGCTACAACATAAAGTCATTTGATATGTCTGCAGACATCGGCTACAACATAAAGTCATTTGATATATCTGCAGACATCTGCTACAACATAAAGTCATTTGAAATGTCTGCAGACATCGGTTACAACATAAAATCATTTGATATGTCTGCAGACATCGGCTACAACCTTAAGTCATTTGATATATCTGCAGACATCGGCTACAACATAAAGTCATTTGATATATCTGCAGACATCGAATACAACATAAAGTCATTTGATATGTCTGCAGACATCAGCTACAACATAAAGTCATTTGATCTGCAGACATCGGCTACAACATAAAGTCATTTGATATGTCTGCAGACATCGGCTACAACATAAAGTCATTTGATATGTCTGCAGACATCGGCTACACATAAATTCATTTGATCTGTCTGCAAACATCGGCTACAACATAAAGTCATTTGATCTGTCTGCAGACATCGGTTAAAACCTTAATTCATTTGATATATCTGCAGACATTGGCTACAACATAAAGTCATTTGATTTGTCTGCAGACATCGGCTACAAAAAAAAGTCATTTGATATGTCTGCAGACATCGGCTACGACATAAAGTCAATTGATATGTCTGCAGACATCGGTTCCAACATAACGTCATTTGATATATCTGCGGACATCGGCTACAACTTAAAGTGATGTGATTCGCCTGCAGACATCGGCTACAACATAAAGTCATTTATCTGCAGACATCGGCTAAAACATAAAGTCATTTGATATGTCTGCAGACATCGGCTACAACATAAAGTCATTTGATATGTCTGCAGACATCGGCTACAACCTTAAATCATTTAATATATCTGCAGACATTGGCTACAACATAAAGTCATTTGATCTGTCTACAGACATCGGTTCCAACATAAATTCATTTGATCTGTCTGCAGACATCGGCTACAACATAAAGTCGTTTGATCTGTCTGCAGACATCGGCTACAACATAAAGTCATTTAATATGTCTGCAGACATCGGCTACAACATAAAATCATTTGATCTGTCTGCAGACATTGGCTACAACATAAAGTCATTTGATATGTCTGAAGACATCGGCTACAACATAGAGTGATTTGATATGTATGCAGACATCGGCTACAACATAAAGTCATTTGATATGTCTGTAGACATCGGCTACAGCATAAAGTCATTTGATATGTCTGCAGAAATCGGTTACAACATAAAATCATTTGATATGTCTGCAGACATCGGCTACAACATAAAGTCATTTGATATGTGTGCAGACATCGGCTACAACATAAAGTCATTTGATATGTCTGTAGACATCGGCTACAGCATAAAGTCATTTGATATATCTGCAGACATCGGCTAAAACATAAAGTCATTTGATATGTCTGCAGACATCGGCTACAACATAAAGTCATTTGATCTGTCTGCAGACATCGGCTACAACATAAAGTCATTTAATATGTCCGCAGACATCGGCTACAAAATAAAGTCATTTGATCTGCAGACATCGGCTACAACATAAAGTCATGTGATATGTCTGCAGACATCAGCTAGAACATAAAGTCATTTGATATGTCTGCAGACATTGGCTAAAACATAAAGTCATTTGATATATCTGCAGACATCGGCTACAACATAAAGTCATTTGATATGTCTGCAGACATCGGCTACAACATAAAGTCATTTGTTCCGCAGACATCGGCTACAAAATAAAGTCATTTGATATATATCTGCAGACATCGGCTACAACATAAAGTCATTTGATATGTCTGCAGACATCGGCTACAACATAAAGTTATTTGATCTGTCTGCAGACATCGGCTACAACATAAAATCATTTGATATGTCTGCAGACATCGGCTACAACATAAAGTCATGTGATATGTCTGCAGACATCGGCTACAACATAAAGTCATTTGATATGTCTGCAGACATCGGCTACAACATAAAGTCATTTGATCTGTCTGCAGACATTGGCTACAACATAAAGTTATTTGATCTACAGACATCGGCTACAACATAATGTCATGTGATATGTCTGCAGACATCGGCTACAACATAAAGTCATTTGATCCGCAGACATCGGCCACAACATAAAGTCATTTGATCTGTCTGCAGACATCGGCTACAACATAAAGTAATATGATATGTCTGAGGACATCGGCTACAACATAAAGTATTTTGAAATGTCTGCAGACATCGGTTACAACATAAAAATCATTTGATATGTCTGCAGACATCGGCTACAACATAAAGTCATTTGATATGTCTGTAGACATCGGCTACAGCATAAAGTCATTTGATATATCTGCAGACATCGGCTACAACATAAAGTCATTTGAAATATCTGCAGACATCGGCTACAACATTTAGTCATTTGATACGTCTGCAGATATCGGCTACAACATAAAGTCATTTGATCTGTCTGCAGACATCGGCTACAACATAAAGTCATTTGATATGTCTGCAAACATCGGCTAAAACATAAAATCATTTGATCTGTCTGTAGACATCGGCTACAACATAAAGTCATTTGATATGTCTGCAGACATCGGCTACAACATAAAGTCATTTGATATGTCTGCAGACATCGGCTACAACATAAAGTCATTTGATATATCTGCAGACATCTGCTACAACATAAAGTCATTTGAAATGTCTGCAGACATCGGTTACAACATAAAATCATTTGATATGTCTGCAGACATCGGCTACAACCTTAAGTCATTTTATATATCTGCAGACATCGGCTACAACATAAAGTCATTTGATATATCTGCAGACATCGAATACAACATAAAGTCATTTGATATGTCTGCATACATCGGCTACAACATAAAGTCATTTGATATGTCTGCAGACATCGGCTACAACATAAATTCATTTGTTCTGTCTGCAGACATCGGCTACAACCTTAATTCATTTGATATATCTGCAGACATTGGCTACAACATAAAGTCATTTGATATGTCTGCAGACATCGGCTACAACATAAAGTCATGTGATCTGCAGACATCAGCTACAAGAAAAAAACTTGTGATATGTCTGCAGACATCGACTGCAACATAAAGTCATGTGATCTGCAGACCTCGGCTACAATATAAAGTCATGTGATATGTCTGCAGACATCGGCTACAACATAAAGTCATGTGATCTGCAGACATCAGCTACAAGAAAAAAACTTGTGATATGTCTGCAGACATCGACTACAACATAAAGTCATTTGATATGTCTGCAGACATCGGCTACAACATTAAGTCATTTGATATGTCTGCAGACATCAGCTACAACATAAAGTCATTTGATCTGCAGACATCGGCTACAACATAAAGTCATTTGATATGTCTGCAGACATCGGCTACAACATAAAGTTATTTGATCTGTCTGCAGACATCGGCTACAACATAAAGTCATTTAATATGTCTGCAGACATCGGCTACAACATAAAATCATTTGATCTGTCTGCTGACATTGGCTACAACATAAAGTCATGTGATCTGCAGTCATCGGCTACAACATAAAGTCATTTGATATGTCTGCAGACATCGGCTACAACATAAAGTCATTTGATCTGCAGACATCGGGACGACAATGGCAACATAGTTTTAGGTCAATCATATTTTTTCTGAAATGTAACTTAAACTTAAACTTAAATGACTAATGTAACAACTAAAAAACTTAATTAATAGAAGCCCACCACATGGGTTGGGGGGGCGGGGGTAAGCGGTCGACCACATTTGACGTTACTGACACACAGCCATTATCACCAATCATCATTAAAAAAAACAATTACTGAAACATGTCATAGTTGACTGTCTAATGTCCAGAGTCTCGCTGTCAGAATCAAGTGCATGGTATTGTGTGGCTACAACAAAACAGATGTTTACACGGACGAGCATGTTATTATGTTTAAAACGTTGTCCAGATGACCAAAGCGTGACAATCTCAGTGTTGCAGTGTTCCACTGATGTGTCGTAGTGTTGCATTGATGTGTTGTTGTGTTCCAATGATGTGTTGTAGTGTTTTATTGATGTGTTGTTGTGTTTTATTGATGTGTTGTAGTGCTCCATTTGTTGTTGTGTTCCATTGATGTGTTGTTGTTTGACTTTTTTTTGTGTCTTTAGCTGTTTTGTTCAAAAAAAAATTAAAGGTGTATTATTTATTTATTTATGCTGGGGCTGTAGATTAGTTCTATTCAAGTCCATTGATCAACATCTCGACAGCGTCTCTTTAGGGGGAGATTACTCTGATGTTTACAACTTAATCTGTTGGCTGTGGGCGATATCAATACAAATATTTTTAAAATCTTCATTTAAATTTTGTTTTTCCCAAACGTGCATCCCCATTCCCAACCAGCCCTCTTACCGAAACATTCCTCTCCAACCACACCTCCCCAATCACAGCTCGCGAATCACACCTCCCCACCCAGCCCTACCCCAAAGATTATTCCCAACCATACCTTCGCCAACCATTCTCCTCAACCACTTCTTCCAAACCATGACATCCCAACAATCCTCCCCAACCAGCCATGCCACAATCAGCCCTCTCCAATCAACCCTCCCCAACCAGCCACTCCTCCAACCAGCCACTCCTCCAACCAGCCACTCCTCCAACCAGCCACTCCTCCAACCAGCCACTCCTCCAACCAGCCACTCCTCCAACCAGCCTTCCGCAGCCCGCCCTCCCCAACCAGCCACTCCTCCAACCAGCCTTCCGCAGCCCGCCCTCCCCAACCAGCCATTCCTCCAACCAGCCTTCCGCAGCCCGCCCTCCCCAACCAGCCACTCCTCCAACCAACTCAATCGAACAAATCCTCCCCCATCAGCCCTCCCGAACCAGAGTTGCCAACCACTATTAGATAAGATGGTAAATACAACCCAAAGTTGCACACACGGGCATAACTTGTTTTCTATATTTCTTTGTTCATAAAAACCCTATAAGTTGACTTTTTACTTTTGAACCATTTGGGCAGGTGTTTTCAAAATAGTGAATCCACTTTTAGGGAAAACATCACCAAGAAATTCATGTCTACATTCTCTTCGTTCGTTGACAACTTTGGTTATTATTGAACTTTATTGTCTTTCTGTTGCGTTTTTAAATGTTTTTTTCTTTACTCTTTTTATTCCAGATATATTTACACACAGTACAGCAGACATAATATTTATGTTTCCATGTCATGGCTCCGTAGAATTCTTCAACCCAAGAATATACTCGAATAACGCCATCAAAGCAGTTTCTGTATGAATAGAAGTCACAATTTTATTTCATACATCTCACCACACTTTAACTAACTTATTAACTTTGTTATTACAATATGTTGGTTACTAACAGCAAACCAAATACATGGTAAAAACATTAATTAATGTGTAGCCTACATATTATTTGTGTAAAAAAAAAGTTACACTTTAGTTTTCTATAACCATACTGTATAATGCATGATTATTGCATGCCAAGGGGATAAACACTAATCCAAATACAAGATTATATTCAAACCACGAATAATCTTAGGACACAATAATCTTCTTTATGGAAAGATAATCTTTGGACACAATAATCTTATTTATGGAAAGATAATCTTAAGACACAATAATCTTCTTTATGGAAAGCTAATATTAGGACACAATAATCCTCTTTATGGAAAGATAATCTTAGGACACAATAATCTTCTTTATGGAAAGATAATCTTAGGACACAATACTCTTCTTTATGGAAAGATACTCTTAGAACACAATAATCTTCTTTATGGAAAGATAATCTTAGGACACAATAATCTTCTTTATGGAAAGATAATCTTAGGACACAATAATCTTCTTTATGGAAAGATAATCTTAGGACACAATAATCTTCTTTAGGGAAAGATAATCTTAGGACACAATAATCTTCTTTATGCAAAAATTCTCTTAGTACACAATAATCTTCTTTATGGAAAAATAATCTTAAGACATAATAAAATAATCTTCTTTATGGAAAGATAATCTTAGGAACAATAATCTTCTTTATGGAAAGATAATCTTAGGACACAATAAAATAATCTTCTTTATGGAAAGATAATCTTAGGACACAATATTCTTCTTTATGGAAAGAAAATCTTAGGACACAATAATATTCATTATGGAAAGATACTCTTAGGACACAATAATCTTCTTTATGAAAACATAATCTTAGGACACAATAATTATCCTTATGGAAAGATAATCGTAGGACACAAAAATCTTCTTTATGGAAAGATAATCTTAGGACACAACAATCTTCATTATAAAAATATAATCTTAAGACACAATAATCTTCTTTATGGATAGATAATCTTAGGACACAATAATCTTCTTTATGGAAAGATATTCTTAGGACACAATAATCTTCTTTATGAAAAGATAATCTTAGGACACAATAATCTTCTTTATGGAAAGATAATCTTAGGAACAATAATCTTCTTTATGGAAAGAAAATCTTAGGAGACAATAAAATAATCTTCTTTATGGAAAGATAATCTTAGGACACAATAAGTTTCTTTATGAAAAGATAATCTTAGGACACAATAATCTTCATTATGGAAAGATAATCTTAGGACACAATAATCTTCTTTATGGGAAGATATTCATCGGACGCAATAATCTTCTTTATGGAAAGATAATCTTAGTACACAATAATCTTCTTTATGGAAAGATAATCTTAGGACACAATAATCTTCTTTATGGAAAGATACTCTTAGTACACAATAATCTTCTTTATGGAAAAATAATCTTAGGACATAATAAAATAATCTTCTTTATGGAAAGATAATCTTAGGACACAATAATCCAATTTATAGAAAGATAATCTTAGGACACAATAATCTTCTTTATGGAAAGATAATCTTAGGACACAATAATATTCTTTATGGAAAGATACTCTTAGGACACAATAATTTTCTTTATGGAAAGATAATCTTAGGACATAATAAAATAATCTTTTTTATGAAAAGATAATCTTAGGACACAATAATTATCCATATGGAAAGATAATCGTAGGACACAATAATCTTCTTTATGGAAAGATAATCTTAGGACACAACAATCTTCATTATAAAAATATAATCTTAGGACACAATAATCTTCTTTATGGAAAGATAATCTTAGGACACAATAATCTTCTTTATGGAAAGATATTCTTAGGACACAATAATCTTCTTTATGAAAAGATAATCTTAGGACACAATAATCTTCTTTATGGAAAGATAATCTTAGGAACAATAATCTTCTTTATAGAAATATAATCTTAGGACACAATAAAATAATCTTCTTTATGGAAAGATAATCTTAGGACACAAACATCTTCTTTATGAAAAGATAATCTTAGGACACAATAATCTTCATTATGGAAAGATAATCTTAGGACACAATAATCTTCTTTATGGAAAGATATTCTTCGGACGCAATAATATTCTTTATGGAAAGATAATCTTAGGACACAATAATCTTCTTTATGGAAAGATAATCTTAGGACACAATAATCTTCTTTATGGAAAGATAATCTTAGGACATAATAAAATAATCTTCTTTATGGAAAGATAATCTTAGGACACAAAAATCTTTTTTATGGAAAGATAATCTTAGGACACACTAATCTTCTTTATGGAAAGAGCGTCTTTGACTGTATAATTTAGAGAATACTAAAGACAGGAAAAGATAGTGAACTTTTACAAAAAGATCTAAATGAACTACCAAAATGGGAATCTAACCGGAGTATGTCTTTTCACCCAGAAAAATGCCAACTTATAAGGGTATCAAAGAAAAAGCAACAAATAATAACAAACTACTTCATTCATGGTAAAGAAGTTACTCAAACTAACAATGCAAAGTACCTAAGAGTAATAATAAATGATTAGTTATCTTGGAATCCTCATATTGATGAAGTAATTTAAAATCAAACAAAACATTAGGAATCATAAAAAGGAACTTTACAATTGTAATAAGAATATATAACTAAAATTCTATATCACATTAATTAGACCTATACTAGATTATGCATCATCTGTATGAGACCCATGAACTAAATTAGAACAAATTTAAAAAAGAGCGACAAGGTTCATAACTAGTGAATATTCCCAACTGCCACCATTAGTAAAATCACTAAACCTAGAAACACTAGAAGGCAGAAGGGCAAAGAGTAAAGTAGTAATAATACATAAGGCATTACACTCTAATTTAGAAATACAACCCAATAACAACCTTTTGCAATGCTCAGATAAACATAACGACAAAATCAATTTTCTCGTCCCTTATGCGAGAACAAATGCATATAAGTAGGCCTACTCTTTCTTCCCGAGTGGCATTCAAGCATGGACTGGGTTGCCTGAACAAACCAAGAAAACCTGTAACTTAACATTATTTAAAACATTAACAAAAATGTAAGACTAGACTCGGGCCATGGATGAGCGTTAGACGCAAAAATCTTCTTTATAGAAGGGGCGTGTGTAATGTATAAGATAAGATAAGGAACTGGCACGCAGAACGATTTTTTTTCAATGGCACGCCGGCAAACCCCAAAAGGCAAGTCAAGTCTCTTCTCCAAGAAATCGAGTGCTAGAGCAGGATGACTCTAAGGCTGTTAGCACGCTGATTGAATTAGAAATCCTTCTTTGGCACACTTTTATCAAAAGGTTGTCTGTCCCTTATGTTAGATTTATTTAGGTATCTGAATGAAAAATAATATATGAAAAAGCTATATGAAAGAAAGAAAACAGTGTTTCAATACATGGCTACAAGTGCACAATATTTCATAACAGTGTTTAAATGCATGGCTACAAGTAAACAATATTTCATAACAGTGTTTAAATATATGGCTACAAGTACACAATATTTCATAACAGTGTTTAAATACATGGCTACAAGTACACAATATTTCATAACAGTGTTTAAATGCATGGCTACAAGTACACAATATTTCATAACAGTGTTTAAATAATGGCTACAAGTACACAATATTTCATAACAGTGTTTAAATACATGGCTACAAGTACACAATATTTCATAACAGTGTTTAAATGCATGGCTACAAGTACACAATATTTCATAACAGTGTTTAAATACATGGCTACAAGGACACAATATTTCATAACAGTGTTTTAATACATGGCTACAAGGACACAATATTTCATAACAGTGTCTAAATACATGGCTACAAGGACACAATATTTCATAACAGTGTTTAAATACATGGCTACAAGTACACAATATTTCATAACAGTGTTTAAATACATGGCTACAAGTACACAATATTTCATAACAGTGTTTAAATACATGGCTACAAGGACACAATATTTCATAACAGTGATTAAATACATGGCTACAAGTACACAATATTTCATGTCAGTGTTTAAATACATGGCTACAAGTACACAATATTTCATAACAGTGTTTAAATACATGGCTACAAGGACACAATATTTTATAACAGTGTTTAAATACATGGCTATAAGTACACAATATTTCATTGTATTTATCATTTTAACGAGGCTGGAAAAAGACAAAAAAAAAAAAAACAATTGATGCTGAGTGTGTTCCATTTTTGACACTTCATATGTAAGTGTGTGTGCTTCAGTTAATGATATTTTGCTTTTTGCTTCAATCAAAATTTATTTAAATACTATCTAAATTTAAAGAGTATAAAGTACTATCAAGTACGAGCAATATAAGACAACGCCATTTCCCATAAACCAAGGACTATCTTATTGTCCTTATTATTATTATTATTCAGTCAAATATTTACATTGATATATTGCTTAAATATAAATCTATATATCTTAACTTTAATGAACAGACAACAGTGACAAACATTCAAAGTATTAATAATAAATAAAATAAATTTTTCTACAAATATTTCATTTCAAAGAGAGAAAGAGAGAGAGAGAACGATTTATATATTACATATATTTAAAGATCAATGAACTACTATTCTTGTCAAACACAAACACTAAATCCTTTCAGTCAACACTAGAACACTGTTTCAGTCAGTAAGTTTTTCTCAATGGCTGCTTCAATAGTAAAAATAATAAAGATAGTTGAGTAGAAGTAGCGATGGGATACTGATAGTGAAAGCTTCTAAGCCATTAGCTCCTCCTGGGACTTTTCACTAATGTGAGACAATTACCGCTTTTCTTTGACTTCATTCAAATATTAACAAACAACTAATACTTTAAACAAATACTGCATTACCAGTAAACGTAGTGTTTTTTTCTTTTTATAGAAAAACCTATACGTTTAGATTGGGAAGTTTATTTACATAGACCTAGAACTACATTTGATTTTAGTTATAGATAATGTATCTTTTTATGTGTATGTGTGTATATATATAGATCTATAATATCATACTTACGACTATATCCATTGAGCTATTCACCGCTATATTTACTGAGCTATTTAACGCTATATCCACTGAGATAAAACTACTATATCCATTTAGTTATTTAACGCTATATCCACTGAGATATAACTACTATATCCACTTAGTTATTTAACGCTATATCCACTGAGATATAACTACTATATCCAATTAGTTATTTAACGCTATATCCACTGAGATATAACTACTATATCCATTTAGTTATTTAACGCTATATCCACTGAGATATAACTACTATATCCAATTAGTTATTTAACGCTATATCCACTGAGATATAACTACTATATCCAATTAGTTATTTAACGCTATATCCACTGAGATATAACTACTATATCCACTTAGTTATTTAACGCTATATACACTGAGATAAAACTACTATATCCACTTTGTTTTTAACGCTATATCCACTGAGATATAACTACTATATCCAATTAGTTATTTAACGCTATATCCACTGAGATAAAACTACTATATCCACTTAGTTTTTAACGCTATATCCACTGAGATATAACTACTATATCCACTTAGTTATTTAACGCTATACCCACTGAGATATAACTACTATATCCACTTAGTTATTTAACGCTATATCCACTTAGTTATTTAACGCTATATCCACTGAGATATAACTACTATATCCACTTAGTTATTTAACGCTATATCCACTGATATATAACTACTATATCCACTTAGTTATTTAACGCTATATCCACTGAGATATAACTACTATATCCACTTATTTATTTAACACTATATCCACTTAGTTATTTAACGCTATATCCACTGAGATATAACTACTATATCCACTTAGTTATTTAACGCTATATCCACTGATAT
Source organism: Anisus vortex (assembly GCA_949126835.1). Taxonomy (NCBI): domain Eukaryota; kingdom Metazoa; phylum Mollusca; class Gastropoda; family Planorbidae; genus Anisus; species Anisus vortex. Next base: position 44,797,586 of record OX421492.1, on the reverse strand, counting down.
ATAACTATTATATCCACTTAGTTATTTAACGCTATATCCACTGAGATATAACTACTATATCCACTTATTTATTTAACACTATATCCACTTAGTTATTTAACGCTATATCCACTGAGATATAACTACTATATCCACTTAGTTATTTAACGCTATATCCACTGAGATATAACTACTATATCCACTTAGTTATTTAACACTATATCCACTGAGCTTTATACCGCTATATCCACCGAGCTATGCTTCAAAAAACACTGAGCTATATACCGCTATTTCCACTGAGCTATAGGCCTATACTGTACCACTGAGCTATAGGCCTATACTGTACCACTGAGCTATACATTACTATGTGCTTTTGGATTGACTAGATATATTATATGTTAATACCCCCCCCCCTTTTACTGTTCATGATTTTGAGTGTAACTGTGAGTGCTTGTAGCCTATGTGTGTCTAGGTTTGAACACTACATCTATACAATAATATTTCTTACAAACTTTATTTTTAGATTCTTTGTCATTAGGCCAACTAGCTTTGTCAGCATTTCATTAGACCAACTAGCTTTGTCAGCATTTCATTAGGACAACTAGCTTTGTCAGCATTTCATTAGGCCAACTAGCTTTGTCAGCATTTCATTAGGGCAACTAGCTTTGTCAGCATTTCATTAGGGCAACTAGCTTTGTCAGCATTTCATTAGGCCAACTAGCTTTGTCAGCATTTCATTAGGGCAACTAGCTTTGTCAGCATTTCATTAGGCCAACTAGCTTTGTCAGCATTTCATTAGGCCAACTAGCTTTGTCAGCATTTCATTAGGCCAACTAGCTTTGTCAGCATTTCATTAGGCCAACTAGCTTTGTCAGCATTTCATTAAGCCAAATAGCTTTGTCAGCATTTCATTAGGCCAACTAGCTTTGTCAGCATTTCATTAGGCCAACTAGCTTTATCAGCATTTCATTAGGCCGACTAGCTTTGTCAGCATTTCATTAGCCCAACTAGCTTTGTCATCATTTCATTAGGCCAACTAGCTTTGTCAGCATTTCATTAGGGCAACTAGCTTTGTCAGCATTTCATTAGGCCAACTAGCTTTGTCAGCATTTCATTAGGCCAACTAGCTTTGTAAGCATTTCATTAGGTTAACTAGCTTTGTCAGCATTTCATTAGGCCAACTAGCTTTGTCAGCATTTCATTAGGCCAACTAGCTTTGTAAGCATTTCATTAGGTTAACTAGCTTTGTCAGCATTTCATTAGGCCAACTAGCTTTGTCAGCATTTCATTAGGCAAACTAGCTTTGTCAGCATTTCATTAGGTTAACTAGCTTTGTCAGCAGTTCATTAGCCCAACTAGCTTTGTCAGCATTTCATTAGGTCAACTACCTTTGTCAGCATTTCAGTTGAATAAAAAATGTCAATGTTAATACTCGAAACGTTTGGATAAAATAAATTGGCCAGAAAAATAAAAATTCAACCCATGACAAACGGGGTCCTGAAGCTGATATAATGACGCTGATAGTTGAATAATGATGAATAATGATGAAATTTTCCCTCACTCTGTTTAATGGCGTTAACTCTCCCAGTACGAGATAAAGTGTGAGACGGCAGTGGTACAATCTCAGCGCATTGGCCATGCTCAGCGTCATGTTTATGTCCTTTTCTACACACACACTTGTGGCTACCAGGCAAATTATGACAAACCAAACCATTAGAACACGTGAGCGACGGAAGTTTACACTCGTCAATATCTGCAATGTCATAGAGTAATATATTATATACGGTAAATGTGAGCCAATAAATAAATAAATAAATAATAACGGTGCTTATATAGCGCATATCCCGTTGGTGACAGTTCTATGCGCAGACGACAGTTACAGAATACAGACAGACAACGAAATATATAGTAATACGCTAATTCTGCTGACGAAATAGGTGAGTCTTCAGCCGGCTCCTGAAGGTGTCATAGCTAGGGCTCTGGCGAAGCTGTAGTGGGAGGTGATTCCAAGCGGACGGTCCTGCGTAGGAAAATGAACGTTCGCCAGCGGACACTAGCCTCACACGAGGGATCCGCAGAGTAAGCGCGTCAGATGCCGAACGAAGTGGGCGGGACTGGGTGTAGAGCTCCATACAAGAGCGAAGATAATCCGGGGCGCAGTTATTCAGGCACCTATAACAGAGGGAAGCCAGCTTATATGAGATCCGGTTGTTGATGGGTAGCCAGTGCAGAGATCGGAGCAGAGGATTGATATCATTTGACTTCTTCTTCTTGAGAACTAGTCGGGCTGCGTCAATATCTCCAATGCCATGGTATATATATATATATATATAAATGGAATAACTGTAAATTCGGCAATAGTAAATTGGGCAACGGCACTTTAGCAAGGTAGTTAAATTAATTTCGGCAAAACTATCAAAACGGTAAAATTGGCAAACACAGTTGTTTAAACGTATTGGTCGGACTACACTCAAGTCCAAGGATCAAGAACCTACGGTATGCGTGACAGACTTGGCACGCGGAGCGGTTCTAAATGGAAAGACCACCAAAAAGGAAGTTTAAGTATTCTGCATGAAAAGAGCAGGCTGACATTAAGGCTGTTGGCGCGCTGACCCACCCAGGGGCCTCCCTTTCCACCCCCACCCAGGGGCCTCCCTGCTAAACAAGGGTTTCGGGTCTGACCAGACTTACAAAGTGGTTGTCACCTTGTTAGATAACACATTATGCAAAATCTTTTTCCATTAGCTGTCGGCCAATATCTCCACAAAAAAAAAGTGGAGATGTATCGCCGAACCCAACACTAAGGTTGAGGTATACAAATTGAAACATTGTAAATTCAGCAACGGTTAATTAGCAATGGTAATTTCGGCAAGGTAATTTTGGCAAAAGTCAATTCTGCAACGGTAAATTCGGCAAAACTATCAAAGCGGTAAAATTGGCAATAGTAAAATCCTTTAACCATAAAATATCCACTGTTATTATTCTAGTTCTTATCCTCTTGTACAAGGATTGGCAGCTTACGGAATGCGTGCCAGACTTGATGCGCAGAGCGGTTTATTATGTTTAAAAAATGAATTCTTAGCCATGTCACAATGCACATGATTACTATTACAGTGTTTAAATTAAGTAGGCCTATTTGATCAGTAATTAAGGAAGGAAGTACAATAGAACATTTAAATTATTGTCTGTATCAAAAAAAAAAAGAACAATATAAGAAAAGGATAAATTTATAGCTACTAATTTCAATAAATGAAAATATAAATCACCTAGGTATAGATATATTTTATTTACTGATTTCTAGTAATATATGAGCCTTGGTGTAAATGAAATATTAATAAAATCCAATTAATTTTAAAATTCATAATTTCTTTTGTGTTTATAACAAATTATTGTATTATCTTACTAGTCTTTTTCGAATCACGATTTCAACCATTCAAACAAATTCAAAACCACACTCACCTATAAATTCAACACCACACTCACGTACAAATTCAACGCCACTTCCACGTACCAATTCAACACAACACTCACCTATAAATTCAAGAACACACTCACCTATAAATTCAACACCACACTCACCTATAAATTCAACACCACACTCACCTATAAATTCAACACCACACTCACCTATAAATTCAACACCACACTCACCTATAAATTCAACACCACACTCACCTATAAATTCAACACAACACTCACCTATAAATTCAAGAACACACTCACCTATAAATTCAACACCACACTCACCTATAAATTCAACACCACACTCACCTATAAATTCAACACCACACTCACCTATAAATTCAAGAACACACTCACCTATAAATTCAACACCACACTCACCTATAAATTCAACACCACACTCACCTACAAATTCAACAACACACTCACGTACAAATTCAACGCCACTTCCACGTACAAATTCAACACAACACTCACCTATAAATTCAACACCACACTCACCTATAAATTCAACACCACACTCACCTATAAATTCAACACCACACTCACCTATAAATTCAACACCACACTCACCTATAAATTCAAGAACACACTCACCTATAAATTCAACACCACACTCACCTATAAATTCAACACCACACTCACCTATAAATTCAACACCACACTCACCTATAAATTCAAGAACACACTCACCTATAAATTCAACACCACACTCACCTACAAATTCAACACCACACTCACCTATAAATTCAACACCACACTCACCTATAAATTCAAGAACACACTCGCCTATAAATTCAACACCACACTCACCTATAAATTCAACACCACACTCACCTATAAATTCAAGAACACACTCACCTATAAATTCAACACCACACTCACCTATAAATTCAACACCACACTCACCTATAAATTCAAGAACACACTCACCTATAAATTCAACACCACACTCACCTATAAAGTCAACACCACACTCACCTATAAATTCAACACCACACTCACCTATAAATTCAAGAACACACTCACCTATAAATTCAACACCACACTCACCTATAAATTCAACAACACACTCTTCAATAAATTCAACACCACACTTAACTACTTATTCAACACCACACTCACCTATAAATTCAACGCCACTTCCACGTACAAATTCAACACCACACTCACCTACAAATTCAACACAACACTCACCTACAAATTCAACACCACACTTACGTACAAATTCAACACCACACTCACGTACAAATTCAACACCACACTCACGTACAAATTCAACACCACACTCACGTACAAATTCAACACAACACTCACCTACAAATTCAACACCACACTCACCTACAAATTCAACACCACACTCACCTACAAATTCAACACCACACTCACGTACACATTCAGTACCACACTCACCTACACATTCAACACCACACTCACCTATAAATTCAACAATATACTCACCTTCACATTTAACACCACACTCACCTACACATTCAATGCAACCCTAACCTACACACGCAGTACCACTATTGTACAATAACTCACCTAAATCTACATTTCTTTCCCCTCGGTGAACTTAGTAAGTATGTAATATAAGGACGACACTTATAGCTTCTCACCAACACATAGTTCAAAACGTGAATTCCAGAGAAACCCAGATCTCTCACAGTGACAAGATACATTAAACATATTTCTCTGTAGTCCATCAAAGTCTGTATTCTCTTGGTGAAGTACACTACAAGTTGGCTCCTGAACAACAAAATGTTTTTCCATTTTAAATTCTTATCGAGACCAATGAAAGTGTACATCTTAGGCTGATATCAGAAGAACTAAATAAGGACATATTATGATTTAGGAATAATTATAACGTGTAACGTGGTATATTATATAGTTTGGATTTTTAAAGACTAAAGAGAACCTTTGATTAATGTAATTGATAGGTATTATAAAATCAAAAAATATCGTTCGTAAAATAAATGTGCAATTTTTAATTAGCCTAATTCAATCTCATTATCATTAAAGGATTTCCTTTTTTTTTCTCTAATTTTGGTGGTTACAATATATTATTACACAACTTCAAGACCTCTGATTCTCTAATTTTGGTGATTATAATATATTTATTACACAACTTCAAGACTTCTGATTCTCTAATTTTGGTGATTATAATATATTTATTACACAACTTCAAGACTTCTGATTCTCTAATTTTGGTGATTATAATATATTTATTACACAATTTCAAGACCTCTGAATAATTTTATTACTACATTAAAAGAAAACTTTTTACTTTTAATTTCCTGCAAGGGTTTCCTGTATCTTTGATTAATGACGTTGCTGATGGTACTGATCCTCCAGACTTTTTCCCGTAACAGAAACCTTAAAAAAACATTTATTGACAGAATATGTTTTAGTTCCTAAAGTTTGTATCTGTGATTTAGTTCCTGTTGTCTGTATTTAACGTATGTGTCTTTTAGCTGGTATTTGTTTTTGTCCTGATGTTTGCATCAGTATATGTTTATTTCCTGAATTTTGTATTTGTGTATGTTTTTGTTCCTGAACTTTGTATTTGTGTATGTTGATGTTCCAGTATTTTGTATTTGTATATGTTTTTGTTCCTGTGCTTTGTATTTGTGTATGTTTATTTAAAGAATTTTGTATCTGTGTATGTTTAATTCCTAAATTTTGTATCTGTGTATGTTTATTTCCTGTATTTTTTATCTGTTTATGTTTATATCCTGAATTTTGTATCTGTGCATGTTTATTTCCTGAATTTTGTATCTGTGTATGTTTATTTCCTGAATTTTGTATCTGTTTATGTTTATTTTCTCAATTTTGTATCTATGTATGTTTGTTTCCTGAATTTTGTATCTGTGTATGTTTATTTCCTGAATTGTGTATCTTTGCATGTTTATTTCCTGAATTTCGTATCTGTGTATGTTTTTTTCCTGAATTTTGTATCTGTTTATGTTTATTTTCTCAATTTTGTATCTATGTATGTTTGTTTCCTGAATTTTGTATCTGTTTATGTTTATTTCCTGAATTGTGTATCTTTGCATGTTTATTTCCTGAATTTCGTATCTGTGTATGTTTATTTCCTGAATTTCGTATCTGTGTATGTTTATTTCCTGTGTATGTTTATTTCCTGAATTTTGTATCTGTGTATGTTTATTTCCTAAATTGTGTATCTTTGTATGTTTATTTCCTGAATTTTGTATCTATGTATGTTTATGTCCTGATGTGTGTATGCGTGTACGTTTTATGTCGTGAACCTTTTATATGTGTATGTTTATTTCCTGAATTTTGTATGCCTGTACGTTTTAGTTCGTGAACCTTTTATCTGTGTATGTTTATGTCCTGAATTTTGTATCTGTGTATGTTTATTTCCTGAATTTTGTATCTTTGTATGTTTTTTTCCTGAATTTTGTATCTATGTATGTTTATTTCCTGAATTGTGTATGCGTGTACGTTTTATGTCGTGAACCTTTTATCTGTGTATGTTTATTTCCTGAATTTTGTATCTGTTTTTTTCCTGAATTTTGTATGCCTGTACGTTTTAGTTCCTGAACCTTTTATCTGTGTATGTTTATGTCCTGAATTTTGTATGTGTGTATGTTTATTTTCTGAATTTTGTATGCGTGTACGTTTAAGTTCGTGAAGTTTGTATTTGCGTATGTTGATGTTCCAGGACTTTGTATGTGTGTATGTTGTTGTTCCTGAAATTTATATTTGTGCGTGTTTAAGGTCCGACACCTGCCTATAATTTTTTTATTTATTTCGCATGACTAAAAATTTTTAATTTCCCTATCACATTTAGCTGTGTGTTTTATGTATACTAGGGTGAAAAATATTTTTTTATTTCTTTTTTTGCCATAGAAACCATAAAAATAGCCAACAAACAGTTTTATTAAATTTCTTATAACTTTTTTTACAAAGAAGATAATTCAATTATGTTTTCTGTTATTGCTTTGAATTTACATTATCTATCTTTCCATGCATGATTATGCTGATAGCTTTATTATTTTAAAAAATATTAATTTTCTACTAAAAATGCATATAAAATTTGCATATTGACACATGAAAATTCAAAAATAAAAAAGTTATCAACGAATCTTCAAAATCATGCATGGGATTAAAGAAAACATAGTGATAAAGAAATCTGCTAAGTTTTAACCTTATGCGATGATTAGTTACAGCGGAGTAGCAAAATAACCGAAGAAAAATTAGAAAAAAAATAAAAAAAATGAGAAAAACCGGAAAAAGAAAGAAAACTGTGCTTTGAAATGAACTAAACATACATGTTTGAATGTGTTATATCATGATTTTGAAGTTCAAATCTTGTGTAACAACTGTATTTTATTATTAAAGCAATGGTTAAACTGTCTCAATATGTAAAAATCTCAAATACACTAAAATTAATTTATTTACGCATAATTAGACAGGTGTCTATTTTTAAGTTTCCGATGTGTATGTCAGTCTATTGTTTTTCAAACATGTTCTAGCAAAAGTTTCTTAATACAAAACAATTATTAAACGAGCTGTGTTTGTTTTAAAAACAACACAAACTGTATAAACTATTTTTTTTCCTTGGGACGAATAAATGTTTAGATGAAGGTTTTATGGACTTTTAAAATTGTTCCATAAAACTTGTAACTATACTAACAGGTTAAATTGCCCGACGTTGCTCCAGTTGAAAATAAAACAAGCCTATATAATCTATAGATAACAAAATATATAAACTACAATGAACAGAAAGCTATAGATCTAATAATTTAAAAAAAATATATTTCTCTTTCACTGAAGAGTTTTAAGAAAGTAATTTAATAATAAAAAAAGTATAGAAAAAAAAGGTATAGACTAACTGGAGAATCGAACCCGGGTCGCCGACATGGCAGTCCGATACGTTAACCACTTAGCTAGTGAAGACAAATGTCCAAATTGAAATCGCAAAAGTATTTATATGAGACAATAAGGTCACGTGTCTTTAAATTATTTAATATGATTGGTTGAACACACACACAGTCTATTTTATACATAATAAAAGTTTGTAATAAAATTATCTTTTCATTTTAATATTTATATCGCTAAATCAGTCTTCTTTTTATTTCACTGTATAGTTTCATAATGATATATTTTACTTTACAGTATGCTCAGGATCTATTTCACTGCGTCGTTTTTTCTTAATATCTTTGACTATAAAATGTATTATAATGTATATCACATAAAGCCAATAATTACTTACATACTCTAAGCTTATATTTAGGTGTCTAATTTCTTACTAGGACAAAAATGAATTTCTGCACATTGAAATGGAAACTCTTTCATATCGTTTCTAAAGTCTACAACATCCTTATCTGCCCATTCCTTTTCTTTGACTTTCTCCAGATCTGTTATACAAGGGAGACCATTCATGTAATTCATCAGATATTCCGATCTCTGCATGGTGAACCAACACATGAAGTAAACGGCAGTAGTCTGAGAATAGTGAGTGATTATGTAGAATTATTATTGTTAAAGTACTCTTGAATTTACAGGACAATAGAATTACAGACCAATGTAAATAGAATTAAAAGACATTCATTGTATGCTAAGTATCTTACATTACATAATGACATATAGTTTAAATGTTTTGCAATGTAAAGAAAATGTAATTTAATCATAAACAAAGTCAAACAATTATAATGTAAAAAGAATGCTGAGACTGGGAGTAGATAAGCTTACAAAAGTTAGCTATATTAAAGTTATGAATCTGCCAAATAAAATGCAAAAATAGAGGCCTACATTTTACAATGCCTTGCAAACATTAACTATTATTAAATTTTTATATAGTCTAGTAATTCTACAATTTGAAAAAAAATGTTTACTCTGAACTGGAAGAGCTCTAGGGGTGTGTTAAAAGGAAACGCTGGATTGGATTCATTAACTGCTTCATTTAATGTGATATCTTGGAGTGAAAACGAATCACGAGCTTTGCTGACAATGTGTTCAATACAGCTCAAAACTCCCTGGTCACATGCTGCTCTTACTTCCGGCTGTAGCTGCTTCAATCTGGGCAGTGGGAAATGTCTATGATAAACCTTAAGAAACAAGTTAAAACAAATAATATGCTCATCCAACATTTCAGTGATCTGATGGGGATCTTTTCATCTGTAACCTCAGACCTAATGCAATCAATGATTAGCCAAAAATATGATCCAAGGAATAAAGGAATGTTTTTCATGATTGCCATGCAATTACTGTACTATAGCTTCAAAGCTAGTGAAGTATGTAAACCACTGATATGATCTAAGCTCCCAACGCTAGTGACGTATGTAAACCACTGACATGATCTAAGCTCCCAACGCTAGTGAAGTATGTAAACCACTGATATGATCTAAGCTCCCAACGCTAGTGAAGTGTGTAAACCACTGAAATGATCTAAGCTCCCAACGCTAGTTAAGTGTGTAAACTACTGATATGATCTAAGCTCCCAAAGCTAGTGAAGTATGTAAACCACTGATATGATCTAAGCTCCCATTGTGATTCTAAATGACTTGGGACTGTTTTTGCTATGCTAAATGAAATACAAAAGATAATGTGGAACCGCAAGAGTTTATAGCTTTTTGGTTTAAGGCCATGCAAGAATGTTTAATTTTCTGTTTGCTTATACCAGTGGCGTAATCAGGGTGGTAAGGTAGTAGGGGACTAATGTGCATTTGGGGCGGTAGGGAGGGCAAGTACTATAAATAAGGGGGAGGGGCAAAAATTGTAAGAGAGAAAATATGCTTGTTTGTGGGCTATGGAGCTAGTTCTGAACTGGTGAAAGTATTGAAGAACTAATATTGTGTGTAAATATAAATAATTGATATAAATAATCCTAATAAATAATTCTCAGTTACAACTTAATTGCAACACTATAGATACGCGGAGAAAGTTTTATGAAAAGAAACTTTATATGATTGATAACTTACCCGTTCATCATATTTCCATGTCATCTCACTTCCCTTCCTTCTATCAACTTCAAAATATTTATGTGCTGCTAAATATAATCCAACTAATTTGACATTCTCTCTGATTGGATCTATGACTGCCTTTGGTTTAGTGAAGTCTGGATACAATATATTAGAAATTATACATGTGCTAGATATGCAAGAGGTTGGATTAAGCTGGACATATTAGGCTATTATAATTCGGCAACTTATTTATTCCGCTAAGATACCACTTATCTATGATATAGCACAATTCTAGGATAACAAATATTTAAAATATTTCATCTCATGTTTTAATAAAGATAAGTTCTCATTTGATAAAAATATAATCTTTATTTACGCTTATCTAGGCTTTATGAGATTATCATCATGAGCTATGAGTGCACCCTCCTTTTTATCCAAAACCAAGATTGCTGGTTTTTAATATTCCAGTTTTTTTTTTTTTAAACTATAAAAATTATGAAAATAAATATAGCCTAAATAGCTCTTCTTGAATGGCATTTGGGCATGCAATGGGTTGCCTGGGCAAAACAGGAAACCAGTAGGTCCTAACTCAACATCATTTAAAACACTAAAAGAAGCAAGACTAGACGATTGAGCGAACTACATATAAGACGCAATAATCTTCTTCATAGGCCTAGAAGTAGCGTCTATAACATATAAGATAAGATAGTATATATATATATATATTTATATATATATGTATGTATGTATGTATGTGTGTGTATATGTGTGTATGTGGGTGTGTGTGTGCTAGCGTATTCACATTATTGGGCATATACCTTTAAGAAGTTTATAAAATTATATCAAACTTCATATGTACCCTTTTTATAATGCATTCCACCCCCTCCCTCCTCAAACCTTGCAATATTACCCCCTTACTTTGCACTATTTGCACACCACCCGTCAAGATCCTATGGCTACGCCGTTGCTAGGCTTAGGCCTATACAGTAAATTATTGCGTCATATTATCGTAACGCTGGCTTCAGTGAATTCTTGCATTTTAATAACTGTTTAATTAGAGTTTAAGACGATGTTTATGTGTAAGTTCTTTTTTAAGTTTCAGGCATCGAATGTTGGTAGAATCGAATGTTGGAATCATCGAATGTTGGTAGCATCGAATGTTGGAATCATCGAATGTTGGTAGCATCGAATGTTGGTAGCATCGAATGTTGGAGTCATCGAATGTTGGAATCATATAATGTTGGAATCATCGAATGTTGGAATCATCGAATGTTGGAATCATCGAATGTTGGAATCATCGAATGTTGGAATCATATAATGTTGGAATCATCGAATGTTGGAATCATCGAATGTTGGTAGCATCGAATGTTAGAATCATCGAATGTTGGTAGCATCGAATGTTAGAATCATCGAATGTTGGTAGCATCGAATGTTGGAATGATCGAATGTTGAAATCATCGAATGTATGAATCATCGAAAGTTGGAATCATCGAATGTTGAAATCATCGAATGTTGGTAGCATCGAATTTCGGAATCATCGAATGTTGGTAGCTTCGATGTTGGAATCATCGAATTTTGGAAGCATCAAATGATGGAATCATAGAATGTTGGAATCATCGAATGTTGGAATAATCGAATGTTGGAATCGTCGAATGTTGGAATCATCGAATGTTAGAATCATGGAATGTTGGATTCATCGAATGTTGGAATCATCGAATGTTGGTAGCATCGAATGTTGGAATCATTGAATGTTGGAATCATCGAATGTTGGATTCATCGAATGTTGGTAGCATCGAATTTCGGAATCATCGCATTTCGTTAGCATCGAATGTTGGATTCATCGAATGCTGGAAACATCGAATGTTTGAATGATCGAATGTTGGAATCATCAAATGTTGTAATCAACGAATGTTGGAATCATATAATGTTGGAATCATCGAATGTTGGAATCATCGAATGTTGGAATCATCGAATGTTGGAATCATATAATGTTGGAATCATCGAATGTTGGAATCATCGAATGTTGGAATCATCAAATGTTGGAATCATCGAATGTTAGAATCATCGAATGTTGGTAGCATCGAATGTTAGAATCATCGAATGTTGGTAGCATCGAATGTTGGAATGATCGAATGTTGAAATCATCGAATGTATGAATCATCGAAAGTTGGAATCATCGAATGTTGAAATCATCGAATGTTGGTAGCATCGAATTTCGGAATCATCGAATGTTGGTAGCTTCGATGTTGGAATCATCGAATTTTGGAAGCATCAAATGATGGAATCATCGAATGTTGGAATCATCGAATGTTGGAATAATCGAATGTTGGAATCGTCGAATGTTGGAATCATCGAATGTTAGAATCATGGAATGTTGGATTCATCGAATGTTGGAATCATCGAATGTTGGTAGCATCGAATGTTGGAATCATTGAATGTTGGAATCATCGAATGTTGGATTCATCGAATGTTGGTAGCATCGAATTTCGGAATCATCGCATTTCGTTAGCATCGAATGTTGGATTCATCGAATGCTGGAAACATCGAATGTTTGAATGATCGAATGTTGGAATCATCAAATGTTGTAATCAACGAATGTTGGAATCATATAATGTTGGAATCATCGAATGTTGGAATCATCGAATGTTGGAATCATCGAATGTTGGAATCATATAATGTTGGAATCATCGAATGTTGGAATCATCGAATGTTGGAATCATCAAATGTTGGAATCATCGAATGTTAGAATCATCGAATGTTGGTAGCATCGAATGTTAGAATCATCGAATGTTGGTAGCATCGAATGTTGGAATGATCGAATGTTGAAATCATCGAATGTATGAATCATCGAAAGTTGGAATCATCGAATGTTGAAATCATCGAATGTTGGTAGCATCGAATTTCGGAATCATCGAATGTTGGTAGCTTCGATGTTGGAATCATCGAATTTTGGAAGCATCAAATGATGGAATCATCGAATGTTGGAATCATCGAATGTTGGAATAATCGAATGTTGGAATCGTCGAATGTTGGAATCATCGAATGTTAGGATCATGGAATGTTGGATTCATCGAATGTTGGAATCATCGAATGTTGGTAGCATCGAATGTTGGAATCATTGAATGTTGGAATCATCGAATGTTGGATTCATCGAATGTTGGTAGCATCGAATTTCGGAATCATCGCATTTCGTTAGCATCGAATGTTGGATTCATCGAATGCTGGAAACATCGAATGTTTGAATGATCGAATGTTGGAATCATCAAATGTTGTAAACAACGAATGTTGGAATCATCGAATAATGGAATCATCTAATTTTACAAAATATGTGTTCATTTCATTGGAACACAAAATAGTTTACTATAGCCTACGTATTTCCTTATACTTACCAAAAGCTTTATTTACAAACAATATATAAAACCAAAGAAAATGATAGGGTATTATATTTGCCATATTTTGTATATTGTGTAGCAATTTAAAAAAAAATTAATGATGTAATCTTTCTGTGTATAAACATGTCGAATGACGTCATCAGCCGAAGCGCAGATTTATAAAGATACAATTTAAAGTAATCGTAATGAATAAACCTTTCCTAAGAGCTTTAGACTATCAAACATTCGTTGTCTAAAAATGTTTGTGATTAGGATTTTTAATGTAGGTATGGTATAAGATAATATTTCTTTATATAATTTATCGAAATAAAGAGAAAGTTTTCTTGATTAAAGAAGTTATGTCTTTAAGCATCAATGAACAATATTTTAAAACAATATAAAATAACCATTTATATGCATCATAAAGGACAAACTATAAAACTGGCACCTTTCCTCCCTCTACCGTTTGATTATATTTTGCTAAATGTAAAGTTGTAAACCTCATTTATGGCGCCCCTCTACTTTGGCGTCCGATGACATATTGTGCACCCCTGCCCCCCTCCACCGGCCAATATAGCCTTTGGCCTTTGATATTGAAGTAAAACAGTATAATATAGGCCTACTTCTAAAATAGACATATTATGCCGTCTCACACAAACTATCATAGTATTTTCATACCAGAAAATTTAACGATATATCAATAGGCCTATTGCATAACCTGGCTGTCGGCCGATTCCGTAGGAATAATTATTGGTGTGTGTGTGTGTGGGGGGGGGGGGGGCTAAATCTCTTTGTTCTATGTACTCCTAATTAAAAGGAGTAGACTATTTCACTTCGCCCAGATCTGATATTGCTGTGGTGAGGTGGGTGCTCATAGCCCTGAAGGATTTTACCGATCTTAGGTAATCACTAAACAAATCTGCAATACTTTATTTTGTATAATAATAATTATTATTGCTATTATTATTACACCTGTATCCGTGCTATTAAATTTAGCATTTTCAGTGCGCTCTTGGATAAATTGCAGTTGTATTGGTATATTAGGCACACAACTACTAACCAAATAGAAATGTCTTTAAGCTCTTTTAAAAATACTCTTTTGTCTCAGATTCTCTCAGTGTTTCTGGGGCAAGCTGTTCCATATAGAAGGCGCCACAGATTCAAATAAGCTGTTCCATATAGAAGGCGCCACAGATTCAAATAAGCGCACTCCAAGGTACTTCTTTTTTGTGTCCATCCACGCTGGGAATTTTAAGGAGTTACTGTAATGAGGAGCGCAGTTACCTTGATGGTGCGTGCTTTGAGATCAGTTCTTGAAGGTATGAAGGAGCAGTTCCATTTATCCATCAGTAGCCTAGAGTTGCCAGATGTCTGGCAAAAGGAGACATGTCTTCCTTTTTAGTCCTTTGTCAACCGTCCGGCAGGCAAAATTTAAAAAAAACTTTAAATGTCCGGCTAGTGTAATATTTTATGTTTTGTACTCCAACGGTTTTAAAAATCCTTAGTGTACATATCTTATAATTGACTGGGTAGGCAAAACACAGATGTATTAAATTGTTCTATCTAATGTGGTGTTAGCTTAACTGTGTACCCATTTTCTCTTTCCCCACGTCATCGTCCCTTACTCTTAAAAATAATTACAAGTCTAAAGTAGTCTAAACAAACAGTACTCTGTAAAGGGCATTATTCTTACAAAGTATAACTTTAAAAATGCCACATGTGAACATTTTTACGCATTTAACTTTGCTAACGAAGATCTTCTGCAAAAAGTTGGCTCGTGGGAGAAACATGGTATATGAAAATAAATAATACAGATGATAATGTGTTAATTGTAGACTCGACAATTTAATTAAAAGACAATTTTTGCAGCCTTACGAAAAAAAAAATTGTCAAATTTATATTTAATTTTATTGTTTACAAGATTTTTTTCTGTGTCGTTTTACTAATGAATACCAAAAAGTAATTATTGGCAACTATATTGTAGTAAAATAGTAGGCCTACTAATAACTGGTTTATTCCGCATTCAATAAAAAAATATAATTCAAATGAAACAATGAATATGTCCTCCTTTATCCTTTTTTTCCCCTTATATGTCTTTATTAGTCCTCATTTTTTGTCTCTCTATATCCTCCTTATATGTCTTTATTAGTCCTCATTTTTTGTCTCTCTATATCCTCCTTATATGTCTTTATTAGTCCTCATTTTTTGTCTCTCTATATCCTCCTTATATGTCTTTATTAGTCCTCATTTTTTGTCTCTCTATATCCTCCTTATATGTCTTTATTAGTCCTCATTGTCTCTCTAATTCCTCCTTATATGTCTTTATTAGTCCTCATTGTCTCTCTATATCCTCCTTTTGGTTCCCATATATCTACCTAAGAGACTAATTTATGCCTACAGATTGATATTAATAGTGCTCTAAAAGTAAAGTATTCATATTAGGCCATGTTAGCCCATGTTACTAGTAAACACAATTCGCTGCATACACTAGGAGATTGGGTGGCCATCATAATACCAAGCCGCCTTTAATTTCCACAGCTAAAGTCATGTGTCTAGCTAGTGTACTCAAACATTCTCCGAACTCCGGACCCAATAAAAAATTCTGACATAGTTATGATTATTTTAATTACAAAGGTTTCTTAAATAGTGGTGTTATGATTTCTAACTACAGGTGTGCAATTACAAAGGTTTCTTAAATAGTGGTGTTATGATTTCTAACTACAGGTGTGCAATTACAAAGGTTTCTTAAATAGTGGTGTTATGATTTCTAACTACAGGTGTGCAATTACAAAGGTTTCTTAAATAGTGGTGTTATGATTTCTAACTACAGGTGTGCAATTACAAAGGTTTCTTAAATAGTGGTGTTATGATTTCTAACTACAGGTGTGCAATTACAAAGGTTTCTTAAATAGTGGTGTTATGATTTCTAACTACAGGTGTGCAATTACAAAGGTTTCTTAAATAGTGGTGTTATGATTTCTAACTACAGGTGTGCAATTACAAGCGCGCGCAATTAGTGTAGCCAACAGTCATTATAAAGGAGAGTTCTCACGTGTTTGTGAATTGTGTGTCCGTGTGTAAGTATGTTTGACATGGTCAAGAGAGCGAAAGGGTTAAAACGAGTGAATTGAGTGAATTGTGACGTCCGGGTCAAAGGTAACTGTGTACGGGGGAAGTTTTTTAGTCCGAGCATTATTTAGAGAGACATTTGTTTATGTGTGTTATTAACAGTATCGGATTAAACCACCGATCTATAAAAAGAATGGATAGCGCCTCTTTATTAAATGTGTATGCGCAAATTGAAGCAAAAATGAATAAGCTTAGTGGGAAAGGGGAATTAACTTATCTACTTAAGCGAGTTACAGAAATAAACCACTTATGATTAGAACAAATCCATACGATAAAAATGTCTAAGTCACTTGAAATGTATTTACAGTTCAGTGTTTAGGAAATATAATTTCATAGATAAGTGAAAGTCACATGAAAGCCTATTTATTTTGCCTTCAAGAATGTTACTTCCGTGCCCAATCCATTCTTTTTACAGATCAGTGGCTCCATTTTGTCTGGATTACTTTCTTCTGTGGTGCTGAAATATTTCTATTCAATAGTAAGTAAACTACTTAGGGTTTTGGTATAGACTGGACACACATCTATCCTTCAAATCATTTTTGCATTTGTTCCACAATCCACGCATTCATCAAGGCGACTATACAAGTATATTCATATAGTATGATATAGTGATATAGCCATATAGTAGCCTCACCATTAAACTTGATGCACACATCCATTCAAGCATAAACCCAATTAGGCATCCATCCATTCATTTATCCATGAATCCATCACTGTATCCGTGCGTGTATCAAATATTCATCCAAGCATTAGTCGAAAACTTTTATCCAGGCTTTAATTATTCATTAATAAAAAAAAAATCATAATTAATTATTTTATCCATGCATTCGTCTATACATTCATCCCTGTTATGTACCTATACATTCCTCGAAGTATTCATCTATATATTCATCCAAGTATTCATCTCTCTATCTATACATGCATCCATGTATTCATCTATTCATACATCCATCTATTTATCTATACATATATCCATGTATTCATATATACATTAATAAATATATTCATCTATACATTCATCCGTGTATTCATCTATATATACATCCATATATTCATCTATATTATCTATATATTCATCCATATAACCAACCTATATATTCATCAATATAATAATCTATACATGTATTCATCTATACATTCATACATGTATTCACCTATACATTCATCCATGTATTCATCTATATTATCTATATATTCATCCATATAACCAACCTATATATTCATCAATATAATAATCTATACATGTATTCATCTATACATTCATCCATGTATTCATCTCTATATTAATCCATGAATTCATCGATACATTTATTCATGTGTTCATCTGTACATTCATCCATATATTCATCTGTATATTCATCCATGTATTCATTTAGCCTATATATTCATCCATATATTCATCTATACATTCATCCGTGTATTCATCTATATATACATCTATATATTCATCTATATATTCATCCATATATTCACCTATATATTCATCAATATATTCATCTATACATGTATTCATCTATACATTCATCCATGTATTCATCTCTATATAATTCCAAGTATTTATCGATACATTTATCCATGTGTTCATCTATACATTCATCCATGTATTCATATGTACATTCATCCATGTATTCATTTAGCCTATATATTCATTCATGTATTCATCTGTGCATTCATCCATGTATTCATCTATACATTCATACATGTATTCATTTGTAAATTCATCAATGTATTCATCTAGCTTATATATTCATTCATGTATTCATCTATACATTCATACATGTATTCATCTATACATTCATCCATGTATTCATCTATATATTCATACATGTGTTCATCTATACTTTCATCCATGTATTCATTTGTACATTCATCCATTTATTCATCTAGCCTATATATGCATCCATGTATTCATCTATAAATTCTTCCATATCTTCATCTATATATTCATACACGTATTCATCTGTACATTCATCCGTGTATTCCTCTATATATTCACCCATGTATTCATCTATACATTTATCATGTATTCTATATATCCATACATGTATTCATATATACATTCTTCCATGTTATCTCTTTTGGTCCATCAACCTGTTCGCCCTCTGTCCTTCTATCCATTGGCATATCCGTCTATTCATATATCTGCGTGTCTATTTCTACATCTCTCTCGGTATGTATATGTTTCTATAAACTAACAATCGGACTATCTGACTATAAATCCGACTATCAATTTGACAATTTTTCTTAATATCAATCTATAAAATCTATCTACTATCAATATTACTATCAATCTGAATATCAATCTGCATATCAATCTGAATATCAATCTGAATATCAATCTGAATATCAATCCGTTTTGAATGTCACTCTCTTTATCCAGACATCTAAAGGCAGTTGTTAATGTCAGATGTCACATAGGTATTGCCTGCTACGTTTTTAAAGGAACTACATTGTCACTGTAGTCTAAATATCTGGCAATGTGTCTAGTTTCCTGAAATATCTTAACTGCATTGGTAGAGCTCATTTTACTTCTAAATCATCATGTAACCTTTAGTAGACAGTAGTTTCCTTAGTTTATAAATCGCTCTGTCTAACAACGCAACCCGGTCAGAGCAAAATGTTTAAAGAATAGCCAAGTTGACTATGTGATGGTATTTGGTACTTTTGAGAAAATTGAAACAATCAAAAGCGCATTGCACTGGATTAATGTAAATTGTTTTAATTGATAGACTGGTATGTACAAACTTCCTGTTATTGGAGAGTATAGTGATTGTGCACTTTTCGGGTATAGTGACTGTACACTTGTCGGGTATAGTGACTGTACACTTGTCGGGTATAGTGACTGTACACTTGTCGGGTATAGTGATTGTGTTTTTTTTACATTGTGTAACTAATATTATGGATTGATGAAAAATGTTGTTTAAGTTAAAAAAAATTAAGTATGTTAAAAAAATATATAGGCCTATATAAAAAAATAGTTCAAAAACAAAAATATCAATAAACTGTTTTAAGTCCAGCTCAATTCGCATAATTTTAAGGATTTTAAAACATTCCATCTATTATTGAAACCAAAATCAAATAAAATAACTACACTAGCAGTAGAAATAATTATACAATACACATAACCTAATCCCTAAATTGAAGATAAATCAACTACACTAGCAGTAGAAATAATTATACAATACACATAACCTAATCCCTAAATTGAAGATAAATCAACTACACTAGCAGTAGAAATAATTATACAATACACATAACCTAATCCCTAAATTGTAGATAAATCAACTACACTAGCAGTAGAAATAATTATACAATACACATAACCTAATCCCTAAATTGAAGATAAATCAACTACACTAGCAGTAGAAATAATTATACAATACACATAACCTAATCCCTAAATTGTAGATAAATCAACTACACTAGCAGTAGAAATAATTATACAATACACATAACCTAATCCCTAAATTGAAGATAAATCAACTACACTAGCAGTAGAAATAATTATACAATACACATAACCTAATCCCTAAATTGAAAACAAAACAACTTCACTAGCAGTAGAAATAATTATACAATACACATAACATAATCCCTAAATTGAAGACAACAAAATTTATGAAAATGTCAAGACACAAAGTAAAAAAGAAACTGTGCCCACATCAACACAGCTTATTTAAAAAAAAAAGAATGTGTGAAACTAATTTGATATTTTTATTTGATGACTTATCCTAATGTCCTAATGATTAAATAATATTTACCAGATAAATACCATATTAATAGGCCTACTAGATTTTTCAAAAGCATGCAATAAAGTTCAATTTCTTTGTTGTTGGTTTTTGTTTAAACTTTAATGTATTAGCATTTCTGGTCCGTAACATCAATGGGTTTGTGAGTTTCTGATAGGTAGAGAAAAAAAAACCTGTAATAACTATGTATAAATAAGCACATTACTGTAAACTGAAAAGTGAATATTCACATCAAAGAATTGTAACAATGATAGTTAGATCATTAAACATAAAATTACTATAAGAAAGGAGCTAAGTTCGAGCTAAATTCGAGCTTAGAAATACAATAACGATTTAACAATTAATTACATTTCTCAAATAGACATTAGAAAAAAACACTTTTATTATTCCATATGCTAGAACCAGGCCTGGATTAACCATTAGGCACACAAGGCACGAGCCTAGGGCACAAAGCGTTTGGGGGGCACCACAAGGCCCCAAGAAAAATGTGTATATTGTAAAAGCTAAGAGCAGAAAATTAACGAATTATTTAGTTTCAGTTACGCAACAGGTGGAACAGGATTTTACTGACACCATCAATCCTCTTGATAAGTCTACTAAAGGCAGAGGCGTATTTAGGCATGTTTCACATGTTCCTATGGACAGGGGCCCCCACACAAAAGGGGCCCACACACATTCCAAAATAAAAATGTTAGTCTTTTCTTTTGGCAATTAGAACAGTGTTGTTGTAGAAGCGCACAATGAACAAATACTGTGAATGGGAAATCACATAATTTGATTGTTAAGTGACGCTGGCAGGGTCGAGTCTACGAGGGGAGCCCCACATAAATTTGGCCCTTTGGAACAGGGCCCCCACAATCCTAAATACGGCTCTCACTATAGGCTGTTCTGCAAATCCAGACACTGCATTAGTGCTTGAAAATGAAATTTGTTGAGACCCATTTCAGGCTGCTGAAGATGATGATAAAGCTGAATATGATAAAGATAAAGATGATAAAATAAATCAAGCAGTAGATCCAGAACTGTGGATTGACGTCTAGGCTGTTGTTGTGGATTACTGGGTCGACTGTGGGCCCACTAACTGTCAACATCATTATGGTCCCTTTGATAAATCTTGTATTTATGCTGGCGGAAGAATAACAAGATATTGTTCTCAAAAACTTTTCTATGCACAAAAGCAAATGGTGAGCAGTACAGGAGAGAATGTTTATTGTATTCACCATCCACGGGTTCTGCGTACGGCTTTGTTTGTAAACTTTTTGCTTTTTGCGTCTGAAGGTTCCACAAGTTTGGCTGATAAAAATGGGTTCAGTGACTGGAAAAAAAACATTCAAGTTGATAATCATGAACAAAGTCTACTCATAAGACTGCATGTTATATACATAGCTCGTCGACTACAAAAGCTAGAAGAGCAAATAAATGAATAGTACAGTTACTGAAAACATGTTTTGAGGCGAGCCGTAGCGGTTATTTGTACTTTAGATGAGCTTGGTCTGGCTTTTAGAGGGACATATGGAAAATTTGGATCTTTACAAAATTGAAATTATCTAGGGTGGCTGAAGTTGGTCAGTCAGTTTGATCCATTTTTAGCATCACACATTACGAAATATGAAAATTCTGGAAAAGGAAATCCTTCTTATTTATCAAAAACTATATGTGAAGAACTGATTGAAATAATGTCCCGAAAAGTCCACGAAGTAATTGTAGATGAAGTAAAGGCATCCGGTTATTTCAGCTAGTCGGTAGACTCAACACCCGATAATTCCCATATAGATCAGTTAAGAGTTGTTCTTCGATATGTGGTAGACGGATAGCCCATTGAGCGCTTTTTTACTTTCTTGGACCTGCAAAGTCACACCGGTGAAGGTATGGAGGAAGTGTTGCAGTACTTACGTGAAGTTTGCAATATTGATTTTACGAAATGCAGAGGTCAGTCATACGATAACGCAGCTAATATATATGTGTGCTACAAAGGCATGCATAAAAAAATTCTAGAGGAAAATGAGTTTCCTTTATACATACCCTGTGCTTCCCATTCACTAAATCTGGTAGGCAGAAGTGCCGTTGACTCTTGTTTAGAGTCCATACAGTGCAACTGATCTATACTTTTTTCTCAGCTTCAACAGATTGAATATTCTGAAAGGATGCCTTGTGAATGAAACGCTGGTAAAGTAAGTCTCTTTCCGATACCAGATGGGAAGCTCATGCTGTTGCAACTGAAGCTATTCTAAAGTTTCATCCTCAGATTATAGAAGCGTTAGAATGTTTACAAGAAGACCAGTCACAGAAGGGGGACTCCAGAAGAGAAGCAGAAAACATTGAAAAGAAGATGCAAGAATTAGAAATCGCTCTCATGCTTGTCTTTTGGGAAGAAGTGTTACAACATTTTCACAAGGTCAGTCAAGCTCTACGAAATGAGCACGGGAACTTGAAAACGTGAGCTGATTTATTATATTCTTCACTGCAGATCACTTGCATGAATGTAGGAATGAATTTGAAAGATTTGAAGAAGCTGCAAAAGAAATAACACCAGGTGTGGATTATAAGTCAACGAAAGTCAACAGTAAACGAAAGACAGTGGTCATTGGTGGGGATGCCCCTGAGGTATCTCTGAATGCCAGAGACAAATTTTTTATATCTGCTTTCTACTCCATTGTTGAAAAACTTGAGACAGAGATAAGTAGACGAGGACAGGTATACAATGATATAGCAGTTCGATTTTCCTGTTTGGTCGATGTATCACAATCATCTCAGTGTTGTGAAGGACTAATAAATGCTTTTCCTGAAGATCTAAACAATAATTTATATAGCCTACTGAACTACAACATTCCCACTCATATATTCGCCACAAGTTTGGTGCATCAAAAT
The DNA here is from genome assembly GCA_949126835.1 of Anisus vortex. NCBI lineage: Eukaryota > Metazoa > Mollusca > Gastropoda > Planorbidae > Anisus > Anisus vortex. The sequence goes on along the minus strand of OX421492.1, from coordinate 44,774,099 downwards.
CTGAAAACAACACGTTCAGTCATGCAGAATTATGCAACCCAATAACAACCTGTTGCAAAGTTCAGATAAACATAAAGACTAAAACACTTTCCTTATCTTTTATGCGAGAGCAAATGAATTTAAGTACTATTTCTTCTCGAGTGGCATTCGGGCATAGAATGTGTTGCCTGAACAAACCAGGAAAACCAGTAAATTAACATAATTTAAAACATTAACCCATATCTTGCTGGCGTCCTTATTTAAGGACACTTCGTAAAATGCGATTTAAGACATAAAATTAAGTTAATAGTTTGCAATTTTTTCATTGAATGTAAAGAATATATACTGATCTATCTAATTATTATCTTTATTTGTCTGCTTTTAGATTTTTGTGTGCTCGAAACAAATTTATGTCGTGAGTTTGATAAGAATGCGGAAAAAAAGTCAAGTCTGAAAAAGTGATATTTTTTTTAATGATAAAAATTGACTTAAGATTTAACATAACTTTGTTAATTAATGTTAGTAGAAGGCATAAACATAGATATTTATTTTAAAACAATAATAATAATTACACAGAGGTGTTAAAACCAACTGTCCGGACGCCAGCAACAAATGATACCGTGACTTTAAATTAAGTTTTTTAGCGTTTTCTTTGCTAAAACATAGAAAAACGTTATTTTTGGGGGATTTTTTTTTTGGAATATATTATGGAGTCTTTAACAATTGAAGATAGTTGAGTAGGAATGATATGTTGTATTTGTCCATATTAACTAGTTGTAAAACCACATGGCCTATTTATATACATAAATATACATTATTATACTAATTCTAGTATATATCTATATTTTTTTCTCAACATATGTCATAAACTTTACTCAATTCAACATGCTATTACTTAAATATACCAAAATATTATATTATGCACTCAATATATTGATTCAGCCGCCAGCTAATGTAATGAAGAGGATGTAACTAAAGACATTCTAGTGAATTTCTAGATTCTAGGTCTCCTAATTATCAACAATCAAATACCAATGATGTTGAATTTGAGATGAGACTATTCAGCTTTACAGATTGTTTGCACATTTGTGTTGACTAAATCCTAGAATACACTTTACAGCCGACAAAGACAGAGTTCTCCTTTTCTAAAGCTGACTACTCTTTTTCTATTACAATAGGATCGACGCAAACCTTTCAAGCTATTTTTGTCTTTTGCTGGCTTCGATACAGTGCCCAAAAGACAAACCCGATGCCTATAAGACTATCCGCTACCCAGATGACCAATATCATGCCCAAAAGAACAATTTGTTGCCCACAAAATCTGTTCGACGCCCTGAAGACCAATCCACTGCCCAGAAGACACATCAACTGCACAAAATACAAATCTGATGCCCTAAAGACGAATGCGCTGTCCATAAAACCTATCCGTTACACATAAGACCAATCCAGTGCCCATAAGACCTATCTGATGCCCATAAGATCAATATGACAGAAACAATGAATCTGCTGCCCAGAAGACCTATCTGCTACACAGAAGACTAATCTGGCGCCCATAAGACCAAGAAAACCAATCTCTTGGCTTGAAGACCTATACGATGACCTGAAGACCTAGCCGCTGCCCAGAATACAAATACGCTGCCCAGAATACCAATCCTCTGCCCCGAAGACCTATCTGATGTTCAGAATACCATTACGGAATAATATATGTACCATGCAGAATGATGAAAACAATACGAGGAGATGCCATCATAGAATATATTTCTTTGGACCTATATAATGTAGGCCTATTAAAGGAAATAATATCAGATTTCGTTATAAGCAATGAGTGATATCAACTTCTGTTGGCTAAGCTGCCTATAGGCCCTATATACATATGTATTTCTGTCTAGGTGATCCCGCGAAGTATCAAAATATCTACAACATATTATGTAAAAAAAAAAACATTTATATTATTATATAAAGTATACTTTAAAAAAAAAAAATAATTTATATAATTTGATATGATAAATTACATACACTCCTTCTGTAATGAAGATTAATGCATCCTAGGCTTATCTGTGGTCAGAGTCTATTCTTGCATTTTTATTAGTGTTTTAAATGATGTTATTGGTTTTCTTGGTTTGTTCAGTTAACCCATTCAGTGCCCAGGTGCCACTTTAATGTCAATGTTTTATTACGCTATTTTCTTATCTTATTGTTTCAAAAAGCTATAAATTAATAATTCCAACTTAAATTGATAAAAAAAATATGTATTATTCCTTGAGATAAAAGGGCCTGCTTCTCTCGCCACCATGCAATGTCACGGTTCCATTTCTTGCTGGCGTCCTTTTTTAAGGACATAATTTAAAATCTAAATATTTCCTAAAAAACTAACAATTTTCAAAAACAAACTTTCATTCGTTTATTACACTATGACTTTCTATAACATATGTAAAAATAAAGAAAAAATAAGACCTCAGCAAGATATGGGTTATTAAAAATGCAAGACTAGACTCGGACCACAGATGAGAGTAGGACACAATTATCTTCTTTATAGAAGGAGCGTTTGTAATGTATAGGCCTAATATAAGATAAGATAATAGTTAGAGACAACATCGAGTGTGCTTTTTCCAAATGTAGAAATTGCCTTGCGCATATTTTTAACATTAATGGCTACAAACTGTTCAACTGAGCGCTCTTTTTCTCAGTAGAAATGTACAAAAAATCCAAGTAGATCGACAATGAAACAAGAAAGGCTTGATTCCTTATCACTGCTGACACGACCGGCTCTAGGGTTTTTGACGCCCTAGGGGAAAACAAATTATGCGCCTTCGGCAGGCCTAATGTTAGGTCATACTTTCATATTTACTAAGACAACTTAAATAAAATACCCTTCGTCTTTCACTAACTAGATCTAGTAATTCGTCTGCTTATGCTAGTATTAAACTTTAATCTAGTTTATATTTGTACATCCCCAAATATAAAAAAAACAAATCAATTATGCGCCCCTCCCCCACTCCACCTAATTTTGCGCCCTAGGCCGCCGCCTAGGTTGCCTATATGCATAAGCCGGCACTGTCTGCTGATGATTGAGGCAGACTTGTTGCGCAAAATTAACTTTGATTTTGTAAGCAAAAACTGTGCCAGATCTTAATCTCGAAAAAAGAACTTTGAAATGTAAATGTGTGCTCTCTCTGATTATCTCATCTATTTAAAAAGTCACTGTATTTTTGTGTATTATAATTACAAAATTAATTAACTATTAATTTTAATACAGAAATACCTTATTGTAGGTTTTATATGTGTGATAGTAGTACAATCATATGTGTTAGGTTTTTCTTTGCTAATTGTTTTGCATAATATTGAACATACCAGAGGTCAGTGGAGGATCAAGGGCCCGGGGCAGAAGAGGGCACCCATGTGGGTTTGTGCCTAGGGCACCAAGATGGCTTAATCCGGCCCTGGCTAGAACAAATACATATTTAGTTTTCATTTTTGCTGAGTTGCTTTTTTGACATGTAATGGTTGCTTGAATAAAACAGACCATTATTTGAACCATAATCAAAATACAAGACTAGACTCAAACCACAGTAGGACTTGTAACTGTAACATTTAAGATTATATTTTTCACTGTAATCTTGATACATTTAAATACTGAATATAAATAAATATTCTAACTCATCATACTATATAATAGTATCACTACCTAAGTGTATCATGACCATAAACAAGTTATTTGTCTTTATAATAATATTACACTTTACATGGTTGAATTCTTTTAATAGTAGTACCAAAAGTATACAGTTTTTCTTATAGACTGTTGGTTAGTGTAGCACAATTCATCAGTTTCTTTCGCACTATATACCATGGGATTATTTGAACAGCACAATGGCCAGTGAATTTTTTTCCCCATATCTATAAACCCACTTAAACTGGTTACCAGTCATTTGTAAGCATCCCAATAATATAGTTTATAAATTATTTAAAGTCGCAGAATAATTACACAATATAATGAGTTTTTTTTTAATTATTCGGTTCCTATTGTTTAAAATACATGTAAAATAACAAAGATTTACTAATATTAAAAATATTGTTTGTTATTATCATATGGACTAAATCTACTACTGTATTCTTTAAAAGAATAATTCCTTAAATATAACAAGGAAAAAAAAGGGTAATGTATAATTTATCTCCCCTGCATTGTTTTTAAAATAAATATACATTTCTGTTTAAAAAATCAAAATAATTTAAATCTCAAACAATTTAGAATGTACTGGACAGAAACAGCTTCAGCTTAAAGTTATTTTCAATGCCTACATTAGTAAACATAGAAATATATAAGGAATTAATTGTGGTGCTATACAATTATTTTTGTAAATTAGATATTTGCAAGTTTTAGCATTAAACAACGGAATTTAGTAAGAAAACTATATTTCTCTTCTTTTCCTTTCAAATGTGTGGGTAACTTGCGCAACATTCTTGCAAGAAATTTTTGGATCACTCCATGTATCAGACCGATAAGCAAAAAGCGAGCAAACTAAAAATCATATTATTAACTTTTGGAGAGTAAACCAGATATGAACTTCCGTTGACTAAGTGGACAGACTGGGTCTCTTAGTGCCGTGGAAGCCAACTACGCTGTCAAGCACCTCACTGGACAGATGGCGGTTCAAACTCATCCTTTACGAAGATACGCCTATCTAAAGCGAGCACATCTTTTCTAATGGCAACCACCTGTACATTCGGTTGCTTTTCCAAGAATCTTTGTTTGCGCCTTAGAGGGTGAGTGTAGCAAGGACTTTCTTGGAAGTGCATTCAGTTGTTTTTCCACGAGTCATTGTTTGCGCCTTATAGAGTGGGTGTAGCAAGGCCTTCTTCTTCTTCATATTACTGTGGAGACCCCGTTAGGACCGAGAAAAGAGTCCACAATTTAACTAAACATTAAAAAAAACATCACAAACAACAATTATATACAGATGACACAGAGTGTCACTTTAGTTTTTTAGACCAGCCCTTCACTGACGATTTGAAAGCCGGCACAGTAGGGGCAGTGATGGAGGCCTGATCCAGGGTGTTCCACACTACTGTACCCATGAGCCTCAAAGCGGCGTAGTGTGTAAACCGCCAGTACATTTCTTAGAAAACACCGGCGGCCTAACGCATGGGGGACAGCCCCCGCAACATGTTCGAGATCCATTGCACTGCCGAGAGGCCACGGGATGCTGCAACCCAGTCTCACGACCCACCCGGTTCCTGGATGCCTGTGCCTATAGTACAGGATTTGTGCTACCGGGTGACAATGCAGATATACGGGCGAGCCACCACGATAATGATCCTTAGGGGAACCGCAGCGAAGGGTCGCTGGCCTGCGGACACCTTCCCTTTTACATGGCACGCCACGCCTTTGGCGTGCCGTGTGGTGGCTGGAGCCCGGACATAGTTTTAAACTCAATTCTAATGCGTTATGCCCCGGAGAAAGAGCTTCGGCTCGTCCGGGTTTTTTAGACTTATAGTATATGGTGTTCCACAGCCTAATGGCTGACGGAAAAAAAAAGAATATTTGTAGACGTTGGTGCGTGCATGTGGGACATGCAGCTTGAGCTGATGGCCTCGGGTAGACCCAAAGACAGAAGCAATCTCCAGCTAGCAAGGGTCCCTGGACGCAGGCTAATCATTTTTTTTGCGCCCAGAGGCTAAAGTTTAAATTCTTTTTCTCTTCAAAACTTAATGTCATAAACGCCGGGATTATGGGACATAGACTCTAGCCCGTCGTAACAATAAGGTAAAAAATGTAATAGCCTACCGGCTTAGGTATTCAAACTCAGGTTCAATAGCCTAATCAAAGAATTATGCTTGGGTGTTCGTCTATTCCCCAACATGGTATTAGTGTAGTCACTGTAAGGTTTATGTAGGCCTAAGTAAAGGACATACTTTGTGTTTATGGGCTACATCACAGGAAGTCAGTGGAGATCTTTTAGAACTGGAGAGATAATCCTGCTCTTTTGTCCATGACACAATAGGTTCTGCCGTGTTTTGTAACCCCTGGAGTCTCTACAGCTGGTTCAGTGGCAAACCATATTGATGATGATTACACCCCTTTTCCTGCGAATTATCCTTCAAAATAATATAAATGATGTATCAATTTGAAGTATAATAAATTTACTAAGATTGAAATGATAACTATCTAATAAAGAGTTTTTCATTGCGTATGTTACAGTCACTCCCTTTCTATAAAGAAGAGTATTGCTTCTTAGACTTATCCGTGCTTTGAGTCATAGTCTTGCATTTTGATTAGATAGTGTTTTAAACAATGTTAAGTTATTGGTTTTCTTGGTTTGTGCAAGCGACAAGATCCACGTCGAGCTGTCACTAGGGCAGAAAGTGAGTAGGCCTATTATAGGCTGGTCCAGAGGTTAGTTCACCGGATTGTCAACCAAAAACCAACTGACACGTCGCGGGTTCTACCCTGCCACCGACGGATCCCTGTCGCCCTGCAGGATTTTTGGGCCTAGTGGACGTAATAATCTTCTTTCTAGAAGGAACTTCCGTAAACTTATAAGATAAACATATAAGATAAAATAAGTAAAATTATATTTTAAACAAGTGTTTTATCTCTTTGTTTTTCTGAGTATTTGAATAGTTTATTGTGTTATAGGCCCTGAGTATTTGAATAGTTTATTGTGTTATAGGCCCTGAGTATTTGAATAGTTTATTGTGTTATAGGCCCTGAGTATTTGAATAGTTTATTGTGTTATAGGCCCTGAGTATTTGAATAGTTTATTGTGTTATAGGCCCTGAGTATTTGAATAGTTTATTGTGTTATAGGCCCTGAGTATTTGAATAGTTTATTGTGTTATAGGCCCTGAGTATTTGAATAGTTTATTGTGTTATAGGCCCTGAGTATTTGAATAGTTTATTGTGTTATAGGCCCTGAGTATTTGAATAGTTTATTGTGTTATAGGCCCTGAGTATTTGAATAGTTTATTGTGTTATAGGCCCTGAGTATTTGAATAGTTTATTGTGTTATAGGCCCTGAGTATTTGAATAGTTTATTGTGTTATAGGCCCTGAGTATTTGAATAGTTTATTGTGTTATAGGCCCTGAGTATTTGAATAGTTTATTGTGTTATAGGCCCTGAGTATTTGAATAGTTTATTGTGTTATAGGCCCTGAGTATTTGAATAGTTTATTGTGTTATAGGCCCTGAGTATTTGAATAGTTTATTGTGTTATAGGCCCTGAGTATTTGAATAGTTTATTGGGTTATAGGCCCTGAGTATTTGAATAGTTTTTTGTGTTATAGGCCCTGAGTATTTGAATAGTTTATTGTGTTATAGGCCCTGAGTATTTGAATAGTTTATTGTGTTATAGGCCCTGAGTATTTGAATAGTTTATTGTGTTATAGGCCCTGAGTCTTTGAATAGTTTATTGTGTTATAGGCCCTGAGTATTTGAATAGTTTATTGTGTTATAGGCCCTGAGTATTTGAATAGTTTATTGTGTTATAGGCCCTGAGTATTTGAATAGTTTATTGTGTTATAGGCCCTGAGTATTTGAATAGTTTATTGTGTTATAGGCCCTGAGTATTTGAATAGTTTATTGTGTTATAGGCCCTGAGTATTTGAATAGTTTATTGTGTTATAGGCCCTGAGTATTTGAATAGTTTATTGTGTTATAGGCCCTGAGTATTTGAATAGTTTATTGTGTTATAGGCCCTGAGTATTTGAATAGTTTATTGTGTTATAGGCCCTGAGTATTTGAATAGTTTATTGTGTTATAGGCCCTGAGTATTTGAATAGTTTATTGTGTTATAGGCCCTGAGTATTTGAATAGTTTATTGTGTTATAGGCCCTGAGTATTTGAATAGTTTATTGTGTTATAGGCCCTGAGTATTTGAATAGTTTATTGGGTTATAGGCCCTGAGTATTTGAATAGTTTTTTGTGTTATAGGCCCTGAGTATTTGAATAGTTTATTGTGTTATAGGCCCTGAGTATTTGAATAGTTTATTGTGTTATAGGCCCTGAGTATTTGAATAGTTTATTGTGTTATAGGCCCTGAGTCTTTGAATAGTTTATTGTGTTATAGGCCCTGAGTATTTGAATAGTTTATTGTGTTATAGGCCCTGAGTATTTGAATAGTTTATTGTGTTATAGGCCCTGAGTATTTGAATAGTTTATTGTGTTATAGGCCCTGAGTATTTGAATAGTTTATTGTGTTATAGGCCCTGAGTATTTGAATAGTTTATTGTGTTATAGGCCCTGAGTCTTTGAATAGTTTATTGTGTTATAGGCCCTGAGTATTTGAATAGTTTATTGTGTTATAGGCCCTGAGTATTTGAATAGTTTATTGTGTTATAGGCCCTGAGTATTTGAATAGTTTATTGTGTTATAGGCCCTGAGTATTTGAATAGTTTATTGTGTTATAGGCCCTGAGTATTTGAATAGTTTATTGGGTTATAGGCCCTGAGTATTTGAATAGTTTTTTGTGTTATAGGCCCTGAGTATTTGAATAGTTTATTGTGTTATAGGCCCTGAGTATTTGAATAGTTTATTGTGTTATAGGCCCTGAGTATTTGAATAGTTTATTGTGTTATAGGCCCTGAGTATTTGAATAGTTTATTGTGTTATAGGCCCTGAGTATTTGAATAGTTTATTGTGTTATAGGCCCTGAGTCTTTGAATAGTTTATTGTGTTATAGGCCCTGAGTCTTTGAATAGTTTATTGTGTTATAGGCCCTGAGTCTTTGAATAGTTTATTGTGTTATAGGCCCTGAGTCTTTGAATAGTTTTTTTGTGTTATAGGCCCTGAGTATTTGAATAGTTTATTGTGTTATAGGCCCTGAGTATTTGAATAGTTTATTGTGTTATAGGCCCTGAGTATTTGAATAGTTTTTTGTGTTATAGGCCCTGAGTATTTGAATAGTTTATTGTGTTATAGGCCCTGAGTATTTGAATAGTTTATGGTGTTATAGGCCCTGAGTATTTGAATAGTTTATTGTGTTATAGGCCCTGAGTATTTGAATAGTTTATTGTGTTATAGGCCCTGAGTATTTGAATAGTTTATTGTGTTATAGGCCCTGAGTATTTGAATAGTTTATTGTGTTATAGGCCCTGAGTATTTGAATAGTTTATTGTGTTATAGGCCCTGAGTATTTGAATAGTTTATTGTGTTATAGGCCCTGAGTATTTGAATAGTTTATTGTGTTATAAGCCCTGAGTATTTGAATTTTTTATTGTGTTATAGGCCCTGAGTATTTGAATAGTTTATTGTGTTATAGGCCCTGAGTCTTTGAATAGTTTATTGTGTTATAGGCCCTGAGTATTTGAATAGTTTATTGTGTTATAGGCCCTGAGTATTTGAATAGTTTATTGTGTTATAGGCCCCGAGTATTTGAATAGTTTATTGTGTTATAGGCCCCGAGTATTTGAATAGTTTATTGTGTTATAGGCCCTGAGTATTTGAATAGTTTATTGTGCTATAGGTCCTGAGTATTTGAATAGTTTATTGTGTTATAGGCCCTGAGTATTTGAATAGTTTATTGTGTTATAGGCCCTGAGTATTTGAATAGTTTATTGTGTTATAGGCCCTGAGTATTTGAATAGTTTATTGTGTTATAGGCCTGAGTATTTGAATAGTTTATTGTGTTATAGGCCCTGAGTATTTGAATAGTTTATTGTGTTACGAATATCGGTCATAAATGAATGACGTAGTAAGGCATTGACCTCTTAACAAGTGCGTATCAGAGTCCAAAGCGACCAAGGTTTGACCTTTATGCCCTGAGGGCAGTTTAAATAAAATAATTCGTCCAACCCCGTGGAAATTGGAGAATAAAACTGAATCGCAGTATTATATAGAGAAAGAGGTTAAAATGCGTATTAAGACCCTGTAGAATCTTCGATGATAGTTTTCTTTGTAAAGTTCCGACCTCCTTAAAGTCAGTTCAGTTCAGAAGTTTGTCGAGTGAAGTCGCTATATTTATTTGTATATTATATGCCATTGTATTGAAACTTATGTTGCCATCAGTTGATAAAGTTTATTGATCGTTTATATTGAGTCTACAATTTAAATAAAATTGTTTATTCAACAACTGGAGTTGTTTGATCTATCATTGTTGAGAAATGTGTTGGAGATAATTATCACGAATATAACTACATTACTGCATAGACCTGTCAGTCAAGGAACCCCTAGCTTGGGCTACAGATTAGCAGAATCTAGAGACTTCTAATAAAGATACAACTATATTCATTGAATCCGATTTAACGAGTCGTAATAATAATCAACCTAAAGAGGTCCATAACAATTTGCGGGCTTGCGTCCGATATAGTTGTATAGTGAAGCATATATTCAAGTTGTGTTGTGTTGTGTGTTGGAGCAGTGACCTACTGAGCAAGTCTAAGAACGCTGAAATTATTCTTCCGATTGGAAAAACGTAAGTTGGAAAAATTTACCACTTTATAAATCTCTTAACTAAAGAATGGAATTTATTGAAAATCCAGAAGAAGAAGTTTTGAAAACTTTATCAATAAAGAAGTTAAAAGAGATCGCTGAGATCTTGAAGATAGAAGTTACTGAAACTACACCATCGAGGACTGTGTTGACACAGCAGATAAAAGATGTGTTGATTGCGAGTGGCAAGTTGAAAGTAGAATCAAGCGCGGAGGGATATCAAGTTGAAGGTCAGACTATGTCTGAACAGTTGCGATTTCAGCTAGAAATGAAACGGATGGAGATAGAACAAAAACGTCTTGAGCTTGAGATGGAAGATAAGAAAAGTCAAAGAGAAATAGAAAGTCAGGAAAGAGATAAGCAAAGTCAAAGAGAAAGTCAGGAAAGAATAGAACTAGCAAAGATAGGCGCTACTAAAAAAGAATCTCATAGTGATGTAGAGATGGCCAGATGGAAAAAGCTAGTCCCTACCTACATTGATAAAGAAAGTGAAATAGCTAATTTCTTCCAGACCTTTGAAATTTCTTGCAGAGATTTTAAGTTCCCAGAAGATAAATGGGGAATATTAGTAAGAACAGCTTTTACTCAGGGAAGGGCAAGAGATTGTGTTCTATTATTAAAAGAGGAGAATTTAAATGATTATGAAATCATTAAAGACACTGTACTTAAAGCCTATAACCAAATACCGGAAAGTTATCGGAAAAGGTTCCGTCAGTACACAATATCCCCTTACCAAACACACTTAGACTTCCTTAGAGCAGAAGAAAAGTTAATGGATCAGTGGATAAAATCCAGAAATATCTCCACATTAAAAGAAATGAAAGATATCATTCTGTTAGAGGATTTTATTAACAAAGTGTGGCCGGATATAAGAATGTATTTATCCGAGCGTGATATCACTGACCCACATAAGGCTGCTGATTTAGCTGAACAGTACACATTGTGTCATAGGACAGCTGGTGAAAAGAATGTTAATAGGGCACAACGGCAAGCAGAAAACACACCACAAAAACATCGTGAAAAAGAGCATTTTGTGAAACAAAATGATGTTAATAAAAGACCTGTCAACAAAAACGTCCAATGTACTTTTTGTAAAAGAACAGGACATAGCATCGAAGACTGTTGGAGTATACGAAGCGACAAAAGACCTAACAAAGTGGTCATGTGTGCAAGCCATAAACCAATACAGAATGTACAAGAAAGCGAAAATACAAACGAACTGAATTCGAAGAAAGATTCTTCTAAACCAGAAACACTGAGGGTGGATTTGCCTGAGAGCAAAAGTCAGAAGGTAGAGAAATCTACAACTGAAGATAATGAGGATAAATATCCTGATTATAAATACAGAATGGCTACTATTGGATTAATTGTCCAAGTCCACAGAGACGAGAAAGTAGACCAAAGTATTTTTGACTCGAACAAGAGTCTGAAGTCATCGAAAGATGAAACAACACCCGAAAGTCATGGTCAAGGGAAGAATAAAATTGACACAGAGACCCTGTGCAGTTTTCAACCGTTCATTAGTGAAGGTTGTGTGGCCTTACAAAAGGAAGGACCACTGAAGTCCGTAAACATATTACGAGACACAGGAGCATCATTAACCCTGCTGCTTAAAGATGTATTACCATTGAATGATAATACATTGACAGGACAGACTGTCCTATTGAGAGGTTTTGAATGGAAAGAAGAAATACCTCTACATAGGATATACCTCGCATCTGACTTGGTGACAGGATATGTGACAGTTGGAGTAATATCAAAACTTCCTGTTGAGGGCATATCTGTTATCCTAGCAAATGATTTGGCGAAAGGGAGGGTGAGACCTGAACTGATTGTGAAGGAAAATCCAGACCCTAGTCCTATTGTGGAGACAGGAAAAGAAAAAGAACTTTATCCTGTAGGTGATGTCATAAATGGTATGACACCACAGAAAAAGAAAGAAGAAACTATCTCACAAGAAAAGAAAAAGAAAGAAGAAATTCTCCCACGAGAGAAGAAAGAGGAAGAAGAAGTGGAACGTGATACTACTATTTTCTCCATGATTGAAGATTGTCCGAAAGGAAATGATCAATCAAAGAAGTCATCACAAAATGAATTGACTGCTGAACAGAAAGTAGACCCAGAGTTGCTACAGTTGCATGAGAAAGCTGTCGACGAGAAAGAAACTCCTACTACTGATGTCTATGAACAGATAGACCACAGCATAAACAAACAACAATGCAAACCTGCAGTTGCCGGTACAGATGAAGATTGGAGGAGCATCACTGAAGAAACGAGTGCGGAGAGCTGGACCGAAACTACCAAAAGCTATGGGTTGCCACAATCCATACCGACAGATCGAAGGACCAACTTCGCCCCGGAACTCTTCAATCCAGTCCTAAAGAACTTATGCCTGGAGCAGGAGATGTCAACTGAATCCCATCCGGAAAGTCGAGGAGCCTATGGACCAATCTTTGGACCCACTGTCCGAGGACCACTCAAACTACTTCCAAAGGAATGGCAGACCGAATTGGATCTCCTTGGGCTGATCAAGTACCTAGATAAGTACATAAATTTTTTGTCTGACTTAACTGTTTTTGTTAGGAAAAAATTGTACACTGCTCACATGCAGATGCCATTGTTGTGTGATGAAAGAAAGGCAAAAATATTATATCATTTGACAATGATAAAGCCTTACCTTCTGAAAACAATTGGAATAAGCTTGATGTTGTTAACATTGTTACTCTTAATTGTAAAATTTATGCCTGGAGTACAGGATGAATTGAATGACAAATTCACTGATAGTTAGTTACCAAACTTACTATTTTAAAACTAAATCCCTTACTTGTGAAGAAAAAGGAATGAGTAAAAGTATTGTTAGAGTAAATATCATTCTAGTGTGATATTTCTAAACAAACTTGTTAGTTTGAGCATTAAAATAATTGCTATAAGAGAAAAAGATCAGTTTTATCCGCAGAATTGGTTTCTAAATCAGAGGACATTATAAATGTGGACTGATTATAAGATGTGTTTGAGAATCTCTGGAAATGATAATTGAAACATTTGGCAGAGAGGATAATCTGATTGATAAAGATGTAAATGGTTTTAAGAAAAGAGAATTTTTCTATCACTAAAGTATTGAGAAATGTTTTTGATTGTACTATGGAAATTTATTTTATCATGTACTGTTGTTGAAATATTGCACTGAGTCAGGATGCAAATTTCTTCTATGTGAATTTATTCATTTATTATATTATCATTGAATGTATGATAATGTAGGGTAAAAATAGTTGCAGCAAGGCAGAACTATGACTAACAAGAATTCCAAGAAATGTATTATATATGATTTTTCACTTTTAGGATACTGTTACATGAAAAGCAGACCAGAAGTGAAACTAATGTAAAATAAAACTTATCCTTGTTTGTATAAATTTAGGATATGTGCCACTGACTTGACACTGTAAACCAGAATGATTGAGAATTTCATGGTTGAGAATTTATAATGTTGACATACCAATGTTCAACAAATGTATTATTAATTAAGGATTTCATGTCAAGATTGTAAAACTAATCTATACTTTTTCTGTATTAGTTAAAATAGATTGAATGAATTGTATTGACAAGCAAAAGACTGGGTAGAACTGAACACTGTGGAAGTAACAGGAACCTAGAACCTAATGAATAAAACCTTTATGGAAAATGGAAAAGAGCAATGTACACCACTGAAAAGATTGGAAATGGAATGTTTTACCACACCAGTCAAACTGGCAGTTTGTTTTGTACATAAATTGTTACATTGATTTCTCTCTGAAAAAAATTAATAGTAGCCTATGCTTAACTCTTTTCTACTTCAATAATATTGTATTTGAAATGTCTTTAATGTAATCTAAAGAAAATAAGTACTTACTGTGTAGTACTAAGATTGTATGAAGATAATATAACTTGTTTTAATTGATAGTTAATTAAGTAAATTAACCAAATTTGTTTAAGTAAATCCATGATTGTCTGAATGTTTCAATTTAAACTGCTACGATGTGAACTCTTTTAAAAAAGAAAATAATGACGTCGAAAGGTCAGGGTAAAATGAAAGATTGAAATATTTTTAATGAAATTGTCTATAAACTATTTTAATTCTGGAACAGACTATGTTTAATGTTCTTAAAATAACATAAATGAATTTAATATTGAGATAATAAGTTGTTAAAGAATGCTCATTTAATACGATAACTATTTAATCGCGTAGCAATCTTTTTACCTAGGCTGTGATGAGGTAAAAATTTGCATAGCGATGTCAATATTGTTAGAATCAATAGGGAATGAGAGAGTGATCGCAAGGAAGAGGGAGAGAAAGAAAAAAGAATACTGACCTAGAAATCTTTTGTTTCGACACAGACAGTGTTGTCTAAAGCCTACAGGCTTGAAAAAAAAAAATACTGTCTACACGAGCAATAAAATTTTTGTTGTAAAGTGAAATTAGGTCAGGGCTAGTATTTTTTTTGTTTTGTAATTGAGTTAGGCCTAGCATGTGTTCTATCAGAACATTGGGTTTTTTTTCTCCTTATGAAAAAAATAAGTCGTGTCTGAATAGACATTAAGTGATTTTTTCTTTTGTTGTTTGATTACAAATTGTAAAAGATATTAGTTATAAGTAAATGGACGAGAGAGTTTTTATTACTGGGAATGTTCAATGTAATAGAAATTATTAACTTGTATTATATTATATCTATTAAGAATGATTATGTATTTTTCTTGTATACAAGATTTAGATAAACAATTTAATTGTCCATTGTTTTGAATTAAAAATTGAATGATTGAATGACTGTAGTTAAGCCATTTGATAAGATGAATTTATATTGCATATATTATTATGTTATTGTCATCAGTTCGATTGAATTATTGGGATCGCCAATTGAACTGTATTGTTTTCCCAGGAATATTTTCTTTTATAATTATTCCTTAAAATTAACATTTTTTCAAATGTAAAAGAAATAATTATAAAACTTTAGAAGGGGGGGGATGTTACGAATATCGGTCATAAATGAATGACGTAGTAAGGCATTGACCTCTTAACAAGTGCGTATCAGAGTCCAAAGCGACCAAGGTTTGACCTTTATGCCCTGAGGGCAGTTTAAATAAAATAATTCGTCCAACCCCGTGGAAATTGGAGAATAAAACTGAATCGCAGTATTATATAGAGAAAGAGGTTAAAATGCGTATTAAGACCCTGTAGAATCTTCGATGATAGTTTTCTTTGTAAAGTTCCGACCTCCTTAAAGTCAGTTCAGTTCAGAAGTTTGTCGAGTGAAGTCGCTATATTTATTTGTATATTATATGCCATTGTATTGAAACTTATGTTGCCATCAGTTGATAAAGTTTATTGATCGTTTATATTGAGTCTACAATTTAAATAAAATTGTTTATTCAACAACTGGAGTTGTTTGATCTATCATTGTTGAGAAATGTGTTGGAGATAATTATCACGAATATAACTACATTACTGCATAGACCTGTCAGTCAAGGAACCCCTAGCTTGGGCTACAGATTAGCAGAATCTAGAGACTTCTAATAAAGATACAACTATATTCATTGAATCCGATTTAACGAGTCGTAATAATAATCAACCTAAAGAGGTCCATAACAATTGTGTTATAGGCCCTGAGTATTTGAATAGTTTATTGTGTTATAGGCCCTGAGTATTTGAATAGTTTATTGTGTTATAGGCCCTGAGTATTTGAATAGTTTATTGTGTTATAGGCCCTGAGTATTTGAATAGTTTATTGTGTTATAGGCCCTGAGTATTTGAATAGTTTATTGTGTTATAGGCCCTGAGTATTTGAATAGTTTATTGTGTTATAGGCCCTGAGTATTTGAATAGTTTATTGTGTTATAGGCCCTGAGTATTTGAATAGTTTATTGTGTTATAGGCCCTGAGTCTTTGAATAGTTTATTGTGTTATAGGCCCTGAGTATTTGAATAGTTTATTGTGTTATAGGCCGTGAGTATTTGAATAGTTTATTGTGTTATAGGCCCTGAGTATTTGAATAGTTTATTGTTTTATAGGCCCTGAGTATTTGAATAGTTTATTGTGTTATAGGCCCTGAGTATTTGAATAGTTTATTGTGTTATAGGCCCTGAGTATTTGAATAGTTTATTGTGTTATAGGCCCTGAGTATTTGAATAGTTTATTGTGTTATAGGCCCTGAGTCTTTGAATAGTTTATTGTGTTATAGGCCCTGAGTCTTTGAATAGTTTATTGTGTTATAGGCCCTGAGTATTTGAATAGTTTATTGTGTTATAGGCCCTGAGTATTTGAATAGTTTATTGTGTTATAGGCCCTGAGTATTTGAATAGTTTATTGTGTTATAGGCCCTGAGTATTTGAATAGTTTATTGTGTTATAGGCCCTGAGTATTTGAATAGTTTATTGTGTTATAGGCCCTGAGTATTTGAATAGTTTATTGTGTTATAGGCCCTGAGTCTTTGAATAGTTTATTGTGTTATAGGCCCTGAGTATTTGAATAGTTTATTGTGTTATAGGCCCTGAGTCTTTGAATAGTTTATTGTGTTATAGGCCCTGAGTATTTGAATAGTTTATTGTGTTATAGGCCCTGAGTATTTGAATAGTTTATTGTGTTATAGGCCCTGAGTATTTGAATAGTTTATTGTGTTATAGGCCCTGAGTATTTGAATAGTTTATTGTGTTATAGGCCCTGAGTATTTGAATAGTTTATTGTGTTATAGGCCCTGAGTCTTTGAATAGTTTATTGTGTTATAGGCCCTGAGTATTTGAATAGTTTATTGTGTTATAGGCCCTGAGTATTTGAATAGTTTATTGTGTTATAGGCCCTGAGTATTTGAATAGTTTATTGTGTTATAGGCCCTGAGTATTTGAATAGTTTATTGTGTTATAGGCCCTGAGTATTTGAATAGTTTATTGTGTTATAGGCCCTGAGTCTTTGAATAGTTTATTGTGTTATAGGCCCTGAGTATTTGAATAGTTTATTGTGTTATAGGCCCTGAGTATTTGAATAGTTTATTGTGTTGCCTAAACTGAAGGTTTGTATTTTGGTGTTTAGATCTTCTCTATCTCTAATTGTTGAGATTTTTTTCAAGAAAGAAATTGGCGAACATGTCCGTTTCGTTTTCAGGCATGAGGTTTTCTTTCCTTATACCCGTGTTATTTTTAAGGATTTTGTACAGGCTTGTTCTTTTCAGCGTGTTTCAAGCTCTCTCCCTTCTTCACACAACACGTTTTTGCTGACCTACTTCTTCACTGAACCATGATCTCTTTGCTGTTTTTTGTTTTTATTGTTTCCGGCACATGTTGGTCCATTAGTAACCTTACTTTGTCTTCAAAGATCTCCACTAGTTTGTCTACCGCAAATGTTTGACTAACCTCAAACTCCCCTAAGTCCTTTATTGTTAGTTGGACCTTGTCTATGTTTTTGTATTTTCTGTATATTATTTTTTTTTCTTGTGATGTTCTCTTTAGGAACATTAATTACACTATGCATGAGGCAATGATCTGATAAAAATCTTTGTTTTCACATCTATTGATTTTTATTTTCGCTCCTATTTAGGTATATAATTGGTCTAGGTATATAATCTCTGTGACATGTTGAGCGAGACCCAGCGATTCCATCGTTTCTTTAACTATTTGAGCCTCAAGTATCATTTGGATTGTTAACGTGTAGGCCTATGTTAAAATCTCCCATGATTTTGAATTTTTTTGCTTCAGCGAGAGAATGGTCAAGAAACTCTGTTAGGTCCTCCAGCCTCCATAAACATGTTGATTGTTGATTTCTTTCTTTCCGAGTATGGAGGTCTATAGATAGCTACAATATATATACTTATAATCAGTGGCGTACAGAGAGTGGTTCGGGGGATACGGACCGCTCCGGGTGACACTCTCTCAGGGGGTGACACCCGAATGAAAAAAAAACAATATTTAAATTTAAAAAATTGATAGTTTTACAGAGCACGCACTACTGGTCTAGTACGATCACAGAATGGATGGCAGATCATAATCAAATAAATGAAAATGACTAGCAGCACGGTGTGTCATCACCATACAGCATGCAGACAAGACAAGATGCAAAAGCTAAAGGAGATGTGCGCCAGCTAACAAAACAATGGTTCTACAAGGTAATGCCCAATGGCGAGAAAATAATGCGTTCATGGATGGTTTACTCTCTTGTCAGTGAGAAGTTTACTGTTTTTGCTGCAGATTGTTTGCTGTTGATGTTACCGAAACAACATCTAAATTTTTTACTGGGTTTGACAAGTGGTGGAAACTTTGAGTCCAAAACTACATAATCACGAGACATCTGAAGAGCACCTATGTTGCCTTGAAAAATGGAAAACATTGGCAGCAGGACTTAAGGTATATAAAACAATTATTATTAATGCCGATAGTATTGCCTAAATGGATAGGGAGAAGAAAAAGTGGAGGGATATCCTACACAGGCTGCTAGATATTACATTGTTTCTTGTGAAGCAAAATCTGGCATATCGTGGACACAATGCATATGAATCCTTGTTGAATACAGGAAACTTTCTTGAGATGGTTGAGATGCTTTCCAAATATGACCCAGTGCTGAGACATAATGAGACTAAAGATAAGTACATGTATAGGGAAAGCACCTGTATCTTATCTTTCACACAAAAAAAAATCAAAATAAATTTATGTAACAGGGTGGGGGAAGAGGGGGGGTAATTAATTTAAGTTCATAGTTACTACTAATTAAAGAGGGTTGTGGGTAAAGGACAGCAATCATCTACTAAATACATCTAAACTAGGGCACGAGGGGACTTTGGGTTTCCGTGACACTTCCGTTCGAACAGAAGGATTATTACAATCTAAACAGACCAACAACACTGAACATTAAACATAAAACACTAAAATCATATTCAAATTACAAATTACTGTTTATTCATGGAAATTCACTTGTCCCATTAAAGGGAACATAAAAATCATAAAAACAAATTAAACCCCAACAATAAACCTATACTATCTAAACTCTATAAACATACTGTAAACCCTCACAAATAATAACCAACTTAAACTCCCCACTAAAAAAAACTAACTTCAACTCCCCACTAAAAAACTAACTTCAACTCCCCAGTCATATCCGAACAAGCCACACACAACTACGCCATAATCTGACCACTGGTCTTCCACAAAATGGGCCATTTCAGACGGAAGTGATTGATTAATTGTTCTATTTATAGACGCTGACCGAACGTAATTGATGACAACTTCTAAATCTCGTTCTAACTAATTTCAAAATGACTATTTCCTGTTGACTAAAGTGCTAATCCTTATTCTAAATCTCTAATTGCTAAATATCTACAAATCTACCTTATGTACAACCCTATATTAAATTAAACTACAATAAAAATTCTACCTATTACTTTAATTAAACTACACTAACGAAAACCCAATTTAAAATGATCAGAAAAAGAATTCCGAAAAATGACGCAAGGCCTAGCCGCTTAACCTCGTTTCAGGGCTTTCACAAAATACAAAACAATATTTACATACATCATTTTTATACCAAACAGTCCCCCAAGTCTATATCTATATTACAAATAATAAAATACACCTACATTAAAAGTCAATTACCTACATTCTCACAAATCATAACACGCTCAGAGCACAGAAACACATTCAAAACAGACCACTCATACAGCACAAAGCAATTAATCACACTTTTAATTTAAGTCACCGACCTACATTCATCTCCTAACTTTCTTTTTGCGACCCTGCAAAAACAAACTATCATACAAAAATTACCCCTCTGGCCCTAGATCAATACAAAAATTTACCCATTGGGACATACATAAAAAGCATGCAGCCTAAAGATAGGTGGAAAATGTGAAAGTCTCACTGGGACAAAAAATGCTGTACCTATTCTTAAAACATCTGACATCAAAGTCACAATGAGATATACGTAGCGTCCAAGTACGCCAAACAGGAAAAATCTATGCACACTACACAAAAGAGTCAACATGTCATAAAATGGGTAATAAAGGCATACAAAAAGTAAATATATCATTTTCATAAAAACATAAAAAAAGGAAAGAAAATGGTTACAAATAAAAAGTAAACAGAAGTGTAATGAAAAAAGAGCAGAGTCCTCTCCTGGTACAGTTTGACGTCTTGTTTGGCACACCGATTTCACATTAACTATCATAGGGTCCACCGAAACCGTTTCTTTAACCACTTTCAAGCCATATAACGGTGCCGCCTGAACCATTCCTTTATTTACTACCGGTCCTGTTGGCACAACTACTTTAAACATGACTGACTGGGGTCTAACAGTTTGGGTATCCCCAACTTCTGGTAGTACACTGGCAGTTTGGTTGGTAATTAGGCTCTCCGTCACTGTGCTGACCAGGGAGCCTGTGTCAATCGTGGCCTCACAACATAGCCCATTAAGGCTGACATTTGCGGCAGGGCGGGTGCCTATTATCTGGCTCAACAGAGTGGAATCCTCATCTTTGCGATGAATCGCTCCATTCGCTCCGACAGTTGACTGCCTCCCTTTCAGGCAATCTCCAGCAAGGTGGTCGGGGCTGCCACAGTTAACACTGTATCCAGCATGATAACCGTAGTGGTCTGGTTCACCTGAACGCTGTGGGTATGGATGAGCATAAGGGCTTTGTTGTGCAAGCTGCAGATACTCTATTGTTGTTGATAACTCACCCACCTGTTTGGCCAGTGCCAACACCAATTTTTCCAACTCTGGGCCCAGCTGTTGTGGCTCAACAGTCGTAGCTACAGAGTGCATCAAGTGGACGCCACATTCGTCCTCGGACCAGCGTATAGCCGTATCCCGGAGGTCTAGGAAGGAGGTCCTAGGGTATTTATGGATCTCCTCTCGCAGGTACTTCCTCAAGAGGGGGTCCAGCAAGTTTTCTGCAAAGTGGTCCCTCAAGATTACGGCATCTGTGAGGGCCACTGAGAGACAGGTCTGTCGCGCTAACAGGGCATCAAATGCAGCCTGCAAGCGGTGAGAGTAAGCTCTCACGGTCTCTGAGACATGTTGATGGACTGTGAGAAACAGGCCCATTAATTTGGAGATACTTCGTTTCTCCCCGTAGACGGACTGTAACACCCTGATCAGCTCTTCAGGGTTGGACCTCACCTCCGGTGGGTGGCACCTACACTCTGCCCTCACTGACTCGCCGAGGTGAGCCCATAGCACGTCTCTCTTCTCTTCGTTCTCGGTGACTCGTCTCGCCCTCCAGGCACCTCTAATGTCCTCGATGAAGCTCTCCACGTCGCCTGGGTGGTTACTGCCGTGGAATAGCTTGATCGGCTCCTCACGGTGCAGGACGACATACACTGTCTGTGTGGCTTGTTCTTCACCAGCCATGCCTATGTTGGTTTTTTTCTACCTATATCCTAACCTCCAACCCATTAAACCTAACCTTCCTAAGCTAAAAACAGTAATCATTGGTCTGTTTAAGCACGGAATCCCACTTCTAGACACCATTTGTAACAGGGTGGGGGAAGAGGGGGGGGGGGTAATTAATTTAAGTTCATAGTTACTACTAATTAAAGAGGGTTGTGGGTAAAGGACAGCAATCATCTACTAAATACATCTAAACTAGGGCACGAAGGGACTTTGGGTTTCCGTGACACTTCCGTTCGAACAGAAGGATTATTACAATCTAAACAGACCAACAACACTGAACACTAAACATAAAACACTAAAATCATATTCAAATTACAAATTACTGTTTATTCATGGAAATTCACTTGTCTTATTAAAGGGAACATAAAAATCATAAAAACAAATTAAACCCCAACAATAAACCTATACTATCTAAACTCTATAAACATACTGTAAACCCTCACAAATAATAACCAACTTAAACTCCCCACTAAAAAAAACTAACTTCAACTCCCCACTAAAAAACTAACTTCAACTCCCCAGTCATATCCGAACAAGCCACACACAACTACGCCATAATCTGACCACTGGTCTTCCACAAAATGGGCCATTTCAGACGGAAGTGATTGATTAATTGTTCTATTTATAGACGCTGACCGAACGTAATTGATGACAACTTCTAAATCTCGTTCTAACTAATTTCAAAATGACTATTTCCTGTTGACTAAAGTGCTAATCCTTATTCTAAATCTCTAATTGCTAAATATCTACAAATCTACCTTATGTACAACCCTATATTAAATTAAACTACAATAAAAATTCTACCTATTACTTTAATTAAACTACACTAACGAAAACCCAATTTAAAATGATCAGAAAAAGAATTCCGAAAAATGACGCAAGGCCTAGCCGCTTAACCTCGTTTCAGGGCTTTCACAAAATACAAAACAATATTTACATACATCATTTTTATACCAAACAGTCCCCCAAGTCTATATCTATATTACAAATAATAAAATACACCTACATTAAAAGTCAATTACCTACATTCTCACAAATCATAACACGCTCAGAGCACAGAAACACATTCAAAACAGACCACTCATACAGCACAAAGCAATTAATCACACTTTTAATTTAAGTCACCGACCTACATTTATAAATGTACTGGCCAACCATGCAAAGACACATCTTGTTATGGATATAAAGGCCGCAAGGTATTTTGGAATTATGGTTGACAGCACACCTGATATATCACGCACTGACCAAATGTCTGAAGTGATCAGATATGTGAAAATCCACAGTGTGAAAGTTGAAGTGAGAGAAGTGTTTCATGGATTTTTACCTTTAAGGGAGGGGGGGGGGAAGCTGACGACCTCAGTTCTGAAATTCTTAAAAATCTCAAAATGACGGACTTGATATAATCAAGACGCTCCTTCTATAAAGAAGATTATTGCGTCCTACGCTCATCCGTGGTCCGAGTCTAGTCTTGCCTCTTTATTAATGTTTTAAATGGTGCTATGTCATTGGTTTTCTTGGTTTGTTCAGGTAATGATGTGCAGAGCTCAAGGTTACGAAAATGCTGCCACAATGTCTGGAATCCATGGAGGTGTTTATGCCATTTTGAAAAAAAAAAGAACAAGAAAGCTATTTTTAATGGATGTTTGGACCACGTGTGGTCAACACTCTTTTGCCGAAAATGCTTCATGTATAACATTTTTAGTACCCTTAAGAGAATGCTTTCCTTCTTTTCTGCTTCCACTCTTCGATGGGATGTTTTAATTGAACACTCCTGTGTGTCATTGAAAGGGTTATCTAAGCTTACAACACATTGGAGCGTTCACATGCTTCTGTTAAACCAGTGAAAGATAAGTTTGATGAATGTATTACGGCGATTGAAGCTTTATTTGATCCTCGTGAAAATTTGGATACAGGAGGTACAACACAAGGACTTTTTCATGCTGTCTGTAATTTCACGTTTATCTGCTACCTTAACCTTTGGGCTTAAACAGCAGTACCTGTAGACTAAAGACTTAACTCTTATTGATAAAGTAGTGACAAAGTTAGACGCCTTAAGATTGTTTTTTGCACGAAACGCGGAGTCAATTAATGGAACAAGCACAATCAGACCAACATGGGATTTCGGTGGAGAGAATTAAGATTCAAGAATAGAATGGCAGGGGGAAAATTAAAAGATGCTGAAATTTCTATGCGAGAAGAAAAACAGTAGGATGTATAGATCGCTTTCATTGTGAACTCCAGATCAGATCAAAAACGTTTAAGGAAGTTGCAGATGTTTGAGGCTGTTCAGCCCAAGATTCTGCTGTCAGCAAGTGAAGAAGAGTTATTGGTGTACGTTCCAAAATTTTAAAAAATCACTAAAAATGTGAAGCCGGTTTGTCCAGCGGTTAGTTCACCAGACTGTCAACCAAAAACCAACTGACAGATTGCGGGTTCTAGCCCTGCCACCGACGGATCCATGTCGCCCTGCAGGAGTTTTGGGCCTAGTGGACGTAATAATCTTCTATCTAGAAAGAACATCTGTAAAACTTACAAGATAACCTCTTTCTACGATGAGCTATCCAAAGATGAGCTCTTAAAAGAACTACCACGGCTTAGACGACACCTAGTCTAAAAACAGCTGATATTGACCTAGAAAAAAGCCTTTTGGACTGGTAATGATCAGATATTTTGAAATTCATAGCTAAATAGGACTTCATATAATCTCCTCCAACACTCTCACAAGGCCTTCAATTATTTCTATCGTTATGTGTCTGTGGCTTGAAAGAGATACTGTGAATGATATAGATTTTGATAAGGCGATTGACAAGTTTGCAGTTTTGAAGAAAAATTTAAATAAAGTACTTTTAGTTTAAAAATAACTATCCGTACGGTTGTTTCAGTTGTTTATTGCTTTTACTTTCTAATATTAAATTAATATTGTTTTTGTTTGTGTCATATTTGAACTGTAGGCTTGTTTTAAGGAGACGAGAACTATGGTGAAAGTCGGGGGGGGGGGTGACACCCAAAGTTTATCGCACCGGGTGACACCAGCACTCGGCATGCCACTGCTTATAATGTTATAATTTTCAAAAGGCACTGCCACCTTTTAAACTGTTTCGTCCTTATGTTGTCTTTAAATATTTGATGGCCAAGCCACCCCCTTTTCCCCACTTTCTATTGACCACATCCATTTCAATGCCTTGTTTTTCAGGACGGTGCTCAATAATCAAAGAGTATCTTCGTTGCTTATCCATGTTTCGGTTAGGACAGTCAGGTCAGCCTTAAATTCGGTTATATATTGCCTCAGACATATACTTTATTTTTAACTGTGTGTTGCCAAGCAATATAGACACACATTCCTTTGGAAGTTGATTTCGTGTGTCAGTGAAACATTTAATCTTTATTATTATTAGATTTAAAACCTTTACCAGTCTTTGCTCAATAGTGTTTTTGTTTCGCCATCTTGAACCTCTCTTTCTTTTCCTGTAAAGGCGTAGTTGTTCTATTGTAATTTTTTACTTTTTTGCTAGGTAGCTGTCTTAAGATTTTATTATAATACATTTGATTTCGAAGCAGTACAAGGTCGATTCTGCTGTATGTATCAACTCATTAAAATTTAACTCAGTTGTATGCCAACTTCTCATATTTGGCTACAATTTTCATTTTTATCGTATTGGGTAGTTATTAAATAATTTCACTTATTATGTAGAATGTAGACTATATATCTTTGACATACAACTAATTTCACCTTCATGCCATCCCAATTACCTATTCATAATTCATTCAGCTTTATGAATCTAAAACTTAATAAATAATTGGCATTGTGTAGCTTACACAAAGCCCTAATATTCTGTGAGGCTACACAAAGCCTTAATATTCTGTGAGGGAGGCCACAAAAATTATAAGCCATAATATACTGTGAGGCCACCAATGCCATAATAATAATATACTGTGAGGTCACACATTTCCATACTATGCCATGTCTAATTACGCTATTTGAATTCTGCTTTACTAGCTCAAAGTCTGTAGGCACTGTAGAGGAAATTTACCATTACTTTACCAGTTTCCCTACACAAAGTAGAAAAAAAATTCAGTAAAACTATGGAAATAATAAAAAGATATTTTAATGTATATTTCAATATTGCCATTGTACATTTTTAAGAATATCATTTTGATTACCGGTACTACATATACATATGTCCAGCTTGCATAATTAGTTTCAAATTCCAAAGGAGAAGTAAAAGAAATGGAACAATATAAACACTACAAAATTATTGGAAAATATTTGACACAAAAAAAATAGTTTTGTAGTCAGACCATGAACAAAGTCAAAGAATGTGTACACATTTTTTTCAATTCTCAATGATGAGGAAAGTTTAGAAAATAATTTGGACATTAGCTTGAACAAATTAATCCAATAGATTGAGCCATTAAGTGTTTTTATGTTAATAACAATTGAATGACATGAACTAACTACCAACATTAATTCTCAACATTTTGAAGCTTTGTAGAGAGATTATTGAAAATTGAACTTTGTATTTAAAAATAGATTTGTTCAAATATTTTTTTTTTTTAAACCTGAAGATTTAAGAATGCCAAAACAAGAATATATTCTATTCTAATATAAATATAGACAAACAGTTTGAATTTAAAACATGTCTGTATTGTCATGTTCAATATATGCAAAAAAAAAATATCTTGAAAAAATGTCTCTTGATATAGTAGCTTTTTTTTTTTTTATTTCAGAAACTTGTATTATTCTACAAGGGGGTTGATGTCTTGAGCAAAAATAACAGTAGTTTAAAAAAACAAAAAAACATCAAGAATGACAAAATGTTGGAAGAATTAATCACAGTAGTCTGTAATGTTTTTATGAACAAACCAGTAGCTAGGATGAATAACAAAATGAAATATCAATTGGGAGATATATACCCTGGTCAATTTGTTGCACATTTTGTCATGTACATCATAGATTTATTTATGTGTATATTTATTTTATATCTTTATGTATATATGTATAGCTATGTACAAATGGAGGAATAAAGACACTGGAAATATTTGGACAGTATGAAATGTTGTCATGTTTATTCTTTCCTGGGAATTTCTGTTGTTTTTTTAATCAAGTAATGACTGAATCTGATTTCAAACTGGAAATAAAGTTTTTTGTTTCTTTCTTGTGTTTACTTCATTTACAAACATATATATATTCATTCAGTAAAACCAAGATGATAGAAGTCAATGAAAACTAATCTAACATTCAGTTGAAACTCAAGACATAATTCAATAAACCAAATATGTGATGCAACCCCACGGAATGGTACTGAAGTCGGCAAAATAGGATATTTAGTTTAATGTATTGAATTAAAGCTAATTCATTTATCTACATATTGGTGAAAAAATCTATCTAATCCATTAATTAGTTCAAAAGTTATTCAAAATTACATTTTTAAAGGTAAGGGAAGTCCTTTTGGAGAAAATTGAAAATGAAAACAGTAGCAATTTTTTTTTAATTTAGCATTGCAACAGATAATTAATTATTTCCAGGACAAACAAATATTAACCAATCGTCAACAACAAACATAATCATAATGAATTAATACACAAGCTGTTAAAGTTTTAAATGTTTTAAGTAATATTTATTATATTTTTAATCAATTTAATGTTTAGAGGACATTTTGCGTGATTTTATACAAAATCCGCATAAAAACACATTTTTGAGTAACTTCTAAAAATCATTTTAGCTTGAAAATTTCACAGCTATAAGTTAAGGAATTGAACATTACAAATCAACTAAAAAACGACCTAGGACCCTTTTCTTCACATTTTTTGCATCTATTGAAAAATCAGTTTTACCGACATCCGTACCGGTTCGTGGGGTCGCGTCACATATTTGAAAGAAATATTTTTACAATGCTCTACAGAATTTAAAAAAAAAAACGAGAAGAAAAGAGGAACATTTATTCCCATTCTGTCGTTTAATATATACAAAATATTTATACAAATTTGAACAGACTTTCATTCAAGATCAACAAACAAAAGTAAGATTGACATAAAGTATTTGTTTGTAAATTTACTATCTCCCTTCCTCTATTGTAGGATGTCATATAATTTATGTTGTTATATTTAATAAGCAGCCCTATTCTGAAACAGGTATAACATTACAAAATGCTTCCATCTTGCAACAATTGATTTTAAAAAATTTTCTTCTAGAATTTATATAGAAAATATTATAAAAATCAGCCCGATCCTTGAATATAGAAGAGAAGGTGGAAATAGGTCAAATACAAATAAAAAACATTCTTATACAGGCAAGTGGGAGTAAAAACTAGAATATATGAAACAATATTATGTCTACAATCTTATTGTTCACCTCCAAGCTGATGATAAAAAATATAAAGGCACAGTTTTCTAAAATCTTATTTACATATTTATCCATACAGTTTAACTTTGTTACACAAATACCAGTACACATTTCTAGGTTTTCTAAGTAAGTATAAAACTAAGGCACCAAATGTAATTGTATTTGTACAAAATCTAAATAGTATCAACATTACATAAATTCCTATTATGTTTTAAAATATATTTTCTAGACATGTATACAGAAGTATGTTTATGTTTACTCCATGGCTAGAAATGATCAATCTACTAGATAGAAAAATCTAATAAAAGAATGTGACAGTGGCATGTACATTTGAAAGGCTTACTAAATAATGGATGAAGTTAAATTGAACAAATGATTATAATTTCTAAAGTTTTAAATAAATAAATATCTTTAGATTTTATTATTTTGTTAATATTTTCCGCTGCAGAATAGTTTTCAGGAACAAATTTTTAATGGGTTCAAAGAGCAAAAATGTGGGCGTCTATTTTTTTTAATTATTCAAAATATCTTTTCAAATCTTTGGTTAATGAGACTTAATTTCCACTTAAATAAATAAACTTTGTTTTTTAACTTACTTGTTTAGTTTCACTAAAATTACTAACAGAAAAGAACCCTTTTAAAGACATATTGACTGTATTAACAAATAAAATACTCCAAATCTCATGAAAAAAAAATATTTTAACCAATAACCATTTTAAAAGGCCCTTTAAAAATTATGTTGAGACATTGTAATAAAAAACAATAATGGTATCCAAACAATACAATGTTCAGTGGTCTGTGTTTTTTCCCCATTGATGAACATACTGTGTGTCATGCAGCAGCTAAATAGTTAATATAGTACACTGATATTGAAGTAAGACTAAATGAAAAATGAAAACACTGGCTATAAAAAAAACATGAGGGGATTTTAAAAGATCAATAGAGGTTATACAAGATAAATATTGCTTTAACAAATTTATCTAACTGGCATTGGATTATAAAAAAAAATCATTGGATCAATAAAAGATCAGGCAGGAGTGTATAGCTTCCTGTCAAAAGTCAAGAACTATTTACATTTTTATTCTTACAGCTTCAACTTTTCCTAAGGAATGTAACAGGATCAAATTAAAATAATTAATTGTAATAGAATACTCATTGATGAATATTAAATGTAACTTTCTGCAACTTTGGTCCCAGCTCTTGTGGATTCAATTTTCTGTTGATATTGAGATGACATTTGATTGACTTGTAACAGTTCTTTGGGTGATAAAGACACTGCACTCTCGGGCAGTCTAGAATGATAATTTTTATTGGGTGCAGTAGCACCGGGGGATTTTTTCATGTCTTTTTGTTCTCGAAGCACATTGGAAACTAATTCTTTATGCTTCTGCAGTGCTACAGTATCATAGTCTTGAAAAGAGGGATTATTCAGGCCAACCTTTGGGTCTGTTTTTGTTAGAAGTGGTAATCCATCATTAACATATTGGTTTTGCTTAGGCAAGGGCACATGTGTTGAGTCATTATAATCATAGGAACCTTCCCTAGAAATATGTCCTTCAGTTTCGGGACTGTAGCCACTGTCTGCATTGGTAGATCGAGAAGATCTATCACTGTCTTGTTTTTTCAATTGAGGTGCTTCGTACTGATGATAATGTGAAGAGGGACCTGCTTTGTCGTATACTGCTGATGAAGCTGGGTATTTAGCTGAGCTAGGTACCTTTTGTCTGGCACCGTTGATATTATTAGATTTCACCACAACATTAGCGTTTATGTGTCCCTGTTTATCAGTGACTGACCTCTGTGTATATGTGTTTCTGTCCAGGTCCTCCTCTACTCCAGAATCATTATGCCGGTGATTTTTACCTGAATACTGATGAGGTGTATGGTCAGTGTACCCAGTTTCATATTGATCTTCATCTGTATCAAACCTTCTGTCATCTTCGGGTTCTGTGTATCCATAATAAGGATCATAACCCACAGCACCCTGCAGGTCTACATCTTGGTAATCAGCAGGTCCATAGCAATTTTTTACATCTTGGGTGTCATAGCTGCTTTGTACATCATAGCTGCTTTGTACATTCTGGGATTGTACATTTCTTGTACGTTTTTTCTTTCTAAAACTTTCATATAAACGACCAGCTTGAGCATAGCTATAATTAAATTCTGGTACAGCTTCTCCAATGTCTGCCAAGGGAGAAATGGTATTGATTGTCCAGCCTGGTAACTGAGCTCTTATTTCATCTGAAACAAACACACAAAAAAGTTTTTTATGATCTTAGAGCATTGGATTTAAATATTCTTCAAGAATATCACACATGAAGCATTTCTCATAAATTACCTTCAGTAATACGAGCTAAATGAGGTTTAGGGTATGTCAATCCCTCTAATTGACTCCAAACCATTTCATGCATTGCTATATCTTCAAATTGGAACTTGAATTCAAGATTCTGTTGATAGATCATTAATAAAAAAAAAGTTATACTTTGCTTTACACAGATTACAATTTTAAATTATATTGAATATTACTAATATTATTAATTAATACTATTATTAATTATTAAAACGATTAATAATTATTAATACTATTGTTACATCTAATTGCAAAGCTATGGATGGGTACAGCTACTGGTACAGCTATGGATACATCTATGGGTAAAACTATAGGTATACTGGTACAACTATGAGTACATGTACTGGTACAGCTATGGATACATCTATGGGTAAAACTATAGGTATACTGGTACAACTATGAGTACATGTACTGGTACAGCTATGGATACATCTATGGGTACAACTATTGGTATACTGGTACAACTATGAGTACATGTACTGGTACAGCTATGGATACATCTATGGGTACAACTATTGGTATACTGGTACAACTATGAGTACATGTACTGGTACAGCTATGGATACATCTATGGGTACAACTATTGGTATATTGGTACAACTATGAGTAAATGTACTAGTACAGCTATGGGTACATCTATTGCTAAAGATATGGGTAAGGCACCGTAAGGCTTTTGTTTAAAAATGATATCCAGTTTACTGAATCTTTACTGAATCTAAAAGAAATCTATCGAGTTGAAGTTACTACAGCTATACTTCTACTTCTATACTGCTTACATATGAAACACACCAAAAACTGACAAAGCTTTTCACCACTGCAAACCTTTAAAAAAACATTTAGAATATTTGGGTCTAACAAGATCTAAAATTAATCACTGCTGGCACAATTATGAAGACATGAGCACAGTTATGTGATGGATTGGTTGTGTGTTGAGAGAGTAAGATGGAAACATCAGTAACAACATCCTACGTTGGATTCCAGAAAGAAGAAAGAAAGTGGTTGGCCAAGAGATAAAATAGTGCAGAACTGAAAGACAACTCAGTCAACTGTCATTTCTTTGATCAGTTATAACGCATGTCTGACAGAAAGAGGCAGACATTTTGGGTGCACTATGTACCAATGACATATCAAACAGTGACTAATTATTGACAATATAGGGTATAAATAAAAAAAAAAACCTTACACTTATACTTGATGACAAAATTTGAAATAAAATGACTTACAGGTAATGCAAATAGTGGAGCCGATCTGTTCAATCTTGCAGCATAGCCATGAGATCGTACAATTAAACTGCAATGCTCCCACTCTGCATAACGACAGTGAACCAGGAATTCATCAATAACAGAGTCTTTTGCTTCTTCCTTTTCTTTCTGGCGAAGATATTCTCTGTACACTCTTTGAATTACTGCACCAAATTCAAACTAGAAACAAAAAATATTGAAAAAGTACAATGTTAGGCAAATATTTTCACCTATTTAAAAACAATATTAACCAATGGGATTTGATTAAAACAAACTAATCCTTTACAGATATTAAGAAAAGGTCTTATGAAGTGATTTATAATTATAGAGCTTGAGCATTTAATTCAGTTAGGAAATGTTATTGACTATAGATACTTTTCTTTGCATGTCATACGTAAAACTTTTAAAAAGAAACTGTAAAAAAATATTTTGTTAATAAGACTTGAAAGTAAAATTATGAAAACAATTAGACCTACACTTTGCATACTATTTTGTTCCCCCTTTTTTTCATAAATCTATATAGCCATAGTATAAACCCAAAATATTTATAACACTGTTCACTATTTAGTCATTGTAAAAAGCTCAGAAAGAGATACAAATATTTTTTTATATATTCCAAATGCATTTCTTTCTTTCCAAGTGTAACCCTAATTAGAATGCAAGTATAGATGAGAAAACTTCAAAATAGAATGAGCGCCTGTAACATATAGTATAAGATATTTAATACAAAAATTAATTTGTTTGTTTGAGAAATAAGCTATTTGAAGAGCCTTGGGAGCAGTGGTAAGATAACTTTGTACACTGATAAAATAAAATAAAAAGAGGCCTTGGAATACTCAATGTTAAAGTCTTACACCAAACTCAATTTTAACCATATAGTAATCTTTGTCCTGTATTATATATATGGAAATAACTATAAAAACTATCACTGTATGTTCATGATGTGTAAATCTACTGGTACTGTGCTCCCTAGCTGCTAGTACTATAAGTTTTAGTTAAGTAGATCTGCTTATATAAAGGACTACTTAGCATTTCTGTTTAAAATGTTCTATTAGAAAAGTGCAAATCCTAAAAGCAAAACATAAGCCAGCAAAAATGTTTACAATTGCTTTCATTCTTTTTTTTTCTTCAAATCATTGTCTCCTTTAACTTTAGAGTCATTTTTTCCCTACATTCTCAATATTTCCTAAATTCACAATGACCTTTTTATAATCTCACCGAATGAGATCTCTAGAACTACATTGATCTATTCATGTCCTATTACCTATTATACTAGTCTGACTGATGTATAAACATCTTATTTAAGCAAATTAACTTGTGTCACCTGTGATGTTATTCAAAATCAAGTTTTAATTGTCTTTTTAGGTTTTGATCAAACAATTGTTTAATAATGTAAATTACATTTTTATTCTAAAAAATAAATATTTATATTTTAAAAACTCACTCGTATTTCCACAGATTGCCCTTTCTCTATTGCACTCTTGGCCATGTCTAGACCCATTTGTAGTCGACTTAGAACTTTTGGATGTGTCTGGTTCACCATGATAACCCAAGGCTCTGTAAACAAGATCTATTTTTAGCATTTTGTTTCAATCGCCTTCTACCATGCTACAGTATTCCATATAATTTTTTACAAACAAATGAGATCATGAGATACAAGATTTTGGCATAAAATGTGTTCCTGTTTTAATAATAATACTAGTGGTTATGCCCGTCAAAATGACGGAGACACGAATGACTACAAAAAAAAAACAATATTACAACAAAAATGGAGTGAGAATGTTTCTTTTTGGGTGTTTAGTTGTAGTTCTTTTTAATTGTTTCTGGTCGACCTGACCCTGGCATGGTTCACAGTCATTTCATCCCCAGACACTTAATCCTCGTCACTTAATCCCCGTCACCTGATCCTCAAGTTAGTTAATCCCGAGTTAAAGTCCTCAGACACTTAATCTTAAAATTGCAATTTTAGGTATAGAATTATGAAATCAGATCAAAATATAAATCATAACAAACACAACACAAAAAAAAGCTAATAGTTCAATATTCAATTTTTTATTTTGTTATTAAGAGTTTGTGAGGTGAGTGTTTTTTTTTAAATCAGTGTAACAGAAAAGCTAAAGATCAGATATACGACAACATTGTCGCTTCAAAGACATAGATCCATTGGACATCTTGAGTCTGAGTAAGAGTGGTGTCCTATTTTTATCCACCGCCCTATTTATCCGTCGTGCTTTTTATCATCAAAGCGAACCCGGCGCACGGCCGTATCAAAGAAAGGTGGAGCCGACCGCGAGTTACCGGTACCACTGGTGGCCAAGTTAAATAAACATTGTCGAGCAATCAAGCCAGGGGCAATACTGAGATAAACGATGACAAAACTTTATCCCCTTGACCGTTTTATTTTATTATATCTTGAAACGTAGAAATCATCAATTAGAATATCACAGACTAATTAATGTTCTGTTAATTAGTATAATAGATCGTCACAGGAGGAGGCCCTTAAGTCTACCATAAGACAACTGCTAAAATTGTCAGCCACATATTACTTTAGACAGGATAAATTTAAAGTGTCTGAGGATTAAGTGTCTTGGGATTAAGTGACCAGGATTAATTCTCTGGGGATGAAGTGACCTGTCACCCCCTGGCATATGCATACGAATTTTTTATGTCAATCCTCTGGTCATTAAAATGTAGCGAACAGTTGTGTTGACTTGACTTATTATTAAAAATATTAAATTAACAATAATATAGGCCTCATTTCAAAAAGAAAAAACAAACAAATACCAAACAATAACGAAATACATAATTTTAAAAAACGTAGATAATAATATTTCAATACAATAAAAACTAAAGTGAGAAATATATTTTTTCGGTATTTAATTTTTGTTCTTGCTTATTGTATCAATAAAACAGTATTGAGAATGTTTCTTTCGGTATTTAGTTTTTATTTTATAAGATAAGATAAGATTTCTTTATTGATCCAAACAAATGGAAATTTGTCTTGATTTGTCACGCTTATGGTACCCGATATTTGAAAGTAATCATTTACAGCAGGCCTAACTTGTTTTTTATAATTTGTATCATTTAATTTATAGAGTATATAAAGTATAAAGTCGCCTATTAAAGGATATTCTCAATAGCGACGTGAATCCATTAAATAATTAAAATATTTGGTTACTTTTACTTAAAATGATTATGCAAACATCAATAATGAAAAAAGAAATAATTTGATAGACATTACGTCATACGCTAGTATTTTTTAAAGTAAACAATTGAAACTCTCAAAGCCAAATTGCGGTGCGTAACTAATAAAAAAGGTCTCGCCACATTAAAACATTAAAAAAACAACAGCATAATTGGGAAAACCCGAAAAGACCCTCGCGTTCAACATAGAGAATCTCGCGTTCAACATAGTAAATGAACGGAAATGGTCATTTGTTCCGTAAGGTTTTATGTATTTGTATAGCTGGATATACTTTTTTTTTATTTATAAAATCAACACATTCGTGATTATAAGTCATAAAATAAAATTTATTTTGTTTGACGTTTTCAATTTATACGTTCAACTTTTGTCTTGATTAGTCAAATGGCATAGGAGCCAATAGAGGACAAACATATAATATATATATATATATATAAATCTATATATATATAAACACATATAAACAAACTCAGGGTAATTATATAGATTGATTAAATAAAGCCTCAATGACATCAATTTTGAAGAAAACAAAAGATTTTTGTTTAATTTAAAGACTATATTATAGACAGTTGTTTACCCTGACTACTGTAAGGAACAATTCAAATTGGGAAGTTTTTAACACTGTCAAGTAACAACTGTATGGCTGGACATTTTTTTTTACCAATATTCAATCAAAGTAAATAAAGCCACAAAAAAATATTGTGTATATATGGAGGTATTTGTAGAAAAATGTTTTTTAAAGCTGCTGAATAATTCTGGACTCACAAAAACAATTTCTAATCATTAGAGCATATCAGGAGGAAAGTTTCAATTTGCTTAATAAAAATATATTGGTTTTATTCGTAAAGAATAAAGAATGCTTAAAGAAGGAATTTATTTGCCTAAATAAATTTATTTGCCTAAATACATGCACAACATGGTGGAACAGTATGTAGGCATGTTCAATATGTTTTTGAAGGCGCAGATCAGCAAAAAAAAAGAGCAATAATTCAGGACAAAAGACAAAAGCTTATATATAGTTCCTACCATCTGTGTAACATGCTCCACAATAATGACTAAATCCTCTTCCAAAATGTAAAATTGGCTGCAATACAAGGGGGCGTAGTAGTATCTCATGTCGAAAATCATCTATTTCTTTTTTCCTTTCCATGCAGTAAGACCTATACAATAAAAATGCTTTGCTTTAAAAGGTTGATATATTTTTATACAAGCAGCTTTCGAGCTAACAAAGAAAAGTGTCAAGTTTTGTTAAATAACTTTAATAAAAAATAGATGTAAGTTAAATAATTGAAATTAAAACTATTTGAGTGTCTATAGACAGTCTTTAATAAAATCCAAAAATAAAAAAAAAGAGATGTTTGCATATATTATGCTCTGTATTATGGGAAGATACAGCTTGTCACATATATAACCTTCACTACCAGTTGATAGTTTGATTTTTACGATCTAGGTTCATCATTAGTATGAAAATGGTGACAGAGAAAAGTGTATTGAAAATGGTGACAGAGAAAGGTGTATTGAAAATGGTGACAGAGAAAGGTGAATTGAAAATGGTGACAGAGAAAGGTGTATTGAAAATGGTGACAGAGAAAGGTGTATTGAAAATGGTGACAGAGAAAGGTGTATATTTTTATCAAATTTCAAAGATTTTCCCATTGACTGAAAGCTCAAATTATTTTCAAGCCTGTCTAAATTGGGCTATTGAAGGCCTACATAGAGAATGAAAGCAAGAAAATAACTCAAAGAAAGCCTTAGAAAGGAGAAAATCTGACTCCTGAAATTAAAACCAGTTTCACATATTTCATATTACTATTTAACCTTTATAATAACATTATAATCTACTTCCCGTTCAACTTAGGCTAACAAGCTCTATTGATACTTTCAAAAAGAACTTAAAAACTCATTATTTCAAGATTTACCTTAGTTATATTTAACATGCTTTAGACCCCTACGGTCTTACTTATAGGTTGGGTCAGTTAACGCTACATTTATTTGATTTTTTTATATTTTTTATTTCATCAGTTAGCTTTGTCTCCTAGACTAGAGTAATGTCCGTGTTCTTGTTGTATGTTAAAAATGCGCTCTGAGCTTACATTATGTTTGTTGGCAGCGCTATACAAATATTATTATTATTATATAATATTATATAATTAGGCTGCGTCTATTGCTAGTCAACTACAAATAGCTCCTAGACGGCTATTTGTAGTTAACTACAAATAGCTTTTAGGTGACTATTGGTAGTCTTAGTCAGCCAATCAAAACAGTCCTTATATTCTTAATTATTATAATACGCCTTTGTTGTGTTTAGACACAATTCATAACCTAACCCAGCAGATTAGATTTACACTAGTTTTAGGTTTAGTGTTACTTTAGTCTTCGAAACAAAAAAAAAACACAACATGAACTTCTAATTGTGATTAAATATACAGAAATAAATAACCTTTGTGTCGTCTGAATAATTTATAAACATTGACAATTTTAAAATGCTAGTAAAATGTTAACAAATTGTTCATTACAAAAAAAATCACATTTAACTGGTTTGACTAAAATTTAATATTTAAAAAAACAAAAAAAAACAACACACGACAATGGTTGCCAGTGGGATTTTAACCTGGATCACCCAGTTGTAAGCCCAGAGTACAAACCACTAGGCCAAGAAAGCTTGTTATCAAGTTACAAAAACATAGTAATTAAGAATATAGGGCCAGTTATGATTGGCTGACTACCATTAGCTGCCTAGAAGCTGTTTGTATTTAACTACCAATAGACACTCCCTATAAATATAATTATATATAATATTATATATGAAATACTATAATATATTATGGGCCTACATATATACATGCATTAGGACTAGTGATGACTTACTGATAAAAAAGGAGCCATTGGATAATTATTAACACTGTTTTTATAATATTATATGTAGGCCCTACACCCAAATATATAATATTTCTCATTATGAATACACATATATAAATAATATGGAATTAAATGATGTTTCTGAGTCTTAATGACTGATATTTTATTTTACTGCTTGCCACAGTTACAGTAGTCAAACCAATATTATCAATATATTATTATATATCCTCTGTCTCTGTAGATTATTTGAAATTTAATTTTAAGCAGTTCGCTTTGTATCTAACATTTTAGTTTTGCAATGTGTTGATGCCATAATAATAAAGATAAATTAAAATATATCTATTTTTTTAGATAGGCTACACACGGCTTGAAATAATGATCATCCCTAATGCTGTGTATATAGGCCTATACCTATACTTCTATAGCCTAGCCTAATGCTCATTGTCATTCTTGTTAATGATTGTAATGAAAAAGTTCAAAGACTATTTTAAAGCTCATAGATTTGATCATCTTTTCCATCATATATTATAAATTATAAGTCAAAATTATTTTATAAATAAAAAAGTACATCAATTTAATATTCTTAAAGTTTGAACTTTACCTTCTGTGTGGAACAACATTAACGAGTCTGTCAACAGACTCTACCCCAGAGCCATCTGCCAGTGGACGAACCAATCGGTATAAAACATTGTTATTTCGACTAACTGCTTCACGACTAGCTATTATAAAGGCTGGTGGGAATTCATTCATTTTTAAATCTATCACTGCTATGGTCTATGGTATGGGATTGAAAAAAAATACAAAAAGGCTATTATATTATAATACACCGTTGACATAGTCAAACAAAATAAAAAGATCTCTATTAGACTATTAGATCTAAAAATTAGTATTTTTTAAATTGTATATTTGATAGTAAACATTATAGTCTAATTTAAATTTGTCAAAGTTCAAATTCAAAGTAACTTAAACTCAAAATGACTTTTATCTAAATGAGATTGAAAATGTCCAAGCCAGCAACCGAATGAAATGCTTACTTTTTACTTTTAACTTTTAATTTATAGTCATAGGCTTCCATAGGCTAATAGCTTTTTATTTAAAATCTTTTTAACAGACTTACCTAATATTAAAATAATGCTTTGTGATTTAAACTATGCAGTTCTAAAGGTAAACACATGATTTAATTCCGACACCAGGAAATGATAGAACTATTTTAATAGCAAGCGCCATCTTGTCACCTACATCATTGAACTCACTGTGACCTAGTCGCGGTAATACACAAAGTGACACACCTGTAACTCAGGTATGTTAATACCTAGGTCAGGTGTGTTGTGTGTATTAAAATGTAGGAATGGCTGTATAGGGCCTATCTCTACCTCTAAGAGTGGAACGGAAACTGTTAGTTCTAATGAAGTTGCAATAAGAGATCCATTACAAATGTAGGCCTATATTATAATTGTTCAAGCGTAGGCCTATATATATATATAGGGCAAAGAGTAAAGTAGTAATAAAACATATAAATAAGCAATCAATTATAAGTTCTAAGACAATAACAAGTTACAATAAGCTCAGATAAATTTTAATATAAAGACACAAAAATATCTTATCCCATATGCAAGCAGAACAAATACTTAGGCCTAGGTAGGCCTACACGTAGCCTATAGGTCGCTACTCTTTCTTACCGAGTGGTATCCGGGCATGGAATTACTTGCCTATATGAACCATAACAGTAGGCCTATAACTCAACATCATTAATAACACTAAGGCACTGTCCATAAAGTAGGCCTACGTCACGCTATTTTTGACCAGTTTTAACACTAAGGCACTGTCCATAAAGTAGGCCTACGTCACGCTATATATATTTTGACCAGTTTTAACCCCCTCCCCCCTCCCTGTCACAAACTGTCACAAATCTCGGACGCCTCCCCCCCCCCCCTAAAAAAAAAAGTAGGCTACGTCACACTTTCGAAATTTAAAAAAAAAAAAAATAACACCTATTTAAAATTTCATCTAAAACATACTTCGAGATCACTATTAGGCTAAACAGTATTAAAATATAAAATTTTGTCTTAAAAGAACTATCACATTAGTAAAAAGACATTAATAGAATAATAGTTAATTGTCAACAGTTGTCACAGTTATTCATTGAAGCAGTAACTCAATCTATCAAAAATTGCAAAAATTAGAGTAGACAATTATATTATAGGCCTACACATCATTTATCTGCTGCTTATTCATTTACAGTAGGTGTGGTCAAGTTTTAGATAATCTTTCGATCATGCAATCTTTTTTTTTTTACACAGAATAAGAAGTAGATTAGCGAAACTTGACCTCATCCAGTGATTAAATAATAAAAAGGAAAAATAAAAATTGACTAAAAAAAGACTGGATTGATAAATTATGTGACAAACTCTTGTGCTATATTGAATCTGTTTATTATAAATTATGGGTTTATTATTGATGTTTAATTAAAAAATATCACTGGACATCATCCATCCATGGTATCGTGAAGTGAAGTGTTTATCCATAGTTACGACTGGCATCAATCTTTCGATCACCATCATCGTTTCCTGGAAGGATAATTGCAGACAAATGAACTTCATCCTCATCTAGCCACTCAACATCCACTGAATGTGCATTTAATTTTCTCTTCTGGCAATAACTGTCATGAGTTATCTTTGCCTTCTAGCAGCGATAGCAGCGGATGCGTTTTATGAGTTTATTCTGAAAAGTTTGGGTTGGCACATTCTCCCGAGCCCGAGCTCTGTGTTGTCCTGCATGTTTCTTCAACAATTTAATTTTTTGTGAGGCAAAGTATAAGTGACATTATAATACTTTGAAAATTCGATCAAGTAGTTCAAATGTTTCACAAAATTTTTGAAAATTACTTTTAAAGCTATTAAATTCTACTAAAAAAATAAATTAGAAATAAAATAAAAAATAAATAAATGTGTGACGTCACACATGGCCTTACCCCCCTCCCCCATTGTCACAAACTGTCACACTTTCTTACACATCTCCCTCCCTCTGGAGCGTGACGTACTTTATGGACGGCCCCTAATAAAAATGCTAGACCTATAGGCCTACTAAACTATAGACCGCGGATGAGCGTAGGACAGCATTAATCGTCTTTATAGATGGAGAGTCATTAATAAGCTTATAAATAACCCCATAGAATCTTATACGCGAAGATGTCTTATAAGTTTACAGACGTTCCTTCTGGATAGAAGATTATTACGTCCACTAGGCCCAAAACTCCTGCAGGGCGACAGGGATCCGTCGGTGGCAGGGCTAGAACCCGCGACCTGTCAGTTGGTTTTTGATTGCCAGTCAGGTGATCTAACCGCTAGACCAATGTGTCATAGACAACTAAAACAAAAATTAATTAAGAAAAACATTTTGTTTCTAAAAAATATATAGGCCCCTATATTGTCACAATATTTATATTTTGAAAAGACATTAGATGGCATCCACCGCTTAACGCTATGGACAATTTCGGAATAGTAGGCCTAATGGACTGGGTCATGCGGAGAGCCACTGCAGACAACAGGGCCCTCGAGAGAAAAAAAAGATGCCGGTACGAGACCTTTTCTGCCCCCCCCCCCTTTTCAACAATACATTTTTTTTTCTTACACTAGTGATTTATTTGTATTACGTTTGAAAAATCAGGAATCTTTTTAAAAGGTCTATGGATCATTCTGTGAAACTATCATAAATGTTACCA
This sequence comes from Anisus vortex, assembly GCA_949126835.1. Classification (NCBI taxonomy): domain Eukaryota; kingdom Metazoa; phylum Mollusca; class Gastropoda; family Planorbidae; genus Anisus; species Anisus vortex. The sequence continues at coordinate 44,732,581 of OX421492.1, read as the reverse complement.
TTTACCATTAGAGTGTAAACACTATTCAATCACAGCCTTACAGGTCTATTACAAAAATACATTAATCAGGTACATAGTTCTTAGTTTAAATTGTTGTAGATCTAATTGTTCTTCCGTTCAGTATATAGAAGTATTTGAGGTTTTAAAGTTGGACAATTAAATTGTCAATTAACTTGTCATTCATTGTAATATGGATTAATTTGAATGTGAAAATTGAGAGAGTAAATTGAGAATATGACATACGCTGTTAAGGTAAGCTACTTGTACTTGTCACAGCTACTTCATTTAATAATTTGGAACATATCTATGACAGGTGAAACTCTGTAATAAATAGCAATATTATATCAAGTCAATTAAAAAGACTTCAAGTTCAATGCGTTTTAAATTGTATGTATATAGCCTAAAGTATAAACGATTAACAACTTCACAACTTTTCAATACGGCAGGCCTAGGCCTACTATAACAAAAAAAGTTCATAAATATAGGCTACATCCTTAGGGCCTATCGCATTTTATGCATGTCTATCGAATCATTAATTATTGACAAATATACCCAAATCATTCATCTTTTGAATGCTTACTGTTTCGTGAAAAGAAATAGTAAACAGAAAATACATCAATAAGCCTACATAAATGATTGAAAAAACAGAGAAGGAAAAGACTAGGTCTAGTTTTTTTTAAACAGGACTGCCTTAAATTGCGTGTTTTTTTTCTTGGCAAAACTACGAATTACAGTGTCAAAGTTTAGTTGTCTTGCAATGCCAGACTCAATACTGAGCCTAGCCAAGTTGTTCAGGCTATTCTGACTCAGGGTGGACCTAAGGTAATGTTTGATGAGCTTAAGTTTACGGAAGATTGCTCCTTTCTGCTAATGCTACCGTGGCTGGTGCTGTAAGGGACATCCTCGGACACTTAGGTCTATGTTAGGAAAAATATTTTCTAATTTGAAATTAGCCAAAGCATTTAACAGATTCAATGCATCCAACTGTTCTTTACCAAAATGTGCATAGTGAACCATTGTTATGTGAATTATTTCCCGAAGAAAGTCTTCACAGCTTATGTAATTAAAATACTTTTCTTCTAACTTAGCAGCTTTATACTTCAAGTCTTTTTCTGAAATATTTTGGTAGTTCCAAAGAAAGCTGAATGTGTCAGAAATACCTTTGACTGAATTGAACCGAACTGTAAACTGTTAGCCCTCCAATAACACTATTCAATACAACAAAAATATGTGTTTACGAAAGTGGGCTTCCTCAGGGCATACTTCTGTTTCATTAATCTCATTCACATTTAATTTTTCATCAGGTATAAGACTTATCCTCATCATGAAATCTTGTTTTTATTCTGGCAGTTGTATTACTGTTCTTAAACAATTGTAGGCCTACTTCTATCTGCAGGTTGGCTGAAACAAGCTTAGCTTCATTCCACATTGCTTTCCAACTGTTTTGCATATTATAAGCTTTCTATGCTTGCAGCTTCCATGTCTATAGTCACATCACAAGCTTGAATGACTTTGTTGCAGAAGTCAATAGGGACTAGTAGGCCTATACTGTGCCACACGACTGACATTATGATGCAAATGAAAAAGCCGACACAAAGGCCTATAGATTTCATGGATATCGTTTCTGGTTTTCGGAGTAAGATTCAGCTTTAACAGGTCTTCCAAAGCCAACTCAACCCCTGGTAGATGAGCTACAAATGGTTTTACACTCTCAATTCGATCTGACCATATGGTGCTAGAAATGCCATGAAGCTTTGACAGTATTTTCCACCTCTTGAGGCTGCAACTGAATAATGTGTATTTACATTTGTCTAAAATTATAAAACCTGCAACCTCCCCTCTTGGCTACCGAACATGAGACCATTAATGTGTAAAAGGATCGACTAACTAGCTTTGACTGCCGCATTAGTATGCAGCGATATAATTTATAGTACATATACCTAGGCTACTAAGCTAACAGGGAGAACTCTAAGCCTGTAAGGCACATATGTCTATATTTGTAAGTGTCTCTGGAGAAAAGAAAAAGATAGATCCTAAGTCCTATCGAAAAAAATTAGGCCCTATATTACCTACAACTAAAGGCTTCATTGCAAAATGTTCAAGTACACATTCAAAGAATGCTAAAATAAAGGGCCCCCAGCGCCACGTGAGATTGAAGGATGTTTTGGGGCATCTCATCTTAGATTAGTAGCAACAATTAAAAATACTTGCGTAATTGCCAATTTAATTTTTAATTTTAATATTTATGGGCTGCCTAAACGGCGTACCTGCTGTAACCCCCTCTTGTGGGGCCTGACAGACAAACCCCGAGGCCGAGTATAATATGGGACTAACTTCCTATCTAGAAGACGACGATTTCGCAGATTAAAAATTATAGCTCTGCCTCCCATTCTCAAAAAGATCTCCAGGAGAAGAGTAGAGCAAATAGCCAAAAGTGTTAGACTAAAGATTAACTTCGGCATACCAAACTTATGAAAGTGAAGACAATCAGCTTTCAAAAGACACGTGACATTGGTGAAGAAATAGAAGAGATTGGAAATTTTAAATAACTTCGCAGCTATACATCTCCGCTAATGGAAGCATAGGCTATATAGGGCCTTCCTCGTCCCCCACATACTATATACTTACCGCTTCATTGAAACCCCTTAACACAATATATAGGGCCTTCCTCGTCCCCCACATACTATATACTTACCGCTTCATTGAAACCCCTTAACACAATATATAGGGCCTTCCTCGTCCCCCACATACTATATACTTACCGCTTCATTGAAAACCCTTAACACAATATATAGGGCCTTCCTCGTCCCCCACATACTATATACTTACCGCTTCATTGAAACCCCTTAACAAAATATATAGGGCCTTCCTCGTCCCCCACATACTATATACTTACCGCTTCATTGAAACCCTTTAACACAATATATAGGGCCTTCCTCTTCCCCCACATACTATATACTTACCGCTTCATTGAAACCCCTTAACACAATATATAGGTCCTTCCTCGTCCCCCACATACTATATACTTACCGCTTCATTGAAACCCCTTAACACAATATATAGGGCCTTCCTCGTCCCCCACATACTATATACTTACCGCTTCATTGAAACCCCTTAACACAATATATAGGGCCTTCCTCGTCCCCCACATACTATATACTTACCGCTTCATTGAAACCCATTAACACAATATATAGGGCCTTCCTCGTCCCCCACATACTATATACTTACCGCTTCATTGAAACCCATTAACACAATATATAGGGCCTTCCTCGTCCCCCACATACTATATACTTACCGCTTCATTGAAACCCATTAACACAATATATAGGGCCTTCCTCGTCCCCCACATACTATATACTTACCGCTTCATTGAAACCCCTTAACCCACCCCTTGCCAACCTTTTAGCCTAGTCCTCCCTTCTCGTTTTGTTCGGTCTACTGACAACTACATACTGGAGAGTTTGTCGTTTGTTTACCGTATTTACAGTCCAATCTGCACTTGTTTTGTCTATTGATTTATTTCTACTTATAAGCTTACTATTAATCTTGATACTGTTAGACGTCTTTTTAACGATAGACCAGTATTTACTTAGATTCTAGACTTTGTATAAATTGCCATTGGATAATTACATATATACAGGGCCGTAGTTAGATTTGTAGGGGCCCTGTTCCAAAATTTTTGTGTGGGGCCCCTCGTGGCCTCGCCTTGCCTTTCGACATTGCTATGTTAGCCTGTGTATGGTGTTGCTGATGTTGAATGATAACCAGTAACCCACTCTGTCTGACTCTGACTGCCGATTTGGCGAGAAAATTAGCATTTCACTTCATTTAACTTCAGTTAATTCATACATGAACCACCATGTGGGTCTACAGTGTTCAGTAAACATTCATCTGCCTTCATACCATCCAACCACACCTTATGATAAAGAAACTATCTGCTTTAAATGTCAGTCAACGCATCCAAACCTGGGTCATGCAATTTTTTATAAACCGCCCTCAATTTGTCAGAGTAGAGGGATGTACCTCGGAAATAAGAGTATCTCCAGTTCTATATACGATTTACACCAATGACATTCGAAGTCCGGCAATCGACACAGTATCCTTAATCAAATACGCGGATGATAGCCTTGTTTCCAGTGATGACAGCAGAACAATTTCAGATTTCTACAAATGGCGCGGAGAGAACTACTTAATATTGAATATCACAAAAACGAAAGAAATGATTGTAGACTTTCGGTAGGAAAAACACAAGCTGACTGATTTACAAATAAACAACCAAATAATAGATCAAGTCTCGCAATATACAATTCTTGGCGTCTTTATCACTGACATGCTGACTTTGTCTGACCACTGCCAAAGCCTCTGTAAGAAAATCCATCAAAGAATTTTCTGTCTTAGTATACTAAATACATTTCATATAGAGAAAACCATTATGAATCTCTTGTACTCGACGACTGTTGGTAGCATCATCATCTTCGCAATCACCTGTTGGTTAGGTATTCCACTACATTGAACAAACACCGGATACAAGCTTACGCATAATAAACAAAGCCTCTCGTATAACACATTTCTTGGAGATCTGTTCAATTCAAGGTGTTTGTCAAAGATTGACATAATCCTTTAGAACCATGCACACCCGCTTCACGACAGTTACGTCATATCTAGTCGAAGTGGTCGGTTTCTTTCAAAAAGGGCAAGAACCGAGAGATTTAAGAACTCCTTTTTTCCACTATCAGTGAGAATCTTTCAAAACAATCACCAGTCAGCCATAAAATACAACATCTGACTCATAAATGATACTTTTTCTTGTATCATAAATGGCCTGTTATGATAGTGTGCGTGAATTTCTATTTTCTTTTTTATGTTTGTATACAAATGGCTCTTTTATTTTGTTTTAAATATGCTGAAAGGACGGAATTTATGTAATCAAGTCGAATTTCCATTTGTTTGGATCAATAAAGTAATCTTATCTTAAAAAGAATGGTAGGTTAAGTATTTCGGACTTCATGTGTTGGGCCACAGATTATTTTTCTAAAGGAAACATTTTAAAATTACCATGTTGGATTCACATAATACACATCATTTAATACTTTGCAAACATTAATTATAGGACCTACCTATAGTCTCAGAGAGGGCCTATTGTTGTTTTTAGGTCTATTGCCAATCCCAGCTATCGCTTACATGGCTTACATAAAGTAATACCAATCTCTGGCGCCTAATTTAAATATGCTGAGCGTCAAAACTGGGTTTCTGAACGTATATTCGGCAGACAGTTTGTTGGTGTGTTTGTGTTCCTTTGTTTTTCCAGCCACCATATCTCGCTATACAGCGAAGGTGAAGTTTTCTACAATAAATTGGTCGGTAAATTTGCATTGCTAACAATTGCATTAGTTTCCACCCATACATAGATCTACAAACTGACAAGATTAACACAAAAAGGACATGTCAAATGTAGTTTCCATAATTGATAGATTTGTATTAACGTAAAACCATGTAATGAACCTTGCAGATCTTTTCTAAATTTGTATACCAGTGCTCCTCAAACTTTTCAGTGTTAGTTGTTTCTGTTCAACATCAACATCACTGTGTTAGAGTTTTTTCTGGTCTACCCCTACATCACTGTGTTAGAGTTTTTTCTGGTCTACCCCTACATCACTGTGTTAGAGTTTTTTCTGGTCTACCCCTACATCACTGTGTTAGAGTTGTTTCTGGTCTACCCCTACATCATTGTGAAATAGTTGTTTCTGTTAAACCCCTACATCAGTGTAAAATAGTTATTTTTGGTCTACCCCTACATCAGTGTAAAATAGTTGTTTCTGTTCAACCCCTACATCAGTGTAAAATAGTTGTTTCTGGTCTACCCCTACATCAGTGTAAAATAGTTGTTTCTGGTCTACCCCTACATCAGTGTAAAATAGTTGTTTCTGGTCTATCCCTACATCAGTGTAAAAAAACCGGCTAAACTTTTTCTTTTGCAGGACGGACAGGTTTAAACCATTTTTTTAGACTTGCCGATTAACATTTCAAGAGTTATTTGTTATAATTGTTTTTCAAAGACAAATATTGTTTCTTTCGTAGGTATAACAATTATTACACGATAAAATCAATTAGATAACACTTCTCGGAACTTTAAAAATGTACATGAATGTAAATAAATTCAGTGATATTTGAAGCTGTTGGTATTTTGAAACATATAAAATTTAGCTACAGTTTCATCTTTAAGCTGGTTATTTTTGTTAATTGAAAATACATTATTAATATTAAACATATAGGGCGTTTGCAATCACGTGACAAAAAGCACGTGATTTGTGTTTACTTTCTGTAATGGTGTACAAGTAATAATGGCCGCTGTATTAATAAAGTTTCATATGGGCTCGAGCTTTTTTTAAATGATGTGTTGTGTTTTAAGTCTTATTAAGATTTAAGCTGTATTATGTATGTTAAATAAAATAGGCTATTTTATTTTTATCATAGACATAGATCATAGACGATGTGAACCAATTAGTGACTTGACTAGATAGTCTATTCACCAACACTATCACTTGACATCGTAGCCTAGCCTACGAAACATTAAAAGTGTAGGCCTATAAAGTGAAATTGAAAGTGTAAATAGGTCTAGCCGGCCCTAGCCTAATCACATTAATCAATTAATCTACAGTACTACTATTTACCTCCTTATTTTTGAGTAGGATAGCCAATATTCAGATGTGAATTTTGCATAATAAAGAAGTACTTCACTTTCACCACGTTACATTTGTACCTCAAGTGGGTTCTTTATTTACACAAATACGTCACTAAAAACCTAAGCCACGCCCACTAAGAACGCTCTATTTGCTAGACATGCTTTTTTTATAACATTTCTATCGCTAATGCGAGATTCAGAGGTGGGCATGTTAATTATTCACAAGTTTATCAATTTGTTACTTTGGGCAATGCTGTAAAGTAGACAATATACCCACAATACTTCCGTAATTTTTCTTAGTATTAGTTCTAGATTGAAAAGGTCAGTCTTGGAGCAGTAAAATGAAGTAAGTAAAGTATTCCGCCGTACCAAATTAATCAAAGGGCCGGTGAAGCAGCGTTCACCAGTTTCTGTGGCCACGGCATACTGAGAGGTGTGTGGCCAGCACAATGCTCAGCCGCCTTTACTTTACCATATTGTAAGGTACCCGTAAAAGCTGGGTAGACGTGAGAAAAATCCTAGTCTTCACCAGGATTCGAACATATGAACTTCGGTACGCCAGTCGAACACGCTGCCGATCGGCCACTATGTCCCCTGGTTTCACTTGTTGAAAATATTATTTCTTGGCATGAACAAAAATTGTTACATTTTCAGTCACCAGATTTTGTAAGGTTGGAATATCAAACCGTTTTCATACATTAACGATGGTTACTGAAAAACTAAGAAACACCTACTGTTTCTCGCTTCTATATGTCTTTTCATTCCTTGTCAGACAATAAAAAGCTTAGAACTATCTTTTCCTTAGTTTTTGAACTCCTTGAAAATGGTAAAGTTATCTGAAATGTTAGCTAACTCTACGCAAAATGGAATAGATGTTACTAATCTGGGTTTTAGTCCCAGAGAAGTACACCAATGTAAAATAGTTCATTCTGTTCAACCCGTACACCAGTGTGAAATAGTTGTTCCTATTCAACCCAACCTCACTGTGTTATAGTTGTTTATGTTCAACCCCAAAATCACTGTGTTATAGTTGTTTCTGTTCAACCCCTACATCAGAGTAAAAAAGTTGTTTCTGTTTAACTTCAACATCAGTGTAATAAAGTTTTTCCGTTCAACCCCAACATCAGAGTAAAAAAGTTGTTTCTGTTCAACCCCAACTTCAGTGTGTTATAGTTGTTTCTGTTTAACTCCAACATCAGTGTGTTATAGTTGTTTCTGTTCAACCCCTACATCTGTGTGAAATAGTTGTTTCTTTTCAACCCCTACATCAGTGTGAAATAGTTGTTTCTGTTCAACCCCTACATCAGTGTGAAATAGTTCTTTCTGTTCAAGAGACTTGAATCTTCTTTTTTTTTGGAGGTTCTTCCGCGTGCCATTGAAAATCGCTCTGTGTACCAAGTATGTGTTGTGGGTTGCGGACTCCTGGTTTAGATTATCTATCAATTAATTCACCTCAACATGACATTTCGTGCCCTATTTCCAGTCTAGATGTGCCAAACAGAACACACCATGCTAATGCCGTTAGTAAAGAGATGTTAATGATGCGCACAATGAAATGGTGTGACGAAGAAATAAGGTCACCGGAACTTGTAAAGACCATTCTTAAGAGCTCAGTGAGGAAAAGGAAGCGACATAAAATAAAATGGGAAGATAATATAACTGAGTTTATCTTCCGTTGACTGAAGGCAGAGATTAACTCCCTTGGGTGCCTGTACTTCAAATACCAAATCCACCGACAGTGTTATATAATAAGGAAAATTATAATATAATATATAAGAGATTATAATATAATCTATAGGAGATTATAATATAATCTATAGGAGATTATAATATAATCTATAGGAGATTATATTATAATATATTGGAAATTATAATATAATATATATTGGAGATTATAATATAATATATAGGAAATTATAATATAATATATAGAAGATTATAATATAATATATAGAAAATTATAATATAATATATAAGAGATTATAATATAATATATAGGAAATTATAATATAATATACATGAGACTATAATATAATATATAGGAAATTATTATATAATATATTGGAGATTATAATATAATATATAGGAAATTATAATATAATATATAGGAAATTATAATATAATATATAGGAGATGTGGCGTTTTGGGAGAAGATTAACGTCACACGCAACTAAGAAAGGTCTTAGATGTAATCAGCTCTTATAAGATACTATAATCATATCATCTGTACGTACAAACCACTGACAACATTGCCACAATCCTGCATGTCTGATTGGAGTGAAAATGAGTCTTTCCTTTCTTTCTCCTACACTTAACACTTTATGTATTTTGCATCGCAATGAATTTTACTTACATTATATATGTATATTTCTGCATGCTTATAAGTATATTACTTATTGTTATATGACTAGTTATTGATATTAGTTTCCCTTTCATGTATATTCTAAATGCTGTAAAACGTGTGTGCTTATCGCCCCCCCCCCTACCCCGACCACGGAAGATCGGAAAACAAGTCAAGGACATATGTGGCGCAATCATCACTGAGCCCACCTATTGACCTTCACCCCCCCTCCCCGTACCTCCTTACGTCCTCGACCAACGGGATATAACATGTACTTGAAAATAGACATCTGAGGTGGCCAGGTGGTCGAGTTAACCGCTGTAAGCCGTATAACGTAATGAGCCGACCGTGAAGAAAGCAAATTCTGACCACGGGAAAAGGCTTTAGATGTCGTCCACCACCGCCACCCCTATGATCAGAGGCGTAAGATAACCCCGCCCTCTCCCGTGCTTTCCCTACTCCTGTCAATCAGACTAAGAAAACATGTACATTTCCCCCTACCACTCCCATTTTGCACCACGTGACTATCCATGCTTTTAGTTATAGATTTAACTTTTAGTTAGAGTTCTAGGGACAGTCTAGCTAGGTGGTCGTGAAGAGGAGTGGGTCCCGTCTGGGCCCCTCCGAGGCCTTTGTGAAGGCTCCGACCCCAAGTCTGTATCTAAATCTTAATCTTTGCTGTTTATATTGTTGGACAATGTACCTAGGATATTATGTATGATATATATGCAACGGTATACTCAGTCTTAATGTTGAATAAACTTCAGAATATAATGTTTCCGCTTGTGTTCTCTAATGACTATAATCGATGTTGTGAAGTCTATATGTGTTTAGTATAGCCAAACCTCTGCATAATTACCTCAGACGAACCATGGAATTCTACACACTTAAATATAAATTTGATCATCAATACGTTAAACTCTAGCAAAGTACTCTGGCGCATCCCTTAATTAAGACAACACGCAGCCAACAATAATAGAAGAGAATAATTCATCTCTTATCTATTTTTTGCAGACCACTCTTATAAGAAGGAAAGAATACACATACGAGCCTGCCTGCCACACAGCGTGACATAATTCAGTCACTTTTACTTAATCATACAGAAGGCACGACACACAGGAGGCTCAGGTGCAAATCTAACCCCAACTTATAAAGTTTACGTGTTGATTAAGTGGTCTAATCACCCCCCGCCACGTGACACTTGGTGCCTCGTCCGAAGGATATGCAAATACCATCGTGCACACCCGGAACCAGTCGTGAGTACTTCAAATGTTCTTCGCATCGTACCTGCAAAAACTCTTCACTGTTGGAGTAAAATTTCTCGTACTACTCTTGGATTACATTGGACCATGCAAGAAATATAACTATTTAATGATCTGGGGGCTCTTAATGAATTCCACATCGAGGTGAGAGAAATGTAGAACTATATTTTCACTATAACTATCACTAATCATCATTGTATGTCAACCACATTGCACACTTGCACTATCAACCTGCAATGCGCCAAAGTGAAGTCACTGTAATGTCCGCCAATGCTTAGTTGCTGTCAAATGTTATGTGTCGGCCAGAAGCGCCACCAATAACTTTGTCTCTGTTTGGATTAGCTGCTGTCAAATGTTATGTGTCGGCCGAAGTGCCACTAATAACAACGTCGTTTTCCTGTTCGGATTAGCTCCCGTACAACTCTGTACACTATAGGCCTATATGCTTGCCGAATGCCGATAGTCAATAGGCATATCGCCATTTCTGCTTTGGATTAGCTCATGCGTAACGAAATTATTTGCCAGATCGCATAACTATGTCCGCCAAATACTGTGAACCAGTACCCGCCCTGAGGAACACTGAAAATATTCGCACCCACCGGGCCGCAATCCAGCCTGCAATCTTCAACATTGCATATAATGTTCGCCCATTCAGCTATAATTCTTGGATACTTACAGCCACGTTCGCACTGGATTAAACTGTCATGTGCAGTACGTTTCCTGGAAGCTGACATTATTGCCTTTAGATTGGAGTATATTAACTGTTATCGGATTACCATGTGTATATATTAACTTTTGATGAACCGTGTTCCTTACACAACGCGTTGGATAATAAATGTGTTAGATTTAAAGACTGCCTACGGGCCAATTGAATGTTCTTAAAGCGCTACACAACTGATGTCATCCGATGTCATCTGATGTGCCAGACCACTCTGACGTCAAGATTCAAGACCCCGCGGTCTAGCGTGAAAGAAAATGAATGTGTATAAATAAAACGGTGAGTGGCATATATGTGAGTTGGTCAAATGTACGTACAGAGATATTATTGGTAGCGAATTAAATAATTGCTTCTTTACCGATTTTACAAATTTATAAAACGGGAATAGAGAAAGGAAAATGATTTAATCTTTACTGTAGCCAAAGTAACGTACGCCCACTGCCAACCCCACCCCCTCCGCCGCTGCGTCAACACTGTACCTAAAACAGGCAAACACACAAGCCCGACCCCCCCCCCCCCCCCAACGCCAGTTAAAAGTAATCTGCCCTGGTCATCTGACCGAGGCATGACTCGTGTAAACTCGCGCTCCCCTCCCACTCTCTCTCCCAGCATAGAATCTGTATTGAACTGTTAAACAAGGAGAAATGTGTTGTTGCTTGAGGAAAGAATAAAAGGGAATAGTGTAACAATTAAAAAGTAGCTATGTCCATGTTCTAGCTCTAGGGCCCAACAATTGCAAACACACGACAACATTGATACAATTTCCTGGCCCATCGCGCCAGAGGTGTCTTGACTATCGCCTTACTCCGCCCCCTCGCCCACTAGGAGTCACTCGCACATGTGAACTCAGAATCCATGTGATCAGAAACACTAGTGTTTAGGCTTGTGTTAGGTCAGCTGCACGCGCTCTCACAATGCCCGCCCCACCCCTGAAGAACGATCACTAGACCAGAAATGCATGTACCTACGTTAAGCAAAGGAACCCGCGCCCCACCCTCTATGACTCCGTCATAGATCCCCTCATATTTACGTAGCGATCCCAGATCCCCTCACCTGTCCGCTTTAGCGCGAGTCAGGGAGTGAACTGGTGGACCTGATAGTTCGATCAACAATTCGATCCCTATCAACCAGTTCTGGCATCCCGTCACGGAATTCCTCCAGATTCCGTAGGAACTACTGCCGAGGTCAAATTCAGTTTAATTAAGTGAATCCCGCATTTATAGCACATAGAAAGCATGAAATAAATAGATTTCTTAGCTAGTGCCTATCAATATATGGAAAGTAAGGACCTAAGACAGTCACAGACAAACGATAAAATGAATAAACCGTGTCAATAGCTCGCAAATAAATGGGACGAACCTAGACTAAGCATTATGCCGGAATAGATTTACTGTAAGAAACGCTAAAGCATGCTTTTCTCCTCCGCCCTCAAGAGAAAAACGTAAAAATTCGCCCCGTCACCCCTTACCGCCTTTTCTCGACCCCCCCCCCCCTCTTCCCCGTAGCGATAACCACCCGCTTCGCGTCGATGGTCCAGAACTCTCATAGTGTAAATAGTAAGTGTAGTACATTGTACCTCTAATGGGTCAAATCTTTCATTATATGAAAGCTTTAAAACATGGCGGGGCAGGTGTGGCGTTTTGGGAGAAGATTAACGTCACACGCAACTAAGAAAGGTCTTAGATGTAATCAGCTCTTATAAGATACTATAATCATATCATCTGTACGTACAAACCACTGACAACATTGCCACAATCCTGCATGTCTGATTGGAGTGAAAATGAGTCTTTCCTTTCTTTCTCCTACACTTAACACTTTATGTATTTTGCATCGCAATGAATTTTACTTACATTATATATGTATATTTCTGCATGCTTATAAGTATATTACTTATTGTTATATGACTAGTTATTGATATTAGTTTCCCTTTCATGTATATTCTAAATGCTGTAAAACGTGTGTGCTTATCGCCCCCCCCCCCCCTACCCCGACCACGGAAGATCGGAAAACAAGTCAAGGACATATGTGGCGCAATCATCACTGAGCCCACCTATTGACCTTCACCCCCCCCTCCCCGTACCTCCTTACGTCCTCGACCAACGGGATATAACATGTACTTGAAAATAGACATCTGAGGTGGCCAGGTGGTCGAGTTAACCGCTGTAAGCCGTATAACGTAATGAGCCGACCGTGAAGAAAGCAAATTCTGACCACGGGAAAAGGCTTTAGATGTCGTCCACCACCGCCACCCCTATGATCAGAGGCGTAAGATAACCCCGCCCTCTCCCGTGCTTTCCCTACTCCTGTCAATCAGACTAAGAAAACATGTACATTTCCCCTACCACTCCCATTTTGCACCACGTGACTATCCATGCTTTTAGTTATAGATTTAACTTTTAGTTAGAGTTCTAGGGACAGTCTAGCTAGGTGGTCGTGAAGAGGAGTGGGTCCCGTCTGGGCCCCTCCGAGGCCTTTGTGAAGGCTCCGACCCCAAGTCTGTATCTAAATCTTAATCTTTGCTGTTTATATTGTTGCACAATGTACCTAGGATATTATGTATGATATATATGCAACGGTATACTCAGTCTTAATGTTGAATAAACTTCAGAATATAATGTTTCCGCTTGTGTTCTCTAATGACTATAATCGATGTTGTGAAGTCTATATGTGTTTAGTATAGCCAAACCTCTGCATAATTACCTCAGACGAGCCATGGAATTCTACACACTTAAATATAAATTTGATCATCAATACGTTAAACTCTAGCAAAGTACTCTGGCGCATCCCTTAATTAAGACAACACGCAGCCAACAATAATAGAAGAGAATAATTCATCTCTTATCTATTTTTTGCAGACCACTCTTATAAGAAGGAAAGAATACACATACGAGCCTGCCTGCCACACAGCGTGACATAATTCAGTCACTTTTACTTAATCATACAGAAGGCACGACACACAGGAGGCTCAGGTGCAAATCTAACCCCAACTTATAAAGTTTACGTGGTGATTAAGTGGTCTAATCACCCCCGCCACGTGACACTTGGTGCCTCGTCCGAAGGATATGCAAATACCATCGTGCACACCCGGAACCAGTCGTGAGTACTTCAAATATTCTTCGCATCGTACCTGCAAAAACTCTTCACTGTTGGAGTAAAATTTCTCGTACTACTCTTGGATTACATTGGACCATGCAAGAAATATAACTATTTAATGATCTGGGGGCTCTTAATGAATTCCACATCGAGGTGAGAGAAATGTAGAACTATATTTTCACTATAACTATCACTAATCATCATTGTATGTCAACCACATTGCACACTTGCACTATCAACCTGCAATGCGCCAAAGTGAAGTCACTGTAATGTCCGCCAATGCTTAGTTGCTGTCAAATGTTATGTGTCGGCCAGAAGCGCCACCAATAACTTTGTCTCTGTTTGGATTAGCTGCTGTCAAATGTTATGTGTCGGCCGAAGTGCCACTAATAACAACGTCGTTTTCCTGTTCGGATTAGCTCCCGTACAACTCTGTACACTATAGGCCTATATGCTTGCCGAATGCCGATAGTCAATAGGCATATCGCCATTTCTGCTTTGGATTAGCTCATGCGTAACGAAATTATTTGCCAGATCGCATAACTATGTCCGCCAAATACTGTGAACCAGTACCCGCCCTGAGAAACACTGAAAATATTCGCACCCACCGGGCCGCAATCCAGCCTGCAATCTTCAACATTGCATATAATGTTCGCCCATTCAGCTATAATTCTTGGATACTTACAGCCACGTTCGCACTGGATTAAACTGTCATGTGCAGTACGTTTCCTGGAAGCTGACATTATTGCCTTTAGATTGGAGTATATTAACTGTTATCGGATTACCATGTGTATATATTAACTTTTGATAAACCGTGTTCCTTACACAACGCGTTGGATAATAAATGTGTTAGATTTAAAGACTGCCTACGGGCCAATTGAATGTTCTTAAAGCGCTACACAACTGATGTCATCCGATGTCATCTGATGTGCCAGACCACTCTGACGTCAAGATTCAAGACCCCGCGGTCTAGCGTGAAAGAAAATGAATGTGTATAAATAAAACGGTGAGTGGCATATATGTGAGTTGGTCAAATGTACGTACAGAGATATTATTGGTAGCGAATTAAATAATTGCTTCTTTACCGATTTTACAAATTTATAAAACGGGAATAGAGAAAGGAAAATGATTTAATCTTTACTGTAGCCAAAGTAACGTACGCCCACTGCCAACCCCACCCCCTCCGCCGCTGCGTCAACACTGTACCTAAAACAGGCAAACACACAAGCCCGACCCCCCCCCCCAACGCCAGTTAAAAGTAATCTGCCCTGGTCATCTGACCGAGGCATGACTCGTGTAAACTCGCGCTCCCCTCCCACTCTCTCTCCCAGCATAGAATCTGTATTGAACTGTTAAACAAGGAGAAATGTGTTGTTGCTTGAGGAAAGAATAAAAGGGAATAGTGTAACAATTAAAAAGTAGCTATGTCCATGTTCTAGCTCTAGGGCCCAACAATTGCAAACACACGACAACATTGATACAATTTCCTGGCCCATCGCGCCAGAGGTGTCTTGACTATCGCCTTACTCCGCCCCCTCGCCCACTAGGAGTCACTCGCACATGTGAACTCAGAATCCATGTGATCAGAAACACTAGTGTTTAGGCTTGTGTTAGGTCAGCTGCACGCGCTCTCACAATGCCCGCCCCACCCCTGAAGAACGATCACTAGACCAGAAATGCATGTACCTACGTTAAGCAAAGGAACCCGCGCCCCACCCTCTATGACTCCGTCATAGATCCCCTCATATTTACGTAGCGATCCCAGATCCCCTCACCTGTCCGCTTTAGCGCGAGTCAGGGAGTGAACTGGTGGACCTGATAGTTCGATCAACAATTCGATCCCTATCAACCAGTTCTGGCATCCCGTCACGGAATTCCTCCAGATTCCGTAGGAACTACTGCCGAGGTCAAATTCAGTTTAATTAAGTGAATCCCGCATTTATAGCACATAGAAAGCATGAAATAAATAGATTTCTTAGCTAGTGCCTATCAATATATGGAAAGTAAGGACCTAAGACAGTCACAGACAAACGATAAAATGAATAAACCGTGTCAATAGCTCGCAAATAAATGGGACGAACCTAGACTAAGCATTATGCCGGAATAGATTTACTGTAAGAAACGCTAAAGCATGCTTTTCTCCTCCGCCCTCAAGAGAAAAACGTAAAAATTCGCCCCGTCACCCCTTACCGCCTTTTCTCGACCCCCCCCCCCTCTTCCCCGTAGCGATAACCACCCGCTTCGCGTCGATGGTCCAGAACTCTCATAGTGTAAATAGTAAGTGTAGTACATTGTACCTCTAATGGGTCAAATCTTTCATTATATGAAAGCTTTAAAACATGGCGGGGCAGGTGTGGCGTTTTGGGAGAAGATTAACGTCACACGCAACTAAGAAAGGTCTTAGATGTAATCAGCTCTTATAAGATACTATAATCATATCATCTGTACGTACAAACCACTGACAACATTGCCACAATCCTGCATGTCTGATTGGAGTGAAAATGAGTCTTTCCTTTCTTTCTCCTACACTTAACACTTTATGTATTTTGCATCGCAATGAATTTTACTTACATTATATATGTATATTTCTGCATGCTTATAAGTATATTACTTATTGTTATATGACTAGTTATTGATATTAGTTTCCCTTTCATGTATATTCTAAATGCTGTAAAACGTGTGTGCTTATCGCCCCCCCCCCCCTACCCCGACCACGGAAGATCGGAAAACAAGTCAAGGACATATGTGGCGCAATCATCACTGAGCCCACCTATTGACCTTCACCCCCCCCCTCCCCGTACCTCCTTACGTCCTCGACCAACGGGATATAACATGTACTTGAAAATAGACATCTGAGGTGGCCAGGTGGTCGAGTTAACCGCTGTAAGCCGTATAACGTAATGAGCCGACCGTGAAGAAAGCAAATTCTGACCACGGGAAAAGGCTTTAGATGTCGTCCACCACCGCCACCCCTATGATCAGAGGCGTAAGATAACCCCGCCCTCTCCCGTGCTTTCCCTACTCCTGTCAATCAGACTAAGAAAACATGTACATTTCCCCTACCACTCCCATTTTGCACCACGTGACTATCCATGCTTTTAGTTATAGATTTAACTTTTAGTTAGAGTTCTAGGGACAGTCTAGCTAGGTGGTCGTGAAGAGGAGTGGGTCCCGTCTGGGCCCCTCCGAGGCCTTTGTGAAGGCTCCGACCCCAAGTCTGTATCTAAATCTTAATCTTTGCTGTTTATATTGTTGCACAATGTACCTAGGATATTATGTATGATATATATGCAACGGTATACTCAGTCTTAATGTTGAATAAACTTCAGAATATAATGTTTCCGCTTGTGTTCTCTAATGACTATAATCGATGTTGTGAAGTCTATATGTGTTTAGTATAGCCAAACCTCTGCATAATTACCTCAGACGAGCCATGGAATTCTACACACTTAAATATAAATTTGATCATCAATACGTTAAACTCTAGCAAAGTACTCTGGCGCATCCCTTAAGACAACACGCAGCCAACAATAATAGAAGAGAATAATTCATCTCTTATCTATTTTTGCAGACCACTCTTATAAGAAGGAAAGAATACACATACGAGCCTGCCTGCCACACAGCGTGACATAATTCAGTCACTTTTACTTAATCATACAGAAGGCACGACACACAGGAGGCTCAGGTGCAAATCTAACCCCAACTTATAAAGTTTACGTGGTGATTAAGTGGTCTAATCACCCCCCGCCACGTGACAGGAGATTATAATATAATATATAGGAAATTATAATATAATATATAGGAAATTATAATATAATATATAGGAAATTATAATATAATATATAGGAGATTATAATATAATATATAGGAGATTATAATAATATACATAGGAAATTATAATATAATCTATAGGAGATTATATTAAAATATATTGGAAATTTTAATATAATATATAGGAGATTATAAGATGATATATAGGAAATTATAATATAATATATAGGAGATTATAATATAATACATAGGAAATTATAATATAATATATAGGGGATTATAATATATGATATAAGAGAATATATGAATAATATACGAATAAGAAGAGTGTAATAATATATGATGTATATGCTAATGTTTGATATAGGCCTATATATGATAGGCCAACAGGAGATTAATTATTATATATGATTTTCACCAGTATTGGTCACTTTTCACAAGTCTGTTTCTCTTTTCACCAGTCTATGTCACTTTCACCAGTCTGTTTATTTTCCATTAATCTGTCTCGTTTTCACCAGTTTGTCTTCCTTTTCACCAGTCTATTTCTCTTTTCCACCAGTCTGTGTTCTTTTCAACAGTCCGTCTCTTTTCACCAATGTACGTCTCTTTTTACCAGTCTGTCTTTTTTCACGAGTCTGTTTCTCTTTTCACCAGTCTGTGCTCTTTTCACCAGTCAGTCTTTTTTCACCAATCTTTTTCTCATTTTACCAGTCTGTGTTCTTTTCACCAGTCTGTTTTTTTCCATTAATCTGTCTCGTTTTCACCAGTCATGGTCTCTTTTCACCAGTCTGTCTTTCTTTTCACTAGTTTGTGTTCTTTTCACCAGTTTGTGTTCTTTTCACGAGACTCTTTCTCTTTTCATCAGTCTGTGTCTTTTTTTCACCAGTCTGTATCTCTTTTCACCAGTCTGTGTTCCATTCACAAGTCTGTCTCTTTTCACCAGTTTGTTTCTCTTTTCACCAGATCTGTGTTGCTTTTCACCAGTCTGTTTCTTATCCATTATTCTGTCTCGTTTTCACCAGTCTGTATCTTTTCACCAGTCTGTTTCTTGTTTCACCAAACTTTTTCTCTTTTCACCAGTCCTTGTCGCTTTTCACCAGTCTGTAATCTTTTCACCAGTCTTTCTCATTTTACCAGTCAGTGTCACTTTTCACCAGTCTGTGTTCTTTTAGCCCGTCTGTGTCCTTTTCACCAGTCTCTGTCTCTTTTCACCAGTCTGTTTCTTTTCCATTAATCTGTCTCGTCTGCACCAGTCTGTAATCTTTTCACCAGTCTTTCTCCTTTCATCAGTCTGTGTTCTTTTCTCCAGTCTGGGTTCTTTTAACCAGCCTGTGTCGTTTTCACCAGTCAGTGTCTCTTTTCACCAGTCTGTTTCTCTTTTCACCAGTCTGTGTCTCTTTTCACCATACCGGTCTGTGTCTCTTTTCGCCAGTCTTTTTCTTTTCCATTATTCTGTCTCGTTTTCACCAGTCTTTCTCATTTTACTAGTCTGTGTTCTTTTTACCAGTCGGTGTTCTTTTAACCCGTCTGTGTCCTTTTCACCAGTCTGTGTCCTTTTCACCAGTCTGTTTCTCTTTTCACCAGTCTGTTTCTCTTTTCACCATACCGGTCTGTGTCTCTTTTCACCAGTCTGTGTCTCTTTTCACCATACCGGTCTGTGTCTCTTTTCAGTCTGTTTCTTTTCCATTATTCTGTCTCGTTTTCACCAGTCTGTATCTTTTCACCAAACTGTTTCTCGTTTCACCAAACTGTGTCTCTTTTCACCAGTCTTTGTCACCTTTCACCCGTCTGCAATCTTTTCACCAGTCTGTGTCCTTTTCACCAGTCTGTGTCCTTTTCACCAGTCTGTGTTCTTTTCACCAGTCTTTGTCCTTTTCACCAGTCTGTGTCCTTTTCACCAGTCTGTGTCCTTTTCACCAGTCTGTTTCTCTTTTCACCAGTCTGTGTTCTTTTTACTAGTCTGTATCTCTTTTCACCAGTCTGTGTTCTATTCACAAGTCTGTCTCTTTTCACCAGTCTGTTTCTCTTTTCACCAGTCTGTGTCTCTTTTCACCATACCAGTCTGTGTCTCTATTCACCAGTCGATTTCTTTTCCATTATTCTGTCTCGTTTTCACCAGTCTGTATCTTTTCACCAAACTGTTTCTCGTTTCACCAAACTGTGTCTCTTTTCACCAGTCTTTGTCACCTTTCACCCGTCTGTAATATTTTCACCAGTCTTTCTCTT
Organism: Anisus vortex; assembly: GCA_949126835.1. Taxonomy (NCBI): domain Eukaryota; kingdom Metazoa; phylum Mollusca; class Gastropoda; family Planorbidae; genus Anisus; species Anisus vortex. The sequence goes on along the minus strand of OX421492.1, from coordinate 44,712,485 downwards.
CTCACCAGTCTGTGTCCTTTTCACCAGTCTGTGTTTTTTTCACCAGTCTGTGTCCTTTTCACCAGTCTGTGTCCTTTTCGCCAGTCTGTGTTCTTTTCACCAGCCTCTTTCTCTTTTAACCAGTCAGTGTCTCTTTTCACCTTGTAAAAAGTCTCAAAACCCGGACGAGCCGAAGCTCTTAAGCCGGGGCGTAACGCTTTAGAAGTGGGTTATTTAAAACCCTGTCCGGGATCCAGCCACCCCACGGCACGCCGAAGGCGTGGCGTGCCATGTAAAAGGGAAGGATTCCGCAGGCCAGCGACCGTTCACTGCGGTTCCCCTAAGGATCATTATCGTGGTGGCTCTCCCGTATATCTGCATTGTCACCCGGTAGCACAAATCCTGTACTATAGGCACAGGCATCCAGGCACCGGGTGGGTCGTGAGACGGGGTTGCAGCATCCATTGCTTCCTCCCCACCGAGACCCGGTGGCCTCTCGGCAGTGCAATGGATCTCGGACATGCTGCGGGGGCTGTCCCCCATGCGTTAGCCCGCCGGTGTTTCAAAGAAATTACTGGCGGTTTACACACTACGCCGCTTTGAGGCCCATGGGTACAGTAGTGTCTCTTTTCACCAGACTGTGTCTCTTTTCACCAGTCTGTTTCTTTTCCATTAATCTGTCTCTTTTCACCAGTATGTTTCTCTTTTCATCAGTCTGTGTCTCTTTTCACCAGTCTGTTTCTTTTCCATTAATCTGTCTCTTTTCACCAGTCTGTGTCTCTTTTCATCACTCTGTGTCTCCTTTCACTTTCACCAGTCTGTTATCTTTTAACCAGTATGTGTTTTTTAACCCTAACCCTGTGTAACTTTTCACCAGTCTATCTTTCTTTTCGCCAGTCTGTCTATTTTAACCAGTCTGAACATTTTCGGATACAACAAAGCTTATAAAAGAAGATTTTGTGATTTGAAAGAATGTTTAACATTATGAGTGAGTTGATCATTGATGTGTATTAATAAATAGTATAGAATTCGTTGGCCGTGAGGGATTCCACTGGGGGTTTGGGATCAGGGTCGGGGTGAGCGCGTGTGGCCACTGAGGCTAGGGGAGGGAGGGGGGACCTGTCAATTCTGACGTATCGTTTCCCCAGGATGACATCATATGGTAAATCGGCTCGTACTGCGAAGGTGGCCGTGCCAGTGTATTGGGTTGACCTGATGTGAACCCGGGCGGTTGGGAGAGACTCAGCGAGTCCCCATATACATCTAATCTGGATTGACTCGCCAGTATAGTCGGAGGGGTTCACGAAGGAAGCCTTAGCGATCCCGTCAGCCTGGCACCCTGAGTCGATCTCGATTTTAGAGTTGATCTCTACATATTCATCTGCATTGGTTTCCGGGTTCGACGGGGGTTGCTAACGGGGGAGGGGGTGTCGGTTTCCGGGTTTTGTGTCCCGGGAGCGCCCGCAGGGCAGAGAGTGGCGGTGAATCCTCGCTGGGAAGCCGGCTGGGAGTGGTTAGGGCCTGTGTGTGCCCTGGTTTGTGGCTCAGCGGAGACACTATGGCGGGTAGATTGAGGGTGAGTGGTGCCGGGTTGTGCCCTGGTCGCTTGGTAGGGTTGGTCAGCCCGTCGGGAGGATTGTTGGGGCGGAGGGGGTCTGGTTTGGGAGTGACCCGTTCGAGATGAGGGGAAGCTGTTGTGGCTGATTAGTGGGGGAAGGTTGGCGCGGTGGTTGTCCCAATGAGGCCGGTGTGGCTGTGGGTGTCCCGGGCGGGAGAGAGGGGCCGTTGGCCTTCCCGGTCTACCATTTTCCCGTCGGGGAGTGGGATGTGAATGAATTCGTTCCCGGGGGTGGGATGACTCTATTATGGTTGCCTGCAGAAACCTATCTGCGCCTTGCAGGGAGGAGGGTAGACCTTCGATTCCTTGTTGGATGAGGAAGGCCTTAAGTTTAGGAGTCATCTGTGATTCCACTTGCTCCATCATTAAGAGAGTGATCATGCCGTCAAATGACTGTTCAATGTTACCTAGCTCTACCCACTTGAGTAATTAGGATTGAATTCGCTCTGCAAATTGAGTGTAGTTTTCCCCCGTGGGCGACCGAAATTTCTTTTGGTAATGGGATGCATGTAATTGGTGCCGATTCAACAGCGCGTTTTTCAGAGCCGTGCACGATTCCCTATATTCTGGGGACAGTTTGCAGTAGGTGTCGTAGTCTTCTACTCTTAGCGTGGAGAAAAGGATTCTAAAGTGCATTTCTGGGGGGACCTCATTTACTTCCGTGCAGCCGCTAAAACGTCGGAGATAGATATCAAATGGTTCTAAGCAGGTGTCGTGTATATCAGTCCACACAGAAGCATGTCTGGGGAGGGGATTATTGGGGGTGGCTGAACTAAACGATGAGGGGGAGTTTGGGTGATCATTGTTGTCGGGAGGCCTAGTACCTGCAGCTAATTCAGCTAATCTTAGTTCGTGTGTCCTACGTGATTCCTCATCTAACCTATTTTCTTCTCTAAGTCTATCTTCCCTGGCTAATTGCTCTACTAATTGTTCTACTCTAAGTTTCTCTGTTTTGGCTTCATGGGCCGCTACTTGCTCGACCACGTACTTAGTGAAGTCTGCGTCGCTGTAGCCTATGGCTATAGCTTTTTCTCTTAGCTGCTTACGCAAGAGTACGCCTTCAGCCATAGTATAAGGGTAAGGTGAGAGTAAGACAGTAAGAACGGACAGAGATATAATTAGATAGAAAAATAGAAAATGTAAGAGGGGTTTTGGGGTTCAGAGTTTATCTAACTTAATACTAACCAAAAATGGTACTTACCAATCTGCAATTCCTAGAATTTTACATACACATACACACGTATCTCCAATCATAAAGTTATCGTTTATATGGCGCTTGGCGCTCCGTTGGTGCAGGTAGCTTCGGAAAAGTTAGAGATTCTGTTCTCCCCGGGCCGGGACTGGATAGCGTTTAATGTTAGTGTCTCTTGAGAGAGTTGTGTCGCAACAACTTGTGCAGCATCTTAATGCTAATAATCTACTTGACCCGTTCCAATCTGCCTATCGTCATGGCCACAGTTGCGAAACAGCACTTCTACGAGTCCTAAATGATGTGCTTTGTAGTGCTGATCGTGGCGAACTATCACTATTAGTGTTGCTTGACTTAAGTGCAGCTTTCGACGTAATTGACCATGAGCTTCTTCTAGCCAGGCTTAAAAAGGAGATGGGCATCACGGGTAATGCGCTGCGGTGGTTCACGTCTTATTTGGAGGATAGGACCCAATATGTTGTGGTAAAACAAGCTTCTTCGCAGAGCACACCACTGAGGTGCGGAGTACCACAAGGCTCTGTATTGGGACCTATACTATTCTCTATCTATACTAGTAAACTCGGCAAAATCATTAGTACCCATGGCGTAAATCGTAAGCTATTTGCTGACGACACGGAATTATACATTAGTTTCAATCCTGATCCTGCTTCCTGTGCTGCGGCTGTAAAATCTCTTGAAGACTGCTGCCTGTCAGTGAAATCGTGGATGGTGGAAAATAGGCTAAAGCTAAATGATGATAAAACAGTGGCAATATTGTGTGGGTCTCATGCTAAACTTAAAACCTCTAAGCTAGAATCAATAAAAGTTGGCACTGCTGAAATTACCTTATCTGACTATGTAAAAGATCTTGGCTTGTTTATTGACAGTAAACTTTCAATGACTACCCATGTCAGCTCTGTCGTCCGGGCATGCTCTATGCTTTTACGAGCCTTAGGTCAATTGCGACCTCATCTAAACAAGAAAACAGCAAATGCTGTTGCCGTCTCTCTTATTCTCTCAAGACTTGATTACTGCAACAGCTGCTTGTGGGGGATTCCAAAAAAGCAGATTGAGAGACTCCAGAAGGTGCAGAACAATGCTGCACGCATAGTATCTCTGGTCGAGAGGTCCGCTCACATCACCCCTATACTTAGGGATCTTCACTGGCTCCCCGTGCAAAAGCGAATTGAATTTAAGCTTCTTTCCCTGTCATTCAGCTGCTTGGATGGCACTGCACCTAGATATCTTCAAAACATTCTTACAACATATGTTCCAGTAAGAGATCTCCGTTCAAGTGAAAAGTCATTACTTAGGACTCCCAGTCTTATTGGACATAGAAAGAAAACTTTTGGAGTGCGCGCCTTTGAGGCGGTGGCGCCCGTATTATGGAACAATTTGCCTATTTCACTAAGGCAAACTGAAGCAAAGTCTTTTAAAAAGAACCTAAAGTCCTATATGTTTAAGTAATCATTGTCTAATTTGTGCTCTTGTATCTATGTCATGACAGCGCACTGAGCATGCTATTATAGCATGGATAGTTGCGCTATAAAAGTGCTCATTATTATGTCTCTATTTTCCGGTTTGGGTACCGGGAAATCTACGGCGGGTTCCTCTGGGAAGCTGACAGAGCTGATGTCGGGTTATTCGGCGGTCTCTAGTTGTCGGGCGCGTCGATGCGGTGGTTGTGGGTCTCGTTGGCTGACGTCTCGGGTGCAGGCACGCTGATGCGGTGTCGGTGGGTGACGATCTGGCGGTTGGGGTGGCGAATCTGGTGGTTGGGGCGGCGAATCTGGCGTAATGGGGTAACTTGGTTGGCGTTGGGGTGACGTAGGCTGGTTGCTGGCGTATCTGCGGTGACGTAGGCTGCGTGGCGTGGCGAATCTGGCTTAATGGGGTGACGGATATGGCGTAATAGGGTGACTTGGTTGGCGTTGGGGTGACGGATCTGGTTGCTGGCGTATCTGGGGTGACGTAGGCTGCGTAGAGTGGCGAATCTGGCTTAATGGGGTGACTTGGCTGGCGTATCTGGGGGGCGTAGGCTGGCGTGGTGGGGTGTCGTAGGCTGCGTAGGGTGGCGAATCTGGCTTAATAGGGTGGCTTGGCTGGCGTATCTGGGGTGAAGTAGGCTGGCCTAGAGTGGCGGATCTGGCGAATTGGCGCGTTTGGTGTGACGTAAGCTGCGTATAGTGGCAGATCTGGCGAAATGGCATGTTCGGGGTGACGTACAAGTTTCCAAGCACCGGGTCTGATTCTGAAGGATGCGTTGGTTATCTGCTGGTGTAACTTGAGTCTTTGTGTGGTGGAGAGTTGAGCCCCCATCCAGGGTCAGTTTCAGTCTCGGCGTAGTCCTCGGGTTTGTGCTGTTGGTATTGCGCCGAACTGCTTGAAGTTCTGATCTCCGGACGAGATCCCAACTTGTCAGAAGGGGGACTGTTGAGGGTGTGGGGTTGTGGATTATTGGGGGTAGTGGTGGCTTGTTGTCGTACGGATATCTTGTGCCGACACAGTAATCGCCCTGGAATAATGATTAAGTCTCTCCTGGCTCGTTAGATAGTATAACATACACAAACAGACAGTTCTAAGTGGTATACAAGCAAATCTCTGGTGACGGTTATGATGTTTATTTTCATTCAATAATCCAGTGGTAAAATATATATGAATTGACACAGTAATAGCTAGCTCTTGGTGTATGGTAATGTCATGTAATCTATCATTAAGGTACACAACTACACTGTGGGAAAATCTATTACTAGAGTCTAAACATGTTGGGGGGGGGGGGGGAGGTCTAATATGCGAATCCAAGTATATAGCTCGAGAGTTAAGCCAAGACTGACGCTAATTTTCCGCGCTAGAGTTCTTGCGACTCTAAATCACGTGGTCTACCTCAATCTGGTTGGCTAATTCTATTAATTTAGATTTAGATAGGATTCCGATTGGCTAGTTTGAAGATAGTTCTGTATAAAGGGATGACTCACTAGAGGGGGAAGGGGGGAAGAGATTAGGGGGTGGGGTGTAGATGAAAGCAATTAATACAGCCCGCAAGCGGGGTGGTAGGGGAACAGAGAAGAGGGGAAATGATTTATCTTCCCCACAGGGGACTTAATATATCTATGTCAAGTTGTCCGCGGTCAAACTTCCCCGAGAAGTGTTATGTATATGTGAAACGACTTACTCTGGTCAGTTTCTCAGGAGGCAGCGGGACAAAGGATTAACTAATATGCCGCTGTGAGTTGGGTAGGTGGAGGGGAGATAAGTGGGTGGCGGGGAGAGCGCGGAAGGGGGGTGTACAGATGGGGGTTAAGCGGGGGGGGGGGGGTTCGAGTTTTTAAGACAATGACGTAATGCCTATATACATGTATTTTGAATTAACAATGGGGATTAATAGTAACTGACATGATATCTGTATAAACACATTAAAATAACAACATGAATTAATAATCGAAGGCATAATATAAATATATACATTAGGTTTTACATACTGACACTGACACATACACTCTCATTCATCCAAGATTAAGTACCATCTCGGCAGCATTTAGTTAGTAATCTCTGAATTGGGAAATAAAGAATGTAGTGAAGATTGGGGAAAGGTGTTGAGAGATACAGTTGCGTGAGATAGAGATGTTTTATGGCGTCAGACTACTCTCCTCCTTTCTATCCTAAACTTGCGCTAATCTATGATCTTACGTTCCACTATCTATCTACGTTAGTGATAATAGGTCATGGTTGCATCCAGAACCGTGACACTTTGTTTCTATATATCTTAAACAGATGCCACCTTATAAACCTAAAATTTGTTGTAAATTCAGGGGACTGACAAGTACTCAAGATGAAAACCTGAATATATTTCATATGAAATTTTTTTAGTTTCATTTAGACATATTTTGTAGGGTGGCCCCGGCTTGGGGTGACTATGGCCAGCTATAAAATTTTTTTATAATTTAACCGATTTCTACTTCTTACAGGGTTGATTTTGACGGGTATTATTGGTGCAGGAATTAATGACATAATGTATTTGTTAATGAATGAAATTACTTTAACTGTGTCGCTTAAAGCATAAAACAACAGTAGGCCTATATAACAGTTACTTGGCAAAATGTGTTTAATATCCAGACTAAAATGTGTAGATTAAACAAAATATAAAATCATGGTATTATAAATTAAAATAGAAAACTTAAATAAAAATTTAAAAAACTTGAAAAAAATGTTTATTTTATTAAAATTTACTAATGCAAGTCTTAATGGATATTTAATTGTAGCGTCGATCAGGGCCCTCGAGAGAAAAAAAAAGATGCCGGTACGAGATCTTTTCTGGGCTCCCCCCCCCCCCCCCCCACACATTTTTTTTTCTAACACTAGTACTATCGAGATGATTTATTTGTATTCCATACGTTTGAAAAATCATAAAACTTGTTAAAAGGTCTGTGCAGGTATAAAGTATAAACGATGAATAACTTCACAACTTTAAAATACGGCACTATAACAAAAAGTACATAAATATACATCTTAATCGCATTTAAAGCATGTTTGTTATTAATTGTTTACAAATATACCCAAATCATTCATTATTTGAATGCTTAGGCCTACTGTTTCGTGAAAAGAAATAGTCAACAGAAAATACATGAATGATAAAAAAAAACTAGTTTTACTAAAGCAGGGCTGCCTTGTATGCCTTTTTATTGGCAAAACTACGAATTACAGTGTCAAAGTTTATTTGTCTTGCAATGCCAGACTCAATACTGAGCCTAGCCAAGTTGTTCAGGCGATCCTGACTAATGGTGGTCCTAAGGTAATTTTTGATGAGCTTAAGTTTACTGAAGTTCATCTCTGCTAATGCTACTATGGCTGGTGCTGTAAGGAACATCCTCAAACTGACTCTTTTATGTTAGGAAAAATATTTTCTAATTTGGAATTTTCAAAGTGTTGAATAGTTCCAATGGACCCAACTGTTCTTTACCATTTGCATTGCGAACCATTGTTATGTGAATTATTTCCTGAGTCTTCATAACTTATGTCATTAGAACACTTTTTTGCTAACTTAGCAGCTTAATACTTCAAGTCTTCTTCTGACATCTTTTGGTAGTTCCAAAGAAAGCTGAATGTGTCAGAAATTTCTTTGACTGAATTGAATCGAACTGTGTTTTCAAAAGTGGGCTTTCTCAAGGCATTCTTCCCATTCACATTTTCATCAGGTGTCTCCCCATCATGAAATCTTGTTCTTTTTCTGGCAGTTGTATTCCTGTTCCTAAACAATTGCACTTCTATCGACAGGTTGGCTGCAACAAGCTTAGCTTCATTCCACATTGCTTTCCAACTGTTTAGCAAAGCCCCTAGTTGTGCACATTATAAGCTTTCTATGTTTGCTACTTCCATATCTATAGTCGCATCACCAGCTTGAATGACTTCGTTGCAGAAGTCAATAGGGTCTAGTATACTGTGCCACACGACTGACATTATGGTGCAAGTGAAAGAACCGACATAACATATAGATTTCATGGTTTTCGTTTCTGGTTTTCGGAGTAAGATTCAGCTTTAACAGGTCATCCAACGCCAACTTAAACCCTGTTAGATGAGCTACAAATGGTTTTACACTTTCAACTCGATCTGGCCATCTGGTGCTAGAAATGCCATGAAGATTTGACAGTATTTTCCACCTCTTGGGGCTGCAACTAAATAATGTGTATTTACATTTGTCTAAAATTACGATACCGTCAATCTCCTCTCTTGGATACCGCACAGGAAATCATTAAAGTATAAAAGGATCGACTAACTAGCTTTGACTGTCGTACTAGTATGCAGCGACATATAGTAGTTAGGCCTAGGCTACTAAGCTAGCAGGAAGAACTGTAAGCCTGTAAGGCTCATAGGTCTATATTTGTAAGTGTCTCTGGAGAAAAATAATAAAAAGAGATCCTAAATTATATCGAAAATAATCAGGCCTTATATTACAGCTAGAGGCTTCTTTGCATATTTAACAAAATGTTCAAGTAGGCCTACACATTCAACGAATACCAAAATTAAGGGCCACGTGAGATTGTAGGAGGTTTTGGGGCATCGCCTTTAAGCTTAATAGGAACAATTAAAAAATACTTGGGTAATTGCCAATTAAATTTTAAATTTTAGCATTCATGGGCCCCCCTAAACTCTTCTGGGCCCCGGTACGGCGTACCGGCTGTACCCCCTTCTCGTGGGGCCTGGCGTCGGTTGGTAAGTACTGAGCATGGTGATTTGTTCTGTGAGTTAAAATAAACAAAATTTGTTCGATTTGGTACATTTAATTGTTTGGTATTTATTTATAATGGTTCTATAAAATTGTTTTACTGTGTAAAAAAAATGTGATTGCTAATTTTTTTCACAGACTTATTTTTCTAATATAAAAAAAAATAATTTGTTGCTCTGTAGCCTTATATTAAAAATCGGATGCATTGTTCTTTCTCAATGCAAATCTGTTTAAATGAGCACAAAAATGAATAATACACCGAAAAATGTTAACTGTGTGCAATAAATCCAAGAACAAAACAACTTCTCAGCATGGCCATAGTCACCCCGTCAACGCTGCCATTATAAGGGGTGACTATGGCCACCCTTATTCTAAGTAAAATAGCGATGATAGCTTTTATTTCAATAATAGTCCCCGTTAAGTAAGTTTTAGAAAAATAGAAAACATAAGTTAAATAAATATAATCACCTTACGAAATTCTGGGTAGTAAGAATTTTACAGGTTGACTTAGCTATGCTTAAAATCGCATGTCAGACGGCCATCTTCAAATAATGTCTGTACCTCAGAAAATACTCTGTTCACAGTGAAAAACTGCTAAATAGTAACCTATATCTTTATTATGTATTATATACAATTTAAAGACCTGAAATTATAATATTTTTGGAATTTATGGCACTCTAAAACATTTTTTCCTTAATGGCCCAAAGTCACCCCGGATGGCCACGTTCACCCCGTCTTACGGTACTATTCTAATAAGTACGAAAAAAAGAAATGAATACGCAAACAAATTTAACTGATATAACTTGAATTTATGTAGACGCAGTGCCCTCACATATGGGGGGGTGCAGAGGGGGGCATATGCCTGGAGGCGGCACATCCAGGGGGGGGGGGGGGCGGCAAATGTAATCTAAATATAGCAAATATAGCACTAAACAAGCAGTTACAGTATGCCAGGGGGCGGCGCTGAAACTTTTGCCTTGGGGCGCTACATAAGCTTGTACAGGCTCTGTGTAGACGGGGAAAGAAATGCAATTAATTAGTCTGGTAAAAAGTATTTTTAAAATTTATGCAGCGTTGTTTTACATGCACATTATGGATACAAGCGCCTGCTCTTTATTACCGAACGAAGATCGGTCTACCTGGTACTGTATATATATATATATGGAAATTTTCTTCAAAAGCGCTCTAACGATTTTCTTCATATTTCAATGCCCGACTTGTTTCACCTAAAAAAAATCTACAGCTTTTCAGCCCCACAAATAAAAATCGGAAATGAATGTTAGTCAAAAATACCCATTAGATTTATGGTAGATAATTCATTTTGGCCATTTTGTTGGTGTTTCATGAGCGGTGTTTTGTTAGTCGCAGTTATGACGTTTCGGAAATACCCGTACAGCTACAGAAAGAAGTTTAATTTCTTGTTTAGACTACTGTTGCGCACAGGCACCGATAATAGATATATTTAAAGCAAGATCAAGTGTAATTTATGTAATGCAAGGGTGTGCAAACTACAGCCAGTGGGTGACACGCTTGCTGACAAATAATAGTATGCGGCCCTCGAGACTTATTTAGATTATAACGTTTTCAATATATTTTAGATTAAACTTCAATATATTTTAGATTAAAACAAAAAAAAATATTTACGTATCAATTAATAGTGAGATAATAGTTTGCCGATTAAATAATAACAGGATTAGATGAAGTTTCACCAAACTAAAGGTCTATTTTTAACTTTCTTTCATCTAAAATTGTTTGGAAAAAAAACACGTCGAAATCTTTTATTTTGGTATAAAAACTGTATAACTGTATATAGTTTACACTGTAGCAGTATACACTACGCTGTATATAGTGTACACTGAAGCAGAATACACTACGCTGTATATAGTGTACATTAAAGCAGTACACAATAGACGCCGTATACACTACGCCGTATATAGTGTACACGCAGCAGTAGGCTATACACTAGCAATACACATGTTTACGAATGTTTCATTAAAATATGTATGATTTGCTTATATAGGCCTACCAAAGTAAGATATATTAGAATATGTTAACATGTCAATTCGAAATCTGGTAAACTAGAAAAGATGATTCAGTATATTCGTATTTTCCTCATAACAATCGTCAGAAGTGTAATATACTGTTAGTTTTATTGAAAGGGGGGGGGGAGAATTAAACAAATCATCTAACGTAGCCTATATTATAATCTTTTCATTTGCAGTCATTTCAATGAATAACATAATTTCACCTTTAATTATTTAGTATTTAACTGGCGTAATGCTCAAAATAAAATAAAAATAAAAATGTTTATTATACCATTGTTTTAATTAATCGATTTTATATTTTGCCGCGATAGATTATTTTAAATAGTAACACACATGGATGATATTAGATAAGGTTTACACCAAATTATAAGCCTATATTTTTACTTTTTTTGTCAAACAATGTTTGGAATAAAACATTGAAAACATTGAAAATAATAAATAAATACTTTTTTTGTATAAGATATTTTTTACAAGTGATTTACAAACTATACTTTTGATTTATATATGTGCCAAAGTAAGATATATTAGACTATGTTTAGAAGTTAGTTCTTAGTCGTGAAATTGTTAAGGAAAGGTCTTCGTACAGATTCAACAATATGAGGAAAAGTTCGTTATTAACAGAATGAAGAATTTATAGAAATTTAAATTTATAATGTAAATTGTTGACAATAATTTAGATTCAATTGTCCTTGAACAATTATAGTGAAATGCACATTGACCATTGTGAGATAATAGAAACATTACAAGAGCTACCAAGAAATAATTATTCTATAAAAAGCCTACAATGTCATCAACTCAGTAGTATAGTGGTAAGTTTTATTAATATCAAATAAATGAGTGGAATAGTTAGTAAGAATTCTAGTAGAGCATCCCACCGAGGTTTTCCTGGTTTGTACAGGCAACCCATTTAAGCCCGCGTGTCTATTGGTAAGAAAGAGTTCTAATATGCATTTTTTTGTTCCATTTCAGGATAAAAGAAAAGTATTTTGTACTTATCTTTATTTGAGCATTGTAACAGGTTGTTATTGTCATATAATAATATAAAAGACATTAAAATTTAATTTAGAATTAAAGAGCTTACATTATGTTTTTTGGCAGCGCTATTTAAATGAATTTATTATCATTATTATTTATCTATAAACCAAAAAAAGAATCATCTAGACAAAGCTACTGATCTATATAGATCAGTGAGACAAAGCTAATGAAAACAACAATTTTAATTCAATACAAATTTGAAAATAAAATAGACGAGATGGAGGGAGAGAGATACGGACGGAGGGAGGGGGGATAGGGGGAGAGAGGGGAGAGAGGGAGCGAAAGAGAGTTACACAAGAATTATGTCATTACAAATTCAAAGCCAAAAAATTTTTCGTGGGAATTTCTTCGAAATATTTTTTTTTTCAGAATAAATTAAATGGAAATGGGAAAGAACGTCATTAGTTTTCTGTCTCTTAATTTCTTCTTACTGAACTGGGAACCGAACTGAGTTTTTAATACATTAAACCTGATTTTTTTTTAATGTCTTTTTTTTTTACATTTAAGCTGGGTTTTATTTTTAAATTGAAGATGTAATTTTCATTTTTGCACATTAAAGCCGAGTTTGAAAAAAAAAAAACCAGGGTAAGATTTCCCGCCGGGAAATATTGTTTTTCAACGTGAAATACATGTTAAATAAGCTTACTATTCTTACGAAAGTTATATACGTTTATATTGTTATCCATTTAGGCTACACAGTGTGGAACTTAACAATAAAAACCAGCAAAAAATACTACGGTTCTCATGGTATACTTTTTTTGGCATTTACAAAAGTAAATATATCGTGACCAATTACCTATAAAATAAAGGTCTATACAAAGATGCCTTCAGAGACGTGGAGGAGCTAAGATCTAAGTGTAGTATCTGTACTTTGACCGGATGCGATACCGTTACCTCACGGTATATTATTTTAACATGCAACATCCGAACCAAGCTTACCACCTCGTACCAAGACGCAGTAACCAGAAACCAGTGGCCACTACAGGCCGAACGCTTGTAGAGACAGGCAACACCTACCTTCCGGTGACGACACCATCAGTCCGAGCGAAACAGTCCGGATTGCGTCACCATCCTTGGCCATCCCGGGCCGTCCTCAAAATTCCGAAAGACGTGTGGCACCCCACAAAGACCATGCTTACCCCCGGAGTTCAGGGGCACCTGCACCCACCCTCCGGAGTTCAGCAACCGACTTCCAGAAGAGAGCGGTATATAACATTCCCAGCTGACCAGCAGCTACCAGTGGAGCCCTCACCAAAAGCCACCCGGGCCGCACAAACTTTTCACTGAAAAGTCAAGCTGACTCTAAAACACCGGAAAGTCCGCATTTTCTCCGACAATTGACGTGTCTTAAATAGGCGATTTTGGTGAAAATGCTCGTCCTATATATTCCCGTAAACAATCGTATAATTATCTTTTCGGCATGTTTCAAGTGCATTGTTAAACTTCCGGTTTCATTTTGTTTTGCTTACAATGGCAACCATTATGATTGAAAGCAGAGATTTAAGCCTTGTTGCTGACATTATTAACATTCACGGATGTTGAGAAATTCATTGCACTTTCAACAGAAAGTTCAGGCCGACTACAAATAAACAAAGGCTATAAGTATTATTGTGAGGATTATGTCTTTAATATTAAAAGTGAGTAGGCCAGAATTTATAGCAGAAGGCAGCCATTTTTTAAAATCCAATTTAGCGAATAGGATCTGAAATGGCGTGTCATCCACAATTTATGCATGCATAAGATTTAAGACTCATCTATTTACTTGCTTGATCACTCCATATATATATAATATATATATATATATATATATATATATATATATATATATATATATAATATATAATATATATATATATATTATATATATAAATATAAATATATATATAAAGGCAATATGCTTGGTACATTGGCCTGGGTTAGGATTTCCTGGTTTGATATGCGTTCTTCCCAGGTGGTGCCAAGAATTAGACGCAAGCAGCTTGGTGGAACGTGTTGAAGCGGTGTTCCTGTGACATATATGTTGTCCAGCTCTCACTGCCGTATAGCAAGGTGCTTAAAATACAAGCTCTGTATACGGACAGTTTAGTAGCCAGTGACAACTTGCCATTTTCTCACACTCTCTTTGATAGCTTGGACATGGCAGCAGAAGCTTTCCCTATCCGTTTTTTTAACTCATTTTCAAGGGACATGGTGCTGGATATAGTGGATCCAAGGTAGGTGAACTCTTTTACCACGCAGGGTGTGGCTTCCAATGTTGATGGTGGGGACATCCGTTACATCTTGACCCATTACTTCTGTCTTGTTGAGGCTAATGGTAAGTCCAAACTCTTGACAAGCACGAGCCAGAGAGCTAACCAAATTCTGAAGACCTGTCTGTGTGTGGGATATGAGAGCAGCGTCACCAGCAAAGAGAAGTTCTTGTATTAGAACATGGCGTACTTTGGTTTTGGCCCTGAGACGTGCCAGGTTAAATAGTTTGCCGTCAGATCTTGTGCGTATGAATACACCGTCCTCAGAGATCTCGAAGGCGCTGGACAGCACAAGGGAGAAAAATATTCCAAATAATGTTGGAGCAAGTACACATCCCTGCTTTACACCACTTTTAATGGGAAATGGGTGGGACGCAGAGCCGTCATATTGCACTGTTCCTTGCATATTGTCGTGGAAGGAGGTGATAAGTTTGAGCAGTTTTGGGGGGCAACCGATCTTCTCTAGGATAGCAAACAGGCCACTTCTGCTAACCAGGCAGTGTCTTTGCAAGGGATTTGGGGGCCCGGGGGGCTTGGCCTCTTTAGGGGCCCCTGCATTTTGAAACTCAACATTTTGACATGAGAAAAAACCATTCGGACACTCCTTTGGGGGCCCCCCTCAAGTAGGGGCCCGGGGAGATTTTCGAATTTGGACCCCCACTCCCCCTCCCCTAGCTACGCCACTGTAACCAGGTCGAAAGTCTTGGTGAGGTCAATAAAGGCTATGTATAATGCCTGCCTCTGCTCTCTGCTCTTTTCTTGCAGTTGCTTGAGAGAGAAGATCATGTCTATTGTAGATCTCTCAGCCCTAAAACCGCATTGGGATTCTGGATATATGCGTTCAGCTAGTAGCTGTAATTTCAGGATCAAGCGGGCGAAAGCCTTGCCAATGTTGCTGAGGAGGGAAATGCCTCTGTAGTTATATATATATGTATATATATATATATATATATATATATATATATATATATATATATATATTCGGGTATATATATATATATATAGCTCAGTGTTTAATCCCCCAAACGCTATGTTAGTTAAAGTCAGTATTAAATCTTACATATATTAGCCATCTGTTTAATCGTGTTTTGAACTAATTATTGAAATAAATTTTTCCAATCGTTTTCAAATATCGCTGCGTTGCATACATCTTTTACCTGTTTTGCCGTTTGCGGTTACATGTGTCTATGATAGAAATTTTTCTTTTTAAATATCAATAATAAAGTCAACAATTACTGCTACGTTCTTGGCCACTTTGATTTTACCCACATATTTTCTTATTTAGAATCCCGGATGCTAAGGATTCTATCGTATTATTTGGCATGTCTGAAATAAGTTTTATTTCCATCACCCAGTAATAAATATTCTCAATATTTCAATATTTCGAAGGAACGCAAATGTCTGGTTTTCAAAAACTGCGTCTAAAATAAGTTTTAAGATAATCCGATTATTGTCTATTTCTTTCCTTTCTGTTGTTTAAAGCTCGACATTTTGTTTAAAAAAATTTCTTCTATGTGACTTACACTACTTTCAAATTTTTCAAATTTGTGGGTACGTTAAGCTAGCAAAATTATTGCAATCATTTTTTTTTATCAGACAGGCTAGAACAAATAAAAAAGAAAGCAAAAGAAATGATAGTATTAGACTTTAGCTAGGGCAGCCTGGGTATGTCATTTTTCACTATGTTTTAATATCAATTAGGGTCAGAGGTCGTCCAGCGAAGCAGAAGATTTAGGCGCCACCGTTTTTACGCCGCCGTTTTGGCGCTAAAAAAAACTTTTTTGACATGGTCAGGTTTAGTAAAACATCCATGGTTATGTTATTTACATGATGACAGGTTTAGTCAATCCTCTATGGTTATGTTATTTACATGATGTTAGGTTTAGTAAAACATCCATGGTTATGCTATTTACATGATGTCAGGTTTAATAAAACATCCATTACTACGTTATTTACATATCTTACGTTTTGGAAAACATCCAAGGTTATGTTATTTACATGATGTCAGGTTTAGTAAAACATCGATTGTTGTGTTATTTACATGAAGTCAGGTTTAGTAAATCATCCAAGGTTATGTTATTTACATGATGTCAGGTTTAGTAAAACATCGATTGTTGTGTTATTTACATGAAGTCAGGTTTAGTAAATCATCCAAGGTTATGTTATACATGATGTCAGGTTTAGTAAAACCATAGACTATAATAAACATGGACCGCTTGCTTTAGTTTTTCTGCTATATAATGACTCGAAAGACTGCTTATTTCGGAATTCCCGATTCTAAATGAAGTAATTGTAATACAAATTCCTTTTTATTGAATCGCACCATTTTTTTAGAAATTTTGTGCGTCAATCTATGACTAAAATATGGACGCTATGGATGAGGAAGTTTTTGTTGATGAATTGAAAGGCATACTGGAGGTAAATGTTTAAAGTAAATAATTACTTATTGAAGAAGTATGTAGTTTATCTGTTAGACTCATGTTCGGTGTATATTATAGTCTATGGTATTTCTGCTATATGATGACTTGAAACACTGATGATCGGAATTCCCGATTCTAAATAACGTAATTGATATACCGGAAATAAAGTTATTGATATACAAGTTCCATGATTTTCTCAATGAAAAATTAAAATCGAAAGTAGTACAGAGCGGAAACATTTATAGATCAGTGTTGTGTGCACACGGAAAAAAGAAAATAAGCTCTAAAAATAGAGCAGGCGGTCCATCTTATTATAGTCAATGATATATTAATAGGCCTACAAGTATTCATTTAGAGTCGAAAAAAATGCGATTTAATAAAACGGAACTTGTATTACAATTACTTCATTTATAATCGGGAATTGCAAAAAACAGAAGTTAATAGCATAAAAAAACTAAAGCAAGCGGTCCATGTATATTATAGTCTATGGTAAAACATCGATTGTTGTGTTATTTACATGATGTCAGGTTTAGTAAAACATCGATTGTTGTGTTATATACATGATGTCAGGTTTAGTAAAGCATAGATTGTTGTGATATTTACATGATGTCAGGTTTAGTAAAACCTGCCGGCGTACCGGCTGTACCCCCTCTCGTTGGGCCTGATTGAAATGTTGAGGTTGAATGCTGTACATTAAATAGTGACTTCCTGTTTTGTTTACCTCACGTGATACATTTGTGGACCAATGAAAATTGTTCCGTTGTTGTTCTTATATCCTAGGCTTAGATCAATGACACTGATATTTATAAATATCATGGGTATCGTCCTTAGACATTTTAGAATATCGACAAAGAAAGAAAAGGGTTATCGAACCTTTGAATCTTAGGCTATTTATAATCTGAAGCTATAATTCTACAATAACGATATATCAGGTTATAATAATTATATGTTGGGAGGTTAAACACGATTGTTCTTTTAACTGTTGTCATAGTCACGACCTTCTTAACGTACGATTTATTGTCTTGGATATAGTCGAAAACTCAGACCTGGATATCCGTGCGCAAACTCTGATATCCGCTATCATGTAATACCTCCTCCGCCTTCCCCATAAACGATTTGACATGTTTATTGCTTGTGATTAAGAGCGTGCTTTGAAATATTTTCATTTGAAAACTCGTGTTTAAAAAGAAGTACCTGGTAAAAATAATGTGGAAACAAATAAGGATAAGGATGGTCATAGAATGGCTAGAATTGATCATCAGATGAGGCTAAAAAAACGGTATAGACATGTGGAGCTATGGCTGAGAAAATGATGTCATCCAAATACGATTCAATAACTAGCCATTTCTACATTCAAGAATAAAGAGAACGAAATATACTCATGGATATAAAAAATGTTTAAAAAGTGGAATATATATCCAAAAGTTAAAATACAAATTAACAATTTCAGATAATAATGATCCTTAGGGCAAGGGAAAAAACGTTCACTTATAACGAGTTCACAATGGGGAACGTATTAACTGTACGATGCCCAGACGTTTTTACTTTGCACACACTAAAGTCACGTGCCCATTAGAGTAAGGCTACTATTAGCTTCGTATCCGGATTTGGTTAATAATACGTCCAAATATACGGATTCGTAACTGCGGTCTCACTATAAACATAAAGAAAACCGAGGTTCAGGGTCAGCACGTACATTGCAATCAGAACCAGTAATCACAATCAAGGGCCGACAACTATATTTAACATGATCATCGATAAATTCACTTACCTTGTCAGCATACCAGCACGCGCTGCTGCCAAAATAGATGACGAGGTTTTTTAATACAATAGCAAACGTCAGCATCACCTTTGGATGCTTTGGGGAAAATGTCTAGGTGAGAAAAGGACTCCGTACAATCATGAAGTTAAAAGTATCTACAGCTACCAACGTTGCAGTACGCGAGTGCGACATTCACATTGTATCGTAGACATGCTATACAATCATGAAGTTAAAAGTATCTACAGCTACCAACGTTGCAGTACGCGAGTGCGACATTGACATTGTATGGTAGACATGCTATACAATTTAATTCTATGTCATCTGCCTCTATAAATTACTAAAAATCCGATGATAAGATAAAGTCACAAACATAGAAGTTTTACTTAGATCTTAGATCTGGCATATAGAGCATAATAGGCCTACACACCCAGATACTGTAATCACATGTTCGATAGGCCAGTCAAATGTTGAGAATGCCAGAATACAGATTGCTAAAGAAACATCTGTTTGGCGAGATGGTAGATCAACAAAATAAAAACGGTGGCCGAAATAAATCGGATCAAAGACGACTCAAATCAACTCTAAGAAACTTTACATCGACTCAGACAAACGGGAAAAACTAGCCGCAGACAGAACCGAACGGCGAAATGCAATCACTGCTGGCACACATTTGGCAGAAAGACGAAGATTAAGCAAAAATGGTTCAAAAAGAAAATGCAAAGACACCCAGCACAGCACTGACAAATCCTAGAACTTCGTTTTGAGCGCGTCATAATGTGAAAGGACTTTTAGGACGCAAATAGGCAATCAAAGACACCACATAGATAATATAGGAAAACGTGATCGTTCTCGGACATGAGGTAGGCCTACTAATAACATATGATATATATAGGTAGATATCTCTATATTGCCAGATCAGTTTAAAACAAGAAAAAGGTTTAGTCCAACTAAGACGACAAAGTTCTGTAATGTCCGCCTTTGAAAATGTAACACTCATGTTGCAAAATATACACACTTACAGATACCCCATACACACATATACACAAGTGAAAGATAATCTCCAAAACATACAATTAAAATATAAAAATGTAGTGAAATTATGTTAAGCCCTATGTAACCATTGACTTATTTCTTATTAGACTTACTTCAAAAGTAAAAAACAAAAGTCCAAGCTTTCATCGTTTAACATGTTTATAGCTAATTCATGACATAAATTAAATGGGTTTTAAAATTCTTACAGCATACCAGAATTTTCCTTAAAATCGCGAGTATAAAACTTTGGCTTTTTCGTCTTTTCATTTTGTGTCTATTAAAAAATATCCAAAGTTTAATTACTAAATTTAATATTTATGGTAACTGTCCAACATTTTATTAAAAAAATTGTCGGTAAAAATCTGGTGGGCGTTCCCCAATCCGCCACCCGGGAAGGCGCTCGATGGGAGATCAGAAACTCCACACGAGATATACATAAAAACGATAGGCTATATTAATTTTTCTTTAATTGTTGTAAAAGTTTGTTCAAAAATAAGTATCTCAGTATTGGAAACGAAGCCAGAATTTAGGGCGGCTTTAGAATCATGTTCTAGGCTTAACCCATATTCTGCTGAGGTCGACATTTTTTTTAATTTTTGGATATTATTTAGTTTTTGTGCCACAATGGAAGGAATGACTTTTGATTTTTCCTTAAATTGAAAACTTTTTGAGATATTGACGTTTTACAAAACGTCCCATATATGGAATGGTAGCAACAAGTGGCCCCGTGTAAATTTATATTGGGTCAGTTCGTTTTTCATGTTTTCCCGTTAAAGGTTTTGAACAAAATCACATTTATTAGTGTAAGTTAAGTGCTTCCACCAATCATATAAACTCTAAAAATCAGTTAACTGACACTTTTATGGTTTTTACGGAAGTTTAAAAAAAATATTTTTATATTTTATAGATTTCTATGAAGAAAAATATTAGCTCCTCCCCTTACCCTTTCACCCACCATCCAGCAAATAATAAGCCTGCTCATATATTTATTATATTTTCATACAACGAAAAATAATAATGAAATTTAATGAGTAATATACAAGAATCATATTGATCGTGGTTTAGAATTATGAAGAAAAAAAACTTTAAAAACACGTTTACATATGAAAATTGTTTTCCACGTTTTTTTTAAAGAAATTAAATGCAACAATAAATTCTGATTTTATACAATAAGTGGTAACTTAAATAATTAATTGTTACGCCAAGTTAAAAAGATTATCTATAAACAAATAAACTATAAATGGGCGCTAAACATGGCCACAGTGGTGGCACATTCTTTGATTAGAACAGAAGTTTACATGATACAGGCTGCTCATCAAGGAACCAGTTGAGGGTCACAGCCTATCCCGCTCGGCACAGAAGAGGTAGAAACAGTGCCCTCACATAGGGGAGGGCAGAGGGAGGCATATGCCCGGGGGCGACACTTCCAGGGGGGGGGCGGCAAACGTAGTCTAAGTAATGCAAATATAGCACTAAACAAGCAGTTACAGAATGCAAGCGCCCATTGCTTCCTCCCCACCGAGACCCCGTGGCCTTTTGGCAGTGCAATAGGTCTCGGACCCTAGGCGGAAGCTGTCCCCCATGCGTTCGCCCGTCCGGTTTGCAGCCGACAGGAAAATAAACATGGAAATTTAAAATAAAATATCTATAAAGCGAATATAATTATTTTAAAAAAAAAATCATTTTTTATTCAAAATCGTATCCAAAAGCTATGATCTAGTTCTTAAATTTTAGCGTAGCTTCATTATTTAACACTCTAAGCATCAAAGTTAAACAAAAAAAAATACATTTTATTTAATAAAAAACGACTTTATTTATAAAAAAAATTAACTGAACATGCTTCTAGCTACTGTCCCATATATTGGACGTTTTACACGGGGGCATTCGTTACTACTGTCCCACTTGTGGCACACTTGTTTGACACCTAATAAAACGAAGTCAATGTGATTTTTTTATGATTTCTATTGTTATAATTGATAGATAAATGATGAAATTACATATTTCATGTGGCTTTATATAAAAATGTAATCATCTGTGATAAATGTGTACTTATTTTTGAGAATGTTTATTTTTTTCATCAATTTTTACAAGTTGAAAGGTCAAGGTCATGTAAATCTTATTAAAAGTAAAATTTTGTTCGCAAAGTAAAGTTACAATTAAAGTCTATTAATTGTACAATGCAAAAAAAAAAAAAAAAAAAAAAAAAAAATTTTTATAAGGCATATACGTATTTAATAGGAATTTTTTTACGAAGTGTCCCATAAGTGGGACGCCAGCAGAAAATGGGCTAACAAATCAGGGTTACCTGATATTCTGTTCACGGGTGTCCGCTTCTGCCAACCATTTATTATGTGCGTATTAGCAAGTGATTGTAAACCACGTGACTACCAGAAAATTGTCTAAATCTAAAGTTCTGCTATTTCCTTCAATGTTTTTATCTTCTTACTATGACAACAGTGATGTTATGTATATAAATTATATGATAGATAGAAAGATAGATAGATAGATGATAGTGTTACGTCCACAATCCCCTTGTGGCCAGAGCCGTGTAGATATCGTTGATAATTCTCGTTGGTTCTAGGGTAGACTTAGTTATTATTATTTATGTTTCAGTATTAGGCCTACACGAACTCTCCTTATGATACTGGGCACAAACTCAGGATTTGCGTTCTAACAGTTCATTTCCTTTACGTTAGAGTAGTAGATATATATTACAGTATTGTAAACAACACAATAGAATAGTAACTTGACGAGGAAGCTTCAGTGTAAATGCTGTTGATAATTTAATTCAGGTGATATGTTCAAATACATATATACAATATGAATATTATATACAGTTAAAATAAAACAGTGCAAACACAAGCATCCTCAAAAGAAATTGTCTCAAAACTAACTGCCTTTAAGACAAACAAATCATTAAATACTATTAGAGTGGTGCGGGGGACAGATTTATTACTAGGAGGGGTAAAAATAATGGTATCATTACAAAACTCATAATAAAAATGATAGGAACTACCCTATGCAGAAATAATAAACCATTCCTAGCCATTCCAAGAATTTGAGATCAAGCTAAACACGGAATCCCAACATTACCTAGAATCTCTCGCCTTCGTTACTAAAAGTCGAGGAAATGGAAAAACTAAGCCTCGCCCACAAAATCTTGTGTAGGGAGAAAAAGAGGGGGGGGGATAAGCATTGTGTGTTCCAATACTTGGAACCACCAATATGTGACAATAGAAAAAATATGATAGATGATAGTGAGATAGATAGATAGATGATAGAAAGATGAAATATAGATCATAGATAGATAGATAGTGGATAGATTACAGATAGATGGTAGATATGTGATAGATATATGATATTTGGATGATAGATAAATGATTGATATATGAGAGATAGATGATAGTTAATAGATAGACGATATTTATAAATGAAAGATAGATAACAGATAGTTGATAGATAGATACTAGATATATTTCAGATAGATTAAAGATATATGATAGATAGATATATGACAGATGTTAGATGTATAATAGATAGATAGGTTTGACATTTACTCACGGACAAGTGTGTCACTTCACTCGCTACTATAAAGTTGTATCCACAGATTTAATATATAACAGAATGCGCAATCGTATTTTTTTCTGTTTCCGGATTTTATTTTCGTACATAATACGTTGCCAGAGAAACGCGGCTGAAATGAATTTTCTATAATGTAATTATATCATAAATAATGTTGTTAATTAAAGTGTTATATTTACTATAAAATGTATCAATCTGCATTTTCGTTGTTTTTTTTCAGCAATAGGCTTAAAGATTAAAACTGAATTTAAAGACGGCTAAGTGAATGATGAGACACAACAGGTGAATGTAAGAACACCTCGAGTGAATGATGAGACACAACAAGTGAATGTAAGGTCACCTCAATTGAATTTAAAACACATCAATTGAATGTAAGGACACCTCAGTTAAATGTAAAAACACAACAAGTGAATGTAACGACAGCTCAGTTGAATGTCAAAACACATCAAATGAATAAACGGCCACCTCAGTTAAATAAATATAAAAAAAATTGAATGTAGGGACACCTCAGTTGAATTGAAAACACATCAATTGAATGAAAGAACACCTCAGTTGAATGTGAGGGACACAACAAGTGAATGAAAGAACACCTCAGTTGAATGTGAGGACACAACAAATGAAAGTAAGGACACATCAGTTAGATGTGAGAACACAACAAGTGAATGTAAGGACACATCAATTGAAAGTGAAAACACATGAGTTAAATGATAAGACACCTCAGTTGACTGTGAGGACACAACAAGTAAATGTAAGGACACCTCAGTTGAATGTTAAAACACAACAACTAAATGTAAGGACACCTCAGTTGAATGTGAGAACACAACAAGTGAATGTAAGGACACCTCAGTTAAATGTGAAGACACAACAAGTGAATGTTAGGACAACTCAGTTGAATGTGAAAACTCATCAATTGAATGTAAGGACACCTCAAGGGAATGTGAAGACACAACAAGTGAATGTAAGGACACTTCAGTTGAATGTAAAAACACATCAATTCAATGTAAGGACTTCTCAGTTGAGTGTAAAAACACAACAAGTGAATGTAAGGACACCTCAGTTGAATGTGAAAACACATCAATTGAATAAAAGGACACCTCAGTTGAATGTGAAGACACAACAAGTGAATGTAAGGACACCTCAGTTAAATGTGAGGACACAAAAAGTGAATGTATGGACACCTCAAATGAATGTGAGGACGCAATAAATGAATGTAAGGCCACCTCAGTTGAATGTGTAAACACATCAATTGAATAATAAGACACCTCAGTTGAATGTTAGGACACAACTAGTCAATGTAAGGACACCTTAGTTGAATGTGAGGACACAAAAAATGAATGGAAGGACACCTCAGTTGAATGTAAGAACTCAAAAAGTGAATGTAAGGACACCTCAGTTGAATGTGAAAACACACCAATTTAATGTTAAGACACCTCAGTTGAATGTGAAGACACAACAAGTGAATGTAACAACAACTCAGTTGAATGTGAGGACACAACAAAAGAATTTAAAGACACCTCAGTTAAATGTAAGCACACAACAAATGAATGTAAGGACTTCTCAGTTGAATGTGAAAACACATCACTTGAATGATAAGACACCTCAGTTGAAAGTAAAGACACAACAAGTGAATGTAAGGACACCTCAGTTGAATGTGAAAACACATCAATTGAATGTCAGGACACCTCAGTTGAATGTGAAAACACATCAATTGAATGTAAGGTCACCTCAAGTGATTGTGAAGGCACAACAAGTGAATGTAAAGACGCCTCAGTTGAATTTAAAAACACATCAATTGAATGTAAGGACACCTCAGTTGAACGTGAAAACACAACAAGTGAATGTAAGGACACCTCAGTTGAATGTGAAAACATATCAATTGAATGTAAGGACACCTCAGTTGAATGTGAAAACACAACAAGTGAATGTAAGGACACCTAAGTTGAATGTGAGCACACAACAAGTGAATGTAACGACACCTCAGTTGAATGTGAAAACACAACAATTGAATGTGAGGACACCTCAGTTGAATGTCAGGACACAACTGAATGTAAGGACACCTCAGTTGAATATGAGGACACAACAAGTGAATGTAAGGACACCTTAGTTGAATGTAAGGACACAACAAGTGAATGTACGGACACCTCAGTTGAATGTGAAAACACATCAATTGAATGTAAGGACAACTCGGTTGACTGTGAAAATACATCAATTGAATGTAAGGACACCTCTGGTGAACGTGAAGACACAACAAGTGAATGTAAGGGCCAGTGAGGGCTGGGGTGAGTACAGGGTCGTCTCTAGGGTTTTTGGCGCCCTCGTCGGAAAACAAATTCTGCGCCCTCATTAAAGTGCCTTTGGCGGGAACTTCGAAAATGTGCTTTTGTTAATAATTGTTATAGCCCAAAAAGAATTTTATTTTATGACCTTTGATTGATGACTGTGAAATGTAAATAAAATAGATGAATGAAAAATAAAAATGGCTTTGCATTATAGATTGATAATTAGAAATCTAAATTATTATTAGAAAAGTTACATAGCACACAGTTTTACATTAGGTATTTAGGTTTATAGGTTTTATAATTGCATTATGTACAGTGCTCTTAATAACAAACAGAAACAAGCAGTTAGATTATAGATATTTTTGTTTTGTTTTTATAACACTTAAAAAATACACAGACTACTTGATAACTCTTGATATTGGATTATTGTTTTCTTAACTACCGTCCAAAAGTCACTTTGATAAGCAGTATTTATACTCCTATAGACTAAAACCGTCATGGTACTTTTCTTGCTTTCTGCCTAGCAAATTCTTGTAAGAGGGCATTTGAGTCTAATTGTCTTGCTATCTCACTTTCAATATAAATTGTCAAAAGACCCGCAAGTCTCTCCTGACACAATGAACTACGCAAATAGGTTTTAATTAGCTTAAGTTTTGAAAAACTTCGTTCAACACGAGCTACGGAAAGCGGCAACCTTAGCAAAATACAAAGAGTTACACAAATGTTAGGAAATCCATTTTCAAGATTCTGTTGGTAAATAATAATAATATTTATTAATGGTGCTTGTAAAGCGCATATCCCGTTGATGACAGTTCTATGCGCTAACGACAATTACAGAATACAGACAACGAACAACAGACGAAAATGTAAATATGTATACGCAAATACTGCTAACGAAATAGATGAGTCTTCAGCCGGCTCTTGAAGGTGTCGAAGCTAGGGCTCTGACGCATCTGTAATGGGAGGTGATTCCAAGCGGACGGTCCCGCATAGGAGAATGATCGTTGGCCAGCAATGAACAATGAACAACAACAATGAACAATATTTATTTGCCACATAGTACATAGGTACAATAAAGGCATAGTAAAAAACATAAGAAAATTATAGCATTTGTGAATAATAAATTGAACAATAATAGTAATACCAATATTAGTAATAAAAATGAAAGTAATAAAAAATGTATTAATTAAAGGTATCCTAAAAGAAAATTCAGGGGGGATAATTTAGTTTATAATACAATTTTTGGGGGGAAAAAACTAACAAAGAAAAAAAAACAAAAAAACAACAACTTAATTTACTAACATAGACATACAGGTAAATCACTTTCATTAGAACTGCACGGCATTAACATAGTGAGAACAAACATTTAAGAAATCATTCACAATTTTTCTTGCGGCTTAGTATATTACATTTCTTCTACGACTATCTCTCAATATCATAGTGACAAACCAACAAGTTAAAATACTTAAACATTTCTAACCTTTTTTTCATTTTTTAAAAGCAGATACTAATATTTTTGAAAATATGCTTAGTTTTTTAAGTTCTTTTAGAGAGCTAGAATTAAGCAGTTCCGACATTTTTTCTACATTAGGTCTGTTATAGTAATATTTTTTTAGATACATTTTTCGTTGGGCATTGAAGTGCACACATTGGAGTAAATAGTGAAATCCATCTCCTATATCTTTTAAGCAAAGGGGACATAATCTTAAATTATAATCTATTCTGGAGTGGCGACCCAGTTCAACAGGGAAATTATTGTTACTTGTTCGTATTTTTAGTATATAGATAGCTTCTTTCAGATGTAATTTATTTAAAAAGGGTGGAATATTTTCCCAGTCAGATTTATATTTTAGAGCGCTATATAATTTACCTTTATTGCTTATTTGCATACTCTCATAAAGTTCTTGTTTACTTTGATCATTTATACGTAAGTTAATTATTGATTTTGAAAGTTTAGTATCTATTATATCTTGTTCTAACCAAATATATCCTAATCCTAGTTGTTCCAATTGTAACTTTATATTGGCGGACCATTTGCATTTTTCAACCAGGTGCTCTTTAAGTAAAATGTTATAAATTATTTTAGAAATCCTGCTTTCTTTGCCGGTCGCTTTTTTGATCCAGAAGTGTAACATTCTTTTTTTAATAAATGATCTTATATAGAGTTTGCCTGTTTCGCCTAGGACTACATAATTTGGTGTTTTTGTGTTCAATTTTAAAATCATCTTAAAATATCTTAGTCTAACATTTTCTAAAATGTCACAATTTTCCATACCCCATAGTTCGCAACCGTAGGTTAGTATAGGTAGTACTGTTTGATCAAATAGATCAATTTGACTATCTATGGGCAAGCTTAGTGTATGGCATTTTCTGAGAAGATTGAACATAGCATTAGTACCTTTCATCTTACAATATTTCCTGTGTTCTGAGAAAGAACCGTTAGCTGAGAAGATTATTCCCAGGTATTTAAATTTAGAAACTATTTCTATTATATTATTATTTAGTACAAATTTCTGATTTCCTACCCTACCCTTTCTACCGAATATCATTATTTTGGTCTTATCTTCATTTATGTTTAAGTGGTTCTCCTTGCAATAGTTACTGTAAATGTTTAAGTTTTTCTGTAATTCTTTTGCGGTTTTAGCTAGGATTGTTGTGTCGTCAGCATATAATAATGTGAATATTTTTAGTAAATCTGCGTTGTTATCGTTGCTGATAGTTAAGCTACTTGCGCCTTTTAGTTCTAAATAAGAATCTAAGTCATTAATAAACATAGAAAATAATAGAGGGCTCAGATGTTCTCCCTCTCTTAGTCCTGCTTCGCAGTTAAATAACGGTGACAGGTTTGTATTTAATTTTACTGTCGATTTAATATCTCTATATAACCCCTGTATACATTTAAGGAAAATTCCATCTATGCCTATATCTAACATTTTCGCTCAGAGTAATTTTCTTTTAATAGACGGGAAAGCTCTTTTTAGATCAATGAATGCACAGAACAGTTTGTCACCTTTATTTTTTATTAAAAAGCTCAGCGCATATAGTATAAATGATGCTTCCGTTGTAGAATAACCTTCTCTAAAACCCATTTGATTCTCGTTTAATAAGTTGTGCTCTTCAAGGAACATCTCCATTCGTACATTAAGAATGGATGAGAATAGTTTACCTAAGCATGATAATAAGGTAATTGGTCTAAAGTTTTCGGGCTTTGCCTTGCTGCCTTTATTTTTATATATTGGACATATCATCCCTAGTGACCAGCTTTCGGGGAAAGTTCCATCTTTTAGGATAACATTAAATAATTTTACGTATGTGGGTATCATTATAACCTTTGTGCATTTTATATATTCATTATACATTTTATCGTGTCCGCAGCTTTTATTATTACTTGTTTTATTGATGGCTGATAACACTTCATTATATGTTATTTCACCATTAAGTCTTGTCGTATCTAAGTTAGGTGCGGTTAAATTGGTTTTTATTGGGTTCATGCAACAGTTGTCTGTCGTTTCGTTTTGGGATTTGAAAAAATGGAACAATTCGTCAATACTAATTTCATTATAATCTTCTTTTCTGTTTTTATCCTTTAGGATACGCCAGTATTCTTTTGGATTCTTTCCTTTCAGATTTTTTATTTTATTTCTCATTTTGTTTTCATATTTATTTATAGCGGTGTTCATTTCACGCTTGTAGTTTTTACTGTGTGTTTTTAAACTTTCAAGTGAGCCTTTGGTTTTAAGGGTACTATTCATTCTTCTTGCTTTAAGGTATAATCTTCGTTTTTGTCTACATATAAGTGTAAACCAGGGTTTATTTTTTCTTAGGTTATTTTTATCATTAGGGTATCGATTTGTGCCAAATATTTCAGTTGCAGATTGTATTAATATTTTATTTATTTCCTCTACTATGTTATTTATTTCTTGTTTTTTGTTTTCAGGGGAGTTACAAAGGTCACTTCTTTCTAGTAATTCGTCTAGTTTCAGATTTATGCTGTTTTTGTTTTTTTTTTCTACCGTTTCAAAATAGTTCTTAGATTTAGTTGGCACCCACGGTTTAATGATCTCTACCACTGGTGTATTATTTAGTCGTCTACTCGCATTTCCAGGTTTATTTGCTCCACCAATCTCAGTCTCATATTCACATGATATTAAACAATGGATATCTGAAAATAAGTGATCAAAGTCGTGGATTAATAGATTCCTAATTTTGTGAAAAAGGTCATTGTCTGCTAGTACGTAATCGATTACTGTGCTAAATGTAGTCGTAGGTTTATGTGACAGTAACCCCTTCCTTCCATTCATTATTAACATGTTTGTGTTTTTACATGTTTCGATTAGTTTGCGGCCCCAGTTATTCGGTATTGTCGTATCTACGTTTATACGTTTGAGTGGAATGTCTTTTCTTTTAAGCGTTTCTTCTGTCTGGGCACTTATTTCTACATAGAGTTCGTGGGGACTTGTTATGGAGTCTATAATGTAATCTTCTCTTTCTTTGGTATGAGCGTTAAAATCACCCATTATGATTATATTGTCATGTATATTGTTTTTCCAAGAATTGGAACACGCAATGTTTATTCTCCTCTCTCTCTCTTTTCTTACTACACACAATATTAGGACGTTTAGTAGGAAAACGAAAGGTTCTAGGTAATGCTGGGATTCTGTGTTGATCTCAAATTCTCAGAGTCTGGGAACGACTCATTATTTAATAGGGGAAGTTCCTATCGTTTTTGTTATGAGTTTTGTAATGATACCATGATTTTCACCCCTACTGGTAATGGGTCTATCCCTTGCACCACTCGGATAGTATTTAATGATTTGTTTTGTCTGAAAGACAGGGAGTTTTCAAAAGATGTTCCTTTGAACGTTTGTGTTTGCACTATTTTATTCTAACTGTACATAATAGATATATTGTATATATTGAACATACCACCTGAAATAAACTATCAACAACAGTTACACTGAAGCTTCTTTGTCAAGTTACTATCCTATTGTGTTGTATACATTACTATAAGATTTATCTACTACCATAATTTACAAGAGAGGAAATGTTGGAATACAAATACTGAATTTGTGCCCAGGACTATAAGAAGAGTTCGTGTAATACTGAAACATAAATACTAATAATTAAAGTCTCCCCTAGGACTAACGAGAATTATCAGCAAGATCTACACAGCTCTGGCCACAAGGGGATTGTGGACGTAACATGTCATGTATATTGTTTTTCCAAGAATTGGAACACGCAATGTTTATTCTCCTCTCTCTCTCTTTTCTTACTACACACAATATTAGGACGTTTAGTAGGAAAACGAAAGGTTCTAGGTAATGCTGGGATTCTGTGTTGATCTCAAATTCTCAGAGTCTGGGAACGACTCATTATTTAATAGGGGAAGTTCCTATCGTTTTTGTTATGAGTTTTGTAATGATACCATGATTTTCACCCCTACTGGTAATGGGTCTATCCCTTGCACCACTCGGATAGTATTTAATGATTTGTTTTGTCTGAAAGACAGGGAGTTTTCAAAAGATGTTCCTTTGAACGTTTGTGTTTGCACTATTTTATTCTAACTGTACATAATAGATATATTGTATATATTGAACATACCACCTGAAATAAACTATCAACAACAGTTACACTGAAGCTTCTTTGTCAAGTTACTATCCTATTGTGTTGTATACATTACTATAAGATTTATCTACTACCATAATTTACAAGAGAGGAAATGTTGGAATACAAATACTGAATTTGTGCCCAGGACTATAAGAAGAGTTCGTGTAATACTGAAACATAAATACTAATAATTAAAGTCTCCCCTAGGACTAACGAGAATTATCAGCAAGATCTACACAGCTCTGGCCACAAGGGGATTGTGGACGTAACAAAATTTGGGGGCTCGTCCGGGATATTTGAGTTCTACTTTTCCTGACCTAGGATTGACAAGATTTGGTAGTCTCGTTCGGTAGATTTGAGTTCTACTTTTCTTGATCTAGGATTGAAAAAAATTTGTTGATCTCGTCTGGAAAATTTGAGTTATATTTTTTCCTGACCTATAAATATTTTGTGACATTAGTAGTACTGAGAGCGGCATATTTGTGTTTCGTTTTCAGTACTGTGAAACTATTCTTTTTAAAAAGAGGAGAGAACTGGTTTGCGTTTTTATTCCTTGGGAAGTGTGAAGATTCCACGAAGTGTTTAATATTATATTGTGCAAATTTCTGGACAAATCGTAAGTTGGAACTTTATATTTTATTATACAATATATACTACTCTACTATAACAAATATTTCGAACGCTATACTATGGCTTCGAATATATCAAGTGAGGAACTTAATGCCATGTCATTTGCTGAACTAAAAGAATTAGCTGAGTCCTTTGGGATTGAGGCAGGACAGGCAAGACCTAATCGTAATCGTTTGACCAAAGAAATTATGACATGTTTGAACGGGCAGAATGCCATGAACACTGGTAGTGTAGTTGAAGTGGGACAGAACGATATCAATGAAGGTTATGTAGCTCCCAGTGGGGGCGAGGTAATTGCCCACGGAGACGAGGTAAGAAATATGTCATCTAGATCATCAAACAATGATGAAGATGAAGGGTTGAGTGAAAACCTAAAATTCCAATTAGCTATGAAGAGAATGGAATTGGAAAGAATGAGGATAGAAACTGAAAGAGAAAATGAAAGAATTAGGATAGAAACTGAAAGGGAAAATGAAAGAATTAGGATTGAAAGCAGAGAAAGGATAGAGATGGCACGCATGAACAGACCTGACCATCGTAGGGACAGCAATGGTATGGATATTAGCGCAATGAAGCAACACTTGCCTATATTCAGAGAAGAAGATGTTCAAGATTTCTTTTTGCTTTTTGAGAGGATAGCTGTAGATTATCAGTTCCCTGATGATAAGATGGCTTTATTGTTAAGGTCAACTCTCAACAAAGGAAAAGCATTGGACGTAGTGTTGAGTTTAACACCCGAGGAAATAAATGACTATGAAGTAATCAAAGATAGGGTGCTAAAAAGTTATTCCCTGACACCAGAAAAATATAGAAAGCTATTTAGAGACAGAAAGAAGGCATATGATCAAACTCATGTAGACTTTTTGAGACAAAAGGAGAAAATGTTAGAACAGTGGCTAAGGTCACAGAATGTAAGTGAGTTTGATAAACTCAAGAACCTAATATTGTTTGAGGAATTCAATGATTGTATTCGAGTGGATATTAAAACTCACATCTCAGACCGAGGGGTTGAAGATGTGCATGAAGCTGCTAGATTGGCAGATAACTATGCCATAATTCACGCCAGCATAAAGCCATATTATGCTGACAAACCCAAAGTGCACAAACCAGAGTCCAAGGAGGCTAGTAAACCAAAAGAGACAAGTGAAAACAATAATAAGAACAGTGGTGTAAATAATAATAGTAACTTAGTTCATTTCAGGAAGCAGACAGATGTAAATAAAGCAAAGGTGGTATGTTTCAATTGCAAGAAAGAGGGCCACATGAAGAAAGATTGTTGGATCCTTACCAAGAAGCAAGGTGCTATTCTACACTGTGCCAGAGTGCAGAAAGATAGCAAGCAGACAGAAGAAGTGTGCAACACAGGGTCAAGAAACTCAAAAGAAATGCGGCCGGCATCGCCCATAGTTGTGGAGTCGATGGTTTTTGAGAACAGTCTATCTAAGGTAAAAGAGAATAGCTGTACTCAATCTATTATGCTTTCAGAAGGCCGTGAGGAACAGATGGTTCCTGAAGTCCCGGAAGAGGACGACCTATCCGATTTTCGACCCTTTGTCTACGAGGGGACAGTGTCGACAGAAGTCGATGTACTCAGCAAGAAGAAAATACAGATATTACGTGACACGGGTTCTGCTGTCAGCGTGATCCTGGAGGGCAGTGTGCCGTTAACAGATGCCACCAGTACCGGTGAGTCTGTTGTGCTGAGAGGTGCTAGTATGGAGGCTGTGGAAGCTCCACTGCACAGAATAAAACTCGAGTCGGATATTTTTACAGGTAACATCGTAGTGGGAGTGTGGCGCGCACTACCCGTCAAAGGCGTTTCCATGATATTAGGAAATGACATTATGGGCGGCAGAGTCACTGTCGAGCCCATGGTTAAAGTGTTGGAGACAAAGATGGCGGAGGACAAAAACCTACGTCCTGCCAATGAACGCCCAACATGTGCACTGACAAGAGCAATGCAGAAAAAGAAGTCGGTAAAGACTCCTGCTACGCCGTGTAGTGCAACGAAAGATGTGTTTGTCTGTTCTGAAGACACACATGCGAATGAAACAGTGATAACAGAAACACCTGACATCGATTTAAGTGCTACGTTCTTTGCTGAACTAACAACTGGTGATGCAACAGAGAACGATAACATTTTGTCACCAAAGCAGAAATTGGTGAGAGAACAATTGAATGACGAAGTAATAATGCAACTCAGAATGAAAGCTGTTGACGAAAAGACTGCAGATGCAATGGCGGAATGTTTCTACATGAAAGATGAAGTGTTGATGAGAAAGTCGAAACCGCTCAACTCAGGTACAAACGAGTGGGACAGTATTCACCAGATTGTAATACCTAAGTGCTATCGTCAAGATATACTGCGTATGGCGCATGATCTTCCTTTCGCTGGTCACATGGGAGTCCGGAAAACGCACCACCGTATCCTCCCTTACTTCTACTGGCCAGGACTGAGAAGAGATGTCGAACAATACTGCAAGACTTGCCACGTATGCCAAATGGTAGGACGTCCTAACCAACGAATTCCTGTCGCTCCACTCCAGCCGATACCAGCGTTCGACGAACCATTCAGTCATATACTCATTGATTGCGTGGGCCCGTTGCCGAAAACAAAAGCCGGTTTTCAATACCTGCTCACAGTCATGTGTTCATCCACTCGCTTCCCGGAAGCCATTCCGTTGCGGAACATAACAACAGTGAAGGTGGTAGACGCCCTGACAAATTTCTTTACACGTTATGGCCTACCGAAGACAGTACAGTCCGACCAGGGGACTAACTTTACTTCGAACAT
The DNA here is from genome assembly GCA_949126835.1 of Anisus vortex. NCBI lineage: Eukaryota > Metazoa > Mollusca > Gastropoda > Planorbidae > Anisus > Anisus vortex. Next base: position 44,678,044 of record OX421492.1, on the reverse strand, counting down.
TTTCAAACAAGTCATGGAACAATTAGGGATAAGCCATAGGCTATCAAGTGCCTATCATCCTGAGAGCCAGGGAGCTCTGGAAAGGTTTCATCAGACATTAAAATCGATGCTTAAAAAGTACTGTTATGAAAACGAGAAAGACTGGGGTAAGGGTGTGCCTTATGTACTGTTCGCTGCAAGGGAGGCCACTCAGGAATCCCTGGGGTTTAGCCCATTCGAACTTGTGTATGGACACTCAGTCAGAGGTCCGTTGAAACTTCTACATGAAACTTGGCTAACGGACAGTGAACCGATTGGACTTTTGTCATATGTAGATAAATTTAAAAATAGGCTTTATCATGCTTTTAACCATGTGAAGATTCATTTTCCACAGATGCAGGAGCGTATGAGACAGAACTATGACCGTAAAGCTACAGCTAGAACTTTTGCACCAGGTGACAAAGTTCTTGTGTTTCTACCTTTGCAAAATCAGCCTTTAAGTGCAAAGTTTAGTGGACCCTATGAGATAGAGTCAAAGCTTGGCGAGGTCAATTATTTGATAAAGACTCCTGACCGGAGACAAAAGCAGAGGGTATGCCATATTAATTTGCTTAAGCCCTATGTTTCCAGGGAAAAGAGTAAACCACGGGAGGTCCCCATGATTTCATTAGCTAGGGTCCCGACGGATTTATCTAGGATAGAATATAAGTTAGCAGAAAGTAAACTTAATAATACAGATGCCCTTAAGAGTTTAGATACAAGGCTAGAACATCCTCCGGTAGAAGATAAGGAGAAGATTATTGAGCTGGTGCATGAAAATAAGTCAATGTTTACAAATGTTCCCAGTAGGACACATGTCATAGAGCACGATGTAGTGTTAACCGAGAGTGCCAGGTCTATTAAACAGCATCCATTTGACCCCATCAGACCTGAGCATATTAAATTAAATGTAAAGTATATGTTAGAAGATGACATAGGGGGAAAATGTGATAGCAAATGGTCTACACCCTGTGTGATGGTACCAAAAGCCGACCACACACTGCAGTTTTATAGAGACTTTGGGAAATTAAGTAATTTGACAGAGACCGACTGGTATCCCATTTCCCGTATCATCGACAAGATAGAGACAAGGTCATAGCTGATAATCTATCTCGGGTGCTACATGATTGACTGAATAACCCTATACTTCTTTTTCAGATCATCTCACTTATTCATTAAGAATGTGTCATGATAACCTATCATTCGTTTGAATTTTGATTATGGAATACCTATAGAATACTTGTATCATACAGAAGTCAAGTCTTTTGAAAGTATTAATAATTCTTATAATCATGTATAATATTGATGTTCTGATATATTGTAAATTCATTTTATTATGGAAAAGAAATTCCATTTAAATTTGGATGCACTATGCAATAAATATATATGCACGTATTTACTTGATATGGATGGATAAAAGTAATTGTCATCACATGCAATTAAGTGGGAAAACTTTGAGCTAGTTGATTTATTATCTTGTTTTATTTTAGTTAATGAATGGAACTAAATAATAATATGTACAATTTTTATCTTAGAAAGAGATGTAATATCAATTGGTATAAATTAATAGATAATATTGGAAATCTATTGCTAAATTGTTATATCATGGCAATAGAATGGGAAAAAACTAGTGGATATTCACTATGTTGTATCGGTTGTTATATATTCCATATATCCGGGAATGGAGGGAAACAAAGGTACCTAAAGGTGTGCACTCATTCAACCCTGAACAATCTTTTATATTAAACTTTTAAATTTGCCAAAAACGCATAATAGTGGATTACATTTTAATATTTAGATTACTGTAGTAATCGTAACTAGAGTGTATTTTCTCCTCGTATTTGAGAAAAGGGGAAGTATCATCATCCTAGGTATGAACCCTGTTAATGTCAAGTTGACACTGTAATTTAAAGGGGAAGTAACCTATAGTTTGATTCGAGTTATGTATTACTTATCTTTTGGTTTGTATATTAGAAGTAAACTGTTGAAAATTGACAGAGTTTGAGCAATGTTATATTTGTTTAAATAGATTAAGACTTTTTGCAAATTTTGGTGGAAATCCACACAACTGTACATAGTTAAAATAAGAATGACTAGAATATTTTTGAATTATTTGTACTTGTTGAGACATTAGTTAATATTAATACTAACGGGGAAATATTTGTCCATCACGTTATAATCACAATTACCATTGGGTAGTGACACTTTTTATAATTTAGTTGTGCCAGTGAGCCATGTTTGCTTAAATTGTCTTATAATCTTCCATTGATTGTTGGTTGTTAAAACGATAGTGTTAAGTACGAAAAATGTACCATGTTGAGTATTACTTGGGTAATTATGGTACATTATTTCTTTCATTGGGTGGGGGCGTGTCATGTATATTGTTTTTCCAAGAATTGGAACACGCAATGTTTATTCTCCTCTCTCTCTCTTTTCTTACTACACACAATATTAGGACGTTTAGTAGGAAAACGAAAGGTTCTAGGTAATGCTGGGATTCTGTGTTGATCTCAAATTCTTTGAGTCTGGGAACGACTCATTATTTAATAGGGGAAGTTCCTATCGTTTTTGTTATGAGTTTTGTAATGATACCATGATTTTCACCCCTACTGGTAATGGGTCTATCCCTTGCACCACTCGGATAGTATTTAATGATTTGTTTTGTCTGAAAGACAGAGAGTTTTCAAAAGATGTTCCTTTGAACGTTTGTGTTTGCACTATTTTATTCTAACTGTACATAATAGATATATTGTATATATTGAACATACCACCTGAAATAAACTATCAACAACAGTTACACTGAAGCTTCTTTGTCAAGTTACTATCCTATTGTGTTGTATACATTACTATAAGATTTATCTACTACCATAATTTACAAGAGAGGAAATGTTGGAATACAAATACTGAATTTGTGCCCAGGACTATAAGAAGAGTTCGTGTAATACTGAAACATAAATACTAATAATTAAAGTCTCCCCTAGGACTAACGAGAATTATCAGCAAGATCTACACAGCTCTGGCCACAAGGGGATTGTGGACGTAACAATATTGTTAGTGATATTTCTTTTATCGATTATTTCCATTTCTAGAATATTGAAAAAATCAGGTTGGGCATATGGGGAATTCTCGGGTGGGGTATAAATAATTAGAATTAATAAGGGATTGTTTTCTGCTCCTATTTGTAGCCAAATCATTTCATTATTGTCACATCTTAATATTTTAGTTTTATCAACTAGGTCATTTTTTATGGCTACACTCAGTCCCCCCGATCTACTATTGTTATTATGGTGTCTAAATTTGTGGAAAAGGGTAAAGTGTTCTATACTTATAGTATCGATATCTTCCACCTTGTCATTATTAAGTTTTGTTTCCGAAAGACCTATAACATCAAACAAATTTATCTTATCAACAAACTCTGGATACATCATTCTCCTCACCAGGCCACATACATTTACATAGGCTAACCTTAAAAAGCGTTTTTGGTTTTGTTCACCTATGCTAATGCCACTGTCCTACAGCACCGTGAGCGTTACGCAGTCTTCCGAGGTCGTACCACCCTCCTGATGCATCTGTTGTTGCTGGTATTGTTGTTCTTTCTGCTGATGTTGAGGCTGTAGCTGGGGTAGCTGGGGTTGTGGTTGCTGCTGCAGTTGCTGATGGTACTGCTGATGTAGTTGCTGCTGTTGGTATTGAGGTTGTTGTTGGATTTGCTGCTGATGATGATGAGAGGGATGCTGCGGCTGCTGGTGTTGAGGTTGTTGCTGGTGTTGGTGGTGCTGCTGCTGAAGTTGTAGCTGCTGGTGATAAGGTTGTTGCTGGTGTTAGGGTAGCTGCTGCTGTGGCAACTGATGCTGCTGATGTTGAAGATGCTGTGGTTGCAGGTGCATTTGCTGTTGTTGCTGATATTGTTCTTGGTGATATTGTTGTTGTTGCTGCGAATGTTGAGGTGGTCCCGTGGGATAAACTTGTTGTCGTTGTAGGTATAGTTCTGGAGCCTGCTGTTGTTGTTCTTGTTGTTCTTGTTGGTATTGCTGTTGGTGAGGCTGTTGCTGAGGCTGTTCTTGTTGTTGATGCTGTCGTTGTTGTTGCCGTTGATCATGTCCGTGTTGATACCGCTGTTGTTGCAGATTCAATTGTTTTTGATGGGGTTGGTAAGATTGTTTTTCTTGATCATTCAGTTCTTGCTGGATATGTTGAGACCGATACAGTAGTTCTCGCTGATGTAGTTGCTGAGGTTGCCATAATTGTTGACGCTGGTTCTGTTGAGGCTGTTGTTGTTCTCGTTGTATGTTTTGTTCATGGTGAGGTTGTTGTTGTCGAGTTTGCTGTTGTTGTTGTTGTTGTTGTGAGGATTGAGAGCGACTCGATTGCTGTCGGTGTTGATCTTGACTTCGCCAGGGTCGTTGTTCGTCCGGTGCTCTGAGGGCAACAATTACGCCTTGACTGTCAACCCTCCAAGACCCTTCCGGAGAGGTCAGGATGTCATTTTTAAGGAATACGTTTCGACCATATTTTTCCTTTAGATCCTTTAGTTTAGGTAAAAGGATTTTTCTTCTTTCGTTTACTTTCTTCGGGAGATGATCTCTTATTCCAAAGGGTTTTCCAGCCAGTTTGTAAGCGATTCTTCTAATTGAGTTTTTATCATATAGATGGAGGAAGGTCACCACAATAGGTCTTTGCTGTCCTCTGTGATAGCGTCCCAATCTATAGCAGCCTTCAATCGCGAGTTCATGGTCTATCCCCAAGTGGTCATGAAGGAACTGATTTACCGTGCTGTAGCAGTCTTCGTCTCTTCCGACTTCTTCTAAACCAGTTAGAAGTAGATTGTTTTTTAGATCCTTGATCTCGAGCGATAGAGTACGCTCCTCAAGTTCGTTCAACGATTTGTTGAGCTGACCAAGGTCATCTTCGTGCTTCTTTAAGGTGGTGATGTTTTCAGTTGAAATCTTATCTACTATACTGATTTCTTGTTCAACTGCGGTCACACGCTCATTCAGTTGCTTTACCATTCCAATCTCCTCGCTCATCTTCTCCACCCTAGCTACTAACGTGTCTAGAGAAGCTTGGAAGGTTGGAAAAATTTGCAGGTGTTGCATCATGGCTTCTATTTTCAAGCTACTCTCTGATATTGAAAGCTGAACGTTATTAAATGCCTGCAAAATTTTGTTATTGAAATCCTGCTGTGGCCCATTAATGGTTGTTTGCTCAGGGATATCTAAGCAACAATCATTAAATGAAGAGGAGCGACGCAGCCTTTTTTTATTTTTTCCACCAGCCTGCTTAATATCTTCAATAGTGTCTAGTACTCCAGTGCTACCATTACTACCAAACGTATCGTCAGATAACTGTACACATGCCATTGTCATATAGTAAATACAGATAGATAACGCATGTGTGTAAGGCAATAATAAAAACAAAGTCTGAAGATCCAAAGAAGAGAAAGGTTCTCTCCCTTGTTTACAGACGATTCGTCTGCCGACTGTTGATTGTTGACTATTGACTGTGTAGTAAAGTAGTGAAGTAGTAATGTAGTGTGTAGCGTGTGTTTACAAAGCGTGACAGGAAACCAAAACAATTTGCTTCTCCTCACTTTTTCTCGTGCAAAATAGTTCGATGGATAATACTTTTATAAGTCTCAGTACAATTAAAACCATCAATAATCAATTATATATATAGAGTTCACCAATATAAATCATATCAGCGTATAGCTGAGGCAATAATGTACAAATCGGTATGAAATTACTTATTTAGATCACAAAATAACACACACAATTAAGAGGAATAACACCAGAAATCAAAAACACTGTCACTACCACTTTTCAACACATGTACACAAAAGCCTATTGACTTAGTAATGTCAATGAAAGGTCCTTACGTAAGACCTCACACCAGGGATCCGCAGAGTAAGTGTGGGTGTAGTTTAGGACTTCTTCAGCGTTTGATACTGAGTCATAGAGATGGTGATAAATTGCTCTTAGTTCAGAACACTGACGTACAGCAGCAATGTCAGATTCATTCAAACCTTCATCTTTTTCAATTGTTTATGCTTTTCTCAAGATTTTGCACATCGACTTAACATATGATGTAGTCTTGTTATTAAGGTCAGGAATGTTGTACAAAAATCCAAAGACACCAGATACTTTATTTAACTGGGAAATCTTTCCTTTACCACATAAGCAGCTGTGTCTAAAGCAGCAAATTAAAAGTGGATCTTGAAATTATCTAAGAGGTCACCTACAATTTTTACAGATTTATCTGTTGATTCGTAATCAACATGTTCTTCTTTTTTCGAATTCGGACCTTCTCTTTCTCAAATACTGATTCTAATCCATGAAACTTCTTATGCTACTTCATTAGCTTCAACCAGAACTCTATTGAACTCCAAATCACTTCTAGCTGTAATAAAAAAAAAACTTCGTTTTTTTTCAGGCGACTAACTGCTCTCTGGAGATTCAAGTCTTTTTCTTACAGTATCTTACTAGTTATGTTTACTTGAAACAAAATGTTGTGCCATGTGACAAGTGCAGCAATAAACTTGAAGTATGTGATATTTTTAAGTAACCCAAGTGCTTCTACCTTCGCAATACTACCACTAGATCCATGTAGTGTCTTCAGAAGTCTCTTCCAAAGCATCTCAAACATGAGATAACTGGTGCCGCAGAGGTGTTAGTGCATCAATTCGACTGGGATATCTTGTGCCACTCAGGGGATTTAATTTACTCGTTTTGTCATTAACAGTCTGAAAATGCACAAAAACTACAACTGCACACAACTCAGCGCCATCACGACTTATGATTCACGAAATGACTTGAAGGTCACGTCCCTTCACTGTGATATTCCGTCGCCGCATAGCATCCATGGTGTGGCCGGGGGGGGGGGTGAGGGGTTGCCTTTTTTGCACTTTTTTACGCACAGCGTGGTTGCCAAACTAAGTACTGTTAAGGCATACTTTCCTTTTTTCAAAGACAACTTAAGTAAAATACCCTTAGTCTTTCACTACGTATTAATTCATCTGCCTAGGCTAATAGCGCGCAGAAGCACTAAACTTTAATATAGTTTATATTTTTTAATGCCCAAATAAAAAAAAAATCCCCAATTTTACGCCTCCCCCAAAATTGTGCGCCCCCCCCCCCCCCCCCAAAAAAAAAATAAAAAAAAAATAAATAAAATTGGGGCCCAAGGCAGACACCTAGTTCGCCTATATGGATGAGCCGGCCCTGGGTGAGTATAAATTAAATATCTGGCTCAGCTCGTTAGAAAACGATGTTCGGTGCTTTTGTTTATTATCACAGTTTCATTCAGATTGTTTCGGTTTTAATTTGAATAAATTATATTTATATTGCCTTTGATTTATAAAAACCAGTTTTGATATCGACTTATTAAAGAAATATAAGTTTAGCAAAAGCAATTAATGAAATGGCACGTGATGAAGTGGGAGTATATTGTGTGAGTACCTAAAAACTTTCCACATTTTTACAACTTGAAGGGAGGCCACGCTACCTGACAATAATTAAACGTTATGTTTTTTTATTATAGAAGGGAACATTTTGCTAATTTTGCTAAAGATAAATAATTAAGGACACTAAAGGCAAATTATATTACTTTAATGTATTGATAGACAATAATTCAGCAACTGTAGCAAATACACTCTGGAGAGACTAATTATTCTAATTGATGGTCCAACAGTAATTTAGGACATCAACAACTAGAATACTTTTTAGGGAAAAAAGAAATTCTTCCTTCGACGATGGTATGGATTCTATCATAGCTTGATGTAGTAATTAAATAGTAGTAAATAAATAAATAGTAAATCATTTAGACAAACTTAATGCACTGTGTCCACACCAACATGGCTTTAGGAAAATAAATAGATCATGTGAGACTCAATTGATAGGCTTAATAGATGACTTGTCTAAGGGATTAGATAATAACAACCAAATTGATGCTATATTACTAGATTTTTCAAAAGCATTTGATAAAGTTCATCATTCTAGTCTTCTTAAAAAACTTAAATACTTTGGCATATCTGGTCCCTTACATCGGGTAGGCTACCCGAAGAGAAGAGTTGCTAGGGCCCTGTGGGGCAATCTGTAGCTACGAAGCAGAAATGGAGGCCATCAGACATGCCATTATGGCTATCGGGACAAGATAAAATGATGACGAGTTGGAGGCGACAGCCGACATCGTTGTCTTTACTGATGCGCTCTCCGTTCTCCAGGCCATCGACGGCCTGGGAACGTGGCCCGAATGACTCTTACAAAAGCTAAAGGCTATCTCAGACCTGATCTCTAGTCACGGAGTGAAGGTCACGCTCCAGTGGATCCCGGGTCATGCAGGTGTTCCTGGAAATGAGATAGCGGACTCCCTAGCCAAGAGGGGGTCCCTGCAGGTACCAGTGCTAGACGAACCAATATCGATTGAGAGTGCAATAGGACTGATTCGGGATTGGGAAACCGACCAGTGGTACAGTAGTTGGGATAACGCTGACAAGGGCCGAGGTGTGTGGCAACAACTGAAGAGACCCAACCGAGCCGATCCGTGGTGGAAACTCCGCAGGGGAGAGGCTTCAACGATTGCACAGTTCCGCACGGGACACTGTCCAGTAGAGGCCCAATTTTAACAGGTTGAGACCCCTATAAGACTCGCGGTGTAGAAACTGCAGAGAGGCGGTGGAGACGATCGATCAAGTGCTTGCAAGTTGCCCCGCCTTGCAGGAGTTCAGAGTGGATGGGGACGACCAACCGTTTGCGCCTATATGGGAGTTTGTCACAGCTACGTGACACAGCAAAATTCGTTCTCCGAGCCCTAAGAGAGTAGTCTCGGCTCGCATTTTCTTTGAGATGTGGAGGTCAAACCTGGTCCCTTACATCAGTGGATTCAGGACTTTCTTATAGGCAGAGAACAAATAACAGTGATAATAAATGGCTCGGATCTAAGTCATCACCAATAACAGTAAACTCAGGAGTTCCACAAGGAACTGTTCGAGGGCCCCTACTAGATTTCTAATTTACATTAATGATCTACCAAATTGCATCAACACAGGAACAAAAGTAAGATTATTTGCTGATGATTGCATAATTTATCGAATAATAAAGACAGGAACAGATAGTGAACTTCTACAAAAAGACCTAGATGAACTACAAAAATGGGAATCAAACTGGAGTAGGCCTATGTCTTTTCACCCAGAAAAATGCCAACTAATAAGGGTATCCAAGAAAAAGAAACAAATAATAGCAAACTACTTCATTCATGGTAAAGAGCTAACTCAAACTAACAATGCTAAGTAGGGTATCTAGGAGTAATAATAAATGATAAGTTATCTTGGAACCCTCATAATATTGGTCAAGTAATTAAAAAATCAAACAAAACATTAGGATTCATAAAAAGGAACTTTTACAAATGTAATAACAATATAAAACTAAAATGCTATCTCACATTAGTTAGGCCTATAAGCTTACTAGAATATGCATCATCTGTATGGTCGACCCATCAACTAAGGAAAACATTAACAAATTTGAACAAATTCAACAAAAAGAGCTGCAAGGTTCATAACTAGTGAATATAACAAGCAGTGCCCTCACATAGGGGAGGGCAGAGGGGGGCATATGCCCGGGGGCGGCACTTCTAGGGGGGCGGCACTTCTAGGGTGGCGGAAAATATAACCTAAGTTCATACCAGAAATTTTGAAACACAAATTGTCAACAAAAGGAATAATGGATAAAGATGGTAGAAGTTAACTTTTTATTTATTTAAACTCAAACTGTTTTATACAAATGTTTCACTTTTAATAGGCACACAAATGTTTTATAAAAGATTGGTTCATCTAGAATATTCTAAATAAAAATTTGCATTTTTTAATTTCTTTAATCATAGCCTAATAATTAACTAAGCGCAGGCACTAAACAAAGCAGTTACAGTCACTCATAGATTCTCAACGGGGGCGTTGTCGCCCCCCAGGGGGCGGTGAGAAGGTCGGGGGGGGGGGGGGCGCTAACGTTCCCGGGGGAGATAGCGGGGCGGTGAAGGACCAGTGGGCGGTACGAAAGTACTTTAAGTATTTGTACTTTAATTATAATAGGCCTAAGGAAATCTTGAGCTTGTTAAATAATTAATCGACTGTTTCACTATTGACTCTGTTTATTGTGTAATTGTGATGTAAAAGTCATTCAAAGCCCTTAACATACTTAATCTTAATTTATTGCTATAATTAGACTGTTTCTGAGAAAGGCAGATGGGGGCAGTGATTATAATATGGATGAAATGTGACATAGAACCTAACTGCTGCTAAACATCTGCTATCACCCAACAGAACATGTTATACGAATAAAAAGTAGGAATGGCATTGATATTTAGAAGTTGGGGCTCGGGTCAATTTAAATAAAATATCTGGATTGGTTCGATAGCAAACAAAATTCAGCGAGTTCGTTAATTATCGCAGTTTCAGATCGGTTTGATTCTAATTTAAATAAAATATGATTTATAAAAACAAGCGTTGACATCAACTTGAATTTAAGAAATATAAGTTGAGCCAAAGAACTATGCAGAGACGAATTGATGAAATGGCAGGTGATGAATAGAGTACATTGTGTGGTTATCTAAAACATTCCAATTTTCTTTACAATTTGATGAGTACATGCTACCAGACAATTAAGCGTTACTTTTATTTTATTATAGAAGGGAAAATTGCCAATTTTTCTGAAAAAAATAAATAAGTGACTCAAAAGGCGAATCTACATTACTTGAACTAGAAGACTTTTTATATAATGGTGTTATCGTGGATTTGATGTGCCAGACGTATTAGCTTTGTGATCTAACCGACAACCTTTAGTTGCTAAATAATCTAATTTATTGTATGCATCGCTCACTACACTACGTAATTACTGCATATAACAAATAAGAAACAACACATTCAATGATAGATTTTTCAGTTATGCATTGAACATAAAAAGGACTACAAATCGTTTGTTACTACATACATGATGGTCATCAAAATTTAAAATAGATTGTATGATTCTTTGATTCGATGATAGAGGTTTTGGAAAGCAAAAACGATTATTTGATAGAAAATCTAATAAAATTAGATTGAAGACTGATAGGCCTATCACTGATATAATCGATTTATATAAGTTTTAAAAAAATTATTTAAAGGTGATGACCCACCTAAAAGATGATATTTTCTTTAATGTCAAAACTTTGATTGTACATATGCAAGTTTGGACGCATAGGTCTTGCATTTGTAAAGAAAAAAACTGATGAAGACATAGATTTTCTACTTACTTATTGTCAACAATTTGAAGCAATTAATGGTAACTTTAAGATTCGATTTAAAGACCTTGTGATTGTTAACGTGAGAATTCCTGATTGGTTTTTAGACCTTCTTTTCTAATGATGAAATATTAAAATCAGTCCTACCTTTACAACTAGGCTACATGAAGAATTGATTGAATAAAAAAAAACTATGAAAAAATAAACATTGAAATGAATAAGAAATGGGCTATAATGAGGACTTTTGGTTGCAAAAGGGCATCAATCAATTTCACTAGGTCTTTGGATGTTGGCAACAATTTTTATTGCATTTCCATCCCCCTATTTAGTGAAAAGAGAAGCAAGTTGCAAACAATGGAGCGTGGAAACCCAAGGATTTTAATAACCGAAATTGAACCAAACAGATACAAGCAACATACAAGCTTCACTTTAATATTGATTTTGCTTTAAAACCTCTTGTGCAGTATATTTTTGTATTAATAATAAAAAAGACATGTTCATTTCATCTCTTTTTAGGATCATAAAAACGCACACAAATCTAGTCGTCCTATACAAATTTTATGCGGCAAATTTCTTCTTCTTCTTTATGTGCCAGGTCTGGAACAGACATCGGCGGTCATGACTCTCCATTCTTTCCTGTTGTTAGCTTTTTGCAGGAAGTTATTATTACTTATGTTGTTGTTTGTGGCCCGTTCGTTCAGGCTTTCTACATATGTTAGCCTTTGTCTTCCTCTGTCTCTCTTACCAGATATTTTCCCACACAAAGCCAGTCTTTCTATACCATTTTTCCTATAGATGTGTCCTAGAAATTTCCTCTGTCTATTCCTAATGGTGTTAATGAGTTCTCTTGAGGTACATGCTGTTTTCAACACCTCTGCATTAGATTTCTTTTCAGTCCATGATATTCTCATCATCCTTCTAAGAAACCACATTTCTACTGCCTCCAATCTTTTCCTTGTTTCATTATCAATAGTCCAACATTCACATCCATATAGAAGAACAGACCAAACATACCCCTTCAGTATGCGCATTTTGGTACATATTCTGATATTCCTGTTTTTCATGATACTGCTTAAGCTCATGAAGCTGTTTTTAGCTATTGCGATTCTTCTCTTTATTTAACTCATTAATTTAATTACGGTAAGGGGAGGGGGGCGGTGAGCTGAAAGAGATTGAGAACATATGAGTTACAGTATGAGGGGGCGCCACTGAAACTTTTGCCCTGGGGCGCCACATAGGCATGTAAGGGCCCTGATAACAAGAGTAACAGAACACCATTAGTAAAATCACTAAACCTAGAAACACTAAGGTAAATGAGGGAGTAGTTGACCTCTTAAGAGAAAAAATATCAATTGCCTACCATATCTTTGTAATTTTTTGTAAATTATATAGTCTTAATAACTCAAACCACTTATCAGACATTCTGCTAGCACACAGTAAACCAATATTTTAGTAAATTTTACAAAATATTACCTTTTCAGGTTTTTATAGTTGTTTTTCTAAAGCCATATTTTCTTTCAGTAATTGACCATCTAAAATTATTTTTTTCCAGTAGTTGACCATCCTTTGCTTTAGTAGTTGACCATATGTTTATGAAGTGAAAAAACACAAGTAATGATAATATATCTTATTTTATTGAAGTGATTATACTATTAATAAAATAATACAAGACAAATTTGATATTTTTGTAGTACATGCAACACAAAAGTAGGCCTACACATTTTTTTTTTACATATGAAATGATGAGTATGAGTTCATTTCAGGTATAAGGTAAGACCCACGGCGAGTACACAAGACTGGAGGACGGATTTTTTTAATGATTTGTTCTCTCTCATATGTCTGTGTGAGCTTATCTTCCTTATCAGGTCACTCTTAACCATAGTGGATATCTCGTAGCCATCGTCCACAACTTGAACTATTTTACCTGGAAAATGGCTTCCCTCATATTCTACTATTACAAAATCATCCTTTTCCAGAGTAATTGTATCATATTCATCTGAAGAATCTTTGTGCCAGTCAGAACCTTCACTATCGCTTAGATGATCAGGAATGGAAATAGATGATTCTGAATCAGACTCTTCATACAATTTATGTTTCTTGCCTTTTCCCTTAAGCTTACTTTTCTTTTCCTTTCTTTTCCTCTCATTCTCTTTCATTTTCTCTTCTTTTTTTCTTTCCCTTTCAGCTGCTCTTTCTTTTTTCAATCTTTCCATCTCAGTCTTTTTGTCCATTTTCTTTTGAAAATACATTTGGCCAAGTTCACCAGACACTATAGCAGGTATTCTTTCTTTTGGCTTTTTCTTCTGTGGCTTTTTCTTGCCAACAGGGAGACAGAATATATACCTTTTAAATGGACATGGTACATTTGAAGGCCCTGGAATGGAGAGATCTTCATTTCCTTCAACCATGGGAGATGGTACATTTGACAGCCCTGAGATGGCAGTATCTCCATTGCCTTCAACCACGGGAGACTGCTCGTTTGATGGCCCTGGGATGGCGTTATCTTTATTGCCTTCAACTAGTTTAACCAAGGGAGACAGTTCATTTGATGACCATAAGATGGCGGTATCTCCATTGCCTTCAACCACGGGAGACCGTTCATTTGATGGCCCTGGGATGGCGTTATCTTCATTGCCTTCAACTAGTTCAACCACGGGAGACAGTTCATTTGATGGCCATAAGATGACGTTATCTTCATTGTCTTCAGCCATGGGAGACACTTCATTTGATGGCCCTGGTCTGAAAAAAGTAGTATCCTCTTCCACTTCTTGAGTGGTGTTGTCATTTGAAGTTGTTTCTTCAGATATAGTGTTAAGCCATTTAAGTTCTAACTCAGTTTTCTTCCACAACAGAAAAAGTGATCTGTCAGAAGGATCCCCTTCCCAATCATTAGTAGATTGCTCAAATAATTCCAATTTTTCTTTACCCATATTCTCATTCAGAAATTGAATTCCCTGCTTGACATATTTCAAACGTGAATGATAATCGTCAATCTGCATAGCATTTTTTTGTTTCACATTGTAGCTTTTGTGTCCTGAAACCCTAGGTACTGTTGGATCCCAAGGATAGAGTCCACATTTGCGGAAACCATTGGCCAACACAGAATGAGTGACATGCTTATCCACTACCTCTTTCAGCAGTTTAGCAAAATCTTTTTTCTTCAAGATTGGGTCATCTAAATGGTTGATACGCCACTCGTGAACACGTTGCTTCCAATTTTCTTTTAATGTGCGAAACACAGCAACATCCATAGGTTGTAGAAGGTGCGTAGCATTTGCATATAAAGCCACCAAAATAATTCCATTTTGGTCACAGAACTGACTTGTGTGCAAACTTAAATGTGAAACATGTCCATCCACAAATAATATAACAGGAAGTGTTATAATGTTTGCTTTTAGCCAAGGGTGAAAAAAGTTAGCCAAAAATTCATAGAATAATTCTGACTGCATCCATCCCGAATCACTTTTTCCAAGTGCCCAATCAGAGGGAAAATTAAGTGTAATTTCAGGGGGCAGGCGTTCATATTTGTAGACAACTAAAGGAGTCACAACACTACCACTGGCATTGCCAGTAATAAGCACTGTGAGACACTCCTTGTCATCAGAATTCACTTGCTGATATATTGTTTTGTCTCCTTTTCCTGCAAGGACTTTATTTCCTTTTGGGTTAAGAAAAAACGCTGTTTCATCACAATTAAAGAGACGTGAGGGGTCCATCAGTACTTGTATAAGATCTTTTTTTTTCAAGTAATCTTCCACTTCAGCAAACCAGCCTAAAATATTTGCTTGAGTCACTGATGCCCGAGACACTGTTAGGTTTTGGCTTATTCGTTGAGCAATATTGTTATTTCTCCGTAGAAACCCTTGCATCCATGACCTCCCTGGGCGATTTTGAGCGAAGGGATTGTCTCTTTTAAGATCACTCATTAAGCGCTGTACGCTATCTTGAAGCTGCTTTACAGTTACCGGGAACCCTGCTTCTGCCATTCTTAAAACCCAATTTGCAAGAATTATTTCCTCTTCATTACTTAGTATGGTTTGAGGTCCCATTTTTCTTTGAATAGGTGACTTGCCTTCCACTTTATATTTTAGAGTTATTCTTGGCACGCCATATTTCTTTGCAGCTGTCCGGACTGGTGTATTGTTATTTTTACAGCATTGATGGCTTCCTTCATTGCCTCCTCTGTGTAATTGCGAAAGCGTCCTTTGATGGGTGGCATTATGAATCTGTAACAATACAAATAACATGGATTCAGAAGTTGACACACCATTGTTCTAGTAGTTGACCACCTGGTCATCTACTAGATAAACATGAAATATTATGTTAAGAATTACATAAAACAGTTTGGTATGATATGAAAACAAGAAACAGACCAATTAGGATGAATTTAGACAAACAAAGGAATCAGTGAGTAATTGACCAGGATGGTCAATTACTGAAAAAATAATAAATTCTGATCCACTATTTAGGCACTTCAACAAACGTGAATTTCCGATTTTTAAAAACCCGTCATGGCGGAATTTTTTCTTTCTCAAGGCTTTTGCGGTGTGGTACCGGAAACGATGATGGTGACATCATGGTTTAACCGTCATTTATTTTTAGGCACATGTTTTGTTCAGACCGGGGACGGCGAATTTATCGATTTATTTTGTTTTTTTGTGCCATACGTGTGAGAAACACACAAAACAAGCAAATTAAAGGTAATTTGTGCTTATTTACTTCTAATATTTAAAATTGTAGCAGAAAATTCATTTTTTGTGCAGATATTTTCCACCTAAGCCTAAAAACAAAAATACCTTTGAATATTTGCTACGGCAAAGCCCATCAACGCTAGCGACGGTCCAAAATAGTCACTAAAATCGAAAGTAGACATTTTAACTTTGTTTTTATATCGGAAGTTGGATTTAATAAAAAAATAAAGCTATAATTTCGCCTTTTAATTTTAATGGTTAATAATAATTAGTATGCCAAAACATTGTCATGATTATATTATATATAGGCTAGTATTTGAAGCCTATTTAACTATTGACAGTATTGATATTCCTTTAACTTTAATCATAGGTCACTACTTGGCCCTATGCCCCTATCCCTATCTAAGACTATCTCTAAGTTATACTGAATACTGGTAGTACTAGCAACTAGCAATACAGACTGATACTCGATACTAATCTAATTAATATATAAAATCTATTCAATAAATGAATAATAATAAAATAAATATATATTATTTTGCCTACCCTTGGACCATTCCCCTTGGGCCGCCTTGGCACTTAGACTTAGACTTAGCCTGGCCTTAGGCCTAAGTAAATAAAAATAAATAATAGTTGAATAGTAGGCCTAGTATTTAGGACTTAGTAAATAATAGCTTTTAAGCCTATTAACATTATAGTTATATAGGGGGGGGGGGGGGCTACTTATTGAATTATGACTTATACTTATAGTTATAGATTAAAAGCAAGCTTAGGTCTTAGTCTTAGTATAAACTTAACACATCACCACAGACCCCCTTGTCATACTAGTAAGTCAGAATTCAGAATAGTGATAGTTCCTAGTTATGCCTATTTATTATATAGGCATACAATACTAAAACAAAATTTGTTATTAATTAGTAAGCCTACAATAAAACAAATATATAACTTAAATATTGTCTGAGTATTTAATGTGAAATTAATTAGTTTTGGGCTTTGGGTTATTTTCAACAGAATGTCATCTATAACAAAAGAGGACTACGAAAGTTTTGTTGCAGGTTTTGCAGATGATGCAACCTCAGGTATTTTGAGAAATGGCTTTGCTCTTTACCTAATGAATAAACATTCTCACAATGTGAATTTTGCTGCTGCTGAGCTGGACATGTATTTTCAAAGTTCTGACACCAACTACATATCCAATAAAAAGGCAGTAAGCAGTAACCTGAAGTACTTGATCACCAAAATTTCTCTATATAAGAAGAGGTTTGTTGCATAATAGCTTTTCAAAGTATTTGCATGTCTATTGATAATGTTTAAAAGAGTCATATTCTTTGGAGAATGTTATTTTGACTCACTATTGGACTTTCAGAGTTACCTTTTTAATTTTTTTATCAAAGGTTGAACACTAATTGGCCTCGCATTCAACACCTGCTGAGGGAGCCTGCTATTGTGCCAGAAAAAAGAAAACGACCATCACCATCAGTTGACAGTGTGCCAGGAACATCACATCAGGATAAGGGGCTCTCACCTCCTCGTGCAAAAAAATTACGATTTGACTGTGACAAGTGCTTGTCAACTAGAGAAGAATGGAGTTCCAAGTACAAAAACTTGGAGAGTAAGTTAAAAGAAGTAAAGGTAATGCTCAATACTGTGTCAAGGAAGTACAAGGTAAGGTCTGTAAATAGATGTAATAAAAGAATGCATGAAAGAATTGCAAACCTAAAGAATGAGAATAGTGAACTGAAGAATCAGATCAGTGCGATGCAAAAGTCTGATAATAAAGTTGATGTCCGCACAAAAAAGAAGCATGTCACATTAAATAACGTGATAGAAAGGTTACATGAACAGATGAAAAGAGTTAAAAATAAGATGAGGGCTTGTGAGGAAGAGAAGGGAGAGTTAAAAGCTGAGATTGAAAGACTGACACTGGAATTGTCTGATAGGGAAGGCATTACACATGTGGATAGTAAAACTTTTTCTCCTGCCATGAGAAAATGTATATACAATTGCTTATTACATCAGGTGCCAGTTGAAAAAGCTGGTATGATAATTAAGTTTATTATAAAAGAGTTGACAGGATTAACATTGTCAAAGGTGCCCTGCCAATCCACTATAGCTAATATGGCTTATGAGATGGGTATTCTTTCAGACTTACAAGTTGGTGATGTAATGTTTAATAGTAAAAATCTAACATTGTCCTGGGATTCTACACCTCTTGATGGTGTATGTGTAAATTCTTGCCATATTTCAACAGGTAAGGAGAATTTCACTTTACAAATAGCTGAAATGCCTGGAGGAAAAACTGAAGATTATCTTCAGCATTTATTAAATGCTATCCGCGATATAGCAGCCAATTATTCTATGCGCTACAGAATTCAACATCACATGGTATTGTTTAAATTTTTTGAGTCTTTGCAGGCAACCCTCACTGACAGAGCGAAGGTCAACAAATGTGTTTCTGAACAGCTTGGTGAAATGATTGGCAAGCAGCTGATTGATTTGAAATGCAACTTACACCCCTTGGATGGAATGGCTTCAGAAGCAAACAAAAAGTTAAAGGAGTTGGATGAGTCCTGGAATGTCAAGGGCAAAGTTTTTGGAAAAGTAGGGAGTGCAGCCAATCTTGCTCATGCCATTTCAAAACTAAGGTTATTTCATATTTTATTTTCAACAATATATTACTTACATTTTCTATGATGATTGTACAATATTATAAATATGATAGAATGTTGTTTTATATTTTTTTTTTTATATTTACAGATATAAAAAGAACACAGGAGACCCAGCAGGATTTAAGGCTTTTTTGTCCAGAGAATGCCTCAGGATAACGTCCATTCCTCGATATGTGGGAAATAGACTAAATATTCTTTTTTTGATAGCTGGAATTGTATTTAAATTAAAAGACAAGCTTATTTTATATTTGAATAGGTTCTGCTCTTCACAGAAGTTAAGGAAAGCAATTGCACAGGACATGAGCAACCCAGACATTATGAGTCAAATAAGAGCCTTAGGTATTTTATTTGTTTGCTTCCATTTAACATTACTTAGTTTATTAGCTTCATGGCACCAATATGAAATAATACATTATAGGTACTTCATTCGTTATAAATAAATATTATATCAATATGATTGTAATAAATCATTATTTTATTGACACTTTGGCAGGTATCTTTGGAAAGCTATTGACTGGTCCTTGGATGAGACTGTTTTTCACCAAATCTGATGGACTTAAGAATTTGGATATTGTAAGTATTGATGATGTAATAAAGATATAATATAATATATATATGTGTAACAAAAATATGATAATTCAGAAATGGGATATATATAGATATATAAAATAATATCTAAAAGCCTAAATTAATTTAAATACACATGGGTATTAATTACTTTTTCACAGATACCATATGTGGAAAAATGTGTTATCAAACTGAAAGAAATTGAAGCTAACCCCCAGATGGTTATCACTATGGAAACTGACGTTTTCAACAGCCCTTTGAGCACTGATGATATTCTTCAGGATCTCAGGAACCCTGCTCATCAGACAACAGACAAATTTTTCCAAATTGTTTCTATTTTATCCTCATGTTTTTTGGCAGTTCTAGATAGACAGTTGACAGACTATAAGGAAGGGGGACGACTGACAAATCTGACACCTGAAGAGGTTGAAAAAACTTCTTCAGCCCCAGTTCATAACATCCACAGTGAGAGAGTTTTGGGTATGGTAGACAGCCAGTTCCACAGGGCCCCTAATGCTACAATGGGCTTTATTGATGCCAAAGTCAAGTGTCTGGCAAACAAGACTTTGAGCTGGTTGTTGGAAAAACCAAAGATAGAGCAAGATAATCTTATTAGATTTGCTATAAAGACAGCTAGAAAGTATAGAAATACCTTAGAGGGAAGGGCTACTGATATGAGAAAGACAGTAGTAGACAGACAGATACAATATGGACAGCATAGGGACAAGACTGAAAGAAATCAGCTTAAGAAAAAGATCATACTTTGTTTAGAAAGAGACTCTGTATTAATTGATGAAATTTTTGATAGTATTTCCACAGAATACAAGGAAAAGTTGTCTTTGCTTTTACTGCAAACAAGAAGTTGTCTTCCACTTTCCATTGAACATAACTGGAATGTTGATGGTGAAGACCGGCTGTATGAGGGCAAGATAACCGAGTACGTCAAGAAAGGAAAGACAAGTTTCTGCAGAATCGTCTATTCTGAAGAGGATCTATTGGATATCTCCATTAGTGACCTAATCACAGATGTTAAAATGGGAGATTTTAAATTTCTTTAACCACAGGTATAATTGATTTTTATAAATAGTTAATTGTTTTTATAATAAAAATACAACAGATTAAATTTTTCATTGCAAGACTTAGGAAATATTTTCAGTTATTTATAAATGTATTGCTCAATACCAATAATAATAACTATGAATCAATAATATAATTAATACTATAACTATGAATCATATTTTATATACTACAGAAATATAATTTGCCCCATGTTTTATATTATAAGAAAAAGAATGTAGCTAATAAAGCTTATTAAAAAATTTG
Source organism: Anisus vortex (assembly GCA_949126835.1). NCBI lineage: Eukaryota > Metazoa > Mollusca > Gastropoda > Planorbidae > Anisus > Anisus vortex. The sequence goes on along the minus strand of OX421492.1, from coordinate 44,657,511 downwards.
AAATGTTTTAAGCTTTAAATTACCATTTATTTTTTTTTTACTTTTTAAATTGCAAATCACTTTATAATAAGCACATTTGATTATTCTTTTCAGAATATAGTGAGTCTCTCTACTCCCTAACAAGAAATACAAGAAAACAACTTCAAAATAATCCAACAAAATTTTGGTTGATCTGTTTAATCTGTTATAGAAAGCATCTTGGATACAAAAGATTACTGCTTCCTACTGTTTGATTACTGTTTGAGTCTAGTTTTGCATTATGATTAGTGTTTTAAATGATGTTATATTATTAGTTTTCATATTTTTATTTCAGGTAGACCATTACATGTAATAGATTGTTAGTGTTTTGTATTTCTAATATAGAATTTAATGCTTTATGAATTATTGCTCTTTGCCATTCTTTTCTATTCCATTGTTTCGTGATTTAAATATTGGTGTTACTCTAAGTAACTCTTGTCAGTTGTTAATTGTAATTAACCTTTAAACTCTTATATGTATTTGTTATAATTTGTAATGTTTTCTTTAATTTATGGTTCCCATACAGTGGCAGGCATGGTGGCCCGGTGGCAACGCCTCTAAACTTGTATACCAAAGGTTCCTATCTTGGTGAAGACTAGTTTTTTTTTTTACACCGCCTGGAGGTTTTCCCTAAGTCTACACAGCTCTAATGGTTACCTAGTTGGGGTAAAGTAAAGGAGGCTGTACATTGTGCTTGCCCCACAATCACCTAGTTTGCCACGGCCACAGAAACTGGTGAACGCTGCTTCACTCGGCCTTTGATTGATAAATTCAGTCCAATGGGTCCTTTACTATACAGAAGATGATTGTTCTAGAATATGTCTAACTAATATGAAATAGTATTTTAATTTTATGTTATTATTTATTGCATTTGTAAAAGTTAAGCAAGTTTGATGTATACATAGACATTTTCTACAGCGGGAAGTTTATGATGCTAATCAGAGTTGTGTCTGAACCTTTTTATTAAATTGTGCAGCATTCTCAGTGCTCATGTCAGGCGAGCATTTAAAATTTGTAAATATTAATTTATAATATAATAGGTTTTTTTTTTAAACATTCAGTTTGTAAAAATTAAACAAGTTTTTTTTCCTATTTGTATTTTAATGTTCTTTTTTTTAAATCATATAGTCAGATGTTGTTAATGTTGATAAAAGCAATCTGTATATATATCATTTAATATAATATTTTTCAGTCATTATAGTATAACATTTCTTCTTAAATGTAAAGTTAATGAATACATGGAAAATAAGCATTATATTTTGATGCAACTGGATTAAATTTGTCTAAATTTTCACTTCCATTATTGTATCACATCTAATACAATGATATAGGTATATATATATTATATATACCGGTATAAATAAAAATAAATTATAAATGTTATAAGTTATCTGTGCATATACTATTGTTGTTTATTGTATAATACATGTACTGTGAAAATTTTATCAAAATATCTTTACTAATTAAAAAGTTATGGTAAAAAAAGTAAAAAGTTGGAAAAAAAGGGTACCATTTTTTTTCATTAAAATACAAAGCCAAAGAAGGAGACAAAAATACGTCAAAAAAAATGTGTAATTTCTGTTCTACTTAAGCTAGAACAATAATTTTGGTGGTTTTGGAAATCTCCAGACCTACTCTTCCATGTGGTATACAATTTAAATCTAGAAATCAATTATTTTTTTTTTTGTTGAAGTGCCTACACTATTTGACCACCCCCATAACTCGCTACTGATGCAAAGTATACAGATGATTAATAACTTTTAATCAGTATCAAACATACATATTTCAAAATATAATTCTAGAAAATTGAAATAACAGGTACTTACTGATTAAAATGAGCCTTATTTGCAATACCTCCTTAGCAAATTGTTGAAGAAAACCTCAAAAGAATGACACCAGAATTGAACATCAACTTTGACTGTCAGCCATCTTTGTTCAACTGATGCCAAATGTTTGCCACATTGTAATTTGTAAAACCAAATGGCTGGACCTTAGTTTTGTACTATTTTAAAAATCATACAACCAGAGTAGGGCTTATTTTAACTGTTTTTGTCCTAAATGGTCAACTACTGGTACATGGTCAATTACTCCCTCATTTACCTTAGAGGACAGAAGGGCAAAGAGTAAAGTAGTAATAATAGGCTACATAAGGCATTAATTTATAATTTAGAAATACAACACAATAACAGCCTGTTACAAAGCTCAGATAAACATATAAAGACAAAAACACTTTCCTTGTCCCTTATGCGAGAACAAATGCATATCCAATATAAGTACTCTTTCTTCCCGAGTGGCATTCGGGCATGGAATGGGTTGCCTGAACAAACCAGGAAAACCAATAACTTAACATCATTTAAAACAATAATAAAATGCAAGACTAGACTCGGACCACGGATGAGCGTAGGACGCACTAATCTTCTTTATAGAAGGAGCGTCTGTAATGTATAAGATAAGACAAAACTAGATCTATAGGCCCTTTTATTTTTCTAATTCTCAAGTTGTAGGCCTAAGCTTTTTTTGTTTCCATTTTAACGCTATAATATATTAAGCTTAAGTAGTTTATTATAATTATAATCATAGTTAAATTGTTTAATAAAAAGTATTGCTTATTAAGTTTGAATAGTCTAGATATCTAGATTAGATCTAAAATCTAAATGCAGAATATAAATTTAAAACTTTAAAACCCCTCTTTTTTTTTAAGGTCTAATATTCATGAGTGATCCCCCTTAAATAAACGGAACTAGAAATAACCATAGAGATTAGAGACTACCATTTCGATAAAAATTATAAGCAGAAACTAGCAAATTGTATTTTATTTTGTTTTGTTTTGATCACCAAGGATCGCATGATGGTATGAAAGTATCAATTTGATATTCTGTATCCAGCAAAGCAAAATGAGCCTATCAGGAGAAGCAATTTTAAGGTACCTCAGTCGTCTTAGTCGTATTATAATAATAATAATATTATTAATATTAATTAATAATTATTAATAATAAATAGTAATAATACTAATACTTTTACTTAGGCTCTTCTTAGGCCTAAATAAAATAGGCCTACTTAAAACTAATAATAATAACAACTATTACTTACTAATAACACTAGCTAGAGTCGACTACTAGACCTACTTGACTTGACCTAACCAACCTAATAATATATGTTGAATGTTGATGATGCTAATAATGATAATGCATGCTATCAAAGCCAGGCCTTAGCCGGCCTTAGGGGCATACTGGCATACATAGGCATACGGCATAAACCTACATTTAATTTAATAATATTATATTTATAAATTTAATTTAAAAAATTTAAAATGCCGGAAAATACTAAATAGACCTAGTTTTAAATACTAAATTGGTAGCCTAAATAAAGTCACAAAGGCCTAACCTAAATTATAAATGACCTAACACACTCACTAGGCGGCTGGTTAGCAAAGTCGACAGCGAGCTCGACTCCCAAGCGCCGCATCAGGGGTTCGACCCTGCATCAGGGGTTCGACCCTCGGTGCAGGAGGCCATAAATCCACCGCCGACTTGGAGAGGAGATGGGCGCCGCCAAGTCTACCAAGCCCAAGAGAGGACTAATGGACACCCGGTGTACATTAGCTCCCCCCAACGACCGCCAAGGTTAAGGGACAAGAAGAACACACTCACTAACCTTAACCTGTCAATAAACTGTCATATTTATGGCATGTGTTTCATAAAAATAAAATAGGGCCTACTATAGCCTTATTTGTTTGTTGTTCAAATAAGAATTGTTTATACAAAATCTTCACAATAATACGCAATAATATTCGTATAGCATGAGCATCTGTTATATATACATATATATATATAAAATGAAATGATGTCTTTTAGGCCTATATTGTTTTGTGTTTATGTTATATTGGGCTTAAATATTAAAGTTATTTTTGCAATTTAAGCCCTAGGCCTATAAGATTCATAACGTAACGTATCATGCGACCCACTTTCCATATTTTGTGTACCTATTGTAACCTATTAGAAAGTCTATTACAGGGACTATATAAATGCCTGATACAAACTTTTTTTGCGTATTTATCATTCATACACATTTTTTTTGGCCGAAGTAAGCGTTTTGAAGAAACATTATTTTTTACGCTATGTCAGATGCTTTTTCTTTTTTTTCTGATGCTATAGCCTACCTAAAACTAGATCTAAAGATAGATAAGTTTTTGTAGATCTCTAAAACTCTCCAAATTTAGCCCAAATGTGATGCAACCCCTCGGAATGGTACTGAAGTTATTTAGTTTTAGGTGTTTAATAAAAGCTTATTCATTTGTCTAAACATTGGTGAAAAAATCTCTAAAATCAATTAATTAGTTCAAAAGTTATTTAAAATAAATTACATAAATAAAGGTAAGAGAAGTCATTTTGGAGAAGTTAAGGCATTCAACATTACAAATCAATAATAAACTAAAAAATGACCTAGGACACTTTTTTCACATTTTTTTGCATTTATTGAAAAATCAGTATTATTGACTACTGTACCATATTATATATATATATGATATGATATTATATGATATATAATAAAACAGTTCTGCACGCTCAGTAAGATATAGATAATTGTTTTACAGTAATACCCTTTTAAACATTACTTTTCGGAATTCCAGCTTCTTGTTTATGATTAACAGTAACACAGCAATATAATATTTTTTTAAACTATATTTACACACACGCAAACAGTAACTGTAAAAAAAATCTCTCAGGGATTGTCGACGTTTTAAATCTGACATGGCCACCATTTTGTCTATTTTTGTTGTCTAACGTAACTTCTAGGTGTACTGACCTAAGAATGCAAAATTATTAGTTTTTTGTAAAATAATAATAAAACACAACACAAATCATGATATTTTTAAGTTTTGTTAGTTTATTTTTCATTAAAGTATCAACTTCAACAATATTGTATGTTTTTATAATATTTTTGAGCATTTGCAACATATAAACGGAGAGACTTCCTGATCTTAAAATTATTAACATTGAAAAAGTCAGCTGAAGTTCTAACCTTCATGTTTCTTCCAGACTTTAAAACATTAAAAAAGTCAGCTGAAGTTCTAACCTTCATATTTCTTCCAGACTTTAAATTCATAAACTGTAATATTCAGATTTCTTAACTTCCAGACTTTAAATTCATATACTGTAATCTTCAGATTTCTTAGCTTCCAGACTTTAAATTCATATACTGTAATATTCAGATTTCTTAACTTCCAGACTTTAAATTCATATACTGTAATATTCAGATTTCTTAGCTTCCAGACTTTAAATTCATATACTGTAATATTCAGATTTCTAAGCTTCCAGACTTTAAATTCATATACAGTAATATTCAGATTTCTAAGCTTCCAGACTTTAAATTCATATACTGTAATATTCAGATTTCTAAGCTTCCAGACTTTAAATTTATATACTGTAATATTCAGATTTCTAAGCTTCCAGACTTTAAATTCATATACTGTAATATTCAGATTTCTAAGCTTCCAGACTTTAAATTCATATACTGTAATATTCAGATTTCTAAGCTTCCAGACTTTAAATTCATATACTGTAATATTCAGATTTCTTAGCTTCCAGACTTTAAATTCATATACTGTAATATTCAGATTTCTTAACTTCCAGACTTTAAATTCATATACTGTAATATTCAGATTTCTAAGCTTCCAGACTTTAAAATCATATACTGTAATATTCAGATTTCTTAACTTCCAGACTTTAAATTCATATACTGTAATATTCAGATTTCTTAGCTTCCAGACTTTAAATTCATATACTGTAATATTCAGATTTCTTAACTTCCAGACTTTAAATTCATATACTGTAATATTCAGATTTCTTAACTTCCAGACTTTAAATTCATATACTGTAATATTCAGATTTCTTAACTTCCAGACTTTAAATTCATATACAGTAATATTCAGATTTCTAAGCTTCCAGACTTTAAATTCATATACTGTAATATTCAGATTTCTTAACTTCCAGACTTTAAATTCATATACTGTAATATTCAGATTTCTAAGTTTCCAGAATTTAAATTCATATACTGTAATATTCAGATTTCTTAACTTCCAGACTTTAAATTCATATACTGTAATATTCAGATTTCTTAACTTCCAGACTTTAAATTCATATACTGTAATATTCAGATTTCTTAGCTTCCAGACTTTAAATTCATATATTGTAATATTGAGATTTCTTAACTTCCAGACTTTAAATTCATATACTGTAATATTCAGATTTCTTAACTTCCAGACTTTAAATTCATATACTGTAATATTCAGATTTCTTAGCTTCCAGACTTTAAATTCATATACTGTATTATTCAGATTTCTAAGCTTCCAGACTTTAAATTCATATACTGTAATATTCAGATTTCTTAGCTTCCAGACTTTAAATTCATATACTGTAATATTCAGATTTTTTAACTTCCAGACTTTAAATTCATATACTGTAATATTCAGATTTCTTAACTTCCAGACTTTAAATTCATATAGGCTACTGTAATTTTCAGATTTCTTAGCTTCCAGACTTTAAATTCATATACTGTAATATTCAGATTTCTTAACTTCCAGACTTTAAATTCATATACTGTAATATTCAGATTTCTTAGCTTTAAGACTTTAAATTCATATACTGTAATATTCAGATTTCTTAACTTCCAGACTTTAAATTCATATACTGTAATATTCAGATTTCTTAACTTCCATACTTTAAATTCATATACTATAATATTCAGATTTCTTAGCTTCCAGACTTTAAATTCATATACTGTAATATTCAGATTTCTTAACTTCCAGACTTTAAATTCATATACTGTAATATTCAGATTTCTTAACTTCCAGACTTTAAATTGATTTATAATACTGTAATAATGCTTAATATATTATATGTATGATTAAAGTCTGAAGTATTAGACCAAGCAATTAAAGGCATAAAGGGACCTAATTACAAATTACAACATGTCTGGTGAGATCCAAGTCGCTTTATGTATATTTTTGTTAGGGGAATTTGGTGTTGCTGACTGTCTTACGTTTATCTGAGGCAAAGTCAATGAGTCAAAGTCAGTTGTTGTTGATTTCTTCATGTAGGCTCTCCTTGCTGATTGTTGTTGATTTCTTCATGTAGGCTCTCCTTGCTGATTGTTTCCAATTTTTGCATTGAATGTCAACAACGTACAACAACGTACCACAGTCTGATATCAAAATGGTGATTTCCTTTCGAGTCAGTCCGGTTGCTTGACAATGGTTTAGCTTTCGTAATTTATTTTTTTTTACATGGCTGGGTTGTTAGCCCTACACATAACCATCTGGGGGATGCCCCTCTTAGCTTTCTGGATATAATGCCTATGTTTTTGGGTTAGGTTCCCTAGCCTTTGTGGATCCCTTTACTTCCTGCAATGTTGCAGGTTCTGAATTTGATCCGCTCCGGGTATTTGATTTCACCTCTAGAGGCGCTCGTTGGAAGACTATAGACTCCACACAAGATATTATAAACACATTATTAATAAATAGTTTTCGGCTAAATTGTAAATGAGTAAATACCTGTAATTTTCCTGATTACTCTTTTTGAATTGTAAACATGTTCTGGATCTTTAGTTTCCCTATTGTTTTGAATTGTAAACATGTTCTGGATCTTTAGTTTACCTATTGTTTTGAATTGTAAACATGTTCTGGATCTTTAGTTTCCCTATTGTTTTGAATTGTAAACATGTTCTGGATCTTTAGTTTCCCTATTGTTTTGAATTGTAAACATGTTCTGGATCTTTAGTTTCCCTATTGTTTTGAATTGTAAACATGTTCTGGATCTTTAGTTTACCTATTGTTTTGAATTGTAAACATGTTCTGGATCTTTAGTTTACCTATTGTATTCAATAAAAATTGACATAAGTATTTGTTATCTAAACTCATAATTATTTCATCAAAATCAAGCTATTTAAATTGAGGATGACAACATTTAAATGTTCTCTCTCTATATATAAAAACAGAAAGTATGTGCCATTTGTTCTTCAATGTTAAGTTCACTTTCTCTTTTTGTATTGAGTCACATCTATTCCCTAAAAATTTGGTATAAATGTGATAGACAGATGCTGTTCCCAACTCTGGGCAGCTGAAGTGACGGAGGAATCATTCACTTGCATTCCTTGTTTGACAACAGGTCTTTTGTTGTGAAAAAAGCTGCCACTCGCAACATCTCTAGGATGCCCATGCGGCACTACTATGTTTGTTTAGGGATGAGGAGGACCATCTTTAATAGATCTTTGATAGAAGAAAGACCTAGTCAATTTAGGGATTCATAGATTTGACCATGTATATAAGATGGCGTGTTATCTTCTTAATTCACTTCTCCTACACAGACGCATGACTTGTATTTATTTGATCATTGGATCATATGACAAATTTTTGTGCTTACATTAAACTTTGAAATTAAATTTCCATTTCCAATTACTTTGATTGAGCTAATGTGTCTAAATGTGGACATTTGTGTCTTTGATATTGATTTCCATCCATTATTTCTTAACCTGGAATAGATTTATACTAATGCTCTTTTGTGCGGAAAACTTTAGAGTTTGATATCTTCAATGTAATTAGAAGTTGCTTGTTGATCTATATCTGTTGTTAATTTCTTTGTAAATAAACTCTGCATTTAAACCCTACCAAAAGAAATGTATCCGTCCGTAACAAATTAAACTATTATTATTTTTGTTGTAGATTAAACACAATTTTTAACTCATTATTAATTATACATATCTTCTTTTTAAACAGCCAGTTCAATGCCTCTGATCCATTTATTCAACAAGAAAGATTTGAAGTACTAAAACCAAATAATGATGCACTAAAATATCTGGAAGATTTGGGTATGTTGGTATATTTGATTGAGAAAAAAACATTTTTCCTTTTAGATACAATCAACAGTTAACTCTATCAGTTTAAACTCATTAAAAAAACATTTTTCCTTTTAGATACAATCAACAGTTAACTCTATCAGTTTAAACTCATTAAAAAAACATTTTTCCTTTTAGATACAATCAACAGTTAACTCTATCAGTACATTCAGCTGTCCTAGAGCTATCTATACATTCAGCTGTCCTAGAGCTATCTGTACATTCAGCTGTCCTAGAGCTATCTGTACATTCAGCTGTCCTAGAGCTATCTATACATTCAGCTGTCCTAGAGCTATCTTTTGGTTATTTCCCTCTAGGACATTTATAATATATCATAACCCTTCATTTATTTGGCACTCTCATGAGATGACTAAAGTAGCCTGCTCTTTTTATATATCTGCTACTATTGTAAGAATTTGTTGTAAGTCATATCCTTCTTTGTTGGTGCCTAGTATGCCATATATCTGTTTTCATGCTTTGTTAGTCAAAATATTTTTGTGACGAATTTTTCTCCCAGGCATTTAATGATTTCTGGATTTTTATCGAGAGCTATTTCTCATTGTGGTAAATCACCTATGACCTTAATATTGTTTAATATTGTTTTATATTTGGTTTTCTTTGGTGATGATTTTACTTTAGAGCAAATAATTGATGTAGTTATTACTAAAGTATGTTTTGTTGAGTCTAATTGGTTTCCAAATTGCTCTACCTAACTGATTCCCTATAAACTTGTAAACTGCAAGGGGTCTCAATGGCCTGACACATTTTGTGTCTCAACAACACATGAGTATCATTAGGACTTAATGGTTGCAATAATTTTTTTATTTGAGAAAAGCAATGAAATAAGTAAAAATTTAAAAACCTTTTTTTATTGTTTAATTTCATATCTATTACATAAGGTTTGAACATATTATATAATTAGGCTTTTGAAACGTTTAAAGTGTACAGGTTTAATACAATCACTGAAAAAAAAGCCTGTGTGACAATGTGTGACAATGTGTGACAATGTGTGACAATGTGTGACAATGTGTGAAAATGTGTGACAATGGAAAATAAATCTATATAGAATAAGTAAAAAAAATTACAAGTCATTTAAGGTAATTTTGACACAATTTAGTTTGATAGTGTAACAAATGTTAGATATATTTTCATTTTTAGACTTTTCTTGTAATAGCTATTTTGGAAATAAATCTATTATTTTAGGCCGACTATTTAAACGATTTGTTAAAGAAGAATTTTGGATTTAATAAAATGTTGTTTTTTTCTTTAGTACCAGAGGATGACTTTAAATATGTTATGTTTGATGACAATCTGGTGACAGTGTCAGACACTGGGAAGGAACTTGGAGAATTTACTGTAACAGTTGAGCCCACACGATACAAAGGTCTGGAATGTTTTTTGATTCATGCTAACAGCCATGGATGCATTGATGGTGTACCCTGCGGAACATCAATTGTCTGTTATGTTTCTAAATGTTTAGAAACACTGGAACAGCAACATCATGAATATGTTAAGGTTACTCCCCCTTGTTTATTTCTTTGAAAATATCTATTCATAGACTGAGATGGTAAACAATGATAATGTGTATAATGGATATGTTGTGATACTTATTGTTAATAAATTTAAATTATTTGCCTTCATGTTGTTAACTACTGGGCAAACTGAGTTTGTCAAAATTAAAAATTAAAGTTTGCTACAGGAGCATGGTGCACTAGGGGCAGCATGCTCAGCTGTCATACTGCAGGTCCTGGCTTTGAATCCTGTAGAAAGCTAGGATTTGTACCTAGGTCTTGAGGGTGTCCTTGAGTCTACCCAGCTCTGTTAGCCACCCGACAATAGTTGGGGATAAGTAAAGCAACTGGGGGTTGTGCAGGCCACACATCCCGTTGTATGCCATGGCCACTGAAGCTTGTGAATGTTGCTTCAAGGGTCTATAGACCACATTGGTCTGAAAATGTTACTTATTTACTTCCAGTATGTTATATTATTTTATACCATTAGACAGAAGGCTAAACTATTCAATAAGAATAGAATACAAAAAGTCAATTATTGAAACATGAAATGTCCATTGTTTCTTTATTGCTAGCTGGAAAACTGTCCACTTGATCGTAAGACCTTTCTAGTGAGACAAAGTGAAACTTATACTGTGAACAGAATCATTACACAAGGAGAGGTAATCATGAAACTCACTTATTTAATCTCTTAGCTGTGACTAATCTTTTATTCTGTTTCATTAAAAATATTGAAAATTTTATTGTTAGTTAAAATTGTTTTCATTTAAAGGGAAATTATAGATTATGACATTATCATAATTATAGTCTATATATTTTCAATTCAGTTTCTTTGCTTGAATGTTCATAGAGAACCGGGTAATATTGTTAGTTAAGCAACAATATCAGTTTTGCATTTTTTATGTAGAAAAATGTTATGGTTGTTTACCAAGATCTTGTCTCATGAACTAAAAGAAAGTAAAAACTTAACTCATTCCATGCCAACCCATGAGATATCGTGGGTTAGCACTAATGTAGCTAGATAGTAGTGTAGAACGTAAGTTTAGGATAGAAAGGAGGAGAGTAGTCTGACGCCATAAAACATCTCTATCTCACGCAACTGTAACTCTCAACACCTTTCCCCAATCTTCACTACATTCTTTTATTTCCAAATTCAGAGATTACTAACTAAATGCTGCCGAGATGGTACTCAATTTTGGATGAATGAGAGTGTATGTGTCAGTTATATGAAACCTACAATGTATATTTTTATATCATGTCTTCGATTATTACCGTATATACTTGCGTATAAGTCGCACTTTTTTTACCGAAAATTTCGACGAAAAGTAGGGGTGCGACTTATACACCCGACATGGTTTTTGAAAAGTTCGAAAAACATCACTACTCTAAAGTTTCCTTCATAACCTATTGATTGAAATGCTAAATATTTAAGTGTTTTTCTGACCCCCCCCCCCCCCCCCACACACACACACTTTCCTTTTGAACTTTCGGACCAGTTTTGTTTTGCCGAAATGTGGCGTAAGTTTAAGGCGGCGTTTTTTTTTCATAGGCCTAATACATATGCAAATTACAGTACGGAAGGAATCGTAAATGTGTACAAAACTGTCTAGACCTATAACGTAGCTTAAGATGCGTTTTATTTAGGACCTATTGCCTCTGAATATACGTTATAGCCTACTAATAAGGCAGTGTGTAGAATTCCTGGGGAAAACCGCGCTATGATTCCAAAACTACAATTAGCCGGCCGATCGACTCATATCATTAAATTTCGGAAAAATTCTGCACGCAAACCTTTTTTTTTATCTATATAAAAATAATGCGTAAAATGTCAATAGTATGTTTCATTTTTCATTAGTTGCATGTAAGAATTGAAAAAAAACACAGCTTACTGTCGGTGTCGCAGTCGTGTTTGTAATCATTACAGACAATGTTAATGGGAATTGGGACACTTGTATAACGCGTGGTTAATACCGGCGCCGCTCAATCTGAAATAGCGCACTTTTGTAGGCCTATTGAACGCAAATTATATTATGGAAAGAATCGTAAATGTGTAAAAGCCTATCTAGGCCTATAATATAGGTATAAGCTTGTACACTACTGGCTTAAGATTAGGACCGCGCGCGCCATGTCCGCATGTCCTAGCAATGTTTCAATCGGCCAATGCGTGAAATGTCAATAAAGTGTGTCATTGTTCCTTAGTTGCATGTATGAGTTGAAAAAACACAGCTTATTGTCGATGGCGAAGCCAGCACACCCTCCGAGAAGCCACCAGCACTCCCCCCTTTTTAAATATTGTTCGCGCAGTAGCTTTGAAATCATTACAAACAATGTTAATGGTAATTAGGTCATCACTTGTATAGCGCAACTATGAATACCGGCGCCACTCAGTCTTGGCTAATGATGCACATCAAAAGATTGTTTGTGTGTGTGGACCCACTATAGTGTGACCATAGGATAGTATTTTGAGTAGGGACATGGACTTAGATGAAGAAACAGATACCTTACTTTCCCATATGACTAATGACTGTATTGATAGGTTGTTCAAAATAAATGAAGCGCTGTCTTTATTTGATTATGTTTGCATTATGCACGATTGAAACTATTTTTTAAGGAAAGTTTCCAAATTAGGGTGAATATTAGTAACTTTTGTTGTTTAAGGGTATGCATTTTTTGAGAAGTTAAAAGGCAGTGTAACCCCTGAAAGTCAGGGTGCGACTTATACGCGGGTCAATGACAACATATAAGAAAAAAAATCCTAAACTAGGGGTGCGACTTATACACCGGTGCGACTTATACGCGAGTATATACGGTAATTCATGTTGTTATTTTAAATGTGTTTATACCGATATCAAGTCAGCACGTTATGCTGACCCAAAAACTCCCAAAAACTCGACGCCTCGCTTAAACCCCCACCTTTGCCACCCCCTCATCTCCCCTTCACCTACCAAACTCACAGGGCAGTGGCGTGTTAGTTAATCCCTTTGTCCCGCTGGCTCCTGGGAAACTGACAAGAGAAGCCGTTTCACACATATATAACACTTCTCGGGGAAATTTGACCACTGACCACTTGACATAGTGATATTAAGTCCCCTGTAGGGAAGATGAATCATTTCCCCTCTCCTCTGTTCCCCTACCACCCCGCTTGTTGGCTGTGTTAATTGCTTTCATCTAGATTCTAGATTTCGACAAGTAATAGAGGTTCCACAGTGTAGTTGTGTAACTTAATGATAGATTACAAGACAATACCATACGCTAGTGCTAGCTGTTACTGTATCAATTCGTGTATATTTCCCCATTGGATTACTGAATTACAGTAAACATTATAACCGTCACCAGAGATTTTCTTGTGTACACCTTAGAACTGTTTGTGTGTGTGTTTTATGTCATCTAACGAGCCAGGAGCGAACTAAACAGTATTCCAGGTCGATTACAGCGTCGGCACATCATACTCTTACGACAAGCCACAATAACCCCAATCACCCACACCCTGATCCTGACAGTGTGTCTCATTTTTTATATTTATTTCAGTTCCCAGTACATCTAATCCAACTTTTTATTGTCTAAAGGGAAAGATACTCTTCTAACAACCTTTCGGCTTGGTTTACTTTGGGTTTTTAAATAATAATGACGATTTTTAATTGATTTCTGTTTAAACTTTTGTACACAAAGCATAGCCATGCCTACTCAAAATGTTTCTAGGCAAATTTGCTATTAAAATAGCTTTTATTGCTAATTATTAATTTTATTTATCAGATAATAACTTTAAATCATTTTAAAATGGTTTTGAGGACTGTCGGTTTATTTACTAATTAAAGATTCCGACATTTGTGGTTAGGCCTAGGCCTATGTAAACTACATAGAAATGTATAGGATCAACGTTTGCCAGCTGATTCTAACATTACAAAAATGCGTATAACTCATTAACAATATGGGATATTTTCAAAATTTAAAATGCATTCTGATCTGGAATAGATATATTTTTAGTGGTTTTTAGCCAAATAGGATATCTGCTACGCATACCATATAAAAATCTGTTAAGATCGTTTTTTTTTTTGCTCCTTTTAAAAAAAAAAAAAATTAGATTTCTAAAAATTACTAATATTCTAATATTGTTTTAACTTCTAGTTATTATTATTTCCTCTTTAATTTCCTTTAATTTGATATGAAATACAGGTATCTTGCTAAACAAATGCCTTTAGAAATTTATGAATAAGTAAGGGCACCCTAAAAAAATTCTAGCGGCTTAAAAATGATCTGGCACAAACGCGGTAAACCCCCTGGCACAGAATGAGTTAATATCATTAAATTACCTACTTTAAAAAAAGTGGAAACAAAATGCAAGAGATTTTACTGGCTTAAACTTAAAGAATTTGTTGGATCTGCATAGATTAAAAAATGAGATATTTTTTCAGGATGTCCAGAGAACCACAAAAACAATTCCAATAGAACTAATGAGAGGTTTCATATCAGAAGGTAATAAGACAAGTGTACATGTTGATGTAATCGTATGGACATATTTAAAGTGTTTCTCACTCTAAATGTTGAATTCAAGACAAATACATACTTCATGTTATTTTTTATTTTTTGGCAGCCATATTTGAACATTTAGGTATAGAATTATATTTTTCAATGTTTCTCTTTTTTAGCTCCATTGGGTTTTAGTCTTGCTTTTTGATGTTTTAATTTATTTAAGAATCAAACAATAATTTAAAAAACTAAGTCATGCATTTTTTTTACTTGTTAAAAAAAATCTGCAAAAAAATAATAAAAGATGCTAAACTGTAGTTGAAACTGACAATTCCATCTTGTTTCAAATTCAGGGTCCAATCTTCTCTTACATCGATTGCTCATAGAGAAAGGAATGGAAAGTGATTTACAGTTTATTTCTTTTGACTCTGAGACAAATCTCTGTCCAGCAGTCTATGTAAGTTTGTCATGTCTTTTTGTTAACAGATTTTGAATTTTGTCATTGTTTGAATGTAGATCAGAAAAACTTCAGCTGATGAGAGATTCAATGTTTGAGTATAACACTAATTAGTGGTTTTGTTTTCTCTTGATTACAGTTGTTTTTTTTATTTTAAAAATATTTTTAAATTCTGTAAAAAAAAATATTGTTCCTGTTCTTACTCTTGCTGTGTACAGAAAAGATTGGATGAAAGAACTCAAACAGTGGAAAATGTTGAGCTCAGGGTTTTTGGCATTGAAAGAACAATCAATTCCTCTGTTGACCTCCCCACATCTTGGCAATCTTATTTTATGAAGGATGGGTAAGTTCAGAAATGGTTTATGGATTTTTTAAAGAACAGGAAATGTCTTAAGAGGCAGAATGTAGAATGTTGAATATGCCTTGACTTTCTTGCCTAATGATTCACATAAATAATGATCAAATATTGACAGGTAACTGGGAATAGAACTAATTACTTCCCCTGAGTGATAGCTTCTAATGGTAGTTCCCTGGTGTCACATCTGTCTGAAATAAAATAATAATCTGTACACATTAAAACTGGGAGTAGGAGAGATGAATTATAAAACTTATACTGGACGATGAAAAACAAGAATTGTTTTCTAAATATTTATACAAACATTCAGAAAAACTTAACTGTTGTGAATATACAGAATTCACTTTGGAATTAATCATCTTTGTATTCTCCAGACATCTGACTAACAGAGTACAAGTTGGATCACCAGTTACTATGAAATTGGCCAAAGTCCCCATTAAAATTGAAAGAGGTTTGTTGAGTTCCAATATTGTAATCACTTGGTTTTTGTCATAATGATGTAGGTTGGCGTGGCCACAAACTATAACTGTGCAACTAGCACATTTTTTACAGTCCCAAATAAATTTAAACTTAGAACACTGATCTTTGACTTTTTAAACTTTTTTTTTTTTTTCAGAATAAGACCATTATATCATTTCTTGTCTTAGAACTGTATATCACATTATTTCTTGTCTTAGAACTATACATCACATTATTTCTTGTCTGAGAACTATACATCACATTATTTCTTGTCTTAGAACTATAGATCACATCATTTCTTGTCTTAGAACTATAGATCACATCATTTCTTGTCTTAGAACTATACATCACATCATTTCTTGTCTTAGAACCATAGATCACATCATTTCTTGTCTCAGAACTGTATATCACATTATTTCTTGTCTTAGAACTATACATCACATCATTTCTTGTCTCAAAACTGTATATCACATTATTTCTTGTCTTAGAACTATACAGCACATCATTTCTTGTCTTAGAACTATAGATCACATCATTTCTTGTCTCAGAACTGTATATCACATTATTTCTTGTCTTTGAACTATACATCACATTATTTCTTGTCTTAGAACTATACATCACATTATTTCTTGTCTTAGAACTATACATCACATTATTTCTTGTCTTAGAACTATAGATCACATCATTTCTTGTCTTGGATCTATACATCACATCATTTCTTGTCTTAGAACTATAGATCACATCATTTCTTGTCTTAGAACTATACATCACATCATTTCTTGTCTTAGAACTATTGATCACATCATTTCTTGTCTTAGAACTATACATCACATCATTTCTTGTCTTAGAACTGTATATCACATCATTTCTTGTCTTAGAACTATACATCACATCATTTCTTGTCTTAGAACTGTATATCACATCATTTCTTGTCTTAGAACTATACATCACATCATTTCTTGTCTTAGAACTGTATATCACATCATTTCTTGTCTTAGAACTGTACATCACATCATTTCTTGTCTTAGAACTATACATCACATCATTTCTTGTCTTAGAACTATACATTACATTATTTCTTATCTTAGAACTATACATTACATTAGTCATAGAACTATAGTTTGATAGCAAATAAATAATTATGCTCTAATTTACGTTGATTGAAGAATAAAACTTAAGGCAATGTAATATATTAATATAATGATCAACAATTCTATTCCTATATTTAGATGAAGAAACACCTAAACCTGTATTTGAAAAGAAAGATTTGAACTGGGAAGAAGATTTACAACTTCATTCAAGATTTTTAGACAGAAAGGTATTTTTTTTTTCACTTTTTTTCTTGATATATAGTTTCATTTTGATCATTTAAAAAATGACATTAGACAGGCACAAAGATTGTCATTGAAAAATATTTCATGTTTTTGTTATATTTGCCTGTTGATTGTAATTCAATGAAGCTTTATGATTGAGTGATTGTATTTAAATGAAACATCATGTCTGTGTTGCAGGAGGAATTGAAAGGGGACCATGCTACCTACATGCGCCACCACCCAGAACTGAAAGCCCTTCTTGCAGACTTCCTTCAGTTTCTCCTTCTAAGGAAGCCAGATGATGTGATTGCTTTTGCTGCCAACTACTTTTCTGCTTTTTCAACTTTAATTCCTGACCCGTCACCATATCTGGCCTCCAACGCTCCAACACCATTTCCTGCCAGCCGAACAAACGCTAAAATTGATGAACTGAGGAATCTGTAAAACTGAAAAAGACTTTTTTTTCCTTCCTTGTTTTATAAAACACGATTTGAAATGTGATATCCCACTCTGCTGAACAGTGTACAGTTCAAAATGTCAAGACATAATGCAATGAACATCTTATAGTAGCACTTGAGTTTTATATTTAGTACTTGGATAATTGTAGGATTTTAAATGTACATCATACAACTCTGTAAGATTAAATTTTACAGAAATTATAATGAATATAAACTATTATTGTCTCAATGATTCATTTAATGCAATTGTATTTATATTAATTTCTATATTTTAAATCAATATATAGTGTTATAATGCACAGCATCGTCTATATTTCTGCCATCAACTGCTGAAGTGTGGTAGCAAAATGCAAAAGAATAAACACATTTTCTGATAGTAAAATTTGTTCTCATAGTATGCAATATGTTCAGGTACTATAATCTGTTCTTATAGTCAAATCTGTTCTTATAGCATAAGTTTTTCTGTCAGTATAATCTGTTCTTATAGTAAATTCTGTTCATATAGTACAAAATATGTTCAGGTACTGTACTATAATCTGTTCTTATAGTCAAATCTGTTCTTATAGCTCAATTTGTTCTGTCAGTATAATCTGTTTTTATAGTCAAATCTGTTCTTATAGCATAATTGGTTCTGTCAGTATAATCTGTTCTTATAGTCAAATCTGTTCTTATAGCATAATTTGGTCTGACAATATAATCTGTTCTTATAGTTATAGTCAAATCTGTTCTTATAGCATAAATGTTCTGTCAGTTTAATCGGTTCCTTTAGTAAATTTTGTTCTTGTGGTATATTCTATTCCTATAATATATTTTTTTCGATAATATAATCTGAGTTTATAGTATAATCTCTTAATATAATATAATCTGTTCCTTTAGCATAATCTTTACTGTATTCCAAATCTCTACTGTTGGCTGGGGGGAAAAGCCACAAATATAGTTTGTATTCAACAATTTTGACATAACCTTTAGAAATTACTGTTTTAAATGTTATTTAAAATGTATTTTTGTTTGATGATCCATCTTTGTTTTAACACAAAATAAATATTAGGAAGCCTTTTCCTTTTTCTCAACAAAACTTCAGAATAAAAATGAGTTTTACTATTTATGTAGCCTTTTATTCCATGATTTTCATATTTTAGATTTTATTTTAATTTTGATGTATTTTGTTTCAGTAATTTTCTAACTCATTTCTTAAACCATCATAAAGTTTGGGGAAATTGTGTGGTAATTATGTAATTTGGGAAATTGTATGGCCAGTACATTCTTTGGAGAATTGTGTGGTCATCATATAATTTAGGAAATTGTATGGCCAGTAGATTATTTTTGGAATTTTGTGGTCATCATGTAATTTAGGAAATTGTATGGCCAGTAGATTATTTGGGGAATTGTGTGGCAATCATGTAGTTGGGGAATTGTGTGGCCACTACATAAGTTTGGTAATCTTATTCCCATCATGTCAATTCAATTCAATTTTATTCAGTCAATGCGTTTTACATCAAAAATATGTGATGTTGAATGTGACATCTACAAAAAAGAAAATTACATTACAATAATAGTAAGACACAACAATGAAAATTAATGAAAAAAACAAACTATTATAACAATGTACATTATGATAATATACAGAATATAAGGAAAATTATTACAATTATGATCTTATAAGACGCTTCTGTCTTGTATTATTGAACAGTTTAACTGCTTGCGGATAACAGCTGTTAACAAATCTGCTGCTACCTCTAAATGCTCGAAGGCGACGGTCATGTGGAAGAAATTCAAAATAATGTCTCGAGGGGTGGGATTTATCCTTCATAATGTTAGTCATTTTACCTGTTAAGCGCTCTTGGTATAATGTTTCTAACGACTTAAGGTTAGTGCCAATAATTTTTTCTGCATTTTTGACAACTGATTCTAGCTTGTGTAAATTAACTACAGGTAGCCTGTCGAACCAAACTTCAATAGATCTTGTCAGTATGCTTTCAATAATAGCCCTATAGAAATTAGTCATTATCACTTTATTGACCCCACAGGACTTCAGCTTTCTAAGAAAATACATTCTCTGCCTTGCTTTCTTAAGGATATCAGTGCAGTTAATATCCCATGTTAGTTCATTGGATAAGACAGTGCCAAGAAACTTAAAATCATAAACTCGTTCTACATTTGATCCCTGTATAACCAAGGGTGGGGGTGGGGGTTCGTTTCTCCTAAAATCTATGATCATTTCTTTTGTCTTCGATACATTAAGGTGTAAGTTGTTCTGGCTACACCAGCTCACGATAGTGTCTATTTGGCTACGATATGCGTGCTCATCTGCGTTTTTGATTAGGCCAGTGACCGTCGTATCATCGGCATATTTTATAACCAGACAGCCAGGCTGTTCTGCTTTACAGTCATAAGTGAAAATAGAATATAGTTTAGGTGATAATGGACAACCTTGGGGGGTCCCAGTATTTAACGTTATACTGGTTGACACATTGTTACTAATTTTAACCTCCTGTGGGCGTTCTAATAAGAAGTCTAAAATCCAGTTACATATGTTAACAGGAAAAGAGAGTTGGTAGTAAAGTTTGTTGTACAATTGTTGTGGTATAATGGTATTAAAGGCTGAGCTATAGTCTATAAATAATATTCTTGTATATGACTTGCTTAACTCTAAGTGGTTTAATACCTCATGCACATTTATTGCAATAGCGTCATCTACTGATCTATTAGACCTGTACGCGAATTGAAAATTATCGAAGTCTGATGGTAGTAAAGTATTTAAAAATTTCAAAACAATTGATTCAAAACATTTCATAGCCACAGATGTTAAGGCTACTGGTCTGTAATCATTTAATGTTTGTGGGGACTGCTTTTTAGGCACAGGCACAATGGTAGACTTTTTAAGGCATGTAGGGACCGAGCAGGTTTCTAGCGACCAATTAAAAATAACAGTGAATACAGGTGCCAGCTCTGCACTACACACTTTTAGTAGTTTTGTTGTTAACTTGTCTGGTCCAGCGGCTTTGTTAACTTTCAGTTTACTAAACGAGCGCCTTACGTCATGCTCGTCTACGACGAATGGTGGCGAGTCATTGGATGGCAATGGGTCAGGGCTAGTTTTGTTGTCTTTATCAAACCTTGCGTAGAATACGTTTAACCTGTCAGGCAGGGTGGGGTCATCACACTCGGTGGTCTTAGGTGTGCCCTTGTATTGTGTTATGGTGTTCATATTGGCCCACATTTGCCTACTTTGCCCTGAGGAGAAAAGATCTTCAATTTTGTCTTTATATTTATTTTTTGCTTCTTTAATTGCTTTTTTCAACTTCGCCTTCGTTTGACGAAACAGTGTTGGTTCTTCTTGTCTGTTTCTGTAGGCTTTGTCCTTCTCACTTATTAATCTTTTAATGTCTTTGTCAACCCATGCTTTTGAATTCGGGTAAAAAGTAACTGTTTTTTTCGGCACACACACATCTTCGCAAAATTTTATGTATTCAGAAACCGTGTCTGTGTACTCATGAATTGTTGTGTGTTCATCACGGAAAATGTCCCATTCGGTGGTTTCAAAACAGTCTTGCAACTGTTCTGTCGCCATAACTGTCCATTGTTTTATTATTTTCTTTACAGGTTCAATAGATTTTGATTTTTGTTGGTACATTGGTATCAACAAAACCACAGAATGGTCACTATTACCAAGGCCAGGCCGTTCAACAGACTTGTACGAGTGTTTGATCTTGCAATAACAGTGGTCAAGTGTGTTATCGCGCCGTGTTGGGCAGGTGACAAGCTGGTTGAAATCTGGGAGCACAGACCTTAGATTTGCCTGGTTGAAATCGCCGCTAATAATAGAGACCGAATCTGGGTCATCATTCTCTTGTTTAGCTATAATGCCTCGTAGCTCATTAAGGCTTTCTTTACTGTCAGCTTTGGGGTGAATGTATACGGCTGTCAAAGTTATGGAAGAGAACTCCCTTGGTAGATAAAAAGGTCTACATTTTAGCGATAAATGTTCTAAATTCTGAGAACAACCTTTTGATAACACTTTAACGTTGGTGCACCAGTTATTATTTATCATGAAACACACACCCCCTCCATCTTTCTTTCCTGTGGCTTTTTTGTCTCTATCACATCTATGAATAGAGAAATTCGGGGGTTTAACTAAATCATCAGGGTGTTTATCTAACCAGGTTTCTGTGAAACAGAATATCTGGCTGTTCCTAAAGTCTTGGTGGTTTGCTATTTTTGAAAACAGCTCATCGGTTTTGTTGTACAGTCTGTTCACATTTGAAAGAATAATTGTAGGTAGTGGCAAGTAGCCATTCTTAAACTGATTTCTCGATTTTACTAGTAATCCACTTCGCCTACCCCTTTTACGCTTGGCTTTGTTTTGGTGTTTACCGTGATTGTCGTTGTTTTGTTCCGTTGATAATCCAACAAATAATGAATTGTTCACATGTCCTAAATGCTTAGAATGCGTAGGGTTTAACAGTAGCAAGTCCTCTCTTGAATATTTAAACACACAATGTACAGAATTAACAAACACAAGTAAAAATAACACAAGTAGTAGAGTCACAAACAACACGTCGCCATTGCTCGGCGCCATCATGTAGTTTGGGAATTGTGTGGCAATCATGTAGTTGGGGAATTGTGTGGCAATCGTGTAGTTGGGGAATTGTGTGGCCACTACAGAAGTTTGGGAATCGTGTGGCCATCATGTAGTTTGGGAATTGTGTGGCCATCATATAGTTGGGGAATTGTGTGGCCCCTACATAAGTTTCGTAATTGTATGGCCAAACATGTTTGGGAATTTTGTGACCACTACATAAGCTTGGGAATCGTGTGGCCATCATGTAGTTGGGGAACTGTGTGGCCATCATGTAGTTGAGGAATCGTGTGGCCATCATGTAGTTGGGGAATTGTGTGGCCATCATGTAGTTGGGGAATTTCGTAACCACTACATAAGCTTGGGAATCGTGTGGCCATCATGTAGTTGGGGAATTGTGTGGCCATCATGTAGTTGGGGAATTTTGTGACCACTACATAAGCTTGGGAATCGTGTAGCCATCATGTAGTTGGGGAACTATGTGGCCATCATGTAGTTGAGGAATCGTGTGGCTATCATGTAGTTGGGGAATTGTGTGGCTATCATGTAGTTGGGGAATTGTGTGGCCATGATGTAGTTGGGGAATTGTGTGGCTATCATGTAGTTGGGGAATTGTGTGGCTATCATGTAGTTGGGGAATTGTGTGGCTATCATGTAGTTGGGGAATTGTGTGGCCATGATGTAGTTGGGGAATTGTGTGGCTATCATGTAGTTGGGGAATTGTGTGGCTATCATGTAGTTGGGGAATTGTGTGGCCATGATGTAGTTGGGGAATTGTGTGGCTATCATGTAGTTGGGGAATTGTGTGGCCATGATGTAGTTAGGGAATTGTGTGGCCATCATGTAGTTAGGGAATTGTGTGGCCATCATTTAGTTGGGCAATTGTGTGGCCATCATGTATTTGAGGAATTTCGTTGAAGTACTAACAAACTCTCATCAGCAAGGCTGTAGTGTTGATACAGAATTAGTGATGTATACTTTTGATTTTTGATCCAAATCATATCAATAATCGATATACTATTCTTCTTATCTTCTGCTTGACTAACTGAAATTTTTTATAGATACAATAGTCCGTCTTATATGTTATGAATTTTTTTTTCTGCATATTTTAGACCCATGTAGAAGTGAAATATTACTAAACAATAAAACAAATTTGAAGACAAATTTGAAGACAAACAAAGTAAATAATAACAAGAATAATAACATTTTGTCTCTTGGATTTAATATTTATGTAGATCTAAATAATTTATATTTGTTTGTGTTAAGTAATACAATTTTCAATTTTAACAATTAATTATTAAATAAAATATACAAATGCACCGAGACATAAGTAATTTAATTAGGTCCGAAGGCAAACAAATGTTATTTAAACATGTCTAGGCCAGTGAGAGTGATAAACAGGTGTAGAAGTGTTGATCAAACAATTTTACAGTATGCCTTACAGTAATTGGATGTGTGAAAAAAAATAGAGAGAAATAAGAATGGGAGAGACATAAAAGGAGAGAGAGAGAAAGTCTAAAAGATAAAGAGAAAGAGGTATGGAGCAAGAGGAAGAGAGAGAGAGAGAGAGAGAGAAGATGAGAGCCTGGGCCATCCACCAGACTTCTACACGTTGCCTAGGCTTTTTTTTACTACTTCAAAATATTTCTAAAATAGTTCTGCACTACTTCTTTGATTTCAGTGTTCAGGTTACAAACGTTTCGGGTTACGAACCGATTTCAGTAACGAATTAGGTTCGTACTCCGAGGTACCAGTGACACCATTGTATTGCTTAAACAGTTCTTCACTATTTCAACCTGATGCCATCTCCAGCCTTTTGTTCAACAGAAATGCTTGTCTGTGTTTGTTTTTCAGTAGGTGGATAAAACGGACCTTGTTTTCTCACACGTGACAACTGCCAACCAATAAAAGATAGTTATTAAGGAAAACATGTTGATGTATTTGCTTTTACAAATATTGTTTACAATTATAATCAGGATGAGTAATAGCGAAAATAATCCAAAAAAAAATATTGGCATATGACTGTATAGACTATATAATCTTTTGGTTTCACTTAGTTGTATCTCCTACATAGTAAATAAATGACGTTGGACGTGAGATGCAGGATACTTATATTTAAATATGTGTGAATTAATTGCAGCTTGTAATACATTTCTTTACAGTAGTAGGATAGTACTAAATTACAGTAATAGGATAATAATAATAATAATGGTGCCTGTATAACGCATATCCCGTTTATGACAGTTCTATGTACTAGCGACAGTTAGCCTACAGAATACAGAACGAACAACAGACGAAAATGTAAATACGTATATGTTACGCACAGATAGTGTAATTGCCCAGTTCATGAAATGGGCAACACGGTTGCCCAGTTCATTTACTGGGCAGGTCTTTACCCATTTCATGAAATGGGCAGGTGTATTTCTGCTCATTTCATGAACTGTGCAAGTAAATCTCTTGTAAAAAGTTTAAACAGAAAAGGAAATATAGGTGAGTCTTCAGCCGGCTCGGTGTCGTAGCTAAGGCTATGGCGAAGCTGTCATGGGAGGTGATTCCAAGCCGATGGTCCCGCGTAGGAAAATGCACGTTGGCCAGCATACACTTGCTTCACTAGCTACAGTAAGCTTAGTAGGATAATGCTAACTTTACAGTAGTAGGATAATACTAACTTGACAGTAGTGGGATACTACTAACTTAGATTTGATACCAAAAAGCCAAAGAGTTGGAATAACAATTGCTAACCAAACGCTTGGTAATTATTTTGTTTTATTTAGATGTCAGTAGATAAAATAAGTAACCTTTCAGGTCAAGATGATTGGGAGGGCCTGTGAAGCAGCATTTGCAAGTTTCTGTTAGCAAGGCATACAACTTTACAAGGGGATATTGTGGCTAGTGTAATGCCAAGCCGCCATACTTATCCCCAACTACTGTCAAGTACATACCCATCAGAGTTGGGTAGACCCAAGAAGGCCTATACCCGGGATTTGAGCCCAGGACCCCCGGTATGACAACCAAATCAAATCAAACATGTTACAATTATGAGCCCAGGACCCCCGGTATGACAACCAAAGCAAATTAAACATGTTACAATTATGAGCCCAGGACCCCCGGTATGACAACCAAATCAAATCAAACATGTTACAATTATGAGCCCAGGACCCCCAGTATGACAACCAAATCAAATCAAACATGTTACAATTATGAGCCCAGGACCCCCGGTATGACAACCAAATCAAATCAAACATGTTACAATTATGAGCCCAGGACCCCCAGTATGACAACCAAATCAAATCAAACATGTTACAATTATGAGCCCAGGACCCCCGGTATGACAACCAAAGCAAATCAAACATGTTACAATTATGAGCCCAGGACCCCCGGTATGACAACCAAAGCAAATCAAACATGTTACAATTATGAGCCCAGGACCCCCAGTATGACAACCAAAGCAAATCAAACATGTTACAATTATGAGCCCAGGACCCCCTGTATGACAACCAAAGAAAATCAAACATGTTACAATTATGAGCCCAGGACCCCCGGTATGACAACCAAATCAAATCAAACATGTTACAGTTATGAGCCCAGGACCCCCAGTATGACAACCAAATCAAATCAAACATGTTACAATTATGAGCCCAGGACCCCCGGTATGACAACCAAATCAAACATGTTAGGCCTACAATTATGTTCTAGCTACACTGATTTGATTCAAAATTTCCTTACCAGAAACTCTCGATCTTTATGTTTCATTTGACGTCTTCTTCTTAAAGCCTGAACAAATTAAATTGAATCATAGTAAAATAAAGTACCTATATATTCAAAGCTAACAATTGAACCATTACAGAAGTATCCCTTATTTTAACCGAAACCCATATAAGCTACTAACTCTATCGGACCGGCAAAAACTTTTGATGTGTGTAAATTATCTAGGACTGTTGGTTTTAATTAAATGGGACAGCTTAGGACCATACCGGCAACAACTTTGATGTGTGTAAATTATCTAGGACTGTTGGTTTTAATTAAATGGGACAGCTTAGGACCATACCGGCAACAACTTTGATGTGTGTAAATTATCTAGGACTGTTGGTTTTAATTAAATGGGACAGCTTAGGACCATACCGGCAACAACTTTGATGTGTGTAAATTATCTAGGACTGTTGGTTTTAATTAAATGGGACAGCTTAGGACCATACCGGCAACAACTTTGATGTGTGTAAATTATCTAGGACTGTTGGTTTTAATTAAATGGGACAGCTTAGGACCATACCGGCAACAACTTTGATGTGTGTAAATTATCTAGGACTGTTGGTTTTAATTAAATGGGACAGCTTAGGACCATACCGGCAACAACTTTGATGTGTGTAAATTATCTAGGACTGTTGGTTTTAATTAAATGGGACAGCTTAGGACCATACCGGCAACAACTTTGATGTGTGTAAATTATCTAGGACTGTTGGTTTTAATTAAATGGGACAGCTTAGGACCATACCGGCAACAACTTTGATGTGTGTAAATTATCTAGGACTGTTGGTTTTAATTGGGTTTTAATTAAATGGGACAGCTTAGGACCATATAACTGGTTATAAAGAACGTAATCTTAACTAAATCCAACATAAACATATATATATATATATATATATATATATATATATATATATATATATATATATATATATATATATATATATATGTATAAATATATATATATATATATATATATATATATATATAAGTCCAAAAATGTCTTTACTGTCACAGTGTAAAATAAAAGTAAGGCTACATAATACATTAATTCAGCAAGATATTGAATGCAAAACAAGGCTATAATATTGAATGTAAACTATGCTACATTACCGTCAGCTGAATGTAAATAAGAAAGACCAAGTGAAAAAGTATGAGGAGTGCTATGAGCAACGACTGAGCTATTTCATCGTACAGCAAAATATGACTTCTGTCTCTATACTTTGCCAGGTTTATCATTATAGCACTGACAGCCGCTTGTAAAGCCAAGTAGATCAAAGTAAACACAATGTAGATGTCCTGAAGTAGACATGCACACTATGTTAATGACATTAATTAATGGGAACATCACTTGCATGTCCTATAGTAGAACCAGGCTTATCATAGTGATGGTTGTAATTACACAAAACTAGCTTATCTTAAAGTAGAACCAGGCTTATCATAGTGATGGTTGTAATTACACAAAACTAGCTTATCTTAAAGTAGAACAAGGCTTATCATAGTGATGGTTGTAATTACACAAAACTAGCTTATCTTAAAGTAGAGCCAGGCTTATCATAGGGATGGTTGGAATTACACAAAACTAGCTTATCTTAAAGTAGAACCAGGCTTATCATAGTGATGGTTGTAATTACAAAAAACTAGCTTATCTTAAAGTAGAACCAGGCTTATCATAGTGATGGTTGTAATTACACAAAACTAGCTTATCTTAAAGTAGAACCAGGCTTATCATAGTGATGGTTGTAATTACACAAAACTAGCTTATCTTAAAGTAGGCTGTAGGCTACATGAGACAGTCATAAACTAGGCTTTATTTAACAAGAGATGGGCTACTAAAGCATATTACACATTGCTATAGACAGCCTTATTATAAAGTAATCTATAAGCTTTAGAAAAAACACATGCTTTAATGTTTAATCAATATAAATTATACTTTGTGATATATTTCTCTAATGTTCCTAAATTAAAAAAACACCAAAAAAAAAAAAAAAAAAAAAAAAAAAAAAAAAAAAAAAAGAGGCTTTAAAGTTTAATTGCACATTTAGATCCTAGCCTAATGGCAGAAGGGGTTCATTCAAACAAACCAAGTAAATAATGTATATGAATTGTCCTTACCAGATATGTCAGATATGATATTGTTGGTAAAGTTGTTTTCACTACAAGTTTAAAAGCAACAGCTGTAAGAAATAAAGTCAGCAGGAGTCCAAGTCTATCTGTACTTGAAGGCTCAATGGCAAGGACGCATATACTTAAACCAATTATTAATAACTGAAAATGGACAAGCCAGCTAGTCAGCCATGCAGACAAACAATTATAATTAAAAAAAAATATGCAACATAAAATTAAATCTTTTTTTAAAAATGTATCCTATAATGCATAAGTACAGTTGGTTCCGAATCCAATGAAATTTGATGACGAAAATTGAAGCTCTAATCCAACATGCACTGTGTATGTTGTAAGATAAAAAATTTCATGTATAAAGATGACCCATGTGTGTGACATTTATTTATGTATTGACTTTATATTGACAGAATGAGTCAAGACAGAAATATGGTGAAAGCGTGGATTTAGAAATTAGTTGGTTGGATGATTTTGCATGCGTTGATTCACTGGTAGAACTTTACTTTCGGGAAAAATAGAATTCAACCCTCAAACTGAGATATTGTTGTTTAGTTAGTTGTGTTGCCAGGAATGCAAGATGTAAGGAGCAAATTATTGCATCGTATTGGATGCGGGTAGTGCAAGGTAGGGATGTTATTGTATGGACATTTTTTCCCCCAGAAAATCCAGAAATAAAAAACTGACCACAATAATGACTATTATTCCAGAAATAAGAAACTGACCACAGTAATGGTTACATTCCAGAAATAACAAACGGACCACAATAATGACTACATTCAAGAAATTAGAAACTGACCACAATAATGACTACATTCCAGAAATAAGAAACTGACCACAATAATGGTTACATTCCAGAAATAAAAGCCTAGTCTTCTCTTCACATGGGCGGAAGCAGATATAATAGGATGTTTGGTTTTGCCCATTAGATTGAGTGTTGAGAAATCTCTTGCAAACTCTATATGTTGGTAGGCAACCCAGTCTTGACTTTCCTGTATCAGGAGAAAATACACGGACTTTACAAATATGATAAATTAATTTATAAATAATATCTTCGGATATAGAAAGTTTAATTAAGAGTTAGATCTAAAGACTTTAGGAATGTGATAAAGTCATTATTATTACCATCTATAAACTTTATAACATGTGAAGGTAATTGTAGAAAAATATTATTAGGCCTATATGAATAATTAACCACAATAAAGGTCATCACGCTACTAATGTCTAGACCTGAAGGGCTCTGCTGTTTACATGACTTGGGTGGAAGAAATCAGAGATCAGTTCTACTTCCTTCATTGTTAGATCACTTGATATAACCACACTAAGCTCCTGGCAAAAAAACAAAAAATATGTAGGGCCTACTAGTATAAGTGGTTTTTTTTTACAGCTTATACATTAAAACATGTTCATAATTATAGAACAAAAACAAAAATGATATCATTCTTTAGTATCTAGAGAGATTGTAGTTCTTAAACCCTTGATTGATGTATTGCTTAACATATGTAGCCTGCAGCGACTTTTATGACAATAGACAATTATTGTTAAACTGTGCGCATATTTATTTTTTCATTTATTTTATTAATTTATTTTAGTGGGGGGGGGGGGGAGGGGGGCTTAAGTAAAGATTCCATTGAAGAATGGGCCCTGACAGAAATGTGTGTAGTTTGTACAGAGAATACAAAAACAAACAATCGAATCCCGTGTTTTTTAATTTATTTGTTGACTCTCTTTCGTGAGATATAATGGGCTTACAAGAGACTTATGACAAATTATGACAAATGTCATATTATTGCCAGTGTTACAATTTGTATAATGGCGCGCCGTTGCAGCAGAGCGATTTGAAATATAAACACTTCAATAAATCAAGAACGCGCTCTTTAAACGAAATGTCCAGTTTTATTACATCTTTCTATACATGAAGGTTCATTGCCTATGTCCAGTATATCTCTCTAAAATAGTAATAAGCTGTATACTCTACCAAGTCAAACAGTGAAAATCATTAAAATGCAGTGCTACACCGTGCTACACCGTGCAAGAGTCAATTGAGTCATGAAAGTACAGTGCTACACCGTGCAAGAGTCAATTGAGTCATGAAAGTACAGTGCTACACCGTGCAAGAGTCAATTGAGTCATGAAAGTACAGTGCTACACCGTCCAAGAGTCAATTGAGTCCTGAAAGTACAATGCTACACCGTCCAAGAGTCAATTGAGTCCTGAAAGTACAATGCTACACCGTCCAAGAGTCAATTGAGCCCTGAAAGTACAGTGCTACACCGTCCAAGAGTCAATTGAGCCCTGAAAGTACAGTGCTACACCGTCCAAGAGTCAATTGAGTCCTGAAAGTACAATGCTACACCGTCCAAGAGTCAATTGAGCCCTGAAAGTACAGTGCTACACCGTCCAATAGTCAATTGAGTCCTGAAAGTACAATGCTACACCGTCCAAGAGTCAATTGAGTCCTGAAAGTACAATGCTACACCGTCCAAGAGTCAATTGAGCCCTGAAAGTACAGTGCTACACCGTCCAAGAGTCAATTGAGCCCTGAAAGTACAATGCTACACCGTCCAAGAGTCAATTGAGCCCTGAAAGTACAGTGCTACACCGTCCAAGAGTCAATTGAGTCATGAAAGTGCAGTGCTACACCGTCAAAGAGTCAATTGAGTCCTGAAAGTACAGTGCTACACCGTCCAAGAGTCAATTGAGTCATGAAAGTACATTGCTACACCGTCAATGAGTCAATTGTGTCCTGAACGTACGGTGCTACACTGTCCAAGAGTCAAACTGCTAATCACCGCTCGGATGAGATTTCTCTCTAGGGGCCGAGTATGGCAATAGCGGCAGCAGGCCATGCATCTGGTGCAGGCAAGGTATGTGGAAGTCCCTTCCAAGGCAAGCCTTATCCTTGCAGGCCTATACGGTGGTCACATGTTGGGTGGGCGTGCTCCATTTGTGTTCCCCTTTCCGAATGTAAATTTCCTTCATCCCTTGAATCATACAGGGCCTGTCTCGTATTCCTTTGATGTTGGCTGGTGGTACGAATCTCGGAGGGGAGGTAGCAATGGACGCTGCAACCCCGTCTCGAAAACCACCCGGTGGCTGGATGCTTGTGCCTATAGTATAAGATTCGTGCTACCGGGTGACAATGCAGGAATACGAGCGAGCCACCACAATAATGATCCTTAGGGGAACCGCAGCGAACGGTCGCTGGCCTGCGGAATCCTCCCCTGTTACACGGCACGCCACGCCTTTGGCATGTCGTGTGGTGGGTGGAGCTCGGACAGAGTTATGCTCAAACCTAAGCGTTACGCCCTGGACACAAGAGCTTCGGCTCGTCCGGGTTTTTAAGAGACTTTTTAATTCGGTGGTACGTTGGTTGAGCGGATTTTGTCAGACACGGGAATGTCCCCGTCTAAAGCGGAAGCATCCTCTAAATACCACGGATTTTGTCAGACACGGGAATGTCCCCGTCTAAAGCGGAAACATCTTCTAAATACCACGGATTTTGTCAGACACGGGAATGTCCCCGTCTAAAGCGGAAACATCCTCTAAATACCACGAATTTTGTCAGACAGGGGAATGTCCCCGTCTATAGCAGAAACATCCTTTAAATACCACGGATTTTGTCAGACACGGGAATGTCTCAGTCTAAAGCGGAAACATCCTCTAAATACCACGGATTTTGTCAGACACGGGAATGTCCCCGTCTAAAGCGGAAACATCCTCTAAATACCACGGATTTTGTCAGACACGGGAATGCCCCGTCTAAAGCAGAAACATCCTCTAAATACCACGGATTTTGTCAGACACGGGAATGTCCCCGTCTAAACCGGAAACATCCTCTAAATACCACGGATTTTGTCAGACACGGAAATGTCCCCGTCTAAACCGGAAACATCCTCTAAATACCACGGATTTTGTCAGACACGGGAATGTCCCCGTCTAAAGCGGAAACATCCTCTAAATACCACGGATTTTGTCAGACACGGTAATGTCCCCGTCTAAAGCGGAAACATCCTCTAAATACCACTATGAAACCAACCGTATCAGAACAATAACTGTATTCCCTTCCTGACGTCGCACCACGCCCCTACCAGGAGGCACCAGAGCTCGGTGGTGGGGTGTGCTACCTCTAGAACCGGATAAACCCTATTATCAGCTCCAAGGTGATTACCACTCCTCGTCCCGGCGCCCTCAGAGATGGGGGTGGAGGCAAACGGTGATCTCAGGTCTCATGCATTGGCCCACTGGTCTGAGTCGAGGAACCAGGTGATCTCAGGTCTCATGCATTGGTCCACTGGTCTGAGTCGAGGAACCAGTGGTTTACACATTTCGCCAGCTTTGAGGTTCATGGATACAGAAGTGAAAGCCACTTATCTTTTTCACTAATACACCTAGTCTAGGCCTACATTAGTTGTTCTCTTTTTCTGGACGGGGTTTGGGGGTGGGGTGAGAAAAGCACACATACCTGGGTTCTATTCATTTACGATAATTTATACAGTAATTATTACACTATTGTCGCTGCACATATGCAAACTTACACACACACACAACACAAATTTCTTTTTCCTTTCACACAAAAACACATTTTCCCGCACCCCCTCAAGCACGTGCTACAACCATTCGACTCTTAATAAAAAAAAATAGCTCACAACAGACCGCATATACATTATGTAGATATTTCAGAGGCAAGACAAAAGAGACTTGCAACCAAAATACTGAAGAGAAAATTCTAGTTGTCAGAATTCATCATTCTTTCATAACTTATCACAGATATCTTCAACTGAGACATTGTACTGTACTTCGTCATAGAACAATGGATCATATCTAGCAATTCTAGTTGTCAGAATTCATCATTCTTTCATAACTTATCACAGATATCTTCAACTGAGACATTGTACTGTACTTCGTCATAGAACATTGGATCATATCTAGCAATTTCACGGCAGACGTAGTGTACATACATTCATTATATTATAACGTAGTGTATATCTCTACTGACAAACGCAGGTGACATAGGTCAATGAATGTCAGGAAAAGAAGAATATATTGTTATATATTACTGTAGCTGAGAGATACGATTAAGAAAATAATAACAAAGACAACAAAACATCTCTATAAAAGTCTAGTAACTTCATGTACAAACTTTACTATACATCCATAATTGTCTAGTAACTTCATGTACAAACTTTAATATACATCCATAATAGTCTAGTAACTTCAGATACAAATATAAATTGATGAATGTCTAGTGCTTACTTCAGATATAAATATAAATTGATGAATGTCTGGTACTTTCTTCACATACAAATATAAATTGATGAATGTCTAGTGCTTACTTCAGATACAAATATAAATTGATGAATGTCTAGTGCTTACGTCAGATACAAATATAAATTGATGAATGTCTAGTGCTTACTTCAGATACAAATATAAATTGATGAATGTCTAGTGCTTACTTCAGATACAAATATAAATTGATGAATGTCTAGTGCTTACTTCAAATACAAATATAAAATGATGAATGTCTAGTGCTTACTTCAGATACAAATATAAATTGATGAATGTCTAGTGCTTACTTCAGATACAAATATAAATTGATAAATGTCTAGTGCTTACTTCAGATACAAATATACATTGATGAATGTCTAGTGCTTACTTCAGATACAAATATAAATTGATGAATGTCTAGTGCTTACTTCAGATACAAATATAAATTGATGAATGTCTAGTGCTTACTTCAGATACAAATATAAATTGATGAATGTCTAGTGCTTACTTCAGATACAAATATAAATTGATGAATGTCTAGTGCTTACTTCAGATACAAATATAAATTGATGAATGTCTAGTGCTTACTTCAGATACAAATATAAATTGATGAATGTCTAGTGCTTACTTCAGATACAAATATAAATCGATGAATGTCTAGTGCTTACTTCAGATACAAATATAAATTGATGAATGTCTAGTGCTTACTTCAGATACAAATATAAATTGATGAATGTCTAGTGCTTACTTCATATACAAATATAAATTGATGAATGTCTAGTGCTTACTTCAGATACAAATATAAATTGATGAATGTCTAGTGCTTACTTCAGATACAAATATAAATTGATGAATGTCTAGTGCTTACTTGTACATCAAATGGAAAATGTTGTAACTCCAAGTGTTCTCTAAAGATTCCCCTTACTTGCCACATGTATGTGAGCACTGGATATACTCTGTCAGGCTCATATTGAAGCAACATTGAGGTTCTCTCTGATTCTATGCTACCAGTAGCATTTAATATTTTTAGACATGGATTCCAGCATTTACTGAACTCAATTTCTTCCAGTTGCTGTGAAAGAAATGGGACGAAAGTAGATACTATTTGTTTTAGCTTGTACGCAAACGGAGTTTTCTATGTGGGCACAAACTCGTGTAAAGCTTATTCAATTTAACGATTTCGGGCAATGTCTTACTTATAATATGAAATACTAAAACAAGAAGTCAGAGCAAAGAATTGAGCTAACTGCTATTATAGCTTACTTATAGCCACCAGCGTCTCTGCCTTGCCTAAACACACACCTTACAAACTTACAAAGTGGTGTAGAATCAATTATAATTTATTACTAAACGAACATTTATTGAAACCATGCAAACGGTCCGCAAAAAAAAAAAGACAGCTTGATTAATTACGATTCGGCTTTATATAGTCAAAACAACACAGACTGAACATTCAAATATCAAAATCAATAATCAAAACAAGAATAAAGGACTAAACTATTTTTTTTAAAGTTTGAAAACATGCAAATAGTTACAAAAGAAAGTCATATTAAGCCAGGAAAAAAACTTGCATGTGAAGATAGACGACGATCCTTTTAAAACAAATTATAGTTTAAAGAAGCTTTTTTCCAATTTATAAATTAGAACAAGTAAAATCTGTGTGAAAAATATGGAAGTCATCCTCTCTGCAACTAAGAACAAAACTGAAACTATACAAGTCAAATGTACGCTCAGCCCTTCTTTATGCTGCAGAGACCTGGAAGACCAATACCAAAATCGAAAGCCGCCTTGGAGGGTTTGCAGGAAGATGTCTCAGTCGCATACTAAAGATTAACTGGTAAGACCACATCTCCAACAGTGAAGTTCGAAAGAGAATACACTTCATCATCGAGGAAATAAAGAAAAGAAGATGGAAATGGCTGGGTCACATCCTCCGCATGGACAAAAAGAGGCTCCCAAGTAGTGCATTGAAATGGACACCACCAGGAAAACGGTGAAGGGGAAGACCAATGGGAACGTGGAGGAGGACAATGGACGAGGAAGCAAAGGCCACCAACAAAACATGGCATGAAATCAGATGGCTTGCCCAGCATAGGGAGGCCTGGCGGAACTTTGTTGCTGCCCTATGCTCCACGGGGAGCGATAAAGAATAAGAGAGAGAAAATCTGTGTGTTTTTATTCCAGAACATTAAAGCACTAAAAAATCAAAGTTTTCTGTGTATTTTTGATGTTGTATGTCTTGAGGTTATGTTTTTTAAGTTGTATGTTTTCGATGTTGTATTTTTTAGTTTGTATGTTTTTTAGGTTGAAGGTTTTTGAGGTTGTATGTTTTTTTTGGTTCTATGTTTTTTAATCTGTATGTTATGTTTTTTAAGTTGTATGTTTTTGAGGTTGTATGTTTTTTAGGTTTAATGTTTTTTAGGTTGTATGATTTTTAATTAATATGTTTTTTTAGTTTGTATGTCTTTGAGTTTGTATGTTTTTCAAGTTGTATGTTTTTAGGTTGTATGTTTTTAATGTTGTATGTTTTTTTTAGTTTGTATTTTTTAGGTTGTATATTTTTGATGCTGTATGTTTTTGATGTTGTATGTTTTTTAGTGTGTATTTGTTTAGGTTGTATAATTTTGAGGTTGTATGTTTTTTTAGTTTGTTTGTTTTTTTAGGTATGCATGTTTGTGATATTGTATGTTTTTGAGGTTGAATGTTGATGAGATGTTTATATGTAGGCCTACTTACACATTAGTTTAACACTATACTTTAATAACGTTTTATGCAGTAAAATATAAAGCCTTAAGAGAATTCTAACAACAGAACTAGCGGACTGTGCCATTTAATTATCCAATCTTTCCATGATAATATCCTATATTATGTTGGCACTTTATTTTTTATGAAAAACAAAGTTATTTTTAATAGATGTCAACATTTCTATGCTTCAATATCAGACAAGACTAACCTGCTCAGACAGACCTGCAAACTGACTTTCTGCCCATCTAGCTTGTATGTAGATCTCTGCTTCATAGTTTTGATTAAGTGTGTCTATGTCCATGATTCGGATAAACACAACTTTCACTTCGACGTATTGCTTCAGAACACAAACAAAGAACTTAACTTTTATTCATCATTGTTCTAAATATTTTTGATGGACCGCTTGCTTTGATATTTCTGCTATTTGATAACTTGAAACACTTTATTTCAGAATTTCCGATCCAACTACGTCCTCTAAACTTCCGGTTTAGTAATTCGCTATGATTTTCTCAATAGAAAATTAAGACCAAAATCGAAAATTGTATACAGCGGAAACCTTTTTTGCAATCGTAGGAGCGTAGAAGTAATTTAAGACAGCGTTATTGGTTGCGCATGGAAAAGTAAGAACATATAAGATCTATAAATAGAGAAAGCGGTCCATCTTATTACAGTCTTTGGGCATACTCACTAGAGACACGTAGCGGGAAGGGGTCAATCGATCTACTCTACCATGACTAGTGTAGAGAGAGACTTACATAAAATGAGAAGATTTAAATATACATAGACTAGAACTTACTGTCTCCATGTACATGTACCCGGCGGCTGCCACGTTTCGTTTACCGGTAGGTGGTGCAGCTACTTCATACCTAGATTCTTCTCTAGATAACTTGTCATTGGTATTACCGGTATTACCAGTGGCCAGATTTCTTATGCTCAAGTTCATACTATTCAACAATTGTGACAGTCTGTTAATAGCATCTCGCATTTCGTTGGTAGCTTTTGTGATGTTGGCACTGCTGGTTTGTGTTGTTTCTAAAACTGCAATAATAACATCATCGTTGCGTTTGTCCACTGGGCTAGAAGAGATGGACGCTGAACTTGGTGCCTGTTCACTTATTGGTGTTTCTAGGCGACGTTTAGATTTCTTTTTCCCGCGTTTTTTAGACGGTGAACTAGTGGAATGAAAAATGCATTTTAAAAGACGTAAAAACTACACACACGGGTCTTTGTCTAACAATATTCTGTACAGAAAATGTCGTACATGAAATATAACGCAATGTAATGCGTAAAAGAAAAATTTGACTAGTTAAAGATGTTGTATGTTTTTGAGGTTGTATGTTTTGACGCCAGGGTGAGTAAACTTTTAAGAAAATTAAAGCCCTCTTAAAAAATAGTATTTCGACCTCTTACAAAAAAAAAATTACATGGATTAAATTTTAAAAATTTTTATGCTTATACCTATGTATTTGTTAAACACTCAGAAGTTGACAACACAATATTTAATATCTTTCTTAAAAAGTCACTACAGTATATTCAATATATTTTTTAAATCAGCGTTTCCCGAATGTCAGGAAAACCCAGCGCAGGGTAACACAAAGTTACCGGGTTTAGAAGAAGAAAAAATTCAAAATCTAGTTCAGATTATAGTAATGTACACCTAAGCTGTAAATTGTGTTATCTTAAAACTACCTAAAAAGAAACATTAGGCCTACTATATTGAAATTTATGAAAATATTGGCCTTAACCAATTACACAGCCTTTCTCGTCATGGTTTTATGTCAATTCTAGCAAAATGTTTCGATCATTTTATTATGACCCACTTGGCTAGCTAATGTCTTTCTATTGCAGCCAAGGCTAAATCAGATAATAATAATAGTATGTCCTCGCCCATGGTAGATCGTAGTAGATTTGATGAATTTGAGTTGGCTGAAGAATCGTAATGTAAGGAGAATGCGATACAATGTGAACAGGCATGGGCGCCCGCAGAGGGCCCCCCCCCCCCCCGATTAATTGATAAAAAATTTGTTTATACATTTTAGACAAACAAATTTTAATTAAAATATTTATAATTAATTGTAACAACTGCGACTCCTTCCATTGTCATATCGAAATCATTATCTTTGGGGATGCATTCCCCCCCCCCCCGATGCTCTACTTTTGACTCCATTCACGTTTCTATGGACAAGTCTTAACGTGTATGCATGCATAAAAGTTCACAAGAAAAAAAATTCCGGTCGAATTCGATCATCTTATTTGAAACATGTCTGTGTGCTGGGTTACTGGTTGTACGAACATTTGTTGGGGATTAAAATTTCTTTCATTTCCAAAACCTGTTTACAAAAGAAACCAATGTATTGTGAATGTCAGAAGGGAATATAATATCAAACTTATTGCTTAATGCAAAAGAATTTTTGTTATTCGTTTTTATGAATTTACGCATTTAGTTTTTCAATAACCAAGAAAACGCAACTCTTGACTAATTTATTTTGTAAACAAATAAACATTTAAACTCACGCGACTAACACTTGAGTATTAATTATCGCCTACTTACTTTTGATGTTAAAAACGGATTCCTCATAACAAATATTGTATCCTTTGTATAATTCTAAAAGACTAGAACTAGCCGTCGATGTTGAAATCAACTGTCAATATCCAGCAAACGCATGCTTTTTTTGTTTCTTAGATTAAAAATAAAACCGGAAGTTCACGATCACCCCAGTTCAAAAGTTCACGCCTCATTAAGACTTGTCAATGATGCGGGCATGAATCATTCCAATACGTATCTCTAGCATCTCCCTGAACTGTTTGGACCGTCGTTAGCGAGTCCTAGCTTTCGCCTGAAGAGGTGCGTCCTAGTCTGTGCTGCACAGGGCTGCACTAGCTATTAGGACTGCCGATAGCACATCCTAACTTTCGCCTGGAGTGGTGATCCTAGCCTGTGCTGCACTAACTATTTGGACCGTCGATCGCACATCCTAGCTTACGCTTGTAGATGTGTTTTAGCTTCTCCCTGGAGATGTGAGTTCTAGGTTTAGCCTTGAGTTGTGCATCCTAGCCTGAGCGGCACAGGGAAAGTGGACACATGTATAAAGCTAAACTTTTGTTTCCAGTTTTTACCGTTTGCGATACGA
The DNA here is from genome assembly GCA_949126835.1 of Anisus vortex. Taxonomy (NCBI): domain Eukaryota; kingdom Metazoa; phylum Mollusca; class Gastropoda; family Planorbidae; genus Anisus; species Anisus vortex. The sequence goes on along the minus strand of OX421492.1, from coordinate 44,617,996 downwards.
GTGCTACGTTGAGTTGATTTCTAATTCGTTAAAAAGTTTTTTTTTAAGATAGTTTTGGAAAATCGTGTGGACTTTTTGTTTTGTGAAAAGTTTTGGGTAAGCATTTCCAATGTTTTAATCATTCAAGCCCGAAAATCGATAAAAGAAAAACTTTGTCTGGCTAAACAATTGATATAATCCGGCATAATTAGGCTAAGTTTCTGCTGGTGTCGAAAATATTAAAAAATTGACCGTTAATTAATTATATTTGATCCTAGCTTCTATTTTGCTCTTGGCTCAAAAATTTTAGAAAACATCCAAAGCGAATAGAAATTGTATTTGAAGACGCCGACAGAGTTATAAGCCGCCGACAGAGTTATAAGCCGCCGACAGAGTAATACGCTGCCGATAGAGTTATAAGCCGCCGACAGAGTTATAAACCGCCGACAGAGTTATAAGCCGCCGACAGAGTTATAAGCCGCCGACAGAGTTATAAGCCGCCGACAGAGTTATAAGGTCTCTTTAAAAAAACGAACGATAGGTAACGATAGGTTTGATCTCAGGAAGGGGGGCATTCCCAAGCTCTGTCCGGACTCAGCCAGCCCACGACACGCCCAAGGCGTGCCGTGTAACAGGGAAAGATCTCCGCAGCCCAGCGATCGTTCACTGCGGTTCCCACTAAGGATCATTATCGTGGTGTCTCGCCCGTATACCTGCACTGTCACCCGGTAGCACAAGTCCTATACTATAGGTGATGATGATGATTGTCCATCGCTTGCGAAGAGGACCATCCTTTGTCAGTGTCATAGTTGCTTATGGGTACGAAGATGGCTGGTGAGGCCTATTTTTGCCAGAAAAAGTTTGCCGCAGTGGGGGCATGGATGCGAGGCCTGCTGGCCGGAAGTAGAGGGGCTGTCTTTTCTGGACTTTCTTAGTTGACGTTTTGTATTTGCGACCCTTTGCCTTATTTCCCCATGAGCTGCTGCTCCATTGGCGGTCATGCCTCGCCAAGAGGATCGGTCCTCAGACAGTCTTTCCCAATGATTTGGGTCAATTTCCAGATTTTTTAGTGAGGCCTTCAGGGTTTCTTTATATCTCTTCTTCTGCCCCCCCCCCTCGCGATCGCTTTACTACGACCAGTTCACCATAGAAGATTTTTTGGGCAGTCGTACTTGGCATGCGCACAACATGGCCTGCCCATCTGAGCTGGGCTTTTGCCAGTTGGGTGTACATGCTTGGCATGTCGGTCCGCGCAAGGACCTCAGCGTCTGGGACCCTGTCCTACCACCTGCCCCGTGTCAGCTTTCGTAAGCAGCTCAGATGGAAGTGATTTAGCTTCCTGGCGTGACGGCTATACACGGTGCAGGTTTCACATGCGTAGAGAAGAATTGGTTGAGCGGTAGCTGAATAGACTTTTAGTTAGGTGTGCAGCTTAATGCCTCTCCAATTCCAAACATTAGGCCGCAGTCTTCCAAAGGAGGAACCGGCTCTGGCTATCATGAGATTTACTTCATCGTCTATATGTACAGACTGGGAGAGGGTACTACCGAGATGTGTGAACCTGTCAACATTATTTAGCTTTAGTCAATTTACAGTGATGGAAGGTTCAGTGTGCTTGCATCCAAGAGCAGGCTGGTGCAAAACCTCGGTTTTCTTGGTTGAGATAGTTAAGCCGAAGTTGGTGCATGCCGCTGAAAACAGGTCTATACTGCGCTGCATGTCTGCCTCTGTGGAGGCTATCAGGGAGCAGTCATCTGCAAACGAAAAGTCCCGTATTGTCTCAATGCGGGTCATATATTTGGCCTGCAGTCTCTTCAGATTGAACAGCTTACCATCATAGCGGTACTGGAGTTTGATTCCTACATCACTGTCTTTGAAGGCATCCAAAGCATGGCTGAGAACATGCGGCTAAAGAGTGTAGGGGCCAAGACACATCCCTGCTTTACGCCGTTTGTAACCTGGAAGGGTTCTGAAAAGCTGCCCTGGTCTTGGACTCTGGCGAGCATGCCGTCGTGGAGTTCCTGACCATTTCGATGACGGCGTCTGGGCATCCAAATTTGGCCATGATTCCCCAGAGTCCCTTGCGGCTAACTGTGTCAAATGCCTTAGTCAGGTATACAAAAGTGGTGTAGAGAGGTACATCTTGTTCCTGTCATTTCTCTTGCATTTGGCGGGCAGAGAAGATCATGTCAATGGTTCCTCTCTCCTTCCTGAAACCGCACTGGCTCTCAGGCAATAGACCCTGGTCGAAGTGAGTTGTAAGTCTGTTTAAGAGTATCCTTGCAAGGATATTGCCAGCTATGCATAGAAGCGATATCCGCCTATGGTTGTCGCATGCTTGCCGATTGCCCTTGCGCTTGTAGAGGTGGATGATGGTTGCATCTTTGAAATCCCGTGGAATTTTTTTTTTGCTTCCACATCTCGCAGAACATGGCCGTGAGTTTTTCAACCAGTTTGTGTCCACCTGATTTATATATTTCGGAAGGAATGGAGTCAGCTTCAGGAGCCTTGCCACTAGACAGGAGATCAATAGCCTTTGTTGATTCCAGCACTGATGCAGGGTCAACCATTCCCTCATTGATTGCTATCTGTGGCAGTCGATTGATCGCCTCATCGCTGATGGTAGAATGCATGTTGAGGACACAGTTGAAATGTTTTGCCCAGCGAGCCAGAATATTTTCTTTATATATTAGGTACAGGCATCCAGGCACCGGGTGGTTCTCGAGACGGGTTGCAGCGTCCATTGCTTCCTCCCCACCGAGACCCCATGGCCTCTCGGCAGTGCAATGGATCTTTGATCCGGTGCGGGGGCCGTCCCCCATGCGTTCGCCCACCGGTGTATTTTTAATGGGAACGTATCGGCGGTTTACACACTACGCCACGATGAGGCCCATGGGTACAATAGTGCGCGGCCGACAGAAGAAAAGGCGGGAGTAAAATATAAAAGAATGGACCAGGCTGTCCTTCAATGGCGCCCAAACAGCAGCACAAAATCGTGACCAGTGGCGAGTGATTACACAGGAGTCAACAATGGTCCTCTCAGAGACCAACCCACGGGTTAAGCGATGGATGATGATGAACAGACCATTTGAATCCAGAAAAAAAACTATATGGACATTTAAAATAAGTTATCTATAAAGCGCATAGAATTTATTAAAAAAAAAATCATTTTTATTAAAAATCTTATCCAAATACTATGATCTAGTTCTTAAATTTAAGCTTGAATATTTATCACTCTAATCTTCAGTTAAACAAAAAAATGCATTTTATTTTTTTAAAAAAGACTTTATTAAATAAAAACTACTTGAGCATGCTACTAGCTACTGTACTATAAATTGGACGTTTTACATGGGGGCATTCGTTGCTACTGTCCTACTTGTGGGACGCTTGTTTGACAATTGATAAACGAAGTCAATGTGGTTTTTTTTTTTTTATTTCTATTGTTATAATTAATAGATAAATTATGAAATTACATTTCACATAGTTTTATATCAAAATTTAATCACTTTTGATAAATATGTAGGCTACTTACTTTTGAGAATGTTTAATTCTTTTCATCAATTTTTACAAGTTGAAAGGTCAATATCATGTAAATCTTTTTAAAAGTACAGTTTTGTTCGAAAATCAAAGTTATAATTAAATTATATATATCGTACAATGCAAAAAACAACAAATTTTTGTATTTATAAGGCATATACGTATTTTAAAGGATTTTTTTTACGAAGTGTCCCATAAGTGCGATGCTAGCCGAAAATGGGTTAAAACATTACTAAAAATATTCCCCCCCCCCCTAGAAAATTTTCTGCGGGCGCCCATGTGAACAGGCTAAAATAACTGGAACACATGCCATTGGCAATGATGAATTTTAGAACATTGTTGATTGTCAGCTCTTCAATACTGGGATTTTCCTTATTTATTATAATACTGATCATTTCCTTGTTGGCCTACATGTTTCTACATGAAAGAAATTCTTGAACAATTTCAGTTCGACTTGTCATGACATCCGAGTGCATATCTGCTAACTATTATTATTTTGATAAAATGCTTGAAACAAAACAAGCTACATTTGGAAGCCGTATTTTAAAATGCTTAAATCTTTTAGTTGTGCTAATTATGACAAAATCTGCTGACAATTTTTAATCATGATTTTTCAGCCTTAAATAAATTATGTCATCAGCCTTTACAAGTGTGTCTTTCTTTTACAGTAATTACTATTATCACATTTTTGTGCCAGCTGACTATATTCATTTTCAATCCGTAGAAACTCTTATTCAAATGATTTTCGCATGTTTTTCATATCGTTTTCAATTAGCTGAATTAACTGTTAACGAATCAATAATACTTCACTATAAATATGTGAAAAGGTAAAACGCCATGTTTAGCACATTTTTTCAGATTTATAAAAGAGCTAAGACTTCCTACGTGCCATTTGTTACAAGAATCCACTGTGTAATACTATAGTAATAGTGCAGTTTTTATTTCATCAGCCACAATTCCTCGCAAAGCAACTATTAGTGCTGCCAAACTCTGCAAAATTGATTGTATTTACTGCTTATTTAGGCCTACCTCTAGTAGTCTATAGGGCCCATTAAAGTATTTATAGAATCAACGCTACTTTTTCTTTAGGACTGCATTGTTCTTCATTTCATATTTAAAGACAAGATACATTGCCTGAGGAAATGTAGTCACATAGAAAATTTATCGAGATTCAACAACAATATTAATTTTAACTCTTAGGCTAACTTAATGTCTGTGTTGTCCCAAATGCAAAACAGTTTCCATGATAAATTTTAAGAACCTTCGTCCTTCATGTGAGAGTGTTGCAGTCCTTCATGTGAGAGTGTTGCAGTGATCAGGTTGATGTGAGAGAGTTGCAGTGATCAGGTTATTGTGAGAGTGTTGCAGTGATCAGGTTGTTGTGAGAGTGTTGCAGTGATCAGGTTGTTGTGAGAGTGTTGCAGTGATCAGGTTGTTGTTGTTGTTGTTGTTTGTTTGTGTTTAAATATGCTTCATTTCCTAAACAATCCAAGCAGCCGGAGTGTTATTATTAGCTCCAAGGTTCATAGAACAATCCTAGTCTGGCGTAGATGATGTCATGCTCCATTAAAACTATGTAGATTGAAAGTTTCAATGTAAATATTCTTTAACTACGTCTTTTCTTCTTTTCTCCCATTCATACACTTCGGAACTCTTTTTTTTTTTAGGTTTTCCTGAGAAAGTCTCTCTATTTACTCCCTTTATTTTAAGTTGCAATGTCTGCAATCGTCCGTCAATCGTGGTGCAAAAATTGGCTTCGATTTTTCGACCACTTCCCGTGGTCCGATCGAGCTGAAATTTGGACAGCAAATTTGTGGCGCCTAACAATACATCCTATCAAATTTTCAGTTAAAACAACTTAATAATACTACACTTATGACAATATTCATTTCTTAAAAGGAAAGTATAAGAAATATTTTGATTTCGCGTTAAAAATGCCTGTGAAACTTTTATACTTTTTCGGCGCAAAGCTAGAAAAAAACGTAATTATGCGCTACGATTATTTTTAGAACAATTTATACGGAGTAACGAAATATTTTTGAGATTTGCAACACAGATATTTTTTCTGTACGTTTCATTTGCAGTAGTCAATCAATTATTTAATTACATGATGGTAAACTTAGTTTGCAAATAAAGGGAGTATAATAAAAACTTCGTTTTTACGGTTTTCTTGTTTATTTATTCGATTGTGTCCCTTTATTTTCTTCAAAATTCGATATTTATTTTCTTAAAATAATTCCCTGCAGGATGGTCTGCAGGGTACCACCAGAGGAGGCAGAAAGAGAGGAAGACCAAAGAAACGTTGGGAAGATAATATCAAGGAATGGACAGGTACAAAACTGTGCGAGGCAATGAGATCGGCTGAGAGACGGGAGGAATGGAGGAGGCTGGTTTACATGTCATCTGTGGCGCCCCAACGGTCTAACAGACTACGGGATATGTAGGATGTAGGATGTAGGATGTAGGAAATAATTCCAAATTTTCATCCTCGGAAAAGCTTTTATTCTATAAAAAAAGCCCCTCTTTTATCAATTGAAAGGCAACACTTTGAATGTCTAAACCATGCCCCGCTTTTCAGAAATGAAAATGGACAACGTTTACCTTCCTGTGTATACTACTGTTTAGTTTCTATAGTCCCTACTGTATAGCTTCTAGATACTCTACTGTATAGCTTCTAGATTCCCTACTGTATAGCTTCTAGATTCCCTACTGTATAGCTTCTAGATTCTCTACTGTATAGCTTCTAGATTCCCTACTGTATAGCTTCTAGATTCTCTACTGTATAGCTTCTAGATTCTCTACTGTATAGCTTCTAGATTCCCTACTGTATAGCTTCTAGATTCCCTACTGTATAGCTTCTAGATTCCCTACTGTATAGCTTCTAGATTCCCTACTGTATAGCTTCTAGATTCCCTACTGTATAGCTTCTAGATACTCTACTGTATAGCTTCTAGATACTCTACTGTATAGCTTCTAGATACTCTACTGTATAGCTTCTAGATACTGTATAGTTTCTATAGTCCCTACTGTTTAGCTTCTAGAGTCCTTACTGTAAAGTTTCTATAGTCGACCTAATTACTTAAATAGAGAAATGTGTAATAACACCAATTGCATACAATTAACAAGAGATTACAAAGACAGAAGAGATTACAAAGACAGAAGAGATTTCAAAGACAGAAGAGATTTCAAAGACAGAAGAGATTACAAAGGCAGAAGAGATTACAAAGAGTGAAGAGATTACAAAAACAGAAGAGATTACAAAGACAGAAGAGATTACAAAGACAGAAGAGATTACAAAGACAGAAGAGATTACAAAGACAGAAGAGATTACAAAAGCAGAAGAGATTTCAAAGACAGAAGACATTACAAGATAAAAGAGATTACAAACAGAAGAGATTATAGAGACGAAGAGATTACAAAGAGAGAAGAGATTACAAAGACAGAAAGGGAATGGAATAAAGAGGAGATTAGAAAGTTTGAAAAGATTAAAAAGACAGAAAAGATTACAAGACAGAAGAGATTACAAAGAGTGAAAAGATTACAAAAACAGAAGAGATTACAAAGACAGAAGAGATTACAAAGACAGAAGAGATTACAAAGACAGAAGAGATTACAAAGACAGAAGAGATTTCAAAGACAGAAGAGATTACAAAGACAGAAGAGATTTCAAAGACAGAAGAGATTATAGAGAAGAAGAGATTACAAAGACAGAAGAGATTACAAAGACAGAAGAGATTTCAAAGACAGAAGAGATTACAAGATAGAAGAGATTACAAATAGAGAAGAGATTATAGAGAAGAAGAGATTACAAAGACAGAAGAGATTACAAAGACAGAAGAGATTACAAGATAGAAGAGATTACAAATAGAGAAGAAATTATAGAGAAGAAGAGATTACAAAGACAGCATAAATTACAAGAAAGAAAAGATTAGAAAGACAGCAGAGACTACAAAAAATGAAGAGATTACAAAGACAGAAAAGATTACAAAACAGAATAGATTACAAAGACAGAAGAGAGTGCAAAGATAGCAAATAGTACAGAGTAATAATATATACATCAGAGAGTAAAGAGACAGTAGATAGTAAAGAGACATCAGGTAGTAAAGAGACATCAGATAGTAAAGAGACATCATATAGGAATGAGACATCAGATAGTAAAGAGACATCAGATAGTAAAGAGACATCATATAGGAATGAGACATCAGATAGTAAAGAGACATCATATAGGAATGAGACATCAGATAGTAAAGAGACATCATATAGGAATGAGACATCAGGTAGTAGAGAGACATCAGATACTACAGAGACATCAGATAGTAAAGAGACATCAGATACTACAGAGACATCAAATAGTACAGAGACATCAGGTAGTACAGAGAAATCAGATACTACAGAGACATCAGATAATAAAGAGACATCAGATACTACAGAGACATCAGATAGTACAAAGACATCAGGTAGTACAGAGACATCAGATACTACAGAGACATAAGATTGAAAAGAGACATAATATACTACAGAGACATCAGATAGTACAGAGACATAAGATACTACAGAGACATCAGATAGTAAAGACACATTAGATAGTAAAGAGACATCAGGTAGTAGAGCGACATCAGATACTACAGAGACATCAGATAGTAAAGAGACATCAGATAGTACAGAGACATCAGGTAGTACAGAGACATCAGATAGTAAGAGACATCAGATACTACAGAGACATCAGATAGTAAAGAGACATCAGATACTACAGATAAATCAGATAGTACAGAGACATCAGGTAGTACAGAGACATCAGATAGTAAAGAGACATCAGATACTACAGAGACATCAGATAGTCAATAGACATCAGATACTACAGAGACATCAGATACTACAGCGACATCACATAGTAAAGAGATAGTAGATAGTAAAGAGACATCAGATAGTAAAGAGAAATCAGATAGAAAAGAGACATCAGATACTACAGAGACATCAGATAGTACAGAGACATTAGGTTAAAGAAAGACATCAGATACTACAGAGACATCAGATAGTGAAGAGACATCAGATACTACAGAAAAATCAGATAGTAAAGAATCATCAGATATTACAGAGACATCAGATAGTACAGAGACTTCAGATACTACAAAGACATCAGATAGTATAGAGACATCAGATACTACAGAGACATCAGATAGTCAATAGACATCAGATACTACAGAGACATCAGATACTACAGCGACATCACATAGTAAAGAGATAGTAGATAGTAAAGAGAAATCAGATAGAAAAGAGACATCAGATACTACAGCGACATCAGATAGTACAGCGACATCAGATAGTCAATAGACATCAGATACTACAGAGACATCAGATACTACAGCGACATCAGATAGTACAGTGACATCAGATAGTCAATAGATATCAGATACTACAGTGACATCAGATACTACAGCGACATCAGATACTACAGCGACATCAGATACTACAGAGACATCAGATACTACAGAGACATCAGATACTACAGCGACATCAGATACTACAGCGACATCATATAGTAAAGAGATAGTAGATAGTAAAGAGACATCAGATAGTAAAGAGAAATCAGATAGAAAAGAGACATCAGATAGTAAAGAGAAATCAGATAGTAAAGAGACATCAGATAGTAAAGAGACATCAGATATTACAGACATCAGATAGTACAGAGACATCAGGTAGTACAGAGACATCAGATACTACAGAGACATCAGATAGTACAGCGACATCAGATAGTCAATAGACATCAGATACTACAGACACATCAGATACTACAGCGACATCAGAAACTACATAGACATCAAATACTACAGAGACATAAGATAGTACAGAAACATCAGATAGTACAGAGACATCAGATACTACAGAGACATCAGATAGTAAAGAGACATCAGATACTACAGAGACATCAGATAGTAAATAGACATCAGATACTACAGAGAAATCAGATACTACAGCGACATCAGATAGTAAAGAGACATCAGATATTACAGACATCAGATACTACAGAGACATCAGATAGTAAAGAGACATCAGATATTACAGACATCAGATAGTACAGAGACATCAGGTAGTACAGAGACATCAGATACTACAGAGACATCAGATAGTACAGCGACATCAGATAGTCAATAGACATCAGATACTACAGAGACATCAGATACTACAACGACATCAGATACTACAGAGACATCAGATACTACAGAGACATAAGATACTACAGAGACATCAGATAGTAAAGAGACATCAGATACTACAGAGACATCAGATAGTAAATAGACATCAGATACTACAGAGACATCAGATACTACAGCGACATCAGATAGTAAAGAGACAAAAAATAGTAAAGAGAAATCAGATAGTATAGAGACATCAGATACTACAGAGACATCAGATAGTCAATAGACATCAGATACTACAGAGACATCAGATACTACAGCGACATCACATAGTAAAGAGATAGTATATAGTAAAGAGAAATCAGATAGAAAAGAGACATCAGATACTACAGCGACATAAAATAGTACCGCGACATCAGATAGTCAATAGACATCAGATACTACAGAGACATCAGATACTACAGCGACATCAGATAGTACAGCGACATCAGATAGTCAATAGACATCAGATACTACAGTGACATCAGATACTACAGCGACATCAGATACTACAGCGACATCAGATACTACAGAGACATCAGATACTACAGAGACATCAGATACTACAGCGACATCAGATACTACAGCGACATCACATAGTAAAGAGATAGTAGATAGTAAAGAGACATCAGATAGTAAAGAGAAATCAGATAAAAAGAGACATCAGATAGTAAAGAGAAATCAGATAGTAAAGAGACATCAGATAGTAAAGAGACATCAGATATTACAAACATCAGATAGTACAGAGACATCAGGTAGTACAGAGACATCAGATACTACAGAGACATCAGATAGTACAGCGACATCAGATAGTCAATAGACATCAGATACTAGAGACATCAGATACTACAGCGACATCAGATACTACATAGACATCAGATACTACAGAGACATAAGATAGTACAGAAACATCAGATAGTACAGAGACATCAGATACTACAGAGTCATCAGATAGTAAAGAGACATCAGATACTACAGAGTTATCAGATAGTAAATAGACATCAGATACTACAGAGACATCAGATACTACAGCGACATCAGATAGTAAAGAGAAATCAGATATTACAGACATCAGATACTACAGCGACATCAGATAGTAAAGAGACATCAGATATTACAGACATCAGATAGTACAGAGACATCAGGTAGTACAGAGACATCAGATACTACAGAGACATCAGATAGTACAGCGACATCAGATAGTCAATAGACATCAGATACTACTGAGACATCAGATACTACAGCGACATCAGATACTACAGAGACATCAGATACTACAGAGACATAAGATACTACAGAGACATCAGATAGTAAATAGACATCAGATACTACAGAGACATCAGATACTACAGCGACATCAGATAGTAAAGAGACAGCAGATAGTAAAGAGAAATCAGATAGTAAAGAGACATCAGATAGTAAAGAGACATCCGATACTACAGAGACATCAGATAGTACAGAGACATCAGGTAGTACAGAGACATCAGATACTACAGAGACATCAGATACTACAGAGACATCAGATAGTAAAGAGACATCAGATAGTACAGAGACATTAGATAGTACAGAGACAGCAGATAGTAAAGAGACATAAGATACTACAGAGACATCAGATAGTAAATTGACATCAGATACTACGGAGACATCATATACTACAGCGACATATAATAGTATAGAGACATTAGATAGTAAAGAGACATCAGATAGTAAAGAGACATCAGATAGTACAGAGACATCAGATAGTAAAGAGAAATCAAATAGTACAGAGACATCAGATAATAAAGAGACATCAAATACTACAGAGACATCAGAAAGTAAAGAGACATCAGATACTACAGAGAAATCAGATAGTAAAGAGACATCAGATACTACAGAGACACCAGATAGTAAAGAGACATCAGATACTACAAAGACAGCAGATAGTAAAGAGACATGAAATAGTACAGAGACAGCAGATAGTAAAGCGACAGTAGATAGTAAAGAGACATGAGATAGTACAGAGACAGCAGATAGTAAAGAGACAGTAGATAGAAAAGAAACATCAGATAGTAAAGAGACATCAGATACTACAGAGACATCAGATAGTAAAGAGACATCAGATACTACAGAGACATCAGATAGTAAAGAGACATCAGATACTACAGAGACATCAGATAGTAAAGAGACAGTAGATAGAAAAGAAACATCAGATACTACAGAGACATCAGATAAAAAAGAGACATCAGATATTACAGAGACATCAGATAGTAAAGAGACATCAGATACTACAGAGACATCAGATAGTAAAGAGACATCAGATACTACAGAGACATCAGATTGTAAAGAAACATCAGAGAGAAAAGAGACATCAGATAGTAAAGAGACATCAGATAAAAAAGAGACATCCTATACTACAGAGACATCAGATAGTAAAGAGACATCATATACTACAGAGACATCAGATAGTACAGAAACATCAGGTAGTACAGAGACATCAGATACTACAGAGACATCAGATAGTAAAGAGACATCAGATAGTACAGAGACATTAGATAGTACAGAGACAGCAGATAGTAAAGAGACATAAGATACTACAGAGACATCAGATAGTAAATTGACATCAGATACTACAGAGACATCAGATACTACAGCGACATATAATAGTATGGAGACATCAGATAGTAAAAAGACATCAGATAGTAAAGAGACATCAGATAGTACAGAGACATCAGATAGTAAAGAGAAATCAAATAGTACAGAGACATCAGATAATAAAGAGACATCAAATACTACAGAGACATCAGATAGTAAAGAGACATCAGATACTACAGAGACATCAGATAGTAAAGAAAAATCAGATACTACAGAGACATCAGATAGTAAAAAGACATCAGTTAGTAAAGAGACAGCAGATAGTAAAGAGAAATCAGATAGTAATGAGACATCAGATAGTAAAGAGACATCAGATAGTACAGAGACATCAGATACTACAGAGACACCAGATAGTAAAAAGACATCAAATAGTACAGAGACATCAAATACTACAGAGACATCAGATAATAAAGAAACATCAGATAGTAAAGAGACATCAGATAGTAAAGAGACATCAGATACTACTGTTACGAATATCGGTCATAAATGAATGACGTAGTAAGGCATTGACCTCTTAACAAGTGCGTATCAGAGTCCAAGGCGACCAAGGTTTGACCTTTATGCCCTGAGGGCAGTTTAAATAAAATAATTCGTTCAAATCCCGTGGAAATTGGAGGATAATTCTGGATCGTAGTAATTATAGAGAAAGAGGTTAAAATGCGTATTAAGACCCTGTAGAATCTTCGATGATAGTTTTCTTTGTAAAGTCCCGACCTCCTTAAAGTTAGTTCAGTTTAAACATTTGTAGAGTTCAGTTCAGAAGTTTGTCGAGTGAAGTCGCTATATTCATACTTGTACATATAATGCCATGTTATTGATACTTATGTTGCCATCAGTTAATAAAGTTTATTGATCGTTTATATTGAGTCTACAATTTAAATAAAATTGTTTATTCAACAACTGGAGTTGTTTGATCTATCATTGTTGAGAAATGTGTTGAAGATAATTATCACGAATATAACTACATTACTGCATAGACCTGTCAGTCAAGGAACCCCTAGCTTGGGCTACAGATTAGCAGAATCTAGAGACTTCTAATAAAGATACAACTATATTCATTGAATCCGATTTAACGAGTCGTAATAATAATCATAATAAAGAGGTCCATAACAATTTGCGGGCTTGCGTCCGATATAGTTGTATAGTGAAGCATATATTCAAGTTGTGTTGTGTTGTGTGTAAAGCCGTGACCTACTGAACAAGCCTAAGAACGCTGAAATTATTCTTCCGATTGGAAAAACGTAAGTTGGAAAAATTTACCACTTTATAAATCTCTTAACTAAAGAATGGAATTTATTGAAAATCCAGAAGAAGAAGTTCTGAAAACTTTATCAATAAAGAAGTTAAAAGAGATCGCTGAGATCTTAAAGATAGAAGTTACTGAGACTACACCATCGAGGACTGTGTTGACACAGCAGATAAAAGATGTGTTGATTGCGAGTGGCAAGTTGAAAGTAGAATCAAGCGCGGAGGAATATCAAGTTGAAGGTCAGACGTCGAAATCTTCAATGTCCGAACAGTTGCGATTTCAACTAGAAATGAAACGGATGGAATTGGAAGATAAACGAGAACAAAAACGTCTTGAGCTTGAGATGGAAGATAAGAAAAGTCAAAGAGAAATAGAAAGTCAGGAAAGAGATAAGCAAAGTCAAAGAGAAAGTCAGGAAAGAATAGAACTAGCAAAGATAGGCGCTACTAAAAAAGAATCTCATAATGATGTAGAGATGGCCAGATGGAAAAAGCTAGTCCCTACCTACATTGATAAAGAAAGTGAAATAGCTAATTTCTTCCAGACCTTTGAAATTTCTTGCAGAGATTTTAAGTTCCCAGAAGATAAATGGGGAATATTAGTAAGAACAGCTTTTACTCAGGGAAGGGCAAGAGATTGTGTTCTATTATTAAAAGAGGAGAATTTAAATGATTATGAAATCATTAAAGACACTGTACTTAAAGCCTATAACCAAATACCGGAAAGTTATCGGAAAAGGTTCCGTCAGTACACAATGTCCCCTTACCAAACACACTTAGACTTCCTTAGAGCAGAAGAAAAGTTAATGGATCAGTGGATAAAATCCAGAAATATCTCCACATTAAAAGAAATGAAAGATATCATTCTCTTAGAAGATTTTATTAACAAAGTGAGGCCGGATATAAGAATGTATTTATCCGAGCGTGATATCACTGACCCACATAAGGCTGCTGATTTAGCTGAACAGTATGCACTGTGTCATAGGACAGCTGGTGAAAAGAATGTTAATAGGCCACAACGGCAAGCAGAAAACACACAAAAACATCGTGAAAAAGAGCATTTTGTGAAACAAAATGATGTGAATAAGAAACCTGTCAACAAAAACGTCCAATGTACTTTTTGTAAAAGAACAGGACATAGCATCGAAGACTGTTGGAGTATACGAAGCGACAAAAGACCTAACAAAGTGGTCATGTGTGCAAGCCATAAACCAATACAGAATGTACAAGAGAGCGAAAATACAAACGAACTGAATTCGAAGAAAGATTCTTCTAAACCAGAAACACTGAGGGTGGATTTGCCTGAGAGCAAAAGTCAGAAGGTAGAGAAATCTACAACTGAAGATAATGAGGATAAATATCCTGATTATAAATACAGAATGGCTACTATTGGATTAATTGTCCAAGACCACAGAGACGAAAAAGTAGACCAAAGTATTTTTGACTCGAACAAGAGTCTGAAGTCATCGAAAGATGAAACAACACCCGAAAGTCATGGTCAAGGGAAGAATAAAATTGACACAGAGACCCTGTGCAGTTTTCAACCGTTCATTAGTGAAGGTTGTGTGGCCTTACAAAAGGAAGGACCACTGAAGTCCGTAAAAATATTACGAGACACAGGAGCATCATTAACACTGCTGCTTAAAGATGTATTACCATTAAATGTTAATACATTGACAGGACAGACTGTCCTATTGAGAGGTTTTGAATGGAAAGAAGAAATACCTCTACATAGGATATACCTCTCATCTGACTTGGTGACAGGATATGTGACAGTTGGAGTAATATCAAAACTTCCTGTTGAGGGCATATCCGTTATCCTAGCAAATGATTTGGCGAAAGGGAGGGTGAGACCTGAACTGATTGTGAAGGAAAATCCCGACCCTAGTCCTATGGTGGAGACAGGAAAAGAAAAAGAACTTTATCCTGTAGGTGATGTCATAAATGGTATGACACCACAGAAAAAGAAAGAAGAAATTCTCTCACAAGAAAAGAAAAAGAAAGAAGAAATTCTCCCACGAGAGAAGAAAGAGGAAGAAGAAGTGGAACTTGATACTTCTATTTTCTCCATGATTGAAGATTGTCCGAAAGGAAATGAACAATCAAAGAAGTCATCACGAAGAGAGATGATTGCTGAACAGAAAGTAGACCCAGAGTTGCTACAATTGCATGAGAAAGCTGTCGACGAGAAAGAAAATCCTACTACTGATGTCTATGAACATATAGACCACAGCATGTTCAAACAACAATGCAAACCTGCAGTTGCCGGTACAGATGAAGATTGGAGGAGCATCACTGAAGAAACGAGTGCGGAGAGCTGGACCGAAACTACCAAAAGCTATGGGTTACCACAATCCATACCGACAGATCGAAGGACCAACTTCGCCTCGGAACTCTTCAATCCAGTACTAAAGAACTTATGCCTGGAGCAGGAGATGTCAACTGAATCCTATCCGGAAAGTCGAGGAGCCTATGGACCAATCTTTGGACCCACTGTCCGAGGACCACTCAAACTACTTCCAGAGGAATGGCAGACCGAATTGGATCTCCTTGGGCTGAGCAAGTACCTAGATAAGTACATATATTTTTTGTCTGACATAACTGTGTTTGTTAGAAAAAAATTGTACACTGCTCACATGCAGATGCCATTGTTGTGTGATGAAAGAAAGGCAAAAATATTATATCATTTGAAAATGATAAAGCCTTACCTTCTGAAAACAATTGGAATAAGCTTGATGTTGTTAACATTGTTACTCTTAATTGTAAAATTCATGCCTGGAGTACAGGATGAAAAAAATGACAGATTCACTGATAGTTAGTTACCAAACTTACTATTTTAAAACTAAATCCCTTACTTGTGAAGAAAAAGGAATGAGTAAAAGTATTGTTAAAGTAGATATCATTATATTGTAATATTTCTAAACAAACTTGTTAGGTTGAGCATTAAAATAATTGCTATAAGAGAAAAAGATCAGTTTTATCCGCAGAATTGGTTTCTATATCAGAGGACATTATAAATGTGGACTGATTATAAGATATGTTTGAGAATCTCTGGAAATGATAATTGAAACATTTGGCAGAGAGGATAATTTGATTGAAAAAGATGTAAATGGTTTTGAGAAAAGAGAATTTTTCTATCACTAAAGTATTGAGAAATGTTTTATGATTGTACTATGGAAATTTATTTTATCATGTACTGTTGTTGAAATATTGCACTGAGTCAGTATGCAAATTTCTTCTATGTGAATTTATTCATTTGTTCTATTATCATTGAATGTATGATAATGTAGGGTAAAAATAGTTGCAGCAAGACAGAACTATGACTAAAAAGAATTCCAAGAATTGTATTATATTTGATTTTTCACTTTTAGGATACTGTTACATGAAAAGCAGACCAGAAGTGAAACTAATGTAAAATAAAACTTATCCTTGTTTTGTATAAATTTAGGATGTGCCACTGACTTGACACTGTAAACCAGAATGGTTGAGAATTTCATGGTTAAGAATTTATAATGTTGACATACCAATGTTCAACTAATGTATGATTAATTAAGGATTTCATGTCAAGATTGTAAAACTAATCTATATTTTTTCTGTATTAGTTAAAATAGATTGAATGAATTGTATTGACAAGCAAAAGACTGGGTAGACCTGAACACTGTGAAAGTAACAGGAGAATCTATGAATAAGGAATAAAACCTTTATGGAAAATGGAAAAGAGCAATGTACACCACTGAAAAGATTGGAAATGAAATGTTTTACCACACCAGTCAAACCAGCAGTTTGTTTTGTACATAAATTGTTACATTGATTTCGCTATGAAAAAAAAAATTAATAGTAGCCTATGCTTAACTCTTTTCTACTTCAATAATATTGTATTTAATGTAATCTAAAGAAAATAAGTACTTACTGTGTAGTACTAAGATTGTATGAAGATAATATAACTTGTTTTAATTGATAGTTAATTAAGTAAATTAACCAAATTTGTTTAAGTAAATCCATGATTGTCTGAATGTTTCAATTTAACCTGCTACGATGTGAACTCTTTTAAAAAAGAAAATAATGACGTCGAAAGGTCATGGTAAAATGAAAGATTGAAATATTTTTAATGATTTTTGCTATAAACTATTTTAATTCGTGAACAGACTATGTTTAATGTTCTCAAAATAATATAAATGAATTTGATTTTGAGATGATAGATGTTAAAGAATGCTCATTTAATACGATAACTATTTAATCGCGTAGCAATTTTATTTGACCTCGGCTGTGATGAGGTAGAAATTTGCATAGCGATGTCAATATTGTTAGAATCAATTGGGAATGAGAGAGAAAAAAAAGAGAGAGAGAGAGAGAGAGAAAGGCGGAATTGACCTACATTTTGGGTCGCGTCACCGACAGTTGTCTAATGTTGTCCAAGCCTACAGGCTGAAAAACAAATACTGTCGAGAAAATGATCGTGTTGTTGTGTAATTAGGTCAAGCCTAGTAGTATTTTTTTCATCAAGAGCGTTTGTTTTTTTTCTCCTTATAAAAAAATAAGTCGTGTCTGAATAGACATTAAGTGATTTTTTCTTTTGTTGTTTGATTACAAATGTAAAAGATATTAGTTTATAATTAAATGGACGAGAGAGTTTTTATTACAGTGGAATGTTCAATGTAATAGAAATTATTAACTTGTATTATATTATATCTATTAAGAATGATTATGTATTTTTCTTGTATACAAGATTTAGATAAACAATTTAATTGTCCATTGTTTTGAATTAAAAATTGAATGATTGAATGACTGTAGTTAAGCCATTTGATAAGATGAATTTATATTGCATATATTATTATGTTATTGTTATCAGTTCGATTGAATTATTGGGATCGCCAATTGAACTGTATTGTTTTCCCCGGAATATTTTCTTTTATAATTATTCCTTAAAATTAACATTTTTTCAAATGTAAAAGAAATAATTATAAAACTTTAGAAGGGGGGGGATGTTACGAATATCGGTCATAAATGAATGACGTAGTAAGGCATTGACCTCTTAACAAGTGCGTATCAGAGTCCAAGGCGACCAAGGTTTGACCTTTATGCCCTGAGGGCAGTTTAAATAAAATAATTCGTTCAAATCCCGTAGAAATTGGAGGATAATTCTGGATCGTAGTAATTATAGAGAAAGAGGTTAAAATGCGTATTAAGACCCTGTAGAATCTTCGATGATAGTTTTCTTTGTAAAGTCCCGACCTCCTTAAAGTTAGTTCAGTTTAAACATTTGTAGAGTTCAGTTCAGAAGTTTGTCGAGTGAAGTCGCTATATTCATACTTGTACATATAATGCCATGTTATTGATACTTATGTTGCCATCAGTTGATAAAGTTTATTGATCGTTTATATTGAGTCTACAATTTAAATAAAATTGTTTATTCAACAACTGGAGTTGTTTGATCTATCATTGTTGAGAAATGTGTTGAAGATAATTATCACGAATATAACTACATTACTGCATAGACCTGTCAGTCAAGGAACCCCTAGCTTGGGCTACAGATTAGCAGAATCTAGAGACTTCTAATAAAGATACAACTATATTCATTGAATCCGATTTAACGAGTCGTAATAATAATCATAATAAAGAGGTCCATAACACTACAAAGGCATCAGATACTACAGAGACATTAGATAGTAAAGAAACATCATATTGTAAAGAGACATCAGATAGTAAAGAGACATCAGATACTACAGAGACATCAGATATTAAATAGACATCAGATACTACAGCGACATCAGATACTACAGCGACATCACATAGTAAAGAGACATCATATAGTCAAGAGACATCAGATAGTAAAGAGGCAGTAGATAATAAAGAGACATCAGATAGTAAAGAGACATCGGATAGAAAAGAGACATCAGATAGTAAAGAGACATCAGATAGTAAAAAGACAGTAGACACTAAAGAGACATCAGATAGTAAAGAGACATCAGATAGAAAAGAGACATCAGATAGTAAAGAGACATCAGATAGAAAAGAGACATCATATACTACAGAGACATCAGATAGTAAAGAGACATCAGATAATACAGAGACATCAGATAGTACAGAGACATCAGGTAGTACAGAGACATCAAATACTACAGAGACATCAGATAGTAAAGAGACATCAGAAAGTACAGAGACATTAGATAGTACAGAGACAGCAGATAGTAAAGAGACATAAGATACTACAGAGACATCAGATAGTAAATTGACATCAGATACTACAGAGACATCAGATAGTACAGCGACATATAATAGTATAGAGACATCAGATAGTACAAAGACATCAGATAGTAAAGAGACATCAGATAATACAGAGACATCAGATAGTAAAGAGACATCAGATACTACGAAGACATCAGATAGTAAAGAGACATAAGATACTACAGAGACATCAGATAGTAAAGAGACATCAGATACTACAGAGAGATCAGATAGTAAAGAGACAGTAGATAGAAAAGAAACATCAGATAGTTGAGAGACATCAGATACTACAGAGACATCAGATAGTAAAGAGACATCAGATAGTAAAGATACATCAGATACTACAGAGACATCAGATAGTAAAGAGACATCAGATAGTAAACAGACATCAGATACTACAGAGACATCAGATAGTAAAGAGACATCATATACTACAGAGACATCAGATAGTAAAGCGACAGTAGATAGTAAAGAGACATCAGATAGTAAAGAGACAAGAGATATAAAAGAAACATCAGATAGTAAAGAGACATCAGATACTAGAGAGACATCAGATAGTAAAGAGACATCAGATAGTAAAGAGACATCGGATAAAAAAAGAGACATCAGATAGTAAAGAGACATCAGATAGTAAAGAGACATCAGATAGTAAAGAAACATCAGATAGTAAAGAGACATCAGATACTACAGAGACATCAGATAGTAAAGAGACATCAGATAGTAAAGAGACATCAGATACTACAGAGACTACAGATAGTAAAGAGACATCAGATAGTAAAGAGACATCAGATACTACAGAGACATCAGATAGTAAAGAGACATCATATACTACAGAGACATCAGATAGTAAAGCGACAGTAGATAGTAAAGAGACATCAGATAGTAAAGAGACAGTAGATATAAAAGAAACATCAGATAGTAAAGAGACATCAGATACTAGAGAGACATCAGATAGTAAAAAGACATCAGATAGTAAAGAGACATCAGATACTCCAGAGACATCAGATAGTAAAGAGACATCAGATACTACAGAGACATCAGATAGTAAAGAGACACTATCTCGAAAAGAGATATCAGATTGTAAAGAGACATCAGAGAGAAAAAAGACACCAGATAGTAAAGAGACATCAGATAGAAAAGAGACATCAGATACTACAGAGACATCAGATAGTACAGAGACATCAGGTAGTACAGAGACATCAGATACTACAGAGACATCAGATAGTAAAGAGACATCAGATAGTACAGAGACATAAGATAGTACAGAGACATCAGATACTACAGAGACATCAGATAGTAAAGAGACATCAGATACTACAGAGACATCAGATAGTAAATAGACATCAGATACTACAGAGGCATCAGATACTACAGAGACATCACATAGTAAAGAGACATCATATAGTAAAGAGACATCAGATAGTAAAGAGGCAGTAGATAATAAAGAGACATCAGATAGTAAAGAGACATCGGATAGAAAAGAGACATCAGATAGTAAAGATACATCAGATAGTAAAAAGACATCAGATAGTAAAGAGACATCAGATAGTACAGAGACATAAGATAGTACAGAGACATCAGATACTACAGAGACATCAGATAGTAAAGAGACATCAGATACTACAGAGACATCAGATAGTAAATAGACATCAGATACTACAGAGGCATCAGATACTACAAAGACATCACATAGTAAAGAGACATCATATAGTAAAGAGACATCAGATAGTAAAGAGGCAGTAGATAATAAAGAGACATCAGATAGTAAAGAGACATCGGATAGAAAAGAGACATCAGATAGTAAAGATACATCAGATAGTAAAAAGACAGTAGATAGTAAAGAGACATTAGATAGTAAAGAGACATCAGATAGAAAAGAGACATCAGATAGTAAAGAGACATCAGATGGTAAAGAGACATCAGATACTACAGAGACATCAGATAGTAAAGAGACATCATATACTACAAAGACATCATATAGTAAAGAGACATCAGATAGTAAAGAGGCAGTAGATAATAAAGAGACATCAGATAGTAAAGAGACATCGGATAGAAAAGAGACATCAGATAGTAAAGATACATCAGATAGTAAAAAGACAGTAGATAGTAAAGAGACATTAGATAGTAAAGAGACATCAGATAGAAAAGAGACATCAGATAGTAAAGAGACATCAGATGGTAAAGAGACATCAGATACTACAGAGACATCAGATAGTAAAGAGACATCAGATACTACAAAGACATCAGATAGTAAAGAGACATGAAATAGTAAAGAGACAGCAGATAGTAAAGCGACAGTAGATAGTAAAGAGACATGAGATAGTACAGAGACAGCAGATAGTAAAGAGACAAAAGATAGAAAAGAAACATCAGATAGTACAGAAACATCAGATAGTAAAGAGACATCAGATACTACAGAGACATCAGATACTACAGAGACATCAGATAGTAAAGAGACATCAGATACTACAGAGACATCAGATAGTAAAGAGACAGTAGATAGAAAAGAAACATCAGATACTACAGAGACATCAGATAGTAAAGAGACATCAGATACTACAGAGACATCAGATAGTAAAGAGAAAGTAGCTAGAAAAGAGACATCAGATTGTAAAGAGACATCAGAGAGAAAAAAGACACCAGATAGTAAAGAGACATCAGATAGAAAAGAGACATCAGATACTACAGAGACATCAGATAGTACAGAGACATAAGATAGTAAAGAGACATCAGATACTACAGAGACATCAGATAGTAAAGAGACAGTAGATAGAAAAGAAACATCAGATACTACAGAGACATCAGATAGTAAAGAGACATCAGATACTACAGAGACATCAGATAGTAAAGAGAAAGTAGCTAGAAAAGAGACATCAGATTGTAAAGAGACATCAGAGAGAAAAAAGACACCAGATAGTAAAGAGACATCAGATAGAAAAGAGACATCAGATACTACAGAGACATCAGATAGTACAGAGACATCAGGTAGTACAGAGACATCAGATACTACAGAGACATCAGATAGTAAAGAGACATCAGATAGAACAGAGACATTAGATAGTACAGAGACATCAGATAGTACAGAGACATAAGATAGTAAAGAGACATCAGATACTACAGAGACATCAGATAGTAAATAGACATCAGATACTACAGAGACATCAGAAACTACAGCGACATATAATAGTATAGATACATCAGATAGTAAAAAGACATCAGATAGTAAAGAGACATCAGATAGTACAGAGACATCAGATAGTAAAGAGAAATCGAATAGTACAGAGACATCAGATAATAAAGAGACATCAAATACTACAAAGACATCAGATATTAAAGAGACATCAGATACTACAGAGACATCAGATAGTAAGGAGACATCAGATACTACAGAGACAGCAGATAGTAAAGAGACATGAGATAGTACAGAGGCATCAGACAGCACAGAGACATCAAATAGCACCGAGACAACAGATACTGCAGAGAAATCGGATAGTAAAGAGACATCAGATAGTGAAGAGACATCAGATAGTAAAGAGACATCAGATAGTACAGAGAAATCAGATACTACAGAGACATCAGATAGTAAAAAGACATCAGTTATTAAAGAGACATCAGATATTAAAGAGACATCAGATAGTAAAGAGACATCAGATACTTCAGAGACGTCAGATAGTAAAGAGACATCAGATAGTAAAGAGATATCAGATAGTAAAGAGACATCAGATACTACAGAGACATCAGATAGTAAAAAGACATCAGTTAGTAAAGAGACAGTAGATAGTAAAGAGACATCAGATAGTAATGAGACATTAGATAGTAAAGAGACATCAGATAGTACAGAGACATCAGATACTACAGAGACATCAGATAGTAAAAAGACATCAAATAGTACAGAGACATTAAATACTACAGAGACATCAGATAATAAAGAAACATCACATAGTAAAGAGACATCAGATAGTAAAGAGACATCAGATACTACAGAGGCATCAGATACTACAGAGACATTAGATAGTAAAGAGACATCAGATTGTAAAGAGACATCCGATAGTAAAGAGGCAGTAGATAATAAAGAGACATCAGATAGTAAAGAGACATCAGATAGAAAAGAGACATCAGATAGTAAAGAGACATCAGATAGTAAAAAGACAGTAGATAGTAAAGAGACATTAGATAGTAAAGAGACATCAGATAGAAAAGAGACATTAGATAGTAAAGAGACATCAGATAGTAAAGAGACATTAGATACTACAGAGACATCAGATAGTAAAGAGACATCAGATACTACAGAGACATTAGATAGTACAGAGACATCAGATACTACAAAGACATCAGATAGTAAAGAGACATCAGATACTACAGAGACATCAGATACTACAGCGACATATAATAGTATAGATACATCAGATAGTAAAAAGACATCAGATAGTAAAGAGACATCAGATAGTACAGAGACATCAGATAGTAAAGAGAAATCAAATAGTACAGAGACATCAGATAATAAAGAGACATCAAATACTACAGAGACATCAGATAGTAAAGAGACATCAGATACTACAGAGACATCAGATAGTAAAGAGACATCAGATACTACAGAGACAGCAGATAGTAAAGAGACATGAGATAGTACAGAGGCATCAGATAGCACAGAGACATCAAATAGCACCGAGACAACAGATACTGCAGAGATATTGGATAGTAAAGAGACATCAGATAGTAAAGAGACATCAGATAGTAAAGAGACATCAGATAGTACAGAGAAATCAGATACTACAAAGACATCAGATAGTAAAAAGACATCAGTTATTAAAGAGACATAAGATATTAAAGAGACATCAGATAGTAAAGAGACATCAGATACTTCAGAGACATCAGATAGTAAAGAGACATCAGATAGTAAAGAGAAATCAGATAGTAAAGAGACATCAGATACTACAGAGACATCAGATAGTAAAAAGACATCAGTTAGTAAGGAGACAGCAGATAGTAAAGAGACATCAGATAGTAATGAGACATTAGATAGTAAAGAGACATCAGATAGTACAGAGACATCAGATACTACAGAGACATCAGATAGTAAAAAGACATCAAATAGTACAGAGACATCAAATACTACAGAGACATCAGATAATAAAGAAACATCAGATAGTAAAGAGACATCAGATAGTAAAGAGACATAAGATACTACAGAGGCATCAGATACTACAGAGACATTAGATAGTAAAGAGACATCAGATTGTAAAGAGACATCAGATAGTAAAGAGACATCAGATACTACAGAGACATCAGATATTAAATAGACATCAGATACTACAGCGACATCAGATACTACAGCGACATCACATAGTAAAGAGACATCATATAGTAAAGAGACATCAGATAGTAAAGAGGCAGTAGATAATAAAGAGACATCAGATAGTAAAGAGACATCGGATAGAAAAGAGACATCAGATAGTAAAGAGACATCAGATAGTAAAAAGACAGTAGATAGTAAAGAGACATTAGATAGTAAAGAGACATCAGATAGAAAAGAGACATCAGATAGTAAAGAGACATCAGATAGTAAAGAGACATCAGATACTACAGAGACATCAGATAGTAAAGAGACATCAGATACTAGAGAGACATCAGATATTAAAGAGACATCAGATACTACAAAGACATCAGATAGTAAAGAGACATGAAATAGTACAGAGACAGCAGATAGTAAAGCGACAGTAGATAGTAAAGAGACATGAGATAGTACAGAGACAGCAGATAGTAAAGAGACAGTAGATAGAAAAGAAACATCAGATAGTAAAGATACATCAGATACTACAGAGACATCAGATACTACAGAGACATCAGATAGTAAATAGACATCAGATACTTCAGAGACATCAGATAGTAAAGAGACATCAGATAGTAAAGAGACAGTAGATAGAAAAGAAACATCAGATACTACAGAGACATCAGATAGTAAAGAGACATCAGATACTACAGAGACATCAGATAGTAAAGAGACATAAGATACTACAGGGACATCAGATTGTAAAGAGACATCAGAGAGAAAAGAGACATCGGATAGTAAAGATACATCAGATAGAAAAGAGACATCATATACTACAGAGACATCAGATAGTAAAGAGACATGAAATAGTAAAGAGACAGCAGATAGTAAAGCGACAGTAGATAGTAAAGAGACATGAGATAGTACAGAGACAGCAGATAGTAAAGAGACAAAAGATAGAAAAGAAACATCAGATAGTAAAGAAACATCAGATAGTAAAGAGATATCAGATACTACAGAGACATCAGATACTACAGAGACATCAGATAGTAAAGAGACATCAGATACTACAGAGACATCAGATAGTAAAGAGACAGTAGATAGAAAAGAAACATCAGATACTACAGAGACATCAGATAGTACAGAGACATCAGGTAGTACAGAGACATCAGATACTACAGAGACATCAGATAGTAAAGAGACATCAGATAGTACAGAGACATTAGATAGTACAGAGACATCAGATACTACAGAGACATCAGATAGTAAAGAGACATAAGATACTACAGAGACATCAGATATTAAATAGATATTAGATACTACAGAGACATCAGATATTACAGCGACATATAATAGTAAACAGACGTCAGATAGTAAAAAGACATCAGATAGTAAAGAGACATTAGATAGTACAGAGACATCAGATAAAAAAGAGAAATCAAATAGTACAGAGACATCAGATAATAAAGAGACACCAAATACTACAGAGACATCAGATATTAAAGAGACATCAGATACTACAGAGACATGAGATAGTAAAGAGACATCAGATACTACAGAGAGAGCAGATAGTAAAGAGACATGTAATAGTACAGAGACATCAGATAGTAAAGAGACATCAGATAGTAAGGAGACATCAGATACTACAGAGACATCAGATATTACAGAGACATCATATATTCCAGTAATATCAGATAATACAGAGACATCAGATATTACAGAGATATCAGATAGTACAGAGACATCCGATAGTACAGAGACATCAGATGCTACAGAGACATCAAATAGTAAAGAGACATCAGATAGTAAAGAAACATCAGATAGTAAAGAGGCAGTAGATAATAAAGAGACATCAGATAGTAAAGAGACATCGGATAGAAAGGAGACATCAGATAGTAAAGAGACATTAGATAGTAAAAAGACAGTAGATAGTAAAAAGACAGTAGATAGTAAAGAGACATCAGATAGTAAAGCGACAGTAGATATAAAAGAAACATTAGATAGTAAAGAGACATCAGATAGTAGAGAGACGTCAGATACTACAGAGACATCAGATAGTAAAGAGACAGTAGATAGTTAAGAAATATCAGATAGTAAAAAAGAGACAGTAGATAGAAAAGAGACATCAGATTGTAAAGAGACATCAGAGAGAAAAAAGACACCAGATAGTAAAGAGACATCAGATAGAAAATAGACATCACATACTACAGAGACATCAGATAGTAAAGAGACATCAGATACTACAGAGACATTAGATAGTACAGAGACATCAGGTAGTACAGAGACATCAGATACTACAGAGACATCAGATAGTAAAGAGACATCAGATAGTACAGAGACATTAGATAGTACAGAGACATCAGATACTACAGAGACATCAGATAGTAAAAAGACATCAGATACTACAGAGACATCAGATAGTAAATAGACATCAGATACTACAGAGACATCAGATACTACATCGACATATAGTAGTATAGATACATCAGATAGTAAAAAGACATCAGATAGTAAAGAGACATCAGATAGTACAGAGACATCAGATAGTAAAGAGAAATCAAATAGTAAAGAGACATCAGATAATAAAGAGACATCAAATACTACAGAGACATCAGATAATAAAGAGACGTAAGATACTAAAGAGACATCAGATAGTAAAGAGACATCAGATAGTAAAGAGACATCAGATACTACAGAGACAGCAGATAGTAAAGAGGCATGAGATAGTACAGAGACATCAGATAGTAAAGAGACATCAGATACTACAGAGACAGCAGATAGTAAAGAGACATGAGATAGTACAGAGGCATTATATAGCACAGAGACATCAGATAGCACCGAGACAACAGATACTGCAGAGATATCGGATAGTAAAGAGACATCAGATAGTAAAGAGACATCAGATAGTAAAGAGACATTAGATAGTACAGAGAAATCAGATACTACAGAGACATCAGATAGTAAAAAGACATCAGTTATTAAAGAGACATCAGAAATTAAAGAGACATCAGATAGTAAAGAGACATAAGATACTTCAGAGACATCAGATAGTAAAAAGACATCGGATAGTAAAGAGACATCAGATAGTAAAGAGACATCAGACACTACAGAGACATCAGATACTACAGAGACATCAGATACTACAGAGACATCAGATAGTAAAGAGACATCAGATACTACATTAACATCAGATAGTAAAGAGACAGTAGATAGAAAAGAAACATCAGATACTACAAAGACATCAGATAGTAAAGAGACATCAGATACTACAGACACATCAGATAGTAAAGAGACATCAGATACTACAGAGACATCAGATAGTAAAGAGACATCAGATACTACAGGGACATCAGATTGTAAAGAGACATCAGAGAGAAAAGAGACATCAGATAGTAAAGAGACATCAGATAGAAAAGAGACATCATATACTACAGAGACATCAGATAGTAAAGAGACATCAGATACTACAGAGACATCAGATAGTACAGAGACATCAGGTAGTACAGAGACATTAGATACTACAGTGACATCAGATAGTAAAGAGACATCAGATAGTACAGAGACATTAGATAGTACAGAGAAATCAGATACTACAGAGACATCAGATAGTAAAGAGACATAAGATACTACAGAGACATCAGATATTAAGTAGATATTAGATACTACAGAGACATCAGATACTACAGCGACATATAATAGTAAACAGACATCAGATAGTAAAAAGACATCATATAGTGAAGAGACATCAGATAGTACAGAGACATCAGATAGTAAAGAGAAATCAAATAGTACAGAGACATCAAATAATAAAGAGACACCAAATACTACAGAGACATCAGATAGTAAAGAGACATCAGATACTACAGAGACATCAGATAGTAAAGAGACATCAGATACTACAGAGACAGCAGATAGTAAAGAGACATGTGATAGTACAGAGACATCAGATAGTAAAGAGACATCAGATAGTAAGGAGACATCAGATACTACAGAGACATCAGATATTACAGAGACATCATATATTCCAGTAATATCAGATAATACAGAGACATCAGATATTACAGAGATATCAGATAGTACAGAGACATCCGAAAGTACAGAGACATCAGATGCTACAGAGACATCAAATAGTAAAGAGACATCAGATAGTAAAGAAACATCAGATAGTAAAGAGGCAGTAGATAATAAAGAGACATCAGATAGTAAAGAAACATCGGATAGAAAGGAGACATTAGATAGTAAAGAGACATTAGATAGTAAAAAGACAGTAGATAGTAAAGAGACATCAGATAGTAAAGAGACATCAGATAGAAAAGAAACATCAGATAGTAAAGAGACATCAGATAGTAAAGAGACATCAGATACTACAGAGACATCAGATAGTAAAGAGACATCATAAACTACAGAGACATCAGATAGTATAGCGACAGTAGATAGTAAAGAGACATTAGATAGTAAAGAGACAGTAGATATAAAAGAAACATCAGATAGTAAAGAGACATCAGATACTAGAGAGACATCAGATAGTAAAGAGACATCAGATAGTAAAGAGACATCAGATACTCCTGAGACATCAGATAGTAAAGAGACATCAGATACTACAGAGATATCAGATAGTAAAGAGACAGTAGATAGAAAAGAGACATCAGATTGTAAAGAGACATCAGAGAGAAAATAGAGATCAGATACTACAGAGACATCAGATAGTAAGGAGACATCAGATACTACAGAGACATCAGATAGTACAGAGACATCAGGTAGTACAGAGACATCAGATACTACAGAGACATCAGATAGTAAAGAGACATCAGATAGAAAATAGACATCAGATACTACAGAGACATCAGATAGTAAAGAGACATCAGATACTACAGAGACATCAGATAGTACAGAGACATCAGGTAGTACAGAGACATCAGATACTACAGAGACATCAGATAGTAAAGAGACATCAGATAGTACAGAGACATTAGATAGTACAGAGACATCAGATACTACAGAGACATCAGATAGTAAAAAGACATCAGATACTACAGAGACATCAGATAGTAAATAGACATCAGATACTACAGAGACATCAGATACTACAGCGACATATAGTAGTATAGATACATCAGATAGTAAAAAGACATCAGATAGTAAAGAGACATCAGATAGTACAGAGACATCAGATAGTAAAGAGAAATCAAATAGTAAAGAGACATCAGATAATAAAGAGACATCAAATACTATAGAGACATCAGATTGTAAAGAGACGTAAGATACTACAGAGACATCAGATAGTAAAGAGACATCAGATACTACAGAGACATCAGATAGTAAAGAGGCAGTAGATAGTTAATAGACATCAGTGTCACGATTTTGGACTTAAATCGCGACTCTTAGCACTCATAGATAGATTATAGCGTAGATAGTAGTATAGAACCATAGGTTAGCGTAGAGTTTAGATTAGATAGGATGAGAGAAGCCTGAAGCTATTACCCTCTTCCTCTCTCACGCAATAGGAACACCTCAACCACCCCCTTCTTCACCTGTTCCTCAACCCTTCACTACACTCCTCTTTTAATCCCAATTCAGAGTTTGCTAATCAATACGCCCAAACTGGTACTAAAACCGTGAATGAATGAAGTGTGAATCTTAATGTATATATTCTATTATAATTTTAACTATTTATTCATGCCGTATTTTAATGTGCTTGTATAATAATTATTCATTCATATTGTTATTTCAAGTTGTTGTGTGTAGCCATTACGCTATAAACTCCCTTTTACACACACCCCACCCACCCCGCTAAAAACTCCCCTCCTGACCCCTCTCCTCCTATCACTCATTAGCTAACCTTTGAGACGGTCAATGTTTTCACATCTACTTACTATTCTCGGCCGAAACCCCCCCCCCCCACCCACCCACTTGAGTGACCACGTCAAACTCTATCAAAGGGAGATAAATTCCCTTCACTCAGCATGACGTATGTATCAATCGTCTTTTATCTAGACTACCCCCACCCACTTAGACCCCCCCGTCTCCCTTGTTCACCCCCCCCCCCGCTGAGTGCGAGCGGCAATAATTATTTCATCTACACCCTACCCGCAGTTTTGGCGGTATAAATGTTCACCCACCGCCAACTCCATTTTTGGCTCCAATAAGCCTTTTTCCTTTATGTAAATATAAGTTCGAAAGGGCCAATGGGAATTATATGTAAATCCAAGTTAATGTAATCACCCAATCAAACTGAGGAGCTTTTCACGTGACTAATGTCCACGGAAAACGGCTCAACTAGGTTTAATCAGTTCTGGCTCAGGTCTCGAGGAAGACGCATCGTCTTAGCTTATCTCCCGAATTGCATTTTGGACTTGTAGATAATTAGTCAGTAACGTAATTCCTCAGTATATTTGTGTAGCCTATAGTTGGATTACATAAACAGTACCATATACTAAGCGTAGACTTTCCTGTGCATATATCTCAAGTACTATATCGCTCCCCGCATGTTAGATATATAGCTGTTTAGCCAGTGGTCATATGTCAGTAGTATAGTTGTGTAGCCTAACTTTGGATTCCATAACACTCGCATATACTAGTGTCAGCATTACTGTATAACTTCACATGTATATCTCATCATTGGATATTCTAAACGTAATAAACACCTGAACAGTAACCAGTGATTTGCTTGATTATCTTAGAACTGTTTGTTGTATACCTTGTACCATCTTAACGAGCCGGAGAGAGATAATCATTGTTCCAGGACGACTGCAGCGTCGGTACTTCATACCCCACGACAACCACCCACCATTAACCCCACTCAACCATTACCCCGCACCCCCTCTAAGTGTCAACATTGTGACGAATCGCTCTCCCCAACCGCAACATCGTGACAAATTGGGATCTTGCCGCGGGATCCTGAACTCAAGCCGTTCAGTGCACTAACAACAGCATCAACCCGAGGACTACGCCGACTCTGAAATCGATCCTGGATGGGGGCTCATCTCTCCAGTACAAAAAGATTCTAAGCTACAGCAACAAAATCCGCCACCCCAACGCCACTCAAGACACCCCAGTAAGCCAGGCTAGCCACTTTACGCAGCCTACGTCACCCCAGATACCCAGGCTCGCCACTTTACGCAGCCCAAGTCACCCCAGATACACCAGCAGCCAGATTCGTTGCCCTACGCCACCTGCGTCACCGTTACGCCAGATTCACCACCCCAACCGCCAGATCGTCACACCCCAGATACACCAGCAGCCAGATT
Source organism: Anisus vortex (assembly GCA_949126835.1). NCBI lineage: Eukaryota > Metazoa > Mollusca > Gastropoda > Planorbidae > Anisus > Anisus vortex. The sequence goes on along the minus strand of OX421492.1, from coordinate 44,585,684 downwards.
CGTCGCCCTACGCCACCTGCGTCACCCGTCACGCCAGATTCGCCACCCAAACCACCAGATCGTCACCCCAGATACACCAGCAGCCAGATTCGTCACCCTACGCCACCTGCGTCACCCCATTACGCCAGATTCGCCACCCCAACCGCCAGATCGTCACCCGAGACACCGCACCGACGTGCCTGCCCGACAACTATCAACCCAGAGAACCCGAGAACCGCCAACAACCTCCCCTAAGGAACCGCCGTAGTCTTCGGTACATAAACCCGGAAAAATAGACAATAACATTATACGCTAATCCAGTCCCGGCACGGGGAAAACAGAATCTCTGACCAGCCAAAGTTATCCACACCAACAGAGCGCTAAGCGCCATAAAACAATAACTTTACGATTGGATACGTGTATATGTGTATGAAATTCTATGAACCGCTGTTTTGGTGAGTACCATTTTGAGTTGTATTACATAAGATAAACTCTGAACCCCCCAAACCCCTCTTACATTCCCTCTCTCTATCTCGTCATATCTCTGTCCGTTTACTGCCTTACTCTCGCCTTACTCTGTCACTATGGCTGAAGGTGTACTATTGCGTAAACAGCTGAGAGAAGAGGCTATAGCGATAGGCTACAGTGACGGAGACGTCATTAAATACGTAGTTGAACAAGTAGCGGCCCATGAGGCAAGAGAAGAGAAACTTAGACTAGAGCAGAGAGAAGAGAAACGTAGAGTAGAGCAGAGAGAAGAGAAACTTAGAGCAGAACAGTTAGCTAGGGAGGACACACTTAGGTTAGAACAGTTAGCTAGGGAGGACACACTTAGGTTAGAACAATCAGCTAGGGAGGACACACTTAGGTTAGAACAACTAGAGAGAGAAGAAAGACTTAGATTAGATGAGGAGGCACGCAGGACACATGAATTCAGATTAGCTGAATTAGCAGCAAGCACTAGGGCGCCCGACAACAGCGACAATCCAAACTCCCCCTCATCATTTAGCTCAGCTAACCCCAACCATCCCCTCCCCAGACATGCTTCTCTATGGACCGAAGTTCACGACCCCCGACTGGAACAGTTCGACATTTACCTCCGACGGTTTAGCGATTGTATGGAGTTAAATGAGGTCCCCCCAGAATTACATTGTAGGATCCTCGTCTCCACACTAAGAGGAGAGGACTATGACACTTATTGTAAACTGTCCCCAGAAGACCGGGAGTCATGCGTTGCACTGAAAAACGCGCTGCTAAATCGACACCAACTGCACGCGTCACATTATCAAAAGAAGTTTCGGTCTTCCACGCTACGCTCAGGGGAAAATTACACGCAATTCGCGGAGCGAATCCAGTCTTACCTACTCAAGTGGGTAGAACTAGGCAATATCGAACAATCGTTTGAAGGCATGGTCACCCTTCTAATGACAGAACAGGTAGAATCGCAAATGCCTCCGAAGCTAAGGGCTTTCCTTATTCAACACGGAATCACCGGTTTAAACCCCTCCCTGCAGGGCGCAGATAGATTTTTGCAAGCAGACATAATAGCGTCATCCTCCCGCCCGGGACACCCGCATCCGCACCGACCTTATGGGGACAACCACCGCGCCAACCCTCCCCCTCAATCAACCGCTCCCCAGCCGCACACGCCCCACCACGGGCGACCTCGTCCTCACAACCCACGCGGAGACCACCGCCACACCAGACCCACCCCTCAGTTAGCACGCGACAGGAACAGACGCGACCCCACCCCCTTTTGGCCGCAGGTGCATTTTACACCACGACGGAGCCCGTAGACCCAGCGCAAGATTCCACTAACGGACATGCAACGCACGAGTTAGAAACGCCCATCTACCCGAGCTACTTAGCTCCCGAACAGGAACCCACCGATCAGGGGCGTGACCAGTACTCAAGCAGTGACTATGATCGAGTCCACCCCGTGTTCTCTATTTCCTCGGCAGACAAATATAACCAATTCCTTCGTAGCTACGTCGACGAGATAGTCAGAATCAACGGCCGACTAGCCTCGTGTACGTATGATTCCGGGCTCAGCTATGAGGCCCTAGTCACGCAATCATTGATCGAGCCCCGCGACTACACAGACCGCTATGTGCGACTCCAAGGTCCATCTCATAACTCTCCGATTCAGCAGCTACCGACCGCACTCGTAAACCTCAGCTCAGCACTTTTTACAGGCCCCATTGAAGCCGCCGTGATAAAAGGTCTACAAGTAGACATCCTACTCGGAAGACCGATTGTAGGTAAACAAACACATCGCTTGCCAACACCCGCAACCTACGGATCGCCCCGCCCCATCCCCAACCAGAGATCCCTCCCCCACCCCATGTCAATTAAAGATAAGCTCCGTCATGCCAGCTTGCCCATGACGAGAAGTGAACTTAGACAAACACTGTGCGAATTCAGCAACTATCAGAATACCCTTATACCAAACTTCCGTAAAATTACCCGTCCGTTATTCAGATTGCTCAACGCACCCACATCGTTCCCATTGTCTTGGGACAAACTCGCTACGAATGCTTTCGACACATTGAAACAGTGCCGAGGCCAAAACCCCTTTCGACACACGCGGCATAGCGGACACTAAACAGTGCCCTACACACTTCGTGGCCCAGAATACTCAGTAATACGGCCCCACGCGCGCACACTGTTAATGAGTGTGTAGTTACTCCCCTTTCCCGATGTCCCAGAGACAGTAATTTAGGTGTGAATCCACTCTGAGTAGATTCCAAAGTTGCCCGGGTGAGTTGTCACGATTTTGGACTTAAAACGCGACTCTTAGCACTCATAGATATATTATAGCGTAGATAGTAGTATAGAACCATAGGTTAGCGTAGAGTTTAGATTAGATAGGATGAGAGTAGCCTGAAGCTATTACCCTCTTCCTCTCTCACGCAATAGGAACACCTCAACCACCCCCTTCTTCACCTGTTCCTTAACCCTACACTACACTCCTCTTTTAATCACAATTCAGAGTTTGCTAATCAATACGCCCAAACTGGTACTAAAACCGTGAATGAATGAAGTGTGAATCTTAATGTATATATTCTATTATAATTTTAACTATTTATTCATGCCGTATTTTAATGTGCTTGTATAATAATTATTCATTCATATTGTTATTTCAAGTTGTTGTGTGTAGCCATTACGCTATAAACTCCCTTGTACACACACCCCACCCACCCCGCTAAAACCCCCCTCCTGACCCCCCCTCCTCCTATCACCCAAGGGCGGCGACTCATTAGCTAACCTTTGAGACGGTCAATGTTTTCACATCTACTTACTATTCTCGGCCGAAACCCCCCCCCCCCCAATTGAGTGACCACGTCAAACTCTATCAAAGGGAGATAAATTCCCTTCACTCAGCATGACGTATGTATCAATCGTCTTTTATCTAGACTACTTCCACCCACTTAGACCCTCCCGTCTCCCTTGTTCACCCCCCCCCCCCGCTGAGTGCGGGCGGCAATAATTATTTCATCTACACCCTACCCGCAGTTTTGGCGGTATAAATGTTCACCCACCCCCAACTCCATTTTTGGCTCCAATAAGCCTTTTTCTTTATGTAAATATAAGTTCGAAAGGACCAATGGGAATTATATGTAAATCCAAGTTAATGTAATCACCCAATCAAACTGAGGAGCTTTTCACGTGACTAATGTCCACGGAAAACGGCTCAACTAGGTTTAATCAGTTCTGGCTCAGGTCTCGAGGAAGGCGCATCGTCTTAGCTTAACTCCCGAATTGCATTTTGGACTTGTAGATAATTAGTCAGTAACGTAATTCCTCAGTATAGTTGTGTAGCCTAAAAGTTGGATTACATAAACAGTACCATATACTAAGCGTAGACTTTCCTGTGCATATATCTCAAGTACTATATCGCTCCCCGCATGTTATATATATAGCTGTTTAGCCAGTGGTCAGATGTCAGTAGTATAGTTGTGTAGCCTAACTTTGGATTCCATAACACTAGCATATACTAGTGTCAGCATTACTGTATAACTTCACATGTATATCTCATCATTGGATATTCTAAACGTAATAAACACCTGAACAGTAACCAGTGATTTGCTTGATTATCTTAGAACTGTTTGTTGTATACCTTGTACCATCTTAACGAGCCGGAGAGAGATAATCATTGTTCCAGGACGACTGCAGCGTCGGTATTTCATACCCCACGACAACCAGCCACCATTAACCCCACTCAACCATTACCCCGCACCCCCCTCTCAGTGTCAACATTGTGACGAATTGCTCTCCCGCACAGAACATTGTTACAATCAGATTGTAAAGAGAAATCAGAGAGAAAAGAGACATCAGATAGTAAAGAGACATCAGATAGAAAAGAGACATCAGATACTACAGAGACATCAGATAGTAAAGAGACATCAGATACTACAGAGACATCAGATAGTAAAGAGACATCAGATACTACAGAGACATCAGATAGTACAGAGACATCAGATAGAAAAGAGACATCAGATACTACAGAGACATCAGATAGTAAAGAGACATCAGATACTACAGAGACATCAGATAGTAAAGAGACATCAGATACTACAGAGACATCAGATAGTACAGAGACATCAGGTAGTACAGAGACATCAGATACTACAGAGACATCAGATAGTAAAGAGACATCAGATAGTACATAGACATCAGATAGTAAGGAGACATCAGATACTACAGAGACATCAGATACTACAGAGACATCAGATAGTAAAGAGACATAATATACTACAGAGACATCAGATAGTAAATAGACATCAGATACTACAGAGACATCAGATACTACAGCGACATATAATAGTATAGAGACGTCATATAGTACAGAGACATCAGATAGTAAAGAGAAATCAAATAGTACAGAGACATCAGATAATAAAGAGACATCAAATACTACAGAGACATCAGATAGTAAAGAGACATCAGATACTACAGAGACAGCAGATAGTAAAGATACATGAGATAGTACAGAGACATCAGATAGTAAAGAGACATCAGATACTACAGAGACAGCAGATAGTAAAGAGACATGAGATAGTACAGAGGCATCAGATAGCACAGAGACATCAGATAGCACCGAGACAACAGATACTGCAGAGACATCGGATAGTACAGAGACATCAGATAGTAAAGAGACTTCAGATAGTAAAGAGACATCAGATACTACAGAGACATCAGATAGTAAAGAGACATCAGATAGTACAGAGAAATCAGATACTACAGAGACATCAGATAGTAAAAAGACATCAGTTATTAAAGAGACATCAGATATTAAAGAGACATCAGATAGTAAAGAGACATCAGATACTACAGAGACATCAGATAGTAAAGAGACATCAGATAGTAAAGAGACATCAGATAGTAATGAGACATCAGATAGTAAAGAGACATCAGATAGTACAGAGACATCAGATACTACAGAGACATCAGATAGAAAAAAGACATCAAATAGTAAAGAGACATCAAATACTACAGAGACATCAGATAGTAAATAGACATCAGATACTTCAGAGACATCAGATAGTAAAGAGACATCAGATAGTAAAGAGACATCAGATACTACAGAGACATTAGATAGTAAAGAGACATCAGATTGTAAAGAGACATCAGATAGTAAAGAGACATCAGATACTACAGAGACATCAGATAGTAAAGAGACATCAGTTAGTACAGAGATATCATATAGAAATGAGACAGGAGATACTACTGAGACATAAGATAGTACCAGGACAGCAGATAGTAAAAAGACAGCAGATAGTAAAGAGACATCAGATACTACAGAGACATTAGATAGTAAAGAGACATCAGATTGTAAAGAGACATCAGATAGTAAAGAGACATCAGATACTACAGAGACATCAGATAGTAAAGAGACATCAGTTAGTACAGAGATATCATATAGTAATGAGACATCAGATACTACTGAGACATAAGATAATACCAGGACAGCAGATAGTAATGAGACATTAGATAGTAAAGAGACATTAGATTTTAAAGAGACATCAGATAGTAAAGAGACATCAGATAGTACAGAGACATCAGATAGTAAATAGACATCAGATACTTCAGAGACATCAGATAGTAAATAGACATCAAATACTACAGAGACATCAGATAGTACAGAGACATCAGATAGTAAATAGACATCAGATACTTCAGAGACATCAGATAGTAAAGAGACATCAGATAGTAAAGAGACATCAGATAGTAAAGAGACACCAGATAGTACAGAGACAGCAGATAGTACAGAGAAAACGTTGTTATTACCTTTTCTGATCGGTTAAACTTTCCGCCTCAGAGACAGATTCTCCATCATCTGGACTAGCATACATAGGACTGGCCCATTTGGCACTGTCCTTCATATACCCTCTGTGATTGGGTTTCGACTTATTTTCATAGTCCACCGGATAATTTGTTAATTTGTCTGGTGTTGCATCATTCTCTGCGCTGTTTATTTCCTGAAATGCACCAGTCTCCCTTCTAATTTCTTTATTTGAGACGGCATTCTTTACAGTAGTTAGTTTAGTCCTCCCTCTTTTAAAATATTGGTCTTCATCTTTTTTTAATCGCACCCATGTGTCTGATTCATCGGATTGTTCGCCTCCTTTTGAGTCGTCAGTGGAGGTTGACTGATTACTTTCTTCTGTTGGTTCGCTTAACAGAGACATGTCCCTTTCCTTTGTGCTGCTCTCCACTTCTGACTCGGTCATCGTTGATTGGTCAAATTTTTCTCCAGAAAGAAGCCGATTCATCGATGAAACGCCTGATTCTACACTGTCTGATGTGGTCTCATCTGTTCTCCCAATGAGTTCTGAATTGCTTATATTAGAACTAAAAGTTTCATTGCTCGTTGTGGTAGAAGCGTCGCTAGTTGTCCCCAGCGGTTCTTTTTCCGCTCCTTTGTCTAGAAACAATCTTGCCTCGGTTGGTTGTAATATGGACTCGTCTGGAAATAATCTTGCCTCGGCTGGTTGTAACGTGGACTCGTCTGGAAATAATCTTGCCTCGGCTGGATGTAATAGTGGCTCGTCAGGATATATTCTTGACTCGACATGATATAACATTGACTGGGGTGGGTATGCTGTTGATTCGGCTTGATGTAATCTCGATTCGCCTTGATGTAATCTCGATTCGGCTTGATGTAATCTCGATTCGCCTTGATGTAATCTCGATTCGGCTGGGTATAATCTTGGCTCGGCTGGATATGGTATTGAATCGGTTGGGTAATATCTAGTCTCGTTTGGAGATATTTCTTTAGACTCAGTTGTGTATAACGTCGAATTGCCTTGCTTTACTGATATATTGGCTGGGTATACGTTTTCTTTTTGTGAGTCATATTGGACATCATTAGGTCTATCAAATGTCTTTATTTCATCAATGTTTTTATTGATAATTGGACTTGGTAAGCGATCGAGTCTAACTTGTTCATTGGCCCGGTCCATTGTGTCAGCCGTTGCTGGATAATAACTTTTAGCTATATTTTCCCATTCACTTACATCATTAGGAAAATTTATATTAAATATTTCAGACGTTGGGGAGAATTCATTCGATTTGTCCTCATCTAAAAATTTGATACTACCTTTACTCTGAGCAGATTTCAGGGATTTTTTCTTAGACATTTTCAGTAATTGGTCGTCTATCGGCCCAAAATCTTCATTCTCCTTGTTAAAAAGATTGTATAACGATTTCAATGAGCTCCCATCCTCGTATCTATTAACAAGGATTGATGAACTTTCATAAGGGTAAACCTTTTCATCTAATGATTCATTCAAATTCAATGCTTTTGGAGAAATCGTCACCTGTCAGTAAACAGTAGGCTATAGCTTGTTGTATTACATACATCTACACATACATACACAACTACACAAACATACACATATTCACACACATATACATACAAACATACACACATAAACACAATTTATACACACATACACACTTACACGACTTATACACACATATACACAAATAAAACACACACTTAAACGACTTATACACACATATACACAATTGAGACACACGCTTACACGACGTATACAAACATTTACACAATTTAAACACATACGACTTATTCAGACTTATACACAATTTAAACACATACGACTTATTCAGACATATACACAATTTAAACTCGTACGACTTATTCAGACATATACACAATTTAAACACATACGACTTATTCAGACACATACACAATTTAAACACACATACACGATTTATTCAGACATAAACACAATTTAAACACTTACACGATTATTCAGACATATACACAATTTAAACACACATACACGACTTATTCAGACATATACACAATTTAAACACACATACACGACTTATTCAGACATTATTATACTTATTATATGTCTATATAATACTATAACAAACGTGGGTCGGAGTAAATTGGTCTATGGGAACAAAATGGTTCGGCACTAACAAAAAAAAACAACGTTGATTATGACGAGGAGCAGTCTGGAGGAGGGGAGGGGAGGCAGTCTGGATAGAGTGGGTAAAAGATTTTAAGAACGCGCAAGTATTATTACAGTTAGAAAAAAAGAAATTCACAAGAAGGGAAATAAATCAAAGTACCAATATTGCTATAAGAAATAAATATCTATTATTTTTCTTTACAATCAATAGTTCTGTAAAACAGCTTACCAGTTGAGTTTCCAGAACAATATTGTCTGTTTTTGTCACCGATTCTACTTCCTGTTCTTTTGTTTCGTTTTTGTTTCCCTCCGATTCTTCCGCATCTTTCGAGCCCTTTTTGATCGTTTTTTTACGTTTACCTTTTGAATCCTTCTCTTTTTCTTTCACATCTTCTGCTTTCACTTTTTCTTCCATATTTTCTTCTTTCTTTTTGACATCCGCAACGGGCTCTTTTTTCGTTTTTTTATTTTTGTCATCTTTCTTTACATCTGGTTTATTTTCTTTACTCTTTGGTTCTTTACTTTTTGCATCTTTACCTTTTGCATCTTTACCTTTTGCATCTTTACCTTTTGCATCGTTACCTTTTGCATCGTTACCTTTTGCATCTTTACCTTTTGCACCTTTACCTTTTGCATCTTTACCTTTTGCATCTTTACCTTTTGCATCTTTACCTTTTGCATCTTTACCTTTTGCATCTTTACCTTTTGCATCTTTACCTTTTGCATCTTTACTTTTCTTTACCTTTTTTCCCTTTTTGCCTTTTCCAGACATATCTTTACCAGACTTTTCCGATTTTAAAATAACTTTACTTTTCTTATGTCTCCTAAGGTCCTCGGATACTTCTGAAATCTGCAGGACTTTTCATGTACTTTGTGTTCAAAGATCAATTCCGCTATCTATCTAAGAATAGAGTATATAGACTAGAGTATAATATAATATAAGAAGAGAAAAAATGAGAGAAAGAGAGGCATAGAGAAAGAGAAAAAATATGTATGTTTATTTGCCTGTTACTTTCATTACATTCGCATTTTTTACATCCCTATAAGCTTTCATTTTATGCAAGGGACATTTCTGCGATGAATCGGACAAAAAAAACACACACACACACACACACGCACACACACACACACGCACACTAATCATCTAGCACTAGTTCATTTACGCACTAGTTCATCTATGCACTAGTTCATGTACCAAATCATATAGGCACTAGTTAATCTAGGCTCAAGTTCATCTATGTACTAAATCATATAGACAATAGTTAATCTAGACACTAGTTCATCTATGTACTAATTCATCTATGCATCTATGCACTAGTTCTTCTATGCACTAGTTCATTTATGTATGTATGCACTAGTTCATCTATGCACTAGTTTATCTATGCATCTATGCACTAGTCCATTTATGCATCTTTGAACTAGTTTATTTATGCACTAGTTCATCTATGCACTAGTTTATATATGCACTAGTTCAATTATGACCTAGTTCATCTAAACATCTATGCACTAGTTCATCTATGCACTAGTTCATCTATGCACTAGTTTATCTATGCACTAGTTCATCTATGCACTAGTTTATCTATGCACTGGTTCATCTATGCACTAGTTCAACTATGACCTAGTTCATTTATGCATCTATGCACTAGTTCAGCTATGACCTAGTTCATTTAAGCATCTATTCACTAGTTCATCTATGCACTAGTTTATCTATGCACTAATTCAACTATGACCTAGTTCATCTAACCATGTATGCACTAGTTCATTTATGTATGTATGCACTAGTTCAACTAAGCACTAGTTTATCTGTGCATATATGCACTAGTTCAACTATGACCTAGTTCATATAAGCATCTATGCACTAGTTTATTTATGTATGTATGCACTAGTTCAACTATGCACTAGTTTATCAATGCAAATATGCACTATTTCATTTTGGCATCTATGCACTAGTTCATCTATGTACTAGTTCATCTATGGATTAGTTTATCTATGCACTAGTTTATCTATGCACTAGTTCATTTATGCATCTATACACTAGTTCAACTATGACCTAGTTCATCTAAGCATCTATGCACTAGTTCATATATGCACTAGTGCATCTATGCACTAGTTCATCTATGATCTAGTTCATCTAAGCACTAGTTCTCTTCAGCCCTCTAACATATATTATCATGCCTGCAATGTGATCACTATTCATCCAACATAAATTAACATTCTCCCAACATATATTAACATTCTTCCAACAAATATTGACATTCCTACAACATGCATCAACATCCCTGCAACAAAATTCCTCCAACATATATTAACATGCCTAAAATTAACATTCCTCCAACATGTATCAACATACCACCAATATATAGTAACATTCCTCCAACATATATTAATATTCCTCCATTATGTATCAAAATGCTTGCAATATGATCAATCTTCCTCCAACATGTACGAACATCCCTCCAACATATTTCAACATCCTTCCAACATAAATTAACATATCTACGTGTTGTATCAACATGCCTGCAGTATGATCAATTTCCACCTTAACTAACTTTTAATGCTGTGTAATTCCATGCCAACATATCTCACGGGAAGTAAGTGAACTTAGAGTAGCCTATTCTTATATTATTATGATGAAGTTCTTGCCACGTTGACCTAAATGGCTGGGAATGTGATTATATCTTGTATGCCTTTCTTCAAGTTTTGTGCTTTTGTTCGACCTTTTATGTTTAATTAACTTTTTAGAGTTAGTCTAATAGTTGTTTAGAATATTATAAAATACAAGTTAAAGTACTTACGAGTTATGCTACAGTATTGTGGACAATAATTAGCCCATACTATAGGTTCTCTAAATGATAAATGTAAATCCTTTAATTTTTAGTTTTAGTTTTAGCCTAATATAGGCCTAAATGAATATTTATATTTTCTATTATAATAACACCAAAAAACCTTCCAAGATAGTTTATAATTAAATAAAATGTTGATAGAGATCAAGTTTATGTATAACGTATCTATTCAATCTATTTGTAACCAACTACGCTATTGATATTTCCCCACCTGCTTAAAACAACAGCAAATTCTCATTCGCAGTTTCGTCCTTTTGCTCTTGAGATAAATCAAAGTGCTAGAGTTTAGGGTCAAGTGAACAAAAAATTTATTTAAAATTCCGATAAGCGAAATTTGCACAAGACAGTGCGAATTAAAATATAAATCGTAGACTATAATAAGATCGACCCCTTGCTCTATTTTTAGAGCTTATATATTCTTTTTCCGTGCGTCAGAAAACAGCTGTCTTAAATGACTTCTACGCTACTAATTTCTCCTAAATGTTTCCGCTGTATACAACTTTCTATTTTAATTTTAATTTTTCATTGATAAAATCATAGCGATTAAATAAAACAGAACAGGGAATCGGGAATTCCGAGTCATCATATAGCAGAAATACTAAATTGAATACTAAAGCAAGCAGTCCATGTATATTATAGTCTATGGATAATTTTACAAATCACATTAGTCTATGAATTAGGCCTAAAGGTCAATTTATAGTCTATTATTTGTCTACATTATCTATTATATTACATCATAGAGTAGAGAGGAATTTGTAAAGAACTTATCTGCAGAAATGGTCCAGAAGTAGGGATGTTAAAACCGGTTTGTTTTCAAAACCGGTTTTCGGTTCTATAAAACCGGTTTAAAACCGGATTTCGATTCCCCCCCTTCTTGCAATGTCAAAAGTCACAGGCCGGCAAATAGACAAATGATCGTAATTTTGAAGGTGTATTTGAAAAATATTTCAAACTTAATAAGTGTTTATGATTTTGTACACTTTACCATAACATTCTTTAGAAATAAAAAAAATATGGGTTTATTGATTAAAACTAAAAATAATAGCTTTCAATAGTGATAATTTGTGCACCGTGGACTTAGACTTGTAAAATAATGTATTGAATAGGATCACGTAGCGCCAATCAAAAGTCAAAAGAATGTGTATTTAATGCTGCCGTCAATAATAAAGCACAGACGCGGTGTCTAGCCGAATTGTTCATGGTCACAAGACAAAACTAGTTTGCTCTCTACATTGCGTACATCAAAGAGTCGTCGTCGGCATCCGTCCGTCTCGAGAGACAATGATGTAGCTTCATGGGTGAGGTATCCAACTGCACCGCCAAGAAAGGCTGTGTAGGCCAACCCGGGAGGGACAATCCCTGCTGCACTTGAGGCACATCAAACAGGAGCGCACATCTAAACGATGAGCCGACATTTGGTTTGATGTTGTTTTTATCGCAAGCCATAGTTGGTATTTGGAGAAGAAAAAAAAGAAACACAATATCTAAGACTAAATAGTATTAGCAAGGCATTTCAAGAATTGTTTTGCGTGAATCAAAATTTTTTTTTATATTTCTATCAGAACCAATAAAAAAATAAAATAAAGGGTGTGCTACTTGAAGTAATGATTTCCTTCCAACCAACAAACCGAAATCCGGTTTTAAAAATCAAAACCGGTTTTCAGATTCAAAACCGGAATCCGGTATTCCGGTTTTCGTTTAACATCCCTATCCAGAAGCCACCCTTAGGCAACGCAACAGAGAGATAAGATAACATCAGGGAGACCATACACGGCACAGCATTGTTTGGAAAGCAAAGGACCAAGAACAATGACTGGTTTGAAGCAAACATTGACAAACTCACTCCAGCAATAAATGAGCAGCGTGCTGTCCACTTAAGGTACAAACACTCACCAAATAGTTCAACACTAGACATGTCAAAAACAAGGTGCAAAGACTGGCAAGGCCGACACAGGGAACATCGTGGGAATGTATGATGGCATCAAGAAAGCGATGGGCCCACCAAGAAAGGTCACTGAAACACTTAAATCTGCCACGGGTAATCTCATGCATGACAAATCTAGACAAATGAAGGGATAAACTAGACAAATGGAGCGTTGGGTAGAGTACTATGCTGACCTGTACTCTACACAAAACCATGTTACTGCTGAGGCCATGGGCGCCATAGAGAGTCTCCCCACCATGTCAGAATCGGACGAGATACCCACCTTACCAAAAATGACAAAAAGCCATTGACCACCTATCCCCTGGAAAGGACCGAGGAAAAGATGGCATCCCACCTGATATAATAAAATGAGGAGGCAGCATCTTGCCACAACACCTACTCGACCTATCATATCAATGTTGGGAAGAGGGAGCAGTACCTCAGGACATGAGAGATGATAATATCATAACCGTGTACAAAAGCAAGATGGACAATAGCAACTGCAATAATTATCACCACTTAGCATTGAAGACGCTAGCAGACAGAGGATATCCAGAGTCGCAGTGCGGGTTTCGCTCAGAAAGGTCAAATCGACATGATATTATTGGTTAGGCAGTTGCAGGAAACCCATTTTTCTCGCGTTCATAGACCTCACTAAGGCATTTGACCTTTGTTAGTAGAGATGGAGTATTCTCCATTCTGCCGAAAATTGGTTGTCCACCCAAACTTCTGAACCAGTCCTTCCACGACAACATGAAGGGCACTGTACAATAAGAATGCGGGAATTCTAGCGCTTTCGCCATCCGCACAGGAGTGAAACAAGGAAGTTTCCTTGCCCCAACTCTCTTTGAGATCTTCTTGACTTTCAACCTTTCAATCTTTCAACCTGCTAAACAATGCCTTTAGAGAATCCAGGGAGGGGATTTACTTGCACACCCGGTCAGATGGAGGGCTTTTCATGTTGTCCAAGCTGAGGGAAAGGCGAAGTATCCGCAGAAGGGCAGTCAAAGACTTGCTGTTCGCGGATGACGCCACCTTTGTCACACATACTGAGGAGTAGCTACAATCCTAGATGGACCGCTTCTCCAAGACCTGTCAAGATTTTGGTCTAACAATCAGTATAAGAAAGACCAACGTGATGGTTCAAGGAGCTGACTCACCAAAAATATACATCAACGTTACCAAATTAGATGTTGTTCACATACCTTGGCTCCACCATCACCACCGATCTATCACTTGACACGGAAATCAGCAAGAGAATTGGCAAGGCATTCTCAACTTTATCCGGCAAACGCAAATAGCATTGGACAACAAGATGCTGATTATTAATACAAGAAAGCTGTATATCGTGCATGTGTGGACCCTGTACGCCTCGCAAGAAAAGAAACTCTCTTCTTTCCGCGTGCGCTGCCTCAGACGCATACTTGGGATCTCTTGGAAGGACCCGCATAACAAACAACGAGGTCTTGCAACCGGCTAACATGCCTAGCATGGTCACTCTCCTTTGTTTAAGACGTCTCCTGTGGCTTGGCCATGTTTCCAGGATGAAGAATGGGCGAATCCCAAACGACCTGCTATAAAATGCTGAGCTCGTTAAAGGGAAGATAGCTACTGGCCGTCCCCAACTTAGGTTCAAGGACGTCTACAAGCGCGACCTAAAGGCTGTAGATGTTGATGTCGGAGACTGGGAGATCCTGGCTCAATAGAAGTAGTTGGAGAAGTACTCTACACACCGGTACAAATGCTGCAGAGAGCAAACTTTGCCTTATCGCGGAGGCTAAAAGAGCGGCGAAGAAAAGTAAAGAGCCTAGGCTGCCCCTGACAAACTCCAACAGTCCCGCCAGTCCCGCTTCTCAACGATAGGTCTCCACAGACACAGACAATGCTGCAAAAGGCTGGCAAAAAGAACAAGAGCGCATACCTAATCGTCTTTTGAGACCAATGATGAGGATATCTAGATGCATGTTTTTCAGACACTTCTTCTTTCAAAAATAGTATTGCGTCCTACGCTATTCTCTTTAGTCTAGTCTTGCATTTTGATTATATTTTTGGATAACGTTAAATTATAGGTATTCCTGGGTTGTTCATGCAACCCATTCTATGCCCATATGCCAACAAAGAGATTTTATTTGAATTATCTTTGAATCTTTGCATATGAAACCGAATTTTGTTTTTGTTTTGCTATAATATAGTCAAACAGAGTGTGGTGTCTCCATAGACACCAAGCAAAGAGTATTTAAAAATGTTAACCCTATATCATGGCAAAAGATTTATTTAGATAGTTATACCAAGTTATACCATATATCAGGACAAATTATAATTGGATTTTTTCAGTATTAATTTATTATGAAACACGCTATATTTGGTTAGTTGGACCATATTTCATAACGAAAGTTATATTTGGATAGTTAAACCTTATATCAGGGCACAAGATATATTGTATATTTCAGCATTCTTTCATGACATATACTATATTTGGATAATTTAACCTTATATCAGGGTACAGATATATTTAATATTTGGAAACTTTAACTTTATATCATAGGGTACAAATATATTTAGAAACTTTAACCTTATATCAGGGTACAAATAGATTTATAAACTTTAACCTTATATCAGGGTACAAATATTATTACGTGACGGAATATCCACTATAATATAATCCATTCACGAGACATCATTTTATTACGTGGCAGTATTTAATTACTGGAACGAGCCACCATGTATTACATCATACCTGGTCAAATTGTAGTTATAGTGTTATTTCGGCTTGAGCCCCCATTCAGTTCATGAAATAATAGTTATTATATTGTTATAATTAGTGTGATTATACTTTCACTTGGTGATGGTTTTATTATTTCAGTCTGATATTAATTTATTGTAGTCTAAGGTATTCCTGGTTCCAAATATCCCCTGGCAATCTACATAACGTAGAGTAGAGTTTCATTTGATTTTCCTTCATATATAATTACTTTTGGCTCATATTATACAGCAAGTATCGTGGTGTTGAGTTGTGGTGTTGGTAATTACTATAGTTGTATGAGTAACACACACATACATGTAGATAACGTTGATGGATCGACGTAAACCAAGTTGTGTAAAAGCAACGAGTAATTGGTTTAATTACAAAATCATTAAGTGCCAATCCGAATGATATTATACACACATAATTAAGAATAACACATAATCCAATGAATAAGAAATATCTTCAATAAGCTTTGAATAGTATTGAGACTAGTTGTAAAATAATATTGAATCCTTAATTCATATTAGAAATCAATAGGAGTTTCATCTCAGAGCACAGACCTAGCATGTTTACTCGTCGGAGGCTGGGAAAGAATTAAACTAAAACGTCCAGCGCTACGCGTGGGTCTATCTTATGTGTCATTTCGATACTAGATACGATTACACGAGAGTTCCTTACACTATATAATAAAATATTAATGTTTATTGAAGTATTCGATTACAACCACTGTAAACGATGTCGGCCATCTTGTCAGTAATACAACATATATTTGGATAGTTTAACCTTATATCACAGGGTACAAGATATATTTGGAAAGTTTAACCTTATAATAGGGTACAAGTTACATTTGTAAAGTTTAACCTTATATTAGGGTAAAAATTATATTCAGATATCTTACCCTTTAAAAGAGTACAAGATATATTTGGATAGTTTAACCTTATATCAGTAATACAACATATATTTGGATAGTTTAACCTTATATCAGTGTACAAGATGTATTTGGATAGTTTAACCTTATATCAGTTTACAAGATATATTTATATAGTTTAACCTTATATCAGTAATACAACATATATTTGGATAGTTTAACCTTATATCAGTGTACAAGATATATTTGCATAGTTTAACCTTATAGCAGGATACAATATATATTT
Organism: Anisus vortex; assembly: GCA_949126835.1. NCBI lineage: Eukaryota > Metazoa > Mollusca > Gastropoda > Planorbidae > Anisus > Anisus vortex. The sequence goes on along the minus strand of OX421492.1, from coordinate 44,568,588 downwards.
GTATAGTTTAAGTATGACAACAGTCTTTCATGTTATAATCTTTTTTACAAAAATCTCTCAAACAGAATGTCATTAAAACAGAAACTCAAACAGTCAAAGAATTATATTTTTGTTTGGAGAGAGCCAATTTTATTGTTTTGAAGAAGTCATCTGACACAAGCAATATTTTGTTTTGGTTGCAATTTTAATCACTGGCATATGCACAAAATCCATACTAATAAATGGAAATGAAAGCGATGACAATAGATTAAACATCATTAATACCAGTAGATACTTGTCTTATACATGAACTAAGTCTAAAAGAAACACACAAAAAAACAACAACAATGAAATAATATCATAACAATATGCTTCATGATAAATAAGTTATTTACCGTATATATTTTAAAAAACAAAATTCAAAGATAACAAATACTTTATAGATAATTCGCCATTAGACAACTCACACTTTGGTGATATATATTGTTTCTTCTATATTGAATATAATGATAGGTGTACATGGAGAACATTTGACTATTTCACAAACAATTTAATATTTCTACTTTTTGGGGGGCGATCTATTTTCTTTCTTTCCAATAAATAAAAATGAGATTAAGGATTACAACACAATCTAAAACTATTCCATATGGGCCATCCCAACAAAATTTGAACCTATAACATGTTGGCCATCACAACAAAATATAAACCTATTACATGTGGGCCAACATGACACAATGTAAACTGTTTACATGTGGGCCATCGCAACAAAATATAAACCTATAACATGTTGGCCATCACAACAAAATATAAACCTATAACATGTTGGCTATCACAACAAAATATAAACCTATTACATGTTGGCCATCGCAACAAAATATAAACCTATTACATGTTGGCCATCACAACAAAATATAAACCTATAACATGTTGGCCATTGCAACAAAATATAAACCTATTACATGTGGGCCAACACAACAAAATATAAACCTATTACATGTGGGCCAACACAACAAAATATAAACCTATTACATGTGGGCCATCACAACAAAATATAAATCTATTACATTTGGGCCAACACAACAAAATATAAATCTATAACATGTGGGCCAACACAACAAAATATAAACCTATTACATGTGGGCCATCGCAACACAATGTAAACCTTTTACATGTGGGCCAATTCCATGACACAATATAAATCTATTATATAAAGGTGATTCCAAAAAATATAAATCACTACACATCACTACAACAAATTATAAACCTATTACAGGTGGGATAGACCTATTAGGCTACATAAAGTTCATGAAAAATTATTTTTTTTGGCCTATTTTAAAAAACTACATAAAAGTGTTTTTTAACTAAACATTTCAGATAAGCAGACTAACAAATGTGAATTAAATTTTTTAAAACTACAAATAAACATGCATTAAAGTGACAGATTTCTTCCAGGTCAAAGAATATTAGAGAATTAGATGAATTGTAAGACAGATATTAAGCTCAATTAAAACATAAGTGGAATGTACAGTGAATGTATTAAAGCCATTTTTTCACTTTAATAAAGATAAGAAAAATTAACGTTGTATCAATAATTCCATGACACATGGGGCAATGCTTTTTTTTTTTATCTTTACTTGGTTAAAAGCATGAACATAACACCCCTGATGAAAACCTTTCTTCATCTTTATAAAACCTTTAGACTATTTCAACAGCCTAAGCGTTTGTTTTTTAACCGAAACTCTTACTGTATGTATTGATATCAAATGTTAATACAAATGTGTCCTGTTCTGTAAACATCTTCAAGTCAATTGTTTGAGCTAGACAATTTTTTTAAAGGTAATACATTTTTATAGGGTTGTCTGGCATAGACTGCAAGAGTGCCAACAGCTCTGCGTGCAGCCTGCTTGACAGAAGAGGAAGAAGAAATGCAATTCTTCGCATTATGAAATCAGTTGCTTATAATCTTCTCATAGAGTAAATACTCAAGAAAATACTAAATACTAAAGACATATTTTAAATATGTCACAATATTTTTGTTTTTTTTCGATATATTTATACATTTATACATTTGATTTGCTACCTTTTTTTTAAAGTTTAAAGTGTCTTTACAAAAAATCACTTTGTAATAAATGATCTGAGCAATAATATAATATCAGTCAAAGAACAATTTAAGTAGTTACAAAAATCACAGCTGACACTAAAGAAGTCAGCAACTGTTTGTATATAAACACAGCACCATCAAACATATAAAATAGAAAAATATAAAACTTTTCTATAAACACAACATAAATACAAATCGTGTGGAGCGTTTAAAGCATCTTTCTCAATGTGTATAAAATACATTTCTTTCCATGTTCTGTCAAAATACATTTCTTTCCATTTTCTGTCAATACATTTCATTCAATATTCTGTCAAAACATTTCTTTCAATATTATGTCAAAACATTTCTTTCAATGTTCTGTCAAAACATTTCTTTCAATATTCTGTCAAAACATTTCTTTCATTATTCTGTCAAAAACATTTCTTTCAATATTGTCAAAACATTTATTTCAATATTCTGTCAAAACATTTATTTCAATATTCTGTCAAAAACATTTATTTCAATATTCTGTCAAAATATTTCTTTCAATATTCTGTCAAAACATTTCTTTCAGTATTTAGTCATTACATTTTTTTCATCAATTTATACAGACTTTTATGTTTTATTAAAACTATCAAATACTAAACACAGAATTTCAAGAAGGATGATCCTATGTCATATTTGTATCAAGAAGGTAGATCCTCTGTCATATTTGTATCACGAAGGTAGATCCTCTGTCATACTTGTATCACGAAGGTATATCCTCTTTCATACTGTTGCAGCTGTGGCAACATTTAGTTCTAAAGCTTGTAAATCTACACAGTTTCATCATAGGTACAACTTTACAGAAGTCACTGGCATCAATACAAGCTGAAATAGATTTAACCTCATTAGAGTTTTAGCAATAAACCCAAAAAATTGGTTTAAATGGTTTTCAATTCTTTTTTTTATAAATATAGAGCCAGATGTTTGTTTTTAATTTGTTTAACATCTAAAACTGGTGTACTTATCAAAGGGAACTATCAGACATTGAGTGAGCGATTCTGAAAAAAAAGAGTCATTCAAGAGAAGTTTAAAGACCTTCCTCTTCAACTAAGCTTATAGTTTTTTGTTTTGTTTTTATAGCACATTCACAACTGAAACATGGAACAAGAGCGCACTGAGCATGCTAACATAGCATGGATAGGTGCGCTATATAAATCATCATCATCATCATCATCAACTGGTGTACAAATCAAAGGGAACTAACTGGTGTACTTATCAAAGGGAACTAACTGGTGTACAAATCAAAGGGAACTAACTGGTGTAAAAATCAAAAGGAACTTTCTCTTTAATAAGTACTAGCAAAATGTAAAATATAAACAAATTATCTTTTTTTTTCTTTTAAAGCTAATAATATAAACTGGTAAAAAAGATACAATAAAACAGGTGAATGTTAAATAAACATTTAAAAACAGATTAGTGTTACAATAGTGTTACGATGCACCTTACCTACAATATACTTTCAACTTTTCATTTATCACTCATTATAAAGGGGGATAACCATTGCTTTGGTTTTTAAATAAATTTATTTTTCCAATAGAATTGCCAAAATCATTTAAGAGTTCAAAGCTCTTATTTCAATGTTTCAATTGACAGAGAAAATCTATAAATATGCATACAAATTAAATTTAATGACACCTGTATATGTAATTTTGATTTTCATAAGATTATGTATGCTGTACGCACATTAAATTTTTAAACAGCTTCCATAAATTTCATTTGCATTCATTGTTCCATTACCAGTCAAATTAATTTGTTCTTTGTTGGCTAAATTATCTATGACACTATATAGTTCCTTTTAAATCTTGCAGTTCTTTTTCTAAACTGGTGATTGCCTTTTAGTTTACAAAATGAAGTGTTTTTTTTTTTACTTTTCTGCACAGTTTTTATCAAAGTAAGACCATATTTTACCAAGCATTTAAAGAGTTAAGAATAGTAAATTCCAAAAGAATTTACAAAAATGAATTTTAAAATGATTAAAATTGAATGACTTAATACTTCTGAAAATGTCTCTTTTAATCTAAATTATAGGTTTAAAACATTCTGCAACAATAATTAAGTGTTATATTTGTTCACTTTTTTTTTTCATTCTAGATTTAAAAAATATATTTGCTCAAACTTGACATATATCAGATGAATATAATACCTCACAATATTAAAATATTACATACTTTAGTACCTAAATAGATCCAATAAAGAAAATGTTAAAAAATATTTACAAACATGCAAAAACAAAGTTTTAAATTGTGCATGCATTTTATATTTTTGATCTGGTGTCCTTTAAAAAGTTTTAATAGCCATAAAAAAGTTTGTGAGAAACTGAACACTACCCAACATAGAGAACTCTGGAAGTCTAGGAAGTCAAATGTATCACACACCGTGCCACAGAAAGTGAAATAATATCTTTTTTTACCTAGATATATCTGCTTTAAGTTGGAAGTCCACATACCATGTGTGCAATTGTTAAAACATGGGCGTGTCAGTAGGGGTCGTGTCAAACCTTCACAATTTCTAGCAGCTGGTTGATCACTTTCTTGCCAAACACATGTCAACATTCTTGTCTGAAAGCCTGATTCTCCACATTTAGCCAAACACTTAAAGTAGTTCATGTACATAATTAGTACTTTAAGTTTTGAGATGAAAACTATAAAACTTTATGAAATAAACATTTAAACAATCAATTAAAAACCAAGCAAGATAGGTATTGATATTTTTACTTATTCATAAAGTCATAACATTTGCATATCAATAAGAACTATAGTAGTTCAGCAGATTGTGTAATAAGATTCAATGAACTCAAATTTAGTTCTTCTCACAGTTATTACCATATTCAATTTCTTACAAATGTCTTATTCTGATTATCCCAAGGTTATGTTCTGCTCATCTAAAATAAAATATTTTTGTTTATACACTCAGTGACAATTTACACTGTCAAATCATCTTGTTGAAACTCTTGAGCTCAAATTTATTTTGATCTCTGTAGCTATAAGCTTCTGGCACATATAAGAATACACTGAAAAAATAGACATAGTAACATTTTGAAATATTTTGAGTTATGACTCCAGCATTATTCCTGATTTGTCCTTCTACATTATGACCTAAAATGTTCAAGTTATCAATCTATTAGACATAGAAAAACGGCATAATTATTTTATTTATTTTGGTGAAAAAAGTCATAGTTCCCATTGTTTTTGTCATCTGACACAAATTGGAACCAATCATATTTTTACTCTGTTTGCTTTGTTATAGTGATAGGCTATAATAACACAAATACATTAAGTCAAAAAGAGCCTAAAAACTGTTCTGTAGTAAGTTTAGATGTTCTCATTGGACAACAGTTAAAGAAAGAGAGAGTCTATGCTTAGGACTCCCGTGTGGAGTGGTTGTCCTCCCATCGGGCGCCTCCCCAGGTGGCGGATAGGGGAACGCTCACCATACTTGTATGGAGGGTACCGGGGAAATAAAATACCTGGGGCGGACCAAAGACAACAGCCGTGACCTCTTAGGCTAAAATCAAGAGGGTTGGGCATGAGGCTAGCACCCTCATCCTATAGAAAACAATACGCTACAGAAACCAATTCAACAGTAGAAAAATATAGCACCCGCTCGATTCGGGGAGATGCCTCCATAGAGAGACAGATGACGCAGGCTGGTGAAAGCCTAACGGAAACCAGCCTGCAGACGAATCTCCTGACGATGACAGCCAAAACAAAAGTAGGGACCTGGAATGTCCGAACGATATATGAAAGTGGTAAAGCAGCCCAAGTAGCGAACGAGATGAGGAGATACGACATCCGGATCTGGGCATCTGTGAGAGCCGCTGGAACGGGTGTGGTATGAAAATACTCAACAGTGGTGAGAAAATTGTATATTCAGGGCACGTAGAAGAAAACCATGGGCACTCAGAAGGTGTTGCCATCATGATGTCTCCACTAGCAGCAAAAGCACTTATAGAATGGCAACCAGTCTCATCCAGAATCATGACAGCCAGATTCAATTCCAAGGGGAGGAAAGTCACCTTTGTCCAATGTTACTCGCCTACCAACGACGCGGATGAAGAGACAAAATGGAATTTCTACGATTCCCTACAGACCACAGTAAATGATCTCCCTAAAAGAGATATTATGCTAGTGATGGGAGACTTCAACGCAAAAATAGGAAAAGACAACATAGGTAAAGAAACGATCATGGGAACCCACGCCCTGGGTATAATGAACGAAAACGGGGAACTTTTTACAGACTTCTGTGCCTTTAACGACCTGGTCATTGGTGGCAGCATATTCCAGCATAAAAACATACACAAAGAAACCTGGATCTCTCCGGATAGCCACACCAAAAACCAGATCGACTTTATTAATATCTCTAGAAAATGGAGACGATCCCTACAAGACACAAGATCCAAAAGAGGGGCAGACCTAGCCTCAGATCACCACTTAGTGATGGGAACCCTCAAAGTCAAGCTTCGAGCCTATAGAGACACAGCAAATCGACCCCACATAAAGTTTAATACCCAGCGGTTGAAAGAGAAAAACTGCAGAGACACTTTCTCAACTTCCCTAAACAACAGATTTGAAGCTCTTAGCCTAGTGACAGAAGAAACACCCCTAGAGGAACACTGGAGCGGTTTAAGAGACACACTGACGGACACATGCCAAGAAGTGCTCAGCAAAAGAGAGTGGAAATCGAAGGAATGGCTCTCTGGTAAAACATGGCAGATGATTAGAAGCAGAAGAGAAATAAAACAAAAAATAAACTGCAGCGAGAATGAAGAGGCAAAGAAAGCCCTCCGGGATCAGTTGGCACCAACCAACAAAGAAATTAAGAAAAGTGCCAGGAAAGACAAACGGCTTTTCCACGAAGAGCTTGCAACAGAGGCCGAACTAGCAGCAGAAAAAAAAAAGGGACCTCAGCACTCTATACAAGGTTACCAGGACACTTTCAAACAAGAAGACAAACACAGGCAAACTGGTTAAAGACAAAGAAGGAAACCCCATTAACAAAGAGAACGACCGGCGCCAAAGATGGGCTGAACACTTTAAGGAACTACTTAACCGCACACCGCCTTTGGAAAAGCCTGATATCCCACCTGCAGACGCACTGCTTAAAGTCAACACTAATCCTCCAACGAAGGCAGAAGTCCTAAAAGCCCTGAAGAGTATGAAAAATGGGAAAGCAGCTGGCCCAGATGGAATCCCCGCAGAGGCACTTAAATCAGACCCCTCTACAACAGCCAATATGTTGCTGCCTTTACTTCAGAAAATTTGGAGGGAAGGCAAAGTACCAGTAGACTGGAAAAAATGCCACATGGTAAAACTCCCCAAGAAAGGAGACCTAGGATCCTGCAAAAACTGGCGCGGAATTATGCTGCTATCAGTACCTAGCAAAATACTGACCCGCATTATTCTCGACCGACTAAAGGATGCAGTGGAAGAAAAACTTAGACCCGAACAAGCTGGCTTTAGGAAAGATAAATCGTGCACAGATCAAATAGCAACTCTCCGAATCATTATCGAGCAATCCCTAGAGTGGCAGTCAACCCTATATTTAAATTTCATCGACTTTCGCCAAGCCTTTGATAGTGTTGATAGAGATACTATCTGGCAGCTTCTCCACCACTATGGAATCCCTCATACACTGATCACCCTAATACAAGAGCTTTACGAAGGGGCGACCTGTCAAGTTATCCATAGCGGCAAATTGACAGAGGAATTTGAGGTTAAAACAGGAGTCAGGCAAGGATGCATGCTCTCCCCAATGATCTTTCTTTTAGTGGTTGACTGGGTGATGCGCCAAACAACAAAAACTGGAAAAACTGGGATCCAGTGGACACTAAACCAGTTCCTTGAAGACCTGGACTTTGCGGATTACCTGTGCCTAATGTCCCAGAAGAACCAGCACATGCAACAAAAAAACAGATAACCTGGCCCAAGAAGCATCCAAGACCGGACTGCAGATCAACTTGGAGAAGACAGAAACGATGACCCTCTTTAAGAAACAAGAGAAACCAATTAAAGTTGGAGACACTGAGTTGAAAGAAGTCACCTCTTTTACATACCTGGGCAGTATAGTCTCAGCAACAGGTGGCTCGGACGAAGACATCAAAGCCAGAATAGGGAAAGCGAGACATGCCTTCATCACCCTGAGACCAGTCTGGAGGTCAACAGCCCTGTCTATCCGAAACAAACTGCGAATTTTCAACACCAATGTAAAGGCAGTGCTTCTCTACGGATCAGAGACCTGGAGAGTCACCAACACTCTGAGCAACAAGCTTCAAACCTTTGTTAATGGCTGCCTCCGCAACATTTTAAAGATTCGGTGGACAGAAAAAGTAAAGAACACCGACTTGTAGCGAAGAACAAATCAGGATCCCCTCGAACAGCAGATCGCCAGGAGAAAGTGACGGTGGATTGGGCACACCTTACGGAAGCCCCCACAGGACATCACGCGACAGGCTCTGCAGTGGAACCCCCAAGGAAAAAGACGGGCTGGTCGCCCGAAGACCACCTGGAGACGCTCCTGTGAGGAGGAAATGGCAAGCTGCAACCTGTCATGGGGTGAACTAAAAAAGGCTGCCCAGAATCGAGTGCGCTGGAGAGCTGTTGCGGAGGCCCTATGTTCCACAAGGAACCAAAGGAATTAAGCAAGTAAGCAATGCTTAGGACTAGTGATTAAGCCTAATGTTACACTGACTTAAGCTCATTAAAGATGAACAGAATTAGACAAAAAAATCTATAAGTACTTGGATAGAACAAAAATTGATGATAAAAATTATATTTGTGCATAAAGAACATTGGATCAAGATTCATTGTCATAACTGGCTGGATTTCAGTAAATACAAATACAATTTTATTCTTTCAATATTTATTTTTTAGGTAAGCCTTCAAACTTCAAAAATTCAATTTTGTCAACAATTAAAATGTGTGACTATGTCAATCTTTCAGTGTAGTGTTTATATATACAATCATTTTGTGATAATCAAATTCATTTTTGAATGTTTATGTGTTAGCTGTATAGAAGTAATGTAAATAATGAGATTAAATAAAATCAAACTAAGACACTTTACCTCAGACCATTCTGATGTATTCCAAATAGGTTTACAGGAAGGATTTCTACACTCTTTGACAGCTGGAGGTTTACTTCTTTCATCACAATTTTTCTCATGAACTTCTGTTGCATTTATTTCATTCACACATTTGACTGTTCTACTTTTATGAGAGTAACCTTCTTTTATACACTTGTGAAATAAACACTGAAAAAATATATTTGCCAATTAGCAGCCAATCACTAAAAATATATCAACAATAAGAATTTTAGTTTTAGTTTTCAGGATGTATACTGACCTGGGACCAGTCTCCAACAGCCCATTTAGTACATGGTTTACGGGTACACTTTTCTGTCATCTTTGGTATTTGAATCCCCAATTTTTGACACAGTTTTAATGGAAATACTTCAAAGTAGTCATTGGTAATTATTTCACAGGAAATCTGACGATGCCTAGCTCCAAGCCCGCAGGTGGCAGAGCAAGAAGACCAATTACTGACTACAATCTGAAGAGGTTTGACTTGTTTATCAAATGGATCAGTATAAGTTTTACTTCCATTAGACTTAAAAGTATTGTCCATAAAGCCAATAAAGTATTTTTCTCTTAGCATTGTTTCCTAGATACAAAAAATTATAATAATTAGTGATAATTAAAGGAAATACACATTTCATTTTTGTATGTTTTAGAAGTAGACCTAATTAATTCAAAGTCTATATATTTGAAAGTTCAAATTATTGAACTGATTAATCTAGTTCACTTATTACAGTGTTTAGTTGTTACCTGTAATACATCATGTAATCCTAAAAATGAAATCTGTAATGAAGCTATTTTGTTCTGAATTGAACATGTATATTTTCCTGCATCTTTATCAGGTCTACTGCTCTTAATTTTTAAGTTCCCACTGAAATAAAATAAAAAAAAGAACTTAATATAAAATTTACAATAACTTACAGTGCAATAAATTGAATTTAAAACTATTGATAATATTATACTCTCTTGCAGATAAACAATATTTTTTTTTTCACTTGCCGATTTGAGATTGTAATGCGAGCACTTTGCCTGATTGGCTTTTCATTTTTCAACCACTCCACTCTTTTTCTATCTGTTCCTGTCACTGGACAAAGTATTAAAATAGATGTGCCAGGTAGAACATTTGCTTCACCTCCAACAAATGTACGAACCTAACAATTAAAACAGTTTAGCATAGAAACATGTTATTACAGATGTATATTAGTTTAATAAAATGTAATAATAATAATAATAATGACATTTGTATAGCGCTGCCAACAAACATAATGTAAGCTCAGAGCGCATTTAACATAAGAACTAAGAACACGGATACAATCTATAGGCCAAGAGATAAAAAACTAAATGATGATTCAAAACTTTACAAACATAGAACAAATCAAACAACTAAAACAAAATAACCGACCTAACATATAAGTAAGACAGTAGGGCTCTAAAACATGTTAACTAAGACAAATATTGAAATAATGAGTTTTTAAGTTCTTCTTGAAGGAATCAATGGAGCTTGTTTGCCTCAGTTGAATGGGAAGTAGATTCCACACCTTCGGACCGGATACTGAGAAGGCTCTAAGGCCAACGGTCGTCAGAGAGAAACGGGGCTCTTCCAGAAGCGATGAGTTGGCAGAACGAAGTGTTCTTTCAGGGACATATGGTGTTATTAGTTCCTTGAGATAGGACTGAAACTCGTTATTAAAAATGCACTGATGGCAAAGTAGAGCCACTTTATACTCGATTCTGGCTTTCACGGGGAGCCAATGGAGCGAGCGTAGAAGGGCGGTTCCCGAGTCTCGTTTTGTATTCTCTGTAGCCTGGCGATTTTGTCTTCGGGCAGGCCGGCTAGCAGGGCGTTACAATAGTCGATACGCGAAAGTATCAGCCTAGGGCGACTGCTAGTGTCTTTGCAGATCGAATCAGTGGACAAATAGGGTCGTATTTGGCCGAGTCTACGCAACTGTAGATATAGACCTCTGCACAGATGAGATATATGATGGTCAAAAGACAGCGTGGGATCCAATAAAACACCAAGATTCTTCACTTTGTTAACAAATGGGATAGATTCTGAACCAGTGAATTTGGCCAAATTTCTCTTGGTTCCAATTCGGATTATCTCTGTTTTTTCCTCATTCATTTTAAGCCCGTTTCACCCCGACCACGAATAGACGTTGGCGATTGCACAACTGACCTTTGCAGCGAGTCGTGGGGCATCAAGAGGGACCGCATGATCGTAGGCCTACAGTTGCGTGTCATCGGCGTAGAAGTGATACGTAATTTCGAACGGTTTGATGACCTGGCCGAGTGGATACACGTACATTGCAAACATCACTGGTCCCAGAACAGATCTCTGCGGCACTCCATATTTCAGCGTTGAAGGTGCCGAGACGAACTCCTCTATAGCAACACTTTGAGTGCGCTCAGACAGGTATGACCTAAACCAATGAAGAACACAGCCCGAGCAGCCAAATGTGGTTGCAAACCTGTCAATCAGGATCTCATGGTCAAGAGTGTCAAAGGCGGCAGACAGGTCGAGCATTGCCAGAATAGACACATGACCCGAGTCCGATGTGCATAGTAGGTCGTTGACAACCCTGACCAGTGCCGTCTCCGTGCTATGACTCTTTCGATAGGCGGACTGAAACTGCTCCAAGAGGCTATGCTGAAAGGAATGAAAGGTTGGATACAGGCCGATAGTTTTTTAAGCACTCAGGATCGAGGCTAGGCTTCTTTAAGAGGGGCTTAACCAAAGCATGTTTCATTGATTTAGGCACAATATCTGAAGCTAATGAAGCACTCATCATCGTAGTGATCAAAGGTATTAGTTCGTTGATACAATCATTGAAGAGAGAGACAGGGGTGGGATTGATATTATAATAGCAAAGGTGTATTATTATCTTCTTGGTTTGAAATCTGCAATTTTCACTAATTGTGAGTTTTTATTGTAGTGTAGATGGCCACAATCCACTTGTAAGCGGAAAGCTCAAGAAAAAAATTAACTTATAAGAAGATATTCAATATGTTAGTTTTACCTTGTCAATCTTGTTAATCTGAAAAAACTTCATGTGTCTTTCTTTAATCTTCAGTTCAGGACAAGCAGAATTATTACAAACTCTTTCAGCCTCTGGCTTCTCTGTTGGTGGACAGTGGTACTCATCAACATCTATTGGGTCACCATCTTGAGTTATCCGTTGACAGACCACTGGCCTTAACTCAACACCAACTCCACAAGACACTGAGCACTAGATAACAAGAGAAAATAATGTTTATTTAGTCTTTTATGAAGAGTAAAAATCAACATATGAATTGTAACAGAATAAATCAAAAGATATAATGAGTGTATTGAAAATTTGGCTTAAGGTTCTGCTTAGTTCAATTGTTAGCTTTTTTTTTTTAAGTTTTAGACCAGTAGTCTAAAGTTGTATCCATATTATTTTACTCAATTACTTTACAAAGTTTTAAAATGTTATTAAACTACTAAATAAACTGTAACTTCTTTGACCTGTGACCAGTCTCCAGATGCCCAGTTAGCTGGACATGGTTGTGTATTGCATTCTCTAGATCTGGGTGGCACGGGTTGTTCACACATGATATCAGGTAAATTGAGAACTCTGTCCAGTGATACATCCGTTTGTTGAATACACTTTACTTCTCTGCTCATCTCCCCACCTCCACATGTCCTAGAACATTCTCCAAAGTCACCAATGCGCCATCTAGGAAATAAAATAAACATGGACGCATAAATTAATTCAGTGTAAAGTGAAGTGAATACATCTCATTGTGAACTTGTATATATGTCTTAGCAGGACACAAAGAAATAAGCTTGTTGTACCTCTGTGGGCATGGAATCTCATTGCAAACTTTCCTTTCAATTGGCAGCTTGTCAGAGTGTGTGCAATATTCATCAGGTTGGGTTAAATTAGACAATTTGTGAACACATACAAGATGGGTTTCCTGGGGAATAATTGTTGTTATTTTCAATACTGAAACAAAAACAAAACAATAACTCTATTTATGCAACTACCTTAAATTTATTTCAATATCTACTAGTGATATTAACTAATGCAGACCTGAGTTCCACCTAAACAGCTTCTACTGCATGGTGTCATGCCTTGCGGAGCCCATTTATAGTCTTTAAAGCATGGACCCAGATTACATTGTTCACTTAAATTAGGCTTGGGACCTAAGATATAGAAAAAAATCAATCCATAACTTGTGAAAAATTTCTAGAGCTTGACATGTCCTTGTTTGGCAACGTAAAATGGAGAAGATTAGAATAAAGCTAATTGAATTCTTCTTAAGATATCATAATAAAGCTAATTAATTTCTTATGATACAATTGTATTCACCTGTACATTCACCGTCAGGTAAATCTACCATTTCTTTTAGATACTGAAGTTGGACTTGACACCTGACATACCTGGACCGTATGGAAACACCACAGGTAGCTGTACAAGGACTCCATTCAGAAACTACATATCTGTTGATGAATAGAACAATTTGGTTCTCATCATAGCCAACAATAAAAATATCAATTTAATAGAAATACAAAAACATGTAAACTAAATGCTTAGTATGTAAAAGTAAGAAAATTTAGTAGACATGAAAATTATCTAGAAATTTTTTATTGTGTAAGCTAAATACTTTGTTAGCCTTATTCATTCAAATCAATATGCAATAATAGCTTCAGTGAAAAATAATTTGTTTACTTTGGCAATTCTAGCTTTATAGTGCCATCTATTACAGCCTCAATAGTGTCTGCTTTATTGTGAGATATGCCAATGGACAATTCTTGTTGACCTGCTGGAAAAAGAAAAATGTTTCCATAGAACAAAGGATTAAAACAAAAACATAAATCACATTTTAGAACTTCTAATAGAAGAGTGCGTGGCTGAGAAAGAAATCTTACCATGATCATCATGTTCAGCAACAAGGCGTGGATCTAGATAAAACAAAATGACAAGAAGCTACTTATAAATATTTATTGATGTAGAGTTGATTGCAAAGAATTTTTCATTGAGCAAATAATAAAAGGCTTGTGATGAATGGAAGATGTTGAAGCAACATGTTGTCAAATTTGTTATATTTTATAGTAGATTAAATGTAATAACTGGATAAAATAAAATATAAACACAGATCATTATTATTTCATTTTTTGTAACATATTTTTTCTTTCAATTAATTTTATGAATATTGTAATTTATTTATTATGCTTATGTTTTTGTGTTTAATCTAAATTTATTTTTAAAGGGAAATTTGAGTTTAATGTGACAAAATCTTTGTTTGATCATGTGATCATTTTATTGGTTATTTTTATACATTAAAAATTAAGCCTTCTGTTGTATTGGTTATTATCTATTGTTACTATAATTTTTATGTAAAGAACCGCCTTACACGAAACTATTTTACACCATTAGTGTCCATACTATTGAACTAACCGCCATCTTGGATAAAAATGACAACAAATAAACATGTCTTTACACTATCAGGGCAAATTAAAAGTGGCCGTAGAGGAATACGTCTGTGGACATATTATCTGCTTTGCTCAGACAGACCCTTCAACAGTGGTAAGTAAAGTTGGATGGCTAGCTATATAAACAAACAATATCGCAATACCAACTACATAACAACAAAAGAAGAATATGCACACCAGACAAAGAATTATTGAGCGTCAGCCTCCGGCCAAACTATCTACCATACACAACAAGAAATATAGGCCTATCTTCAAGATTTCAGTCAACAATAGCTGACTACTAATGAACTTTTTCTTGCATGATAATTGTGTGATTGTGTGTGCGATTGTCTATTTTTATAAGTATATTTCTGTGCTTGTATATAAATTACAAATAATTATTTTATTTTGTTTAAAATATGCTGAAGGACAAAACATCTGTAATAAAGACAAATTTCCATTTGTATGGATCAATAAAGAAATCTTATCTTATCTTATTATCTATTCATAGATTAGATTTGTAACATAAAAAGTCCAAAGGATTGAAACAGTGTAAAATATTTTTATCATGCTTATAATTGTTTCCCTGTCTATTTTAAAACTAAGTAGAAATTTCCAGTAATCACATTTACCATCAGGATCTGTACAAGAGAAGATGGTTGTGCAGTTTCTTCTGGTTACTGGCTGGGAGTTAATGTCACAAAACATATCACCTTCATGACGACATACAACTTCTCTCACCTGTTCTCCCCATCCACATGTCACACTACACTAGAGTTTTAATAACAATAATATATTTGAAACAACTGACTTTATTTTTAAATGTTTGTTTCATAATAACAACAATAGGATTTTATTGGTTACTCATTGCAAACTATTTATTTGTTTTTTTTTCAAACATGATAAAGCTAGGAATGAAATTATAAGAAATGTCTTTTTTAAATCATCAATTAGCTTTGTCTCCTAGCCTAGAGTAATATCCGTTTTTATAGTTGTATGTTAAATCTTATCTTATCTTATACATTACAGACGCTCCTTCTATAAAGAAGATTATTGCGTCCTACGCTCATCCGTGGTCCGAGTCTAGTCTTGCATTTTTATTAATGTTTTAAATGATGTTAGGTTATTGGTTTTCCTGGTTTGTTCAGGCAACCCATTCCATGCCCGAATGCCACTCGGGAAGAAAGAGTACTTATATGCATTTGTTCTCGCATAAGGGACAAGGAAGGTGTTTTTGTCTTTATGTTTATCTGAGCTTTGCAACAGATTGTTATTGGGTTGTATTTCTAAATTAGAGTTTAATGCCTTATGTATTATTACTACTTTACTCTTTGCCCTTCTGTCCTCTAGTGTTTCTAGGTTTAGTGATTTTACTAATGGTGTTACTCTTGTCAATTGGGAATATTCACTAGTTATAAACCTTGCAGCTCTTTTTTGAATTTGTTCTAATTTTTTAATGTTTTCTTTAGTTGATGGGTCCCATACAGATCCTGCATATTCTAGTATAGGCCTAACTAATGTGAGATAGCATTTTAGTTTTATGTTCTTTTACATTTGTAAAAGTTCCTTTTTATGAATCCTAATGTTTTGTTTGATTTTTTAATTACTTCATCAATGTGAGGGTTCCAAGATAACTTATCATTTATTATTACTCCTAGATACTTAGCATTGCTAGTTTGAGTTAGTTCTTTACCATGAATGAAGTAGTTTGTTATTATTTGTTTCTTTTTCTTGGATACCCTTATTAGTTGGCATTTTTCTGGGTGAAAAGACATACTCCAGTTTGATTCCCATTTTTGTAGTTCATCTAGGTCTTTTTGTAAGAGTTCACTATCTTTTCCTGTCTTTATTATTCTATAAATTATGCAATCATCAGCAAATAATCTTACTTTTGTGCCTGTGTTGATGCAATTTGGCAGATCATTAATGTAAATTAGAAATAGTAGGGGCCCTAGAACAGTTCCTTGTGGAACTCCTGAGTTTACTGTTATTGGTGATGACTTAGAGCCATTTATTATCACTGTTTGTTCTCTGCCTATAAGAAAGTCCTGAATCCACTGATGTAAGGGACCAGAGATGCCAAAGTATTTAAGTTTTTTAAGAAGACTAGAATGATGAACTTTATCAAATGCTTTTGAAAAATCTAGTAATATAGCATCAATTTGGTTGTTATTATCTAATCCCTTAGACAAGTCATCTATTAAGCCTATCAATTGAGTCTCACATGATCTATTTTTCCTGAAGCCATGTTGGTGTGGGCACAGTGCATTTAGTTTGTCTAGATGGTTTACTATACTACTATATATTATATGTTCAAGTAATTTACATGTTATGCTTGTTAGAGAAACAGGTCTATAATTTCCGGGGTCAGATTTATCTCCTTTTTTGAAAAGGGGGGTTACATTGGCTAATTTCCAATCTTTGGGCACTTTGCCCTGGTTTAGAGAGGCCTGAAAAAGTATTTTAAAGATTGGAGATATTTCATTAGTTAGTTCTTTAAGCAGTCTTGCTGGTATTTCATCTGGACCAGAAGCTTTGTTTACTTTTAAGTTTGTTAGGAGTTGTTTAATGCCTTTTTCATCTACATTTATATTTCCTATCTCTTCTAGTTTGTTTAAATTTATGAATATTTCTTTGTCACCTGGATTTGAAAAAGATGATGCGAAGTGAGTGTTTAGGAGATTAGCTTTAGTTTCATTATCATTACAAGTTTTGTTGTTTTGGCCTTTTAGTGGAGCTATGCCTGTAGTGTCCATTTTTCTTGATTTAATGTAGGACCATAAGTTTTTATTATTATCTTTAGAAATTACATTGTTTACATATTCATTCTGCAGCTGTCTGCTTAGTTTCTGAGTTAAATGTTTAATTTTTAGGTATTTTTTATGTAGTCTAATTGAATTAGTTGCCTTAAACTTTTTGAATAGATTTTCTTTTTGTTTACACAGTTTCTTTAGTTTAGTGTTAAACCAACATTTGTTAATTTTATTTGATGTTTGTTTTGTTGGCACAGAGTCAGCCATTATTGCTTTTAAGTTGGTTTTTATAAATTGCCAAATATCTTCAACTGGACTATCTATATTGTATTTAGTAAGAAAATTGGTTTGGAATTTTATTGCTGCTTGATGTAGTTCTGTTGTGTTACATTTATTCCAGAGATAAATTATTCTTTTAGGTTTCTTGCTAATTTGGATTTTTATTTTGTTATTTACTCTGACAATATCATGATCTGAAAGTCCAGGGATTATTTCATAATCTAATACTAGTCCTGGTCTGTTCGTTAAAAATAAATCTAGTATATTATGGTTTCTTGTTGGTTTTTTATTAATTTGGTCTAAGTTTAGATTTTGGATGGTATTGATAAACATTTCATTTATTTCTTTTGTGTTTTGGTGCTTTTCTATAGAGTAGCTATTCCAATTTATATCAGGGAGGTTGAAGTCCCCCATTATCCAAATTATAGCATTTTTATATTTAGTTTCAATACTTGTCAGCTGATTACACAGATCAGACATGTACTCTGATGTTGAGTTTGGTGGTCTGTAAACACTGCCTACAATTAGTGGTTTGGAATTAGGTCTGCTTATTTTACAAAATACTGACTCTATGTTATTTTGAGGTTCTAATTTAATTTCTTCAGCTATTAGGGTAGATTTTATGGCTAGTAAGACTCCTCCATGCCTGTCTGACCTATCTTTCCTAAAAATTTCATAATTATTATTGAATATCTCTGTGTTGTAAATATCTGGGTTAAGCCATGTTTCGGAACCTGCAATTATGTCTGGTTCTTCCTTATTTATTAAAAGTTCCAAATCAGCTTTTTTATTTTTAATGCTTTGGAAATTTATTGTAAGAGTTTTGAGGTGATGCTGATTTGGGGTTTTATGGGATTTAGTGTTAAAGAGTGTCTTTTTACTTTTTTTTATTGGTGTTGATCTAGCTAAGGGTTTATTTAGGTCTAAATTATTAACTTCTGGGCTTGTCAAGGCACTGTAGGGGTTTGTGGTATCCAGGTCATGAGAATTAAACAGACCTGAACTAAATTGTGGCAACCCACACTGTACACAGTGCCAAGAGGCATCTTTATTTCCTAATGCTATATAAATTGGGGTGTTCATATGCAAGCATGCAGCATGGTACCATTCATCACAGGTGTCACATTGAATGGCCCGTTGTTTTGCTGTGCATGACTTACTGCAAATGTTACATCTATCTCTAATGCGCTCTGAGATTACATTATGTTAGTTGGCAGCGCTATACAAATATTATTATTATTATTAAATGTTTTCAAACAATAAACAAAACATACAATTATACATTAGCAGGAAATCAACACTAAATATGTAGGCCTACCCATATAACTTTATTTAATTCCAATAACTTATAATTGATGGGTAAAACAAAAATTGGGATGATTTTAGGAAGAAGTTATAACATATGTTTAACTTTAACAATGTTCAGACTAAAGTCTCAATATGATTGCTTGTCAAGAAATGTTTCATGTTTTAAATCCTAAACAATTAGTCATTTTGATTTGACTCTGATTTGACTGGTGTTTTTTTTTTAATGAAAAGTAGCACTTACAGGGGTCATTGAAATGGAAAGTAGCACTTACTGGGGTTTTTCAAATAGAATGTAGCACTTACAGGGGTCATTGAAATGGAAAGTAGCACTTACTGGGGACCACTCTCCAGCATACCAGCGTGGGCAGAGCTGTGGATGACATGACCTTAGTGTAGATGGTTTAGGTAAGGAACAGAAACTGTCATGCAGCCAATTTTGTCTTCCATCAGGTAATGTATCCATACATCTAACAGCACGTGTAGCAACACCCCCACCACAAGGCACAGTACACGGTTGCCAAGGAAAAATTTTCCACCTGTTTTAAGAAACACTGCAAATTAAAAACTATATATTGTGTACTAATATTTGAGTTACACTATATAAATTAGCCAATTTCCTTAGTAACAAGTATTAAACAAGTTTTTAAAAAAATGATATATAAAAACATATTTATTAGCTAGAAATTCAATTCAAATGTTTGAAAGTTAGTTACACAGGTGGGCATTGTCGTCTGAAACATGATTTTTCTCTTTCATTTGGTTTATTGGACTTAATGCAACGACCTTCTGGAACTTGATTGCCAGATAGTCTGTCTCTACATCGATATTGAAAATGTTGAACGCCTGATAAAAATATGTCAAAAAGTTATTAGGCCCACTTGTTTTCAACAAAATCACTGTGTTAAACATTACTTTTAACCATTCTGTTTTTATTATAAGTTAATTATGAAATTGGGGAGACGATGGGTGAGCGGCACGCATTCGGATGGTGTAACAAAGGTCCATGGTTCAAATCCTGGTGAAGGCTAGGATTTTTCCAGGGACTTGAGGGTGTCCCTGAATCTACCCAGCTCTGATGGTTGCCTGACATTAATTTGGGTAAAATCCAGGCATTGTGCTGGTCACACATATCATTGTATGCTATGGCAACAGAAACTGGTGAACACTGCTTCACCAGCCCTTTGATCAATTTGGTTTGACAGGTGCTTTACTTTAATAATTATTAAATTATAAGATATAAATAATTTTTTTATACTTAAATGAATAAATTGTCAAGATACCTAATTTATAAGAAATCTCGTAATAAATTACTCAATAGACCTAACGTTGCAATATTTTCTCTCAGAAATCATAATTCAGAAGCTTTTTAATTAGTCACTCAATATATTTTGTTTCAATTTGTTGTAAATGTCAGTTTTTTAAATGTTCCTTTTTTGCTTTCTACATAAAAACAATAAATTCATTCTGTAAAAACAATAAATTCATTCTGTAAAAACAATAAATTCATTCTGTAAAAACAATAAATTCATTCTGTAAAAACAATAAATTCATTCTGTAAAAACAATAAATTCATTCTGTAAAAACAATAAATTCATTCTGTAAAAACAATAAATTCATTCTGTAAAAACAATAAATTCATTCTGTAAAAACAATAAATTCATTCTGTAAAAACACTAAATTCATTCTGTAAAAAACAATAAATTCATTCTGTAAAAACACTAAATTCATTCTGTAAAAACAATAAATTCATTCTGTAAAAACAATAAATTCATTCTGTAAAAACAATAAATTCATTCTGTAAAAACAATAAATTCATTCTGTATTAATGCAAAAAATCAAAATAGTCTTTTGAATCTTTAAAAAAAAATTGTGTTTTATTTTTTTATAATTTGAACTGTCTGCAAAAATGACAAGAAATGTCTTGCCTCAATCAGTCAGATTTTGTTGTTTTTTTTTAATGATATTTTACTACTTCTAAAAATAGAACCGTATTATTGTAACCAAATGTTTGCACATCTTCTAAAATTACATTTCAGTCTCTTGCAGTGTAGGAATCATTTCCCTTGTTAAATTGTTTAACAGAATCCGAAGCCAATGCAAACTATGTTATCTATATTGAAAAATCAAACCAATCAAAAAGTAAAGAAACAATTTTACCTACACCGCATGATGCGGAGCAAGGTGTCATTCCTATTTCAACCCAATGATACCTTTCTTTTGTAGTGTTGTTCAAACATGAATTGTTTCCACCACATACAGCACATAAATCTGGGGTCAAGGGTGAATCTAATTTGTGATCACAACCCACTGGCTACATAGAGACAACAAATTCATTTTTTAGCTACACTTTAAGTGCAATTTAAATTAATACAACTTGTTCATTCCAAATATTATCAGAGTGTTAAAATTGATTAATAGATGTTAATAGATTAATATTTTTAATGGAAGTCTTTATTTCTTTCTAAACTAATGTCAACAACTTTAAATTACAGAATAAAGGGAATTTGTGAAAGCTTGATCAATAGATTTGTGTAAGCATGATCAATAGATTTGTGAAAGTTTAAACAATAGATTTGTGAATGTTTGATCAATAGATTTGTGAATGCTAATTCAATAGAATTGTGAATGCTTGATCAAGATATTTGTAACTGTTTGATCAATAGATTTGTGAATGCTTGATCAATAGATTTGTAAATGCTAGATCACCTTATGTGTGATTATTTGATGAAGATATTTGTGAATGTCTGATTGTTTGATTTGTGAATGTTTGATAAAGAAAAATATCTTAAAGCAACATTTAAGTGAAAAACTAGTTTGTAAAAAAAATGCAATTACCTACCCAACATTTACCACTAATACACATATCAAAGGCATTGAACTTGCATCTTGTGCCATCTAAAACCTTAGGTGCTAGGCGTACAACTGTTCTAGTACCTCTAGGTATGCAATACAGTGTACAAGGATTCTTTCTATCTGTGTATGGCAGCCATGTAAACAGTGAGCCACCATAAGTAGCATTATTGTAGGCTGCACACTGTTGGGCTCTGAAATCTTGAGAATCTTCGGCGCAGGGCTGGAAGTTTGTCAAAATAAATAGTCTATACTAAATTTACAAATATATAAAATGGTGCGAACATGGCACAATAGACTAAAATAATTTAATGTAAAAAAAAAATAGGCTATGGTGAATATGACTTAAAAATATTTTTTTTAAATAGGCTAGACGGCTAGAGCTAATCTTTAATTTAAAAAGGGTCTATCTTATCATTCTTATCTTATCAAATATTATGAATGGTAAGGATTAAAGACACTATTATTTATTTTTCATCTATAGAATATTTTCAAATTTAAAAGCACCCTATAAGATAGGCCTATATAACTACATTCAATGTAGGCCTAAGCCCTTAATTAAATAACGTAGTAATTAGTGATGCAAATATTTCAAAAAGTAGGCCTAGGCCTATATTTAACTAGGCCCTATATAGGCCTACAGCATTTACATTTTTTAAAACCTCTGTTAGGCCTTTAGACCTACTCTATAAGTAAGACGTGATGTAGCCTACAATACAGCCACTGAACACTTTTATTTTATGGAAGGAAAGAATATTTTATAAACCAAGAAAACAATTTCAACTGCACATAATCTAGATTGTGGGAATAATTAATTGTAGTCTACCTACCGAAATAGGCATAGGCTATAATCAGTGGCGTACCAAGGTGGGTGCGGGGCGTGCGGACCGCACCGGGTGACACCCTCTCAGGGGGTGACACTCGAATGAAAAAATAAAAATTTACAAAAAAAATGATAATTTTACAGAGCACGAACTGCTTGTCTTTCAGTAATGTGACATGACAAGATGCAAAAGCTAAAGGAGATATGCGCCAGTTAACAAAACAATGGTTCTACAAGGTAGCCTAATCCCCAATGGCGAGAAAATAATGCGTTCATGGATGGTTTACTCACTTGTCAGTGAGGAATTATACTGTTTTGGCTGCAGATTGTTTGATGTTGATTCGATGTTACCGAAACATCTAAATTTGTTACTGGGTTCGAAAAGTGGTGAGTCCAAAACTACATAATCATGAGACATCTGAAGAGCACCTACGTTGCCTTAAAAAAAATGGAAAACATTGGCAGCAGGACTTCAGCTACATAAAACAATTGATGCCCAAGGTATTGCATTAAAGCCTTAATGAATAGGAACAAGAAAAAGTGGAGGGATATTCTACACAGGTTGCTAGATATTAGGCCTACATTGTTTCTTGCATTTTGTGGCCACATCGAAGAATAAAGGAAACTTTTTTGAGATGGTTGAAATGCTTTCCAATTATCACCAAATGCTGAAAGAGCAACTAATGAGACTAAAGATAAGTACATGTACAGGGAAAGCACATGTATCTTATCTTTCACCAAAAATTCTAAATAAAAAATTAAATGTACTGGTCAACAATGCAAAGAAAAACCTTGTTATGGATATAAAGGCCGCAAGGTATTTTTGGAATTATGTTTGACAGCATACCTGATAGGCCTAGGCTATATCTCACACTGACCAAATGTATGAAGTGATCAGATATGTAAAAAGTTGTTATGGGAGAAATGTTTCTTGGATTTTTTCCTTTAAGGGGGAAAACAAGTTGACGACATCAGTTCTGACATTTTAAAAAATCTAAAAAGTGACGGACTTGATAATGATATGCAGAGCTCAAGGTTACGACAATGCTGCCACAATGTCTGGAATCCATGGAGGTGTTCAAGCCATTTTAAAAAGAAAGAACAAGAAGCTATTTTTAATGGATGTGTTGGCCATTCCCTAACTTGTGTGGTCAACACTCTTTTGCTGAAAAAGGTTCATATATAAAAAAAATTTCGTACCCTTGAGAGAATGTTTTTCTTCTTTGCTGATTCCACTCATCGATGGGATATTTTAATTTAACACAATGGGGTGTCGTTGAAAAGGTTATCTACAACACGTTGTAGTGCTGATCATGCTTCTGTTAAGCCAGTGAAATATAAGTTTGATGAATGCTAGGACTTTTACATACTGTCTGTGATTTCACGTTTATCTGCTACCTTAATTCGGTCTTATATACTTGAAGAAGTTAATCTTACACAGCAGAAGGCCTACCTGCAGACTAAAGACTTAACTCTTGATAAAGTATTGACCATGTTAGACGCCTTAAGATTGTTTTTGCACGAAAACCGTAGTCAATTATTGGAGCATGCTATTGAACAAGCACTTATAAAATCAGATCAACATGGGATTTTGGAATAGAGAAGATTAAGATTCAAGAAGAGAAGTGCAGGGGAAATTAACCTCTTTCTACGACGAGCTATCCGAATATGAGCTCTTAAAAGAAATACCACGGCATAGACACCTAAGAGCAGTTGATATTGACCTAAAAAAAAGCCATGGACTGGTCAGTATTAGATATTTTTAAAATTCATATCTAAATGGGACTTCAGAGAATCTCTTTCAACACTCTCGCTCAGGGGCGAAGCCAGAATTTTTTTCCAGGGGGGGGGGGCTGAACTTTCGCTTGGCAAACATTTACCAAATTCCAAGGGGGGCTGAACTTTCGTGTGATAAACATTTACTAAATTTGTGCGAATTTAGTACATATTTAAACAAAAAATTTTTGAAAAACAAATTTTTCAAAAATTCCAGGGGGGGGGGGGCTTAGCCCCCCCCCCCCCCTGACTTCGCCCCTGCTCTCGCTAGGCCTTCAATTATTTCTAACGGTATGTGTGTCTGTGGCTTCATGTGAACGGAGCTTTTTAAAACTAAAGCTTATAAAAAGCTATTTACGCTCCACCATGGGACAATCAAGTAATTTCTGATCTGGCTATGTTATCGATTGAAATGGATATTGTGAATGATATAGATTTTGATGCGGTGATTGACAAGTTCGACTCCTAGAACTTGCAAAATATAACAACCTCCTGCTAGGTAATACACTTGGCCAACATAAGAAATCCAGAAGATGAACTAGGCACAGCCCAAACGGAGAACACAGAAACCAGATAGATTACATACTGGTCAAAAAACGATTCAAATCATGCATTAGAACAGCAAAAACTAGAAGTTTCCCTGGAGCAGATATCGGCAGTGACCACAATCTGGTGTTGATGTCTTTCCATCTCCACCTGAAAAAACTAGCGAAACAAGGCAATTCGAGACTACCCTTTGACCTTGACAAATTGAAAGACCCGCGGTATGTAGAGGTGTTCAAGGCGACCATTAAAGGAAAATTCGCTCCACTGACCTCCCTCTATGAAACAGAGACGGACATAGACCTAGTCACTGATGCATTCAATACCACAATAATTGAAGCAGCAAAAGAAGTACTTGGTAAGAAGCGATCAATCAAAAAACCATGGGTCTCCACTGATATCCTAGAGCTATGTGATGAAAGAAGAAAACTCAAAAGTGTAAAGAGTACTGCAGAAGGAGCACCCAAGTACAGGGCAATGAATAAAAAGATTAGAAAAGATATGATGAAGGTAAAAGAAGAATGGATAGAACGGCAGTGCGCAGACATTGATGAAAATTTACAACAGAACAACTCAAAAAAGGCTTATAAAATTGTCAAAGACCTGACATCCGCCAGGCAGAGTCGTGTCTCAACGATACAGGACAAAGCAGCAAAATGTCTCACTGATGAACAAGAAAGACTCAAAAGATGGACCAAATACTGTTCCGAACTGTACAATGAAGACTCAAAAGGTGAGACATCAGTGCTTGACTGCCCAATGTCAACTAACACAGACAAACATCCTATTTTCCGTGAAGAGGTGGAGCTGGCTGTACAAAAATTGAAAAAAGGGAAATCAGCTGGAGCACAATGTGCCAGGCGAACTGATTCAGGCAGGAGGTGACCCTGTAATAAACATCTTAACCAACATGTGCAACAGGATATGGCAGACAGGAGAATGGCCGACCCCCTGGACTCAGTCGCTGGTTATCAAGCTCCCTAAAAAGGGTAACTTACAGATGTGTCAGAATTACCGTACAATTAGCCAGATTAGCCATCCCAGTAAAGTCATGCTCATAATTACATTAAACAGATTGAAACCACAAGCAGAACAAATAATTGCAGAAGAGCAGGCAGGCTTCAGAGCAGGAAGAAGCACAAAGGAGCAAATCTTTAACCTGCGAGTGCTCTGTGAAAAACATCTCCAACACCAGAGCGACCTCTATCATGTCTTCATAGACTTTAAAAAAGCGTTCGACAGAGTGTGGCATGCGGTACTGTGGGCGACTATGCACAAATTCAACATAAATGAAAACCTTATTGAAGTCATCAAGAACCTGTACAACAGAGCAACTAGCGCAGTACTATTCAACAGCAAGCAGGGAGATTGGTTCAAACCACTGTTGGTGTCAGACAAGGATGTCTACTTTCCCTCATTCTCTTCAACCTCTTCCTTGAAAGTATTATGTCAGATGTGCTAGAAGACCACGTCGGAACAGTCAGCATAGGCGGGCGAATTATAACCAACTTACGCTTCGCCGATGACATTGACGGCCTAACTGGCAGCGAGGATGAATTAAAAGAATTCACTGCAAAACTAGAGAAAACATCAAAGGCGTATGGTATGGAAATCAATGCAGAAAAGACCAAGGTCATGGCAAAAGAACATTCACAAGTGAAATTCGGATAAACAGGCAAAAGCTCGAAGAGGTCTCCGCCTTCAAATATCTAGGGGCCATAATATCCAACGAAGGCTCAAAGCCAGAAATTCTTGCCAGAATGGCCCAGACAACCGCAGCGCTGAGCAAACTTAAACACATCTGGCATAGCAAGAAACTCTCTCTCAAGAACGACAAAGATTCGACTAATGCGCTCTCTGGCGACGTCGGTCTTCTTGTATGGATGCGAGGATTGGACACTCACTGCAGACCTCCAAAGAAGAATCAGCGAGCTAGACATGAGATGTTACCGCAAGATATTGAACATCTCCTATACAGAGCATATCACAAACGGAGTGGTCCGCAATGAAATAGCTGCTGTCATCGGCCCATACGAGGACCTTCTCACCTCAATTAAGAAGAAAAAACTGAGATGATATGTACACGAAAGCAAGATCTGGAGGTCTTTCAAAGACTATAATGCAGGGGCAGGCAAAAGAAGAGATGGGAAGACAACATCAAGGAGTGGACCGGCCTGTCGTTCATGGAATCCCAAAGGGCATCACAGGACCGGAACAAATGGCAAGAGATTGTTAACAGTCAACGATGGTGCCCCAACGACCCACGAAGGGATAGGTGAAGGTGATTGACAAGTTTGCATTTTTGAAGAGCAGGAAAGGAAAATTTTAAATAAAGTACTTTTAATGTAAAAATAACTAACCGCACGGTTGTTTCAGTTGTTTATTGTTTTTTCCTTTCTAATATTAAATTAATATTGTTATTGTTTTTGTCATATTTTAACTGTAGGCTTGTTTTAAAGAGATAAAAACTATGGTGAAAGTCGTGGGCGGGGGGGGGGGGGGAGTGGGGTGACACCCAAAGTTTACCGCACCGGGTGACACCAGCCCTCGGAACGCCACTGGCTATAATACAGTTTTAACAAAAGTAGCCTATCATTTTTTAAAGCTCTTAAACTCTTTCTTATGAATGTAGGTCATATCAAGGCATATCAAGGCATATCAAGGCATATCAAGGCATATCAAACGTTTTTAAATTAAAATTATTGATAGTGACTATCTTAATTTCTAATAGTCTAGTAGAGGCCTATCTATTTCACTATTTCTATTTTCATATCTGAGATAATCACTGACTTGACCCTATGAACTTTCAATTATTTGTCGAGAATCACCAAATTCACCTGGTGAACTCAATTCGATTATTGCCCTTAGCCTTAGGAGAGTAGTGCTCGGAAAGGAATCTCGTTTACTCTCTAGTCCCGAATTCCATTGCTATAGTTGCTATAGTTAATAGTTATCCTACATACATTGCCCTCACATGGGAAGGGAGGGGGCGTATTCCCGGGGGCAACACTTCCAGTGGGGCGGCAAATGTAGTCTAAATATAGATATAGCACAAAACAAGTAGTTAGCCTACAGTGTGCAAGGGGGCGGCGCTGAAACTTTTGCCCTGGGGCGCTACATCAGCTTGTAAAGGCTCTGCATACATTCACCCGTATTTTCCTCCTTCCGGCAATAAGAAAATACACTTCATGTTGTCCGAGAGGCGCCATAAGGAGTCTCGAGAAAATTACCCTCGTACAAGGTACAAAAAATCGAGGCGATACTATGATAGTAGGATACACTATGATTACTATCACTGAGCTATATATACATAGAGTGCTCAAGCTATTAAAATAAAGAAGGAAAAAAAAGGAGAAAATGTGGACTTTTAAATATAGATAGGTGCACTGTATGGCACTGCTCTATATATACATGGAAGTACGAAAAATAAAAAAACTTTTTGTAATTTCGTCATTGAAATTTAATAAAAATAAATTGTTTTATACTGAACATACATTATAAATAGGCCTATATATATATTCTCTTCTAAGAATAAATTGAGTTAATTTTAATGAGTACCGGATTCATTAATTGAATGGCGAAGTCAAAAGATGTAGCCTAATGGTTGAAGATTTTTCTGGATAATGTTTTGAATACCACATATAAAATAATAATATTAACTGAGTAAGTAATTTTAATGAATATTTATTATTTAGACATGTATATATAGCTCAGTGCCATACAGTGCACTTATCTATATTTAAAAGTCCGCATTGCTCCTACAATTTAATTCCTTTGAGCACCCCATATATTATAGCTCAGGGATATATATAATTAATATATATTGTATATATATATATATATATATATATATATATATATATATATATATATATATATATATATATATATCAAGGACTACTGAAGACAGGACGTGCAGACTTGAATTTCTGACTTAGCTAGCTAAGGCCAGTTTTTTTAACAGTAGCGATACACTCCCTTGTCGCGCTTATATATGAAGTAAACTATTATTAAGTAACTAACATAATTAATGTCAATAATGTCAATAATGTTAATGTGCAGGGCCGTTTACTAATGAGGGGTTAGGATTGAGAGGGTTTAAAAGAGCATTTGAATATTATTTAAGATCTATTTAGATTATTGAATGATTAGAGCCGTACACATGATACCCTATATATATATGCGGTTGGTGTTGACGGTTTCGTGTGGGGGGTCACCTAAGGAATAAAATAAAGTGAAAAAAAAATTCTAAAAAATCGTTATTTCTTGACCTAAAAAGGGAAAAACGTAACCCACCCATAAAATTTATCTCGCTCATAATTAAGAGACAAATGCACAGCCTCTAAAAAAAAGTGATTATGAAGTAAGTCGATTATTTGGGTTGAGATTTTGCCAAGTGGTACATGTATACCATTATTATAAATACGATAATTTGATTTCTATATCTATTGCAAAATTTATTTTTGTTTTCATGACCAAGGAATATAAAGAATGTAAATTGACTGTGATAGTTAAAAATAAACAAACATTGTGCTCTCCTCTCATATTTTCTGCTTTCAATAATGGTATACATGCACTATTTGGCACTTTAAACAAACTACACCACATTTATTAGGCATTTTGATAAAAATACACGATCGAAAAATAAAAAACAAACACAGTGAAGTAAAATTCAACAACAACAAGTATCCATGTTGGAACCAAACTGCACGTCCTGTCTTCAGTAGTCCTTGATATATATATATATATATATATATATATATATATATATATATATATATATATATATATATATATATATATTATATATGTGTATATAGGCCCTATATATATTACTACTTACAATGTGTGTAATCCTAGCCTATTGGTCCATACACTGCACTGAGCCATGTAAGCCTATTAGCCCATAATATATTGAGCCCTTAGTTTTTCATGCCCATAGAGCCCAACGCTTTATATTTGTTTCGTAGGATTAGATATTGTTTTTGAAAGTCTCCCATTTTTTTTATAGCGACAAAAATAAAAGAATTTACAACGATAAGTCTACATGTTAAATATGCTGCTAGAACAAGTTGGCCTATTCTTCAAGAAAATATTGTCTTTTTCGAAAACCCATACAACTCCAGAGGTGAAGGCTCAAAATGTGAGCTTATAAAATGCATTCGGTAGTTCTAATCATGACCACTACTGAGTAAAATGTTTATTATAAACTAATCCACATGGCACTGACCTGTATGGCCAAATCAAGTTAGAAGCAAGCCAGTGTACGAGTCAGTACGAGATGTGGTTGGGACTGGGAAGTTGTAATGGACTATCACTTCCTAACCAATTCCTAGAGTCATAATCACTGTTAGACCTAGATCACTGTTAGACCTAGATCTAGTAGTGAAGCTAGTTAAATGTTTTGTAGGTGACTTATTCGTGGTGGAAAAGTTGTCGACGAGAATATTACTATAATATTATCAATGGCAGGTGTTATTAATTAGAGTTTTTAGGGTAGGCCTAAACTAATTTTGTTCTGTACGGCTGTTTTGTTATGAATTTTGAAGTAGGGAAAATAATGTTTAAAGAATTAAAATAACAATAAAGCAAATAAATAATTAGTAGGACTCTATAAGCTAATAAATATTTGGAAAGTCAAACAATATGAAGTATCAAAACAAAAAGGATTTTCCGAACAGGTTTAGGTTGTTCATTTATATTAATGGTAGGCCTACTGAATGTATCGACTCAATGAAATACATGCACTTATTAGAAACGTAAATAACAAAGGGGGTCGGTGTAAGCTTATTAGGTTATAGATCTATATAGCAAGGTGTAAGCTTATTAGGTTATAGATCTATATAGCAAGGTGTAAGCTTATTAGGTTATAGATCTATATAGCAAGGTGTAAGCTTATTAGGTTATAGATCTATATAGCAAGGTGTGAGCTTATTAGGTTATAGATCTATATAGCAAGGTGTAAGCTTATTAGGTTATAGATCTATGTAGCAAGGTGTAAGCTTATTAGGTTATAGATCTATGTAGCAAGGTGTAAGCTTATTATGTTATAGATCTATGTAGCAAGGTTTAAGCTTATTAGGTTATAGATCTATGTAGCAAGGTGTAAGCTTATTAGGTTATAGATCTATGTAGCAAGGTGTAAGCTTATTGGGTTATAGATCTATGTAACAAGGTGTAAGCTTATTAGGTTATAGATCTATGTAGCAAGGTGTAAGCTTATTAGGTTATAGATCTATATAGCAAGGTGTAAGCTTATTAGGTTATAGATCTATGTAGCAAGGTGTAAGCTTATTAGGTTATAGATCTATGTAGCAGGGTGTAAGCTTATTAGGTTATAGATCTATATAGCAAGGTGTGGACAGTCTGGCAATATTTTACATTATACAATTTCAGACAAGAGACAGGAAAGCTCCAGAAAGGAATGAAACAAAAACTGTATACTTGACGTTTTCTAATTTTGTCTTTAATTAAATAATTAAGCTAGGGGAAAGGCCTAGTCTATATATATGAGATTACATAGACGTGTATTAATATATAAGTGTGAAGCAACAGAAAATGTTTTTAGCCAAAAATAACTCAAACACGCTGTACAATAAATTGAGCCTACAGGGCCTCTATCCTAGAATCGAGAACATATAGCTCTTCTCTTTTCATAACAGAGTTCATATGGCAAGAAGGGGTAGCCAGGAGGTGAGGACAAAATAGTTCTCAAGTAGGATGGAATGTTTATAGAACACGTTGATTTGTAAATCTTCTTCACCCTGAAGGGGAAGGGGGAGAACTGCCATAGAGTGCTGTACAGTATGCCTTTTACGCGAGGAGTTGTATTTCCCTGCCACGAACCCGGTGAAAGAGAGCATTGTTTGCACTATGTCAGAGGCTGGCCAGGTGGGAGTAGGCTACAATATCTTTTAATTAACTTCCTAGGGAAACCAATCTGGTATCGTCACACAAGTGCGACGGAACTTGATTGTATGGGGCACAGTTTGGTAGCTCAGGGGTAGTTCATGTTTATAATATTAGTCCGCGTATGTTTGCTAACATTTACTTTCAAAATAGTCACGTTTCAATAAACACACGTCTTCTCTGTTCGCCCGTTTGTCTTAGTCTCTATCTATCTATCTATTATTATATATATTTCTATCTGTATATCAAACTATCTATCTGTATTTATGTCTGTCCGTTTGTCTTGGTCTCTGTCTATCTATCTATCTATGTATCTATCTATCTATCTATCTATCAGTCTGTCTATTCGTCTGTCTGTTTGTATATCAAATTATCTAGGCTATCTGTAGGCCTATTCATGTCTTTCTGTCCGTCAGTCTGTTGATCAATTTTCTCTGTGTTATTTTTCAAGTTTTAATCAATTCAATATGGCCCTATTTGTAAGCGAAGCTTAATTATATTTCATACTTAAATTACAACTTTAAAAAAGGTGACTAAATGTTAGGTGTTTAACTTTTATATTATGGTAAGCTATAGGACGTTTAATTTACAGTTGACTGTTGGCCTCCAGCTAGAAGACAACCTCGTTCTGATTTTTATAAATTCTAGCCTGACACAAAAAAAAAGCTTACACTTAAGTCTGGAACAATACTTTTAAAAGCAAACAAACATAAATACCAATCAATAAATCCAAACTTGAAGCGCTATATGCATATATAGCAAGCGGCTCATAGTGCTTACCTCATTATTGCACGTGTTGTACTTGAATCTTTCACCCTCACAGCCTTCCCTGGTACGTAGGCTTCTAAGACATTTCCTTTCTTGGTAGGTGGCACCACCATCACAAGTACGTGAACATTCACTCCAAGATGACCATTCATTCCAGTGGTCACCTCTGATCTTGGCTAACACCTAATGTAGGAAATAATTTTAAAGTTTGTATGAGTCAAACAAATATTTGTTATTCTTCTAAACATAACATTGAGAAATATTGATTATATAGGTTAGTTTAGTGTCTTGAGTCTTAAATACATAATTACTAGGCCTACATTTATCTAAATAAAATTGTCTTGTAGGGCCTACTCTAAGTTGTGTTTAAACATTAAGTAGGCAGAGTAGGCAAATAGGTCTATAAATAGGTCTACATAGATCTAAGTTGTGTTTATAAGAGTTCTTGTGCCACACATCTTTATATTCTAGTAGCTCGAGCATTTTCTACAAATTATTTCTTAGCACAGAGTCATTTTTTACTTTAGTTCCTTTAAATTTGACGTGTGGGGAAAAGATGAGAGGGGTAGACCAAAACGCGATTGGTAAATTGGGCCTACTGTAGATTTACTTTGCATCTTTACATAATTAAGCTAGCCTATCGGGTATATATGGCACACATTACATACACACATAAAGTGTATTCATTATTCTTGATCATATATAGAGTCTAGTCTATATGTACAATATACAATAATTAGCAATTTTTAGTATGATAATTTTTTCTTACATTTTCCCGATGCCATTGATTTACCTCTTAAATTTTCAACTACCATTTTTACCATTGCCATTTTCCCAGGGCACCTTAATAAGACACGTGGTTTAGGACAGCCATGATATAACTAACACTAAACCACTAGGAGTATTATTAATGTATGTATCTTGTTCTGTATTGCAAGTAATAATGCAAAATGAGCTTTATGTGAAGGCACTGACTTCAACGAACACGTTTTTGCGGAGATATGTGGATAGCGTCATTCTACGGTGTGCTGTCTACTTTTAAGCCATAATCAATTTCTATCAAGAGTTTCAATTCTCTCCCTTGCTGTATAAACTAATTGTCTTTACCTGCTTGAATGATAAACAGGAGGGGGGGGGGGGGGGCAATGCTATTTTTGCCTTTCTCCCCCGTTCTTGTTTTCTCCTATGTGTTTATTGTACGTGAAGAGGCAAAGCTATTCACCTTCCCATTCAGATCTACAATTTCCCACGCAACTTCATTCACTGAAGTTGATGGAAGAGGACATGGTGGAAGTTATATCGAGCTGTACGGTCGGAGTCATCAAATTTTGCTGATCTTTTTTTTTTCTCTTTTATTTTCTGTTTTCAAATTTAGAATCTTTTTTTTTTTTTTGAAAAGGGGGAGTTTTTACATACACCTTAAAACATAGAGATAGAAAAAGTTCTTTGACTGCAACCGTCCGTCTTTATTAAAAGAACTAAGTGGGTTGAAAACAAGAGACAGGAGAGAAAGAGACATCAGAGACATACATGATCATAATTAGTTATATCACTAATAAAATATAGTGATATGATAGACGCTATAAAACGGACAGATATAAAAGAACTATTCAGTTACAACACTGATAAATTATACAAAAACTGTTCAGTTATAACATTGACGTATACCAAAACTGTTCAGTTATAACATTGACGTATACCAAAACTGTTCAGTTATAACATTGACGTATACCAAAACTGTTCAGTTATAACATTGACGTATACCAAAACTGTTCAGTTATAACATTAACGTATTCCGAAACTGTTTAGTTATAACATTGACATATTCCAAAATTGTTCAATTATAACATTCAATTGGCGTATACCAAAACCGTTCAGTTCACTGACGAATTAGAATTGTTCAGACATAAAACTAACTGTATGCAACGAAAATAAAAAGCTGTTTTAAAAACATTTTTAAAACATTACTTCGAAGAACGAATATAAGCACCTCAAAAACTGATATTTTTTAAATATTGATTTAATAAATTAAAGTAGTTCTTAAGAGAGCTTTAGACTTTAGAGAGTAGAGTAGATATAATTGTAAATCGTGTTAGCAATTAAAATTATTTTACCTTTTAATAAAATTTAAAATGTTCTTTGTATTTTTCTTAGTAGCCTACATTAAAAGAAATAATAATTTTAAAATGTGCATATTTAACTACCGTAGGCTACATTTTAATTGTTCAACTATTGATAAAAACTTAAATACTAGTATTTTAATTAGAACAATTGTGTAACTGGCGTGACAGAATGATGTAACTGCCGTAACAGAAATGTGTAACTCCCTTAACAGAATGATGTAACTGACGTAACAGACTCGTGTAGCTGACGTAACAGACTCGTGAAACTGACGTAACAGAATGGTGTAAATGACATAACAGAATTGTGTAACTGACGTAACAGAATTGTGTAACTTATGTAACCCTTCTGAATGCATTAAATTAAAAACCGAACAACGATGTCAATTTTTGTACATAATTAAAAAAAATACTGTTTCTAGAATGAACAAAGATATATACTTTAAAAAATTTTGTACCAGGATGCACGAAATATAAATGTATAATAGGCATAGGCCTATCATTTATTTTACGCAATTATTGGGTGGGGGTGGATTTTGTCAACAGACTAATGTATATAAAATGCAGAATGAAAGCAAATGACTATAATATGAAGTTGCATTAAAGATTTCAATAGAAAGTTCAAATTGGGTCTCCGATGGACATAATTTGAGAATCTTTCCTCATCTTCTATATATTTAAAAAGACTGTGTTTGTGTCCCCGCGGATCCCCATTGGTCAATTCGAAAACACGTGATCGACAAGCCCAATCACTGACCTAAAGATTATTTTGTAATTAAATATATTATGTCTACTTATCTTATCTTATACATTACAGACGCTCCTTCTATAAAGAAGATTATTGCGTCCTACGCTCATATTTCCTAAAGAAGAAGCCAATACGACTTTAAAAGTTACTACATTGTAGTTTATGAAATGTTTATCTGTAGCCTACAGGCCTATTTAATTTTTCTTCGGGTTTATTTAACATGACCTTATTATCTCATATATTACTTTTGTGATCACTTTTTGTAATGAGGTATCCCTAGCGTATTTGTTAGCGTCGACGCCTGTCATGCCGGCGGCTTGGGCTCGATTCCCCGCTATGGCACTATCTTTTTCTACTTTTTTTTTTTATTTCTATTAATATTCCTTTTTTTTTAAGATTGTAAGGCTTTTATGACTTAAAACTTTCCTAAAATGTTTTCAATAAATAAATCTAATAGATTAATTATGCCTAGGCCTATATTTTTGACGCACGCGAAAGAGAGTGTTTGATTCTCATTAACAGGGATAGGGATAGTCTAACTTTTTGTCAATTATAAAGAGATGTTTTTTTTTACCCGATTACAATATTTACTTTTAATTACTTTCTTGAATGTTTTCTGTAAATAAATAATAATTATATTTATATTTTTTAAAGTAATTACTATAGCTTTCTGTTCATTGTAGTTTATACAAATTGTAGCCTAGGCCTTTCTGTAGCTTTAGGCCTAAGCCTAGGCCTATATGGACTATATAATTCCCCGAGACACGCCGGAAAATTAAGCTTTTGGTTTAATAAAAAGACTTGCCTATATTTAACCCGATTGTATTATTTGTTATTACTTTCCTAAATGTTTTCAATAAATAATGATTATATTTCTAAATTTATTAGCTCTAGGCTAGATTATATCTTTCTGTTCATTGTAGTTTATTAAATGTTTATCTAGCTTAGCCTATATACTATATACTATATAGGCCCTTTATAATTTTCCCCGAGCAACGCCGGGGAATTGAGCTTGTAACTCATAACAAGGCAATGTTTGCATCAACAATACACTCAATCTTGGCTGAAATATTGGGATAAACAGGAAGGAGTGACAAGAGATATAATACAAGTGTGCGCGCACACACACACACACACACATACACACGGAGGGAGATACACAGAAAACGTGAGAGAGAGAGTGAGAGAGAAAGAGTTGAAAAGAAAGACAAGGGAGAATTGAGGTTGAAGAAATTCAAGAACCTCTCGCATATTCATTGACCTGAAACATTTTATTGGGTTCTTTGATCACGTGGAGACCAGTAGGGGTCAGCTCTAGACGGGGTAGCTCTAACAAAGACCATCCGATGGTTCAGGTGATGAAGTGTCTGGTGTAACTGAACAAAACACCACCGGCTGCCATGTTAGTTTGGTCGCTTTATAAATCATTCATGGTGTAATGGACGGGTTGTCGCCCTTTCTACTCTGTATTCATTGGTTTGAAAGCACAATTTCATGAGTGTAGTATAAGTCTGTGTGTCTGCATCAAAACTATGGTTACGTATGCTACAAATACTAAATGTACTAAGTCTCCTTATGTACGAAGTAAGAAACTTCTCTAAAAAAAATAGTTCCTAAGCAAAAGATGGGCCAACGTATCAGTTACTGTACTCAGATTCCAAACATACCATTTAGTAGAAACCCGTCAGTCGACCTGACAGAAAGAATGTTACATTCATACTGAAACCTTTTTTTTTATCCCTGGTAGACTGAATACTGTAAAACTGTCATTTTTGTAGCTAACTAAAAAGCAATTTTAAAATTTTCCATGTTAGTATTCTTAATACTTTAGGCCTTTTATTCTAATAAAAATAAAGTAACCTTTTTCTTAAGTTACTCATAATAAATACACACACAAAAACCTACACACACAAACATATACATGGCAGTTAACTGACTAGTAGGCC
This sequence comes from Anisus vortex, assembly GCA_949126835.1. Taxonomy (NCBI): domain Eukaryota; kingdom Metazoa; phylum Mollusca; class Gastropoda; family Planorbidae; genus Anisus; species Anisus vortex. Next base: position 44,531,152 of record OX421492.1, on the reverse strand, counting down.
TACAGTGGTTCCAAGTGTTTTTACTGTGTCGCGAGGATTAATTGCAAAGGCTTTCATAACTTTTTGTTTTAATCAATGTAGTAAAATGTGGCATATATGTGATTTGAGGACGCCATAAGATAAAATTGTTTTATTTTAAAGAGTGGCTGGAATATGTAAAACTTTTGGCAACAACTGGATAAAAATGAAACTTGGAATGTGAGAGTAGACTAAACAAACGCTCTATGTTTTAACATTAAGAAACGATTGAAAAACAAAAGTAATTTGCTTGAATATTTAGGCCTATGCAATATTATATAGTTTATATAATATAGTTTAATAAAAAAAAAACACATAGTTTTCAGGTAACATGTTTAAGTATACGGATTTGTTGTTGTGTAAAATGGTAAAATTGCAAAGGAGCTATCGTATAAAATAAAAACAAAGCAGGCGGTAGTCTAACCTGAATAAGTGAACATTGAAAGTCTGTTTTATTTTACGAGTGCTATATTCACATTAATATTATCTTATTGGTTAGCATTGAACGTCTGTTTTATTTTACAAATACTATATTCACATATTATATTATTGGTTCGCATTGAAAGTCTGTTTTATTTTACGAATGCTATATTCACATATTCCATTATTGATTAGCATTTCTTAGAATGTGATGACTTATGTTTTGGCCATCTTTAATGAATTTTGCGTTATTTCGTTGATTTCGGTTCAACTCCTAGTTGGGTGGCTGGATATAGGCCCTACATGGATGGATATGTAGATAGACATATAGGTAGATGGATTATTAGATCCTACATAAAGATTAGACTTCTATACATTGAAAAACATATAAAAGAGTTTCATTTTAGGCCTTTTTTAAAAACACCATTTAAAATGCAATTAACTTCAATCCCTTCACTAAATAACTCCAAAAACTTGTAGACAAAGTCTATGAAAGCAAACGGTGCAGGCATTTAAGGTGAATATGTTCATTCTATTAAAATATTTTTTTTTTGGAAGAATAAATTTACATAATATTAAAAGCCTGACTGAGTCGACACGAATAGCCTAACCCTTCACCGTACACCAAGCATTCTAGTCGATCTACTGACGTTCTATATAGGATACTGCCTATCATGATTACACTTTAATGCATACAAATGGATTATTTATAGTAGAGCCTGACAATAGAGATCTTGGCGCCCTGTATCAGGACTTATGGTAGGTTTGCGTCTGAATAGAATTCTTCACATTCCCACCAGTGTCCACCGTGTATGAAGTGCAATGCACAGTGCACTGTGTATGGATTCATGTATAACTATAACCCTATTTGCTGTAGCTTCTTTCTTTACAGTAACATTGGTTTGACTTCTTCTGACAGTGTTTGCAACACCTGATTCTACATTCAGCTATTCTATTCATTGACATTTATGTGTGTGTGTGTCTAGTCTTAGCTCTTAAAATATAATAAGTTATTACGATAATTTTTTTTAAAATTTCGATTTAACAATTGAGAAGTAGTGGAATGAAATGCACGGCTGCAGGTGCGTGTGATAATCTAACATGTGTGACAAAAGGAAGTTGTGTGAATGAATTATGTGGTTGCTTAAACTCTGGGCTAAAAATGATGCGTTTACCTTCTGAATACAGAAGTTTTGAATACAATAGTGATCCTACAAAAAGCTAAGCTTCTAAAGACGTAAGAACAACAGAGTCCAAGACAATTAAAGTTGTCTTTTCTTTTATCCCCAAGGCCACCCCTCATGTCAGAAGGTTAGAATTTCAGCACCTTTCTGCTGTATGAAAGCCAGATGCTAGAGTTCAGGTACGATATACATCTGCTTCTCAGTGCTGCTTTTCCACTATTCGTTTCTTGTGTACATGTTGCTTATAGCATTTACATAATTTGTATTGTGTGCTTTGTGATGTATCGTTTTAAAAGTATCGTTTGTGATGTTTACATTTATATTCTGTGCCTTGTGATGTATGGTTTGTGATGTTTACATTTGAATTGTGTGATTTGTGATGTAACGTTTGTGATGTTTACATTTATATTCTGTGCCTTGTGATGTATGGTTTGTGATGTTTACATTTATATTCTGTGCCTTGTGATGTATGGTTTGTGATGTTTACATTTGAATTGTGTGATTTGTGATGTAACGTTTGTGATGTTTACATTTATATTCTGTGCCTTGTGATGTATGGTTTGTGATGTTTACATTTATATTCTGTGCCTTGTGATGTATGGTTTGTGATGTTTACATTTATATTCTGTGCCTTGTGATGTATGGTTTGTGATGTTTACATTTGAATTGTGTGATTTGTGATGTATGGTTTGTGATGTTTACATTTGAATTGTGTGATTTGTGATGTATGGTTTGTGATGTTTACATTTATATTCTGTGCCTTGTGATGTATGGTTTGTGATGTTTACATTTATATTCTGTGCCTTGTGATGTATGGTTTGTGATGTTTACATTTGAATTGTGTCATTTGTGATGTAACGTTTGTGATGTGTACATTTGTAGCCTATTGTGTGCTAAGTATCGTTTGTGATGTTTAACATGTTAACACATTAATATCTTTATTGTTTACATACTTCTTCATGACCGTGGTGTTTAATATTGTTGTTTTTTAATTCGATACATTTTATTGTTTCGTCCCCTAGCAACAGATGCTGCCAATTGACGTCATTGTCTATTATTAAGTATATAGCTTACCGTGTGCAAGCCAACAACAGAAAAATCAACCAATGGAAACAACTAGATTTTTTTTTTAAATGATCAACACTGTTTTTAATCATCAAAGAAAACGTTATTATATCAGAATATCAGACTTAACATTGATTTAAATATCATAAATATCAGATTTAACATTGACTTAAATACAATAAATATCAGACTTAACATTGACTTAAGTACCATAAATATCAGATTTAACATTGACTTTTAAATACCATAAATATCAGATTTAACAATGACTTAAATACCATAAATATCAGATTTAACATTGACTTAAATACCATAAATATCAGATTTAGCATTGACTTAAATACCATAAATATCAGATTTAACATTGACTTAAATACCTTAAATATCAGATTTAACATTGACTTAAATACAATAAATATCAGACTTAACATTGACTTAAATACCATAAATATCATATTTAACATTGACTTAAATACCATAAATATCAGATTTAACATTGACTTAAATACTATAAATATCAGATTTAACATTGACTTAAATACCATAAATATCAGATTTAACATTGACTTAAATACCATAAATATCAGATTTAACATTGACTTAAATACCTTAAATATCAGATTTAACATTGACTTAAATACCATAAATATCAGATTTAACATTGACTTAAATACCATAAATATCAGATTTAACATTGACTTAAATACCTTAAATATCATATTTAACATTGACTTAAATACCATAAATATCATATTTAACATTGACTTAAATACCATAAATATCAGATTTAACATTGACTTAAATACCATAAATATCAGATTTAACATTGACTTAAATACACTAAAAAAAAGAAAGATTTTTTTGCCTGCAGAGTTTATGTTATCGAAGGGCAGAATCTTTGTTTACTTACATAATAAAATACTTCTTGACCATTCCTTGAAAATAGATGAGTTATTGTTTCATGTTGTTATTTAGAATAAATTCATTCATATAGATTAGTGATTGAGTAAAGGTTTGTGTGTAGGCAGCATTTAAATTCAAAATATTTCTTTCAAATTCCTTAGACTTAGAGCGCAACTATTCCGACTTATAACAAATTGATTTTGTTCTAACGTCACCATTGAATAAATAGGCCCTATATAAAGTACAAATAAATATGTATTCAATTATTTTGTGTAAAAGATTAATGTTTTCTATTTTTCGGGCCTCCTTGCAGATACACACTTTTTTTTAATCGTTATTAATATTTGAAGTTGTGTGTGTTCAAAAATGATTGTTTTACTTTAACTAAGTTAGTTAATAGATCTCACTTCTATTTCCACAATTTTCAAGATAGCTATCTGAAGATTTTTACTTTTGGTAGGCTTCCCAAATTGAAACAAGGAAAAGGCTAATTTTATAGGCCTATAAATGCGCAAAATTTGGCTAATAGATGAAAGTATTCCTAAAAAACTTGAAAGCACTAGATATGTGATGCTGTCGATTGTTAGAAACAATACACGCTTATAGACTATATCACTGAAAATCATAACAGACGTATGAACTATATTTTATAAAAAGAAACGCCCGATATAAATACTAGCTAGCATAGTTATGAACTTATGATGTTCAAATTCATTTTCCTTATGTGTAGTTGAATTTACCAATGCGCTCCATAAAGTTTAGATATAAAATAGTTCAAAACTAATTTTGTGGGTTCAGGTGGGGGCATGTGATTGACTATTTGATAGACTGTGTTGTACAGGACTTACGTCTATGTATTTAATTTCAGGTCGATATGATGAAAAGAGGTGGTTCATTTTGAAGATAGGGTTGGTCGCCAGAAAAAAAAGTTTTGCGAAAATAATAATATAATGAATTTAAAAAGAATTTCGAAAAAAAGGGATTTCTTTAAACTACGTGTAGTCGGCGGAAAGTCACACAGAAATAGAAAGGTCATAATTTTGCTAGTGGGTTAAGCAGAAAATTTTAAAAATCAGTTTTTCTACAGGTCACAGAACATATAATATATACCCATACATAATGTTCTATAGGTCACAGAACATATATTATATACCCATACATAATGTTCTATAGGTCACAGAACATATATTATATACCCATACATAATATTCTATAGGTCACAGAACATATATTATATACCCATACATAATATTCTATAGGTCACAGAACATATATTATATACCCATACATAATATTCTATAGGTCACAGAACATATATTATATACCCATACATAATATTCTATAGGTCACAGAACATATATTATATACCCATACATAATGTTCTATAGGTCATAGAACATATATTATATACCCATACATAATATTCTATAGGTCACAGAACATATATTATATACCCATACATAATATTCTATAGGTCACAGAACATATATTATATACCCATACATAATGTTCTATAGGTCATAGAACATATATTATATACCCATACATAATGTTCTATAGGTCACAGAACATATATTATATACCCATACATAATGTTCTATAGGTCACAGAACATATATTATATACCCATACATAATGTTCTATAGGTCATAGAACATATATTATATACCCATACATAATATTCTATAGGTCACAGAATATATATTATATACCCATACATAATGTTCTATAGGTCACAGAACATATATTATATACCCATACATAATGTTCTATGTGAGCTTGTGTCTGGTTTGTATGTGCATGGGTGTTTGTAATCTAGATAAGAAGATGGCAAGACTATAATGTAATTTAACACTTAGGGTCGTGGCCATCTAGACTAATAAATCTACTTCATAAACACTAGAAACCTAGAAATCGTAAAACGGGGATTACTTGTGAAAATTTTGCGATAACATTTTGAATAAGAAAACTTTCTAGAAACAGATGAAAAGCTTTCAACAGAAACATTCATAAACAAAGGAATTTACTTTATTAAATGGGAGGGCGGGGGCGGAAAGGGTTGTTGGGGTTGAGGAGGACCAACAATATGTACAGACTCACTGCATACGTTATAATTATTTGTACCTGTAGTTCTCGTTTACAGGTTACATGATAGAATGAGAGACTGGAGAAATGAAAGCCTTCTAGTTGTGTAGCCATGATTACAATGTGGAAAGGGGAAATGGCAAATAATTTAAAGAGTATGAGGGGAGGGTCATACAGTAGGCCTACTATGTAATGGGCAAGGGGAGGGTCATACAGTAGGCCTACTATGTAATGGGCAAGGGGAGGGTCATACAGTAGGCCTACTATGTAATGGGAAAGGGGAGGGTCATACAGTAGGCCTACTATGTAATGGGCAAGGGGAGGGTCATACAGTAGGCCTACTATGTAATGGGCAGGGGGAGGGTCATACAGTAGGCCTACTATGTAATGGGAAAGGGGAGGGTCATACAGTAGGCCTACTATGTAATGGGAAAGGGGAGGGTCATACAGTAGGCCTACTATGTAATGGGAAAGAGGAGGGTCATACAGTAGGCCTACTATGTAATGGGCAATGATAGTGAACGGTGGAAGGGTAAAAGCAGGCTCATACTGAACTGATACGAAATAGCAGGCTCATACTGAACTGATACAAAATAGCAGGCTCATACTGAACTGATACAAAATAGCAGGCTCATACTGAACTGATACAAAATTGCAGGCTCATACTGAACTGATACACAATAGCAGGCTCATACTGAACTGATATAAAATTACCTTAAAAATGGTATAAAAACCACTTTAGTTTGTATTGTATTTAGCAATAGCTAAATTGTAACGATTAAATTGATTTGCTATTTCAAAGTTTTCACTTCTCATATTATTGTATATTGTAAAGTTATTCTCAAGAATTTAGTTTAAAGAATAAAGCACCACAGACGAATCAGATGTGTGAACAAAATGTTCAAAAACATTTCTTTGCGAAGCCAGAATTATAATCATTTTAAAAAAGGATAAAATGACAATACATTCATAATAAAATTAACATTTAACTTAATACATTTCTAAATGTATAATAATGGGAATACTAGCAAAACTTTAAATTCCGTTAGATCTATATATCTATGAGTATAATAATTTTAGCTCTTAAAAAATAAGAAAAATAATACAAGTCCTCGTTTTGGAAACAATGGAAACAATAGAGTATTGGCATATATTGAGGAGCACATGCCCCCCCCCCCTCCCTATGTGGCTACGCTTACTATGCTTCCACCCCAGGTGTCGTGTATTTTAAGTATGCAAGCTTGTTTGCGACTACTTCTTTTGATAATTTACACGACCTTTACGTGTCTGCCCTCTTTTAAAAATAAATGTTGTGTCATAACGCCATACAAGCTATGTAAAAAAAAACTATATATCTTTGTGTACATATATATGTGTGTTCATATTATTTTTATTTTATGTGTAGGTGCATATGTATGTGTATATATGTACGTGCATTTCTGTGGGTATGCGTGTATGTGCATATGTGTGTGCATGCATTAGCGTGCATATGACTTTCGGCTATATTATATGCAAGGCCAGTTTAAGATTTAGTGAGGCTCTAGGCAATTTGGCTCGTGAGACCACCAGATTTCTCCTATCTCACCTCTAGAGGCCAACTGAATAGATTCTGTGTGATATGTGTATTTATGTGTTTGTACCAAACAAAGTTATCTGATTTCAGGTTTTAATTAAAATTTCTATTTGAAGAACATACGAGCTTAGATAGTTTGATTAATTGATTGATCTAGTTCACGTCAAAATAAATCTTTATAGAAATGAAATAATATAATTTTATGCATTATTTTTGTTGAAATATTTTTTTCTTTTATTAATTTTTTATTTTTTTTATTTTTTTGTTGAAAGAATTTTTTATTTTAATTGCTTCTGTACGTAAAAATTATATTAGGTTGAGGAGACTTGCCTTTATCTTCTTTCAACAGTACATTTATTGCTAATATATTTTTAGGTTGAGGAGACTTGCCTTTATCTTCTTTCAACAGTACACTTATTGCTAATATATTTTTAGGTTGAGGAGACTTGCCTTTATCTTCTTGCAACAGTACACTTATTGCTAATATATTTTTAGGTTGAGGAGACTTGCCTTTATCTTCTTTCAACAGTACACTTATTGCTAATATATTTTTAGGTTGAGGAGACTTGCCTTTATCTTCTTTCAACAGTACACTTATTGCTAATATATTTTTAGGTTGAGGAGACTTGCCTTTATCTTCTTTCAACAGTACACTTATTGCTAATATATTTTTAGATACATATTCCTAAGCATAGTGGCATAGTTGGAGAAGACATATATAGCCATGATGTAGCAGAGGAGCCATTGAGAGAGTGATATTTAATCGATATAAAATTACCTTTTGGAAATAAAAGAAAATAACTTTAACTTACCTCTAAAATGCCGATGAGGAATAAAATCCCATGCATGATAAACTAGAACCAAAGTTGAACGACTTCCAACATTTGTATGCCATATCATCCCCAACAACATTACTTGCCATCAATGTTTGATTACATGCTTGCTGACCAAACACGGTCTCTAGTCTCTAATCATACTGCATATATTTATTGTTTCGTTATAAAATCTACAAAATCGAATGTTGTTCTTGCATCTAAAATTCAATGCGCAGCTTTAGTTCAATTACAAAGTTATCTTTATTTTGAGCTCTGAAGTAAAGTTGATTATCCCCAGTATGATTCAATTTCATGTATGTAGCCTTTGAGATTGCATAGATTTCTCCTTACTTCTTGTTCCACTAAGTCTGCAATGATAAAAATTGAAAATGTTAGTTATAAAAATTTCATTTCACGTTATGGCAAAATGTTTAATTAATACTTATACATAATACGAGAACTAAACATACTGTACATCATATGGGGATGATACAACAGCATAGCACTTAATCTGTATGTTTAGGCTTTTAATTAAGAATGTAGTTATGATGTCCGGATTCTATTTAAAAGTCTAAACTAGGCTAGGGAAAGTAATATAGTGTTGTTGTTTTTTTTAAATTTCTGATTCTAGAAATCAGATTTTAACCGATTTTCTGTTAGCCCCCCCCCCCTCCTTTTTTTACCCGATTTTGAACCAAGGCTAAGAGATTGGTCGGGAAAGCCAAATTTGCGCTGATACTCGGTATTCTAAAAGTAATTCTAAAACTAATTAATAAGAAAAAACATTGACCTATCATTTGCATCGAAAAAATTAAAAGGTGTCATTTTTAAAAAGTAAACATAGTTTAAAATTATAATAATATATTATTATAGAAACAACGTATGACAAGTAATTTTTGTGTTGTTTTTTTTAGTATGTACTTTTAATTAAGTGGGGGGGGGGGGAAGCAATTAAATTGTTGGTTTAAATTCTCTGTAAAATGCCGCCCTTTTGGTTTTTATCGAGCTAAAGCCAGTGCCATTTATTGATTTATATTTTCATCTGTTCATTCCAATTAATTCTCAACACTCTCAAGTTAATGGAAACTGTCGGTATGCTCTGTGATTATGTTATCCAGAATGTAGATGAAGTTATCATGTTCTAAGTGATTGATTCTTATCAATATCTTAGTTTTCTTCTTTAATTTTTTTCCCAATCTTTTCCCTAACTCGAGCATGGCGTCTACCTTATCCTACATTATCTTTGAATGAATGTAATAAGATGTCTAGGTCTTCGACAAACTCTTTAAAGTCTTTTCCTAAATGTACAAAAGAATGTAATGATCCAGTGAACTAGTAGAATTAACAAGTGGAGATAGTTGACAGCCCCGATTAATCAACTCTTGTTGCATCGTGAAACTCTTCTTGCCAATTGAAGCTATCGTGCATGTTTTTAAAGATTTTTATTTTAGTTTCTTCAGTAAGAATAGAAACTTTATAAAGAAACACAATAGGAGATTATCATTAGAATATATAATGAAGTCATAGAACCTGTCCTGAAAAATCAAATTACTTGAATCACGGTGGAATGATGAGAAAAATACCAAGAGAACAGCTAAAAAGGATTTAAGCCAGGCCAAAACAGGTTGCAAGCAACAATATTCACAGTAAACACAATAGTTGGCTATTGGCCATTCCCCGTCTCATATATAAATATAGTTTTAGAATACAATATACAAAATTCTTTTTACAGATACATTACTTTTTGTTCCCAGTTTTACTCAAATACAACAACAAAAGAATTTGTCAAATATCTTAACAAACCGTGTTTTTTTTTTACCTGACATGTTAATATTTGATTACGCCGAAAATAAGACCTTGTCATTGCATGTATTTATAACAATAACTGTTATTTCCACATAGAGGAAAAACAGAATATTTATAGACAGGAATTCAATTGATACTGTTTATATTTCTTTCAACTCTTGGCTCGCCCCACACATCTTCACGTTAAATTCCTAGACATTTGTATTCTTTAGTTCAAATCCACTGCGCGTGACGTCATAGAGCAAGCTCTACCCCTTAAATAGCAGCCATGTAAGGAGGGCATCAGTCTTGTTTGGGTTACACTTAGCTTTAACCTTGGAATCATCTTTTGAAATAATCTTAACATGGGCGTTTCCGAAAAACAACACAAAAAAGTGTGGAGGGGGCAACATCTACAAAAGAGAGTGCGGGGTTGGGAGAAAGAGTCTTCATAAAAACTTTTCAATGGTCCAAAAAATTGTGTTGTGCCGTCGACACTGTCATTTGATATTTTAGCATCATACTAATGAAACATTTTTAGATATAGTCTCTTGACGTTTTCTTTACTTTATTCTCTTTACACATTTCTCCTTACACAATTCTGTTTACACCATTCTCTATACTCAATTTCTTTACACTATGCTCTTTAAACAATTCTCTTACACCATTCTGTTTATATCAAGCTCTTTACATCAATATATATCTTTCCTTCACATCATTCTCTTTAGATCATTCTCTTTACATTCTCTTTAGATCATTCTCTTTACATTCTCTTTACCTCACATTCTATTTCCATCTCTTAGTTATTTTTGTAACTATCTCCAATTTTTCTAAGTGAAATATAACAAAACACAGTAACAAATAGGATTATAACAATTAATACGATTTATGTAGTCTACATTTATTTTATTATCTACAATTTAAGTTTGACGTGCACTTACTGTTATATTCCTGTTTTTTTAAAGCTAATACTTTTAATACACAGAAAAATTTCGTCTGTTATTTCATATGACATTATCGGAGTATGGAGAATCCCCCCCCCCCCCCCCCCCCCCGCTGTTCAATAGACAGAAGTGGATACGTTGCTTTTTCAAAAGAATACAACAGGAATGTGTGAATATTTTTATCAACTGCCAGTAGGCTTGCCAACCTTTCTTCGGATGGGGCTGGGTAAACATTCGAATAATTGAAGACTTGAATAATCTGAGACTGGCGTGAACATGAAGGAAAGACTTTAAAACAAGATTCCCCCAGTTGTTTTAAAGCGGGTCTAGTGTCTACTGAAAAATATATGAAGTGAAAAATAGCTTTTTTTTAATGACTTAGCATACTAATCAGTGTAATAGAGTTTGTAAAATAATACAACTTTTGACCAATTATTGGTCAATGTTAGTATTCATGTTTGTTACTCCTATATGTAACAAGTAATAAGCTTACAAATGTACATACATATAGGTCTGGTTGTAGTTTTTAGATTTGATTCAAAGTATGTGCGTTAAGGGGGAGGGGGGAGGATGTTTATAGATAGCATGTGCTACTTGCAATAGGGCACAGATGTCTAGTAAAAGCTCTCTCGGACTGATGTATCAAATGTCTTTGGATTGAGTTCTGGTAAGGGCTAGCGCTTCTGTACCCAACGGGCCTCAATGACTGGCAACGTTTGTAAACCGTCGATACTTTCATTGTAAGAAAACATTGGCACTCTAACGCATGAGAAACAGACCCTGTTACGCGTCCGAGGTCTGATTGCACTGCCAAAAGTCACCAAGCCTCGGTGTGGAGGAAGCAATGTGCACTACAGTACGTCTCAAACCCGCTTTGGTGACTTGATGTCCTGAGATATAGTCTGGGATTGATGCTACCGGGCGACAGTGCAGGTGTACGAACGGGCCACCACGATAATGATCCGAGGGGAATTTCGCAGGTAGAGAGAGTCAAAGTAGTGCATGTAACAGTGGAGACCGTGTCGCGGGGTGGCTAGTCTCGGACAGGACCTTGGTCTGACCCTATCATGGTCCACTTCTTTACATGTTACGCCTTAGACTATAAAGCCGGAAGACTTGTCCGTTTTTTAGAGACAATTAAAAATCGGTTTAGGGCTAGAAAATGTGAAGCAGACAAGGACTAACAACACACGGCTTTGTTGTTAGATGGTGCGCTGGATGGCCATTGGAGGCGGATAGTTAGGTTGTGCGATTTCCACAACGATTTCATAGTGCGCCTATTGTAAGTTGTGGACCATGAATGTTTCTAACACATACCATTGTTTGGGTTCCATGTGTTTTAAAAATTGGTAGATTGTGTATTGGTTGAAATGAAAAAATTACTAAGTAGGTCTATGAGATATTGATTTTCGCATTGGTCAATGTTTGAGATAGTGTGTAATACTTTACCCAGCATGCTCAAACATACTTTAATAAAAACAGTAGTAGATCTAATTACTGCCAAACTTTCAGCATAACTTCATGCAGGGCGGCAAGAGGACAAAAAACCATCTCTGAATTAAAACGTTTTGAAAACCATTTCGATACCAAGTCTTTGCTTTGTCAGTCAGGCTCAAATTATGTTTGTGCAAAAATTTTATTCTACATAGAAATATTCAAAACGATGAAGGCACGCTAATAATTTAAATACTTGGAAAGAACTCGATCAAAAAGAGAATAATATTACAGTGAAACCTAGCAGGCTTGTGGGTCATCCTCAATCTGATGTAAGTAACTAAAGAATATAAAAAGACACGAAGTCGCATAAAATCCTCCAATATACAGACGCTTGCATAAATTCATACTAGTGCACAGACAAAAGTTTCTGAAAAGAAACGTTTTGAAAAAAGTCTTAAACTGATTTATCAATGCTTGACAAAGTAACACATGGCAATTGAATTTCACATAAAACTGACACCGTACATAATGTGTCCGTGTGTCTTCTCATGAACTTTAGACAGAACTGGTTTTCTTTACATTTACATGGTCTTATATTAGTTTTTTTTTTTTTTTTAGCTTACTAAACACACATTCTCATTGCATTCCTAAATATACAGTCTCACTAAATTCCTAAACACAGTCTCACCGAATTCCCGAACACACACAGTTTCAATGTATTCCTAATCACACAGTATCAATGCATTCCTAAACACACAGTATAAATGCATTCCTAATCATACAATATCAATGCATTCCTAAACACACAGTATAAATGCATTCCTAAACACACAGTATAAATGCATTCCTAATCATACAGTATCAATACATTCCTAAACACACAGTATAAATACATTCCTAAAAAAACAGTATAAATGCATTCCTAAACACACAGTATAAATGCATTCCTAAACACACAGTATCAATGCATTCTTAAACACACAGTATAAATGCATTCCTAAACACACAGTATCAATTCATTCCTAAACACACAGTATCAATGCATTCCTAAACACACAGTATCAATGCATTTTAAACACAGTATCAATGCATTCCTAAACACACAATATAAATGCATTCCTAAACACACAGTATCAATGCATTCCTAAGCACACAGTATAAATGCATTCCTAAACACACAATATCAATGCATTCCTATACACAGTATCAATGCATTCCTAAACACAGTATCAATGAATTCCTAAACACAGTATCAATGCATTCCTAAACACACAGTATAAATGCATTCCTAAACACACAGTTTCAATGCGTTCCTAAACACAGTATCAATGCATTACTAAACACACAGTATAAATGAATTCCTAAACACACAGTATCAATGCATTCCTAAACACACAGTTTTAGTATCAATGCATTCCTAAACACAGTATCAATGCGTTCCTTAGCACACAGTATCAATGCATTCTTAAACACACAGTATCAATGCATTCCTAAATACACAATATCAATGCCTTCCAAACCACACAGTATATATGCATTCCTAAACACACAGCATCAATGCATTCCTAAACACACAGTATCAGTGCATTCTAAACACAGTATCAATGCGTTCCTAAACACACAGTATCAATGCATTCTTAAACACACAGTATCAATGCATTCCTAAACACAGTATTAATGCATTCCTAAACACAGAATGAATGCATTGTTAAACACAGAATTAATGCATTACTAAATACAGTATCAATGCGTTCCTAAACGCAGTATCAATGCAATCCTAAACACAGTATCAAATCATTCCTAAACACAGTATTAATGCATTTCTAAATAGAGAATAAATGCATTCCTAAACACATAATTAATGCATACCTAAACACAGTATCAATGCATTCCTAAACGCAGTATCAATGCATTCCTAAACCTGATCCCATAGCTAGTTCCACAATCTGGGAATTTTAGTTGAGTGGCCTGATCCCAAAGCTATTTCACGTTTTGAACTGACCAACCAGCTAAAGCGTCTTACAATAAAGAATAAGCACCTAATTCAAACTTCCGAATCGGCCTTAAAGTCACACCACTCAATGCCCCTGTCGAACCACAGAATGCAGAGCACATTATGCACTGTAAAGGTGTGCACTCCACAGAGAGGCCCGAAACCAGGCCTGGCCTCAGAGAGCAACCATGGAGGAAAAGCTCTGGAGCCCAAAGCCATTCCTACATCAGAGAAACAGGACTGCCAGTCTGACACATCAAAGGAAAGCAAAATGAAACGTAAAGAAGAAGGTAGGACGAAAATCTGAATTTTTAGGCATCTGATAATATTCTCGCGTATTATTACACACGCACACACATTCATAAATACACACAAACATACATACATACACACATAGAGGCATAGCACACAGACATACATATTCGTAAACCAGTAAAATGCAATGTCACAAATTTAAGTGACACGGAACTTTGGTCTTTTAATTTATTCTATGCTTGCCGAGTGTCTGCTGACCTATTTACCTACATATTGTGATTAGCCAAATATTTTCTTAGCCGTAATATTTGGCTGTCAACTATTTTTCTTTCTTCAGCTCCCCCCCCCCCTTTTTACACGTGGCCTCGTCTACGTTGATGATCTCAATTGCCGTCACTTACATCACACGAGACATAAGATTTATAGGACACACAGAAATGTAATGAAGCGGTTTACATTAATCTATTCACTGGCTAAACACGCTCTTCTCAATATGGCTGTCAAATTAAACTCCTATTAAATACTTTACTTTCCATCATAATATATTGAAATCAAATGTGTTTTTACTGTAGGCTTATTTGACAATTCGCATGTCTTCAGACGCTCTTAACTCCCAGAATATTGCTTTAGAAACCGATAGTGAGTAATTGGTGACCATCTTATTCCAAACACATAGTCTAGTAGCTTCACCGCCAACAATGTCAGAATATTGGGAACAAACTAAACAACATTCAGCTCTTCTTATAGTTTATTCAGCTCTTCTTATAGTTTATTCAGCTATTCTTATAGTTTATTCAGCTCTTCTTATAGTTTATTCAGCTATTCTTATAGTTTATTCAGCTATTCTTATAGTTTATTCAGCTCTTCTTATAGTTTATTCAGCTATTCTTATAGTTTATTCAGCTCTTCTTATAGTTTATTCAGCTATTCTTATAGTTTATTCAGCTATTCTTATAGTTTATTCAGCTATTCTTATAGTTTATTCAGCTATTCTTATAGTTTATTCAGCTATTCTTATAGTTTATTCAGCTATTCTTATAGTTTATTCAGCTATTCTTATAGTTTATTCAGCTCTTCTTATAGTTTATTCAGCTCTTCTTATAGTTTATTCAGCGATTCTTATAGTTTATTCAGCTATTCTTATAGTTTATTCAGCTATTTTTATAGTTTATTCAGCGATTCTTATAGTTTATTCAGCTATTCTTATAGTTTATTCAGCTATTCTTATAGTTTATTCAGCTATTCTTATAGTTTATTCAGCTCTTCTTATAGTTTATTCAGCTATTCTTATAGTTTATTCAGCTATTCTTATAGTTTATTCAGCTATTCTTATAGTTTATTCAGCTCTTCTTATAGCTTATTCAGCTCTTCTTATAGTTTATTCAGCGATTCTTATAGTTTATTCAGCTATTCTTATAGTTTATTCAGCTATTCTTATAGTTTATTCAGCGATTCTTATAGTTTATTCAGCTATTCTTATAGTTTATTCAGCTATTCTTATAGTTTATTCAGCTATTCTTATAGTTTATTCAGCTATTCTTATAGTTTATTCAGCTATTCTTATAGTTTATTCAGCTATTCTTATAGTTTATTCAGCTCTTCTTATAGCTTATTCAGCTCTTCTTATAGTTTATTCAGCGATTCTTATAGTTTATTCAGCTATTCTTATAGTTTATTCAGCTATTCTTATAGTTTATTCAGCGATTCTTATAGTTTATTCAGCTATTCTTATAGTTTATTCAGCTATTCTTATAGTTTATTCAGCTATTCTTATAGTTTATTCAGCTATTCTTATAGTTTATTCAGCTATTCTTATAGTTTATTCAGCTCTTCTTATAGTTTATTCAGCGATTCTTATAGTTTATTCAGCTATTCTTATAGTTTATTCAGCTCTTCTTATAGTTTATTCAGCGATTCTTATAGTTTATTCAGCTATTCTTATAGTTTATTCAGCTATTCTTATAGTTTATTCAGCTATTCTTATAGTTTATTCAGCTATTCTTATAGTTTATTCAGCTATTCTTATAGTTTATTCAGCTCTTCTTATAGTTTATTCAGCGATTCTTATAGTTTATTCAGCTATTCTTATAGTTTATTCAGCTATTCTTATAGTTTATTCAGCTATTCTTATAGTTTATTCAGCTCTTCTTATAGTTTATTCAGCGATTCTTATAGTTTATTCAGCTATTCTTATAGTTTATTCAGCTATTCTTATAGTTTATTCAGCTATTCTTATAGTTTATTCAGCTATTCTTATAGTTTATTCAGCTATTCTTATAGTTTATTCAGCTATTCTTATAGTTTATTCAGCTATTCTTATAGTTTATTCAGCTATTCTTATAGTTTATTCAGCTATTCTAATAGTTTATTCAGCTATTCTTATAGTTTATTCAGCTATTCTTATAGTTTATTCAGCTATTCTTATAGTTTATTCAGCTATTCTTATAGTTTATTCAGCTATTCTTATAGTTTATTCAGCTATTCTTATAGTTTATGGCCATTTTTTTTTGTATTGCCTTGGCAACCTAATGTTTAGCTGAACTAAACCTATCATAGATATACACGATCCTACCAGCTAATCGCGCAGGGATACAGAAACTATAACCTCGGTGACCTTTGGGTAAACTCATTAACTACTTGTCCCTCGCAAACCGCCTGAACGGGACTAAATAGACGGACAGCTTTGATTTGCCCCGAGTGACATTTTGCACTAACATATATCTTACTCCATTACTCCATACTACTCCCTAGTTTCCCGTGAGCATAATGTTCACTCATATTTTAGTATTTGAAGAAAAGCACTAAGCCAACAATCACCTTTTCTTGTTATTAACAGATAGCAAGAAATGAGAATATGAATATACTTCTAAGAATGATCTCAATCGGAATTCACGCTATTGTTTGAAGTAGTCGAGTTTCTCAGGCGGTTGAACTGAAAGAAATATACATGAAATATTTGCAATACTATAACAAGAATTTCTATCAACTGTTTTTCAAATGTCTAAATGTCACCGTATCTTTATAAAACCCCTGAAAGATACAACGGATAAAATACTGGGCTGGGCCGAGTGCCATGCTGCATGTATCGCACATGAATGATCTGACTTAAAATGTCAAACTATCCAGTGCCGGGACTAAGACAGGAAACAAAACAAAGTGAAAAAAAGGCCGTGATGACACTATGTAAATTAAATGGACGGGAAAATTGAAGTTTACCTTACTCTAGAAGCATATGGTGTAGATCGTAGATAAACAAAATATCAGAAACTTGCTACGCTCAGCTCTTTTTTCTTTCCCTCACAATACAATAGAGTGAGTAAGTAAGTAGTAAGTAAGTAATTTTCCTGGTATCGTGAGGGTAGTCCTACTTAATAATCATGAAATATAATAGCAGCTGGACATTTTACTATCCCCACAAGCCACTCACATATTATGGCCAATAAAACAAGTTAAAATTGCTACATTTAATTTCAGATCTTCTTACTTTATTTACTGAATAATAATAAAATAAGTTTCCTCTGAGGATTGTAGCGTAAAAAAAAATTCTGCCATTAGCATAAATAACAACTTTTTATTATCTAGCTATATAGTCCAATTTGTGTTACTTCAATCCACATATCAGGGCTAAGTTACGACATTGTGTTCTAGACAGAGGGGCAGCACTGAACTACAAATTTAAAAAGAAAAACTACATGTACACCCGTCTTCAACCCTTCACACTTGATGACCTCCCCTTGAAAGACAAAACATGACAAGCTTTTCATATGTAAAGCGGGAAGACAGTTCCCTTGCAAATATTTGAGATTGGGACATTCCACGCTTAGCAGGGTCCAAATAACGGCCAGGCTGCATTGAAACTACGACTACAATAAGCGGAGATGTTGAAATCCGACCGCGATGTGTTTGTGTAGCATTCAACTCAAGTTGCAAATAAACTACTTATTAAGTGGCGGGCAACAACCTAGGGTGTTTGTGGGGTGGGGGGGGGGCTGTATTAATCGACTGCAACAAAGCAAAAACTGCAAATATTTATCTGAATATTTCACGGTCATTTCTGTTGCGGATGTGTTGTGGGTCAGAAAAGTCAGTGGCCATTAGGCTCATACGGCTCCACTAGCATGTATGAACTAATGTTGAAAGCTTTTAATAAAATGGCAAAAAGTCTTTTGTCTGCTATCATATTTTGTTATTTTGTCTGCTATCATATTTTGTTATTTTGTCTGCTTCATATTTTGTTCTTTTGTCTGCTATCATATTTTGTTATTTTGTCTGCTTCATATTTTTTTATTTTGTCTGCTTCATATTTTTTTATTTTGTCTGATATCATATTTTGTTATTTTGTCTGCTTCATATTTTGTTCTTTTGTCTGCTTCATATTTTGTTATTTTGTCTGATATCATATTTTGTTATTTTGTCTGATATCATATTTTGTTATTTTGTCTGCTATCATATTTTGTTATTTTGTCTGATATCATATTTTGTTATTTTGTCTGCTATTATATTTTGTTATTTTGTCTGCTATCATATTTTGTTATTTTGTCTGATATCATATTTTGTTATTTTGTCTGCTATCATATTTTGTTATTTTGTCTGCTATCATATTTTGTTATTTTGTCTGCTATCATTTTTTTTTTGTCTGCTATCATATTTTGTTGTTTTGTCTGCTATCATATTTTGTTATTTTGTCTGCTATCATATTTTGTTATTTTGTCTGCTTCATATTTTGTTATTTTGTCTGATATCATATTATTTGAAGAATCTTGGTGTTTTATTGGATCCCACGCTGTCTTTCGACCATCATATATCTCATATGTGCAGAGGTCTATATCTACAGCTGCGTAGACTCAGCCAAATACGACCCTATTTGTCTACTGATTCTACAAAGACACTGGCAGTCGCCCTGATACTTTCGCGTATCGACTATTGTAACGCCCTCCTAGCCGGCCTGCCTGAAGACAAAATCGCCAGGCTACAGCGAATACAGAACAGTACTGCGCGTTTGGTTATGTGCAAGTCTAAACGATACTCGGAAACCGCCCTTCTACGCTCGCTCCATTGGCTCCCCGTGAAAGCCAGAATTTAGTATAAAGTGGCGCTACTTTGCCATCAGTGCATTTTTAACAACGAGTTTCCGTCCTATCTCAAGGAACTGATAACACCTTATGTCCCGCAAAGAACACTTCGTTCTGCCAACTCATCCTATCTGGAAGAGCCCCATTTCTCCCTGACGACCGTTGGCCTTAGGGCCTTCTCAGTATCTGGTCCGAAGGTGTGATATCTACTTCCCATTCAACTGAGGCGAACAAGCTCTACTGTCTCTTTCAAAAAGAACTTAAAAACTCATTATTTCAATATTTACCTTAGATAACATTTAACATGCTTTAGACACTTACTGTCTT
This sequence comes from Anisus vortex, assembly GCA_949126835.1. Lineage (NCBI taxonomy): Eukaryota > Metazoa > Mollusca > Gastropoda > Planorbidae > Anisus > Anisus vortex. Next base: position 44,511,276 of record OX421492.1, on the reverse strand, counting down.
ACTTATGGGTTGGGTCGGTTAATACTACATTTATTTGTTTTGTCTTTCTTTTAATCATCACTTTAGCTCTGTCACCTGGCCTAGGGTAATATCCGTATTCTTAGTTGTATGTTAAATAAACGCGCTCTGAGCTTACATTATGTTTGTTGGCAGTGCTATACAAATATTATTACTATTATTATTTTGGCATCAACGAAAATTTTATTTGAATATCTAATTAAAGTGTCGTCTAAGTTATAGTGACGACCATTCATTTATTGCTTCTCTGATATAGATATACATATTTATTATTTAGATAGCCTATTTAAAAGAGAGAAAGATAGAGAGAGAGACAAAGAGCGAGAGAGATGCACAGATGTGCACCTACACGCAATTTTAAAACTACATTTTTAATTAATACGTAAAAGTCTTACTGGGAGGTAAAGAAAAAAAGTAAAAGTCTGACTGGGAGGTAAAGAAATAAAGTAAAAGTCTGACTGGGGGGTAAAGAAATAAAGTAAAAGTCTGACTGGGAGGTAAAGAAATAAAGTAAAAGTCTGACTGGGAGGTAAATACGTAAAGTAAAAGTCTGACTGGGAGGTAAAGAAATAAAGTAAAAGTCTGACTGGGAGGCAAAGAAATAAAGTCAAAGTCTGACTGGGAATTAAAGACGTAATGTAAAAGTCTGACTGGGAGGCAAAGAAATAAAGTCAAAGTCTGACTGGGAGGTAAATACGTAAAGTAAAAGTCTGACTGGGAGGCAAAGAAATAAAGTAAAAGTCTGACTGGGAGGTAAAGACGTAAAGTAAAAGTCTGACTGGGAGGTAAAGAAATAAAGTAAAAGTCTGACTGGGAGGTAAAGACGTAAAGTTAAAATCTGATTTGGAGGTAAAGACGTAAAGTAAAAGTCTGACTGGGAGGTAAAGACGTAAAGCAAAAGTCTGACTGGGAGGTAAAGACGTAAAGTAAAGGTCTGACTGGGAGGTAAAGACGTAAAGTAAAAGTCTGACTGGGAGGTAAAGACGTAAAGTAAAAGTCTGACTTGGAGGTAAAGACGTAAAGTAAAAGTCTGACTGGGAGGTAAAGACGTAAAGTAAAAGTCTGACTGGGAATTAAAGACGTAAAGTAAAATCTGACTGGGACATAAAGTTGTAAAGTAAAAGTCTGACTGGGGGGTAAAGAAATAAAGTAAAAGTCTGACTGAGAGGTAAAGACGTAAAGTAAAAGTCTGACTGGGAGGTAAAGAAATAAAGTAAAAGTCTGACTGGGAGGTAAATACGTAAAGTAAAAGTCTGACTGGGGGGTAAAGAAATAAAGTAAAAGTCTGACTGGGAGGTAAAGAAATAAAGTAAAAGTCTGACTGGGAGGTAAAGAAATAAAGTCAAAGTCTGACTGGGAGGTAAAGACGTAAAGTAAATGTCTGACTGGGAGGTAAAGAAACCTGACAACGAGGTAGGCCTACATATGTAGTGTGACATAATATTCTGATTTCCTATTGTTCAGGCCTTGCGTGACACAGCATTAAATGTATTACTGTAGATACCAGCAACAAGGCCAGCTATAAAACTAAGGACTACACACTTTACACTTGTACAGTACCAGCAATTTTGACAGCTTTAACGTGTAGTGGGTAGGTGGATGAGGGGGGGGGGGGAGAGAGGGGGGTATATACAACTTGTGACAGTCGAGATCAAAAGTGAATTTCTGTAAACTTTAAGTAAACGGAGATCACGACAAAGATACTAAAGAATGTAACACAGTATGTGACAGTATGTCACACCTAGTTCACGCAATTTTGGCCTGAGATTAAACTAGGTCAACTACAGTTTGTATACTTTTTGGGACTATTATCAACGGACTACATATTAATATATATATATATATATATATATATATATATATATACATATTGTAGAAGGCCAACATTTTTAAATAACTTTGAGTTAGGTAAAAAGTAGGAAGATACTTCACTGAAACGTTGACATTGATTTATACAGCGTTCATTGATTAGCTTATAGTATTGGCTAACATTGATGTGGTAGATTATAGCTTAGTATATTTTAATGTTGACACTTGTCACTGAAAACCTTTCACAATAAACACATTCATATTATTGTAGCATTAACAGCTTTTTTGCACAAACATTTTATATAGTCTATTATTGCACTCATATATATATAATATATATATAATAAATATATATATATATATATATATATATATATACATACTTAAAATAGTCTATAGGCCTATATTATTATACATGTAGGCTAAGTTTATTTTATAATATTATAGATTTTTATCATTCCCCTATATTCTATATAATGATATGATGAATGTGTAGGCCTACTACTTACGCATTGTTTCTATAATAATCTCTATCTTAGTCTATTAAAGGTCTGTAAAGTTGTGGTCTCCAAAACTCGTCTACAAACTACAAACTATGAGTCCCACAAGTCATCCAGCCTAAGACACTTGTGACAATTGAATAGAACTTGATACAAGTTACAAGTATTTAATATAGGCCTAGGCTATATATAAATTATATCAAAATGACTAGTCTAGGTTTTCTTACTCTTATATTGAAAGAAAAATATAACAATGTAGTATACATACTTATTGTACTGTCAACTGGACTATGTTTTGTATTCCACTAATCACAATCCACCTTCAACAGTTCCACCACAAATCCACCTTACACTACAACAACTAGAGGTGTACATACACGGAAAGCTAACACCTTTCTAGCTCCTCCGCTACCGTCTCTCTCTCTCCCTCTCTCTCTCTATCTTTCTCTCTCTATCACCCCCCCCCCCGCCTCTCTCTCTCTTACTCTTCTCTTCGACTTTTACCTGCGCTCCAAGCTTGACTAATTCAAAACGGCTGTCACAGTGTCCAGATAGCAAAGGGAGTTAAATCTTATATTTTTCTCATGAACATTTGGCGATACTAAAGCAAAGAGTATACTCGTGAACAAGTCTTTATATAATATGTATATTGAGTATTTACTGAACAACTAAGTCTTTATATAATAGCCTATGTATATTGAGTATTTACTGAACAAATAAGTCTTTATATAATATGTATATTGAGTATTTACTGAACAACTTAGTCTTTATATAATATGTATATGGAGTATTTACTGAACAACTTAGTCTTTTTATAATATGTATATTGAGTATTTACTGAACAACTTAGTCTTTATATAATATGTATATTGAGTATTTGCTGAACCATAAAGTCTTTTTATATAAAATGTATATTGAGTATTTACTAAACAACTAATTCTTTATATAATATGTATATTGAGTATTTACTAAACAACTTAGTCTTTATATAATATGATTTCTTCTTCTTCTATCCCATAACCCGAGCGAGGGGCACCATTTTTTGACAGTTGGATAATTTTACGCCATTTGTCTCGGTCCTGCGCCGCCCTCTGGGAGTCTGCAAGAGACAAGCCGGTCCACTCCTTGATGTCTTCATCCCATCGTCTCTTCTGCCTGCCTCTCTTTCTTACACCTCGCACTGTGCCCTGCAGGATGATTTTCGCCAGGCCTTCGGATCTTGCCACATGCCCATACCATCGGAGTTTTCTGGATTTAATGGCACTGAGTAGATCCTCATGAGGGCCGACGACGTAGGTGATTCGCTCACGGACAGCCTCATTTGTAACTCGATCTTTGTAGGAGATGTTTAAAATTTTACGTAGACATCTCATTTCCATGGCTCTGATTCTTTTCTGGAGATCCGCTGTAAGTGTCCATGTTTCACAGCCGTACATAAAAACTGCCATCGCCAGGGAGCGCATCAGTCGAATCTTTGAGTAAAGTGAGATTGTCTTGCTTCGCCAGATGTTTTTTTGCTTGCAAAGTGCAGCAGTTGTTTGGGCTATTCTTGCAAGAATTTCCGGCTTGGATCTTACATCAGATATTATGGATCCCAGATATTTGAAGGAGGAGACTTTCTCGAGTCTCTGACCGCCCACTTGTATTTCGGATTCAAACTCTATGTTTGCCATAACTTTGGTCTTTTCAGCGTTTATTTCCATGCCATACGCTAATGATGTTATCCCCAGTTTGGCTGTTAACTCCCTCAGTTCATCTTCACTGCCAGATAAGCCATCTATGTCATCTGCAAAGCGAAGATTGGTGACTTGTCTCCCACCTATGCTGACTGTCCCGACATGGTCTTCCAGTGCATCGGTCATGATCCTTTCCAGGTAAATGTTGAAGAGTGTCGATGAGAGTAGGCACCCTTGACGCACGCCAATGGTTGTTTTAAACCATTTGCCAGTGACATCGTTGTGGAGGACTGCACTGGTAGCATTGTCATACAGACTTTTCATAACTGCAATAGTTTTGGGGGTGATGTTATATGCTCTCATGATTGCCCACAGCGCTTCATGCCAGACTCTGTCAAACGCTTTCTTATAGTCTACGAACACATGGTATAGGTGTTGTTGGTGCTGTAGGTATTTCTCACATATTAGTCTCAGGTTAAAGATTTGTGATATGCATATTGAGTATTTACTGAACAAATTAGTCTTTATATAATATGTATATTGAGTATTTACTGAACAAATAACTCTTTATATAATGTGTATATTGAGTATTTACTGAACAACTAAGTCTTTATATAATATGTATATTGAGTATTTACTAAACAACTAAGTCTTTATATCATATGTATATTGAGTATTTACTGAACAAATAAGTCTTTATATAATATGTATATTGAGTATTTACTGAACAACTAAGTCTTTATATAATATGTATATTGAGTATTTACTGAACAAATAAGTCTTTATATAATATGTATATTGAGTATTTACTGAACAAATAAGTCTTTATATATTATGTATATTGAGTATTTACTAAACAACTAAGTCTTTATATAATATGTATATTGAGTATTTACTGAACAAATAAGTCTTTATATAATATGTATATTGAGTATTTACTGAACAAATAAGTCTTTAAATAATATAATATGTATATTGAGTATTTACTGAACAAATAAGTCTTTATATAATATGTATATTGAGTATTTACTAAACAACTAAGTCTTTATATAATATGTATATTGAGTATTTACTGAACAAATAGGCCTAAGTCTTTAAATAATATAATATGTATATTGAGTATTTACTAAACAACTTAGTCTTTATATAATATGTATATTGAGTATTTACTGAACAAAAAAGTCTTTATATAATATGTATATTGAGTATTTACTAAACAACTTAGTCCTTATATAATATGTAGGCCTATATTGAGTATTTACTGAACAACTAAGTCTTTATATACTAGGCCTATGTATATTGAGTATTTAGGATTACTAAAAGACTAAGTCTGTATATAGACCTAATGGGCTATGTATATTGAGTATTTACTGAACAACTAAGTCTTTTTACAATAGGCCTAATTATATTGAGTATTTACTGAACTAAGTCTTTTTACAATAGGCCTAATTATATTGAGTATTTACTGAAAAACTAAGTCTTAATATAATAGGCCTAGACTCTATATATATTGAGTATTTACTTATCAACTCAATTAAAATCAAATACATTTATGGAGGGTGTAGGCCTATGGAGAAAAACTAAAATAGAAAAATTGGTAAACAAAATTCTTATAGCCTACTCAAAAGAGAGGAGGAACAAAGACATGAAAACCAATTCAAGATATTAAAAGAGATGAGAGACAAGAGAAAAGGCGATACGAAGATAAGCGACAGATAAATTAAAGAGATAATGAAAGAAATGGGAAACAATGAAAGAGATGTGAGACAATAAAAGAAATAAGATATAAGGAAAGAAGTGAGATCATCAAAAAGATAAGAGAAAATAAAGAGGATAAAAAGAGCTGTCGAATGTCTTTACCTCCCAGTCAGACTTTTACTTTACGTCTTTACCTCCCAGTCAGACTTTTACTTTATTTCTTTACCTCCCAGTCAGACTTTTACTTTACGTCTTTACCTCCCAGTCAGACTTTTACTCTACGTCTTTACCTCCCAGTCAGACTTTTACTTTACGTCTTTACATCCCAGTCAGACTTTTACTTTACGTCTTTACCTCCCAGTCAGACTTTTACTCTACGGCTTTACCTCCCAGTCAGACTTTTACTTTACGTCTTTACCTCCCAGTCAGACTTTTACTTTACGTCTGTACATCCCAGTCAGACTTTTACTTTACGTCTTTACCTCCCAGTCAGACTTTTACTTTATGTTTTTACCTCCCAGTCAGACTTTTACTTTACGTCTTTACCTCCCAGTCAGACTTTTACTTTACGTCTTTACCTCCCAGTCAGACTATTACTTTACGTCTTTATATCCCAGTCAGACTTTTACTTTACGTCTTTACCTCCCAGTCAGACTTTTACTTTACGTCTTTACCTCCCAGTCAGACTTTTACTTTACGTCTTTACCTCCCAGTCAAACTTTTATTTTACGTCTTTACCTCCCAGTCAGACATTGACTTTACGTCTTTACCTTACAGTCAGACTTTTACTTTACGTCTTTACGTCCCAGTCAGACATTGACTTTACGTCTTTACCTCCCAGTCAGACATTGACTTTACGTCTTTACCTCCCAGTCAGACTTTACTTTACGTCTTTACCTCCCAGTCATACTTTTACTTTACGTCTTTACCTCCCAGTCAGACATTGACTTTACGTCTTTACCTCCCAGTCAGACTTTTACTTTCCGTCTTTACCTCCCAGTCAGACTTTTACTTTACGTCTTTACCTCCCAGTCAGACATTGACTTTACGTCTTTACCTTACAGTCAGACTTTTACTTTACGTCTTTACGTCCCAGTCAGACTTTTACTTTACGTCTTTACGTCCCAGTCAGACTTTTACTTTACGTCTTTACCTCCCAGTCAGACTTTTACTTTATGTCTTTACCTCCCAGTCAGACTTACGTCTTTACCTCCCAGTCAGACTTTACTTTACGTCTTTACCTCCCAGTCATACTTTTACTTTACGTCTTTACCTCCCAGTCAGACATTGACTTTACGTCTTTACCTCCCAGTCAGACTTTACTTTACGTCTTTACCTCCCAGTCATACTTTTACTTTACGTCTTTACCTCCCAGTCAGACATTGACTTAACGTCTTTACCTCCCAGTCAGACTTTTACTTTACGACTTTACCTCCCAGTCAGACATTGACTTTACGTCTTTACCTTACAGTCAGACTTTTACTTTACGTCTTTACTTCCCAGTCAGACTTTTACTTTACGTCTTTACGTCCCAGTCAGACTTTTACTTTACGTCTTTACCTCCCAGTCAGACTTTTACTTTATGTCTTTACCTCCCAGTCAGACTTACGTCTTTACCTCCCAGTCAGACTTTTACTTTACGTCTTTACATCTCAGTCAGACTTTTACTTTACGTCTTTACCTCCCAGTCAGACTTTTACTTTACTTCTTTACCTCCCAGTCAGACTTTTACTTTACGTCTTTACCTCCCAGTCAGACATTGACTTTACGTCTTTACCTTACAGTCAGACTTTTACTTTACGTCTTTACGTCCCAGTCAGACTTTTACTTTACGTCTTTACCTCCCAGTCAGACTTTTACTTTACGTCTTTACCTCCCAGTCAGACTTTTACTTTACGTCTTTACCTCCCAGTCAGACTTTTACTTTACGTCCAAGTCAGACTTTTACTTTACGTCTTTACCTCCCAGTCAGACTTTTACTTTACGTCTTTAAGTCCAAGTCAGACTTTTACTTTACGTCTTAACCTCCCAGTCAGACTTTGGAGCAGGCTAAACAAAGACATGTTGGTGTTTGAAATGACGGAGCAGGCTAAACAAAGACATCTTGGTGTTTGAAATAATGGAGCAGGCTAAACAAAGACATGTTGGTGTTTGAAATGAAAACTCCCTACCACGTTTAATAGGGTGCCAAGGTTGTGCTGACCTTTCAATGCTATGTTATCTGTTTTTTATGATAAAATAAACTAAGAATGAAATGTTTAGAAAGGAAATAATGTAAGCTACACATCGGGGATTCCCTATGTTACCGGAAATATAGAAGGAAGAAATTATAAAGTGTTTGAATATGAGAATTTCTCATGAAAGTAAACAGCTGTGTCACACTATCTATATCTCAGAATAACAGCAATGTTCTGATTTCTTATATAATATAGTCTAAGTCAGGGATTGACAACTGGCACACAGAGCGATTTGAATGACACGCGGAAGACCTCGAAGAAAGGCAAACCCAGTCTGTCTTTTCTACGAGAAATTAACTGCTAAAACAGGATAAATTTTAGGCCCATGGCACGCTGAGTCAATTAGAAATCCTACTGGGGGGATGCATGGTGGCCGAGCGGCAGCGCATTTGACTGACTGGTGTACCGAAGGTCCCGGGTTCAAATCCTGATGAAAACAAGGATTTTTAGGACCTTTTTTGTAGTAAAGTAAAGGCGGCTGTGTATTGTGCTGGGCCCACAATCTCCTAGTAGGCCTATGCCGTGGCCACAGAAACTGTTGAATGCTGACCAATGCTGATCAATTTGGTCCGAAGGGTAGGCTACTTTACATTTGGCACACTATTATCAAATGGTTGCCGACCCCTAGGTCTAAGGTCATACCAAACGCACATGAAGTAGGCGTGTATGTCAAGCAACAAAATTTGGTGTACATTAGGCCTATTTCACAAGCCTAGTCTCTTGAAGTTTCCTCTAATTTACTTTACAGGGAACGATAGTTCTACATTCATATTAGTTGGCTATAGAGACGCAATAATTATTCTGTATAGATCTATGTCGTATATAAAAAAGGCTTCCCTTAAACAAACAAAAAAGCTGTTTTCTGAGCCGCTTTTATAGTCTGAAAAGTGGATTTTACAATAATAGACTATATATTAAAACATGTTTCAAACAAAAATGTAACACGACCACATGACAATCTTGACCAATAGGTTAGGCCTATAGGTCCACACATTACATAGTTTTATACTTAGGGTTGTAATTATACTGTATAGGTCTAAGATCTTAATAGGCTAAAACAAAGTATTACCTATATGTATGCACATGAAAGACTAGGCCTATATATATAGGCATAAGTAGGCCTACATAAAGCAATTACTATTTCATTTTGGGTGAATAAAAGTGCACACATATAAAAAAGATTCACGTTTATGCCTATTAACAGCGCCAAGAGACAGTGAATTTAAATGGGTATCCCGAAAGTCTAGAATTCAAATATCACTAAAAAAAATCTATCCGGGATTTGGTGAGTCCCTAAGTCTACCCAGCTCTGACGGCTATTAAATGTCGATTTATTTTTTGTTGGTAGGCCTATACTTAAAGTACGAGCGTAATAAGCACAAACTGTTTAATCATCCGTGTTATGGGTAGTTACATTCTAAAAATCTTAAGATTAACCTTTAAGACCTATTCCAGTCCTTTTCTAGTGGGGATAAGCTCCAACTTCCTATAAAATGCTCCCATTGGCCTGCGTCTCAAATAGCCTCTGACAACCAAGTCCAGCTCCTGGCCTTCCCGTGTGGCTTAGCTACTAAGTCCGGCAAAACCGTTATTACCGACAGGAGAAGGGGCGAAAAACCAGTCGATCCGGGCAGATGGGGCTCGTTAACCTTGTGTGGTAGCCTATCTAGGATAAGGAAACTCTGACTCCAAACCTCCGCTGCCTTGAGGCTTACCCCCTCTTGGGAAAGGCTAAGGGAGTAAACCCCGACAGAAAATCCGGAGCTGGAGTCCGTAAGGTGGTTTGACGTTGTATCGTCATCGTCGGCAACTCCTGCGGCGCATCTGAAGCCAAAATGTATCGACTTTGTCGCTCCCTTGGATCCGTCAGCTGCGAAGTGAGGGGGGGGGGGGGGCTGCTGCATGGGCACTAGCTGGCTCTCCATATTATCTCGCCCAGGCTCTGTAGCTTAATTGACACTCCAACGTCATCAAAAGATGCCGACCCAACAAGGAAGGGGGCAGATACTCACCTCACCATTGTCTCTCCAGAGGGACGGATGCCGACGTCCTTTTCATCTTTTTTTTGTGCATTAGGCTACAGATCTAGATCTATAGCAAATGCAATTTCTATTTTCAATAAACGTTCACATTTTATAATAGATCTAGTCTAGCTCTAATTAACAACTTTTAGGCCTTTCTAATTTATAGATGAACATTTTTGTTTTTATTAAGCATATTTGTTGAAAAAGTTAGTTAACTGTTTCATCTCGTAATTTGGTAGGCCTAAGCTTATATATCCCTACTGGGTTTCGGGACTTCTTTAGAACCGGGTTCTATAAAATCCGGGTTATCTGGTTAGGCCAGGGGTCGGCAACCTGCGGCTCGCGAGCCGCATGCGGCTCTTTCGATGTCAAGATGCGGCTCTCCAGTTTCATGCGCAAATATTACTAATTATATTATTTTATTTTCAAAACTCGTAAAAAAATTTATATTGCTAATATATAGCCTATATTCTGAAAACATGATAAAATCACTAAACAGAGAACAGTGATAATAGGTGGAGTAATAATAATAGCCAAATAATAATACTTGTCTATCCCGTTGGGAACAGTTCCATGCGCCGTCAACAGTTACAGACATAGTACAGACAACGAATAAAAGTCGAAAATGTATACATGTACAGGCTAATACTGCTACTTGAATAGGTGCGTCTTCAGCCGACTCCTAAAGGTGTTGAAGCTAGGGCTCTGGCGAAGCTGTAGAGGGAAGGCATTTCAGGCGGACGGGCCCCCATAGGAGAATGCTCGTTGGCCAGCGGACACTAGCTTCGCACGAGGGATCTGAATAGTTAGTGCTTCAGAAGCCGACCGGTAGCCAGTGCAGAGATCGGAGCAGAGGAGTGATGAGTCGACTTCTTCTTCTTAAGGACCAGTCGAGCAGCACAGTTCTGGACACGTTGGAGGCCCTAATTGGGAGGAGGCTGAGAGGCCAGCCAAGAGCGAATTGCAACAATCCAAGCGGCAAAAGAGGAGAGAGATAACAAGCTTAACACAAGCTTCCTTAGTGACGGATGACGGCAATACGACGCAGGTGGAAGAAGCAGATTTTGGTGAGCAAGGAGATGTGGGGCTGCATGAACAGTGTGGATTCCAGATAGACGCCAAGGCTCTTGATAGTCGGGGATAAAGGTACTGTTGGGTCGGCCAGCTGAAGATCGGACGCAGTGAGGGACACAACCCTCCGTCTCGTACCGACGATAAGAGCTTCAGTCTTCTCTCTGTTCAACTTTAACTTGTATTCCGTCATCCAGTTCTTGATGTCCAGGAAACAGATTGAGATGGAAGCAAGGAGCCCGTCGAAGTCTTCAGGCTCGTAAATGTTATAGAGTTGGGTGTCATCGGCAAAATAATGATATTTCAGGTTGTTGCGTTTGATGACAAAGGAGAGATGTTGGGAGTAAAGGGTGAAAAGAACTGGGCCGAGGACAGACCCCTGTGGCACACCATAGCAGACTTGAACAGCCTGGGAGGATAGAGTCGACAGACAGCTGAAGCTGACAGCCGCTAGTCACTACTTAGACTACTATATATATCACCCAGCCAGCAACCCAGCGGGTGGTAGTTCTTCGGAGCAAAGTTGTGAGTTGGAGGTCCAGAAAAGCATGCACGTCACACTGCATAACTGGACAGTTCCAAACTCTAAAAGAAATGCCGCGAGTTGAGGCACTCATATTTGACGCATGGAATATTCTTCCAGAATGCTACAGTGAGGTGAAGAAGTTGGCATTTGGAGTGCTGATGATCTTAGAGTCAACATATTTGTGCGAGCAAGCGTTTTCTTGCATGAAATATAATAAAAAGTAAAGTAAGAAGCCAACTAACAAATAAAAATCTAGAGGCGTGCTAGAAACTGAAAACAACAAGTTATGAGCCAGATTTAGCCAAACTTTCAAAAGGCACTCAAGGCCAATGCTCCCATTGATGTAACTATTGTAATTAATTATCTATAATTCAATAATTATAGTTTTAGGCCTACTATTTGATTACTAATTTTATTATTCTAGCAGAGCTAGCTAAAATACTTTAATATATTTTGTGCGAAACATTTGTATGTTTTATATGAATAAATAGGCCTCTATTATTTCATATTTAAAGCTATTTATTTTAAATAAAAGATCCCTTTTGTAGGCCCTTTAGGTAGGCTAATCCTACTCCTAATCAAATACGATAATATTGAAAAAAAGTTAGTGGCTCTTTAAAAACTGGGAAATTGTGTAAATTGTAACTTTTGGCTCTTCTGCCTCAAAAGGTTGCCGACCCCTGGGTTAGGCCTACCCAGTTCTTGAGTTCAAGATTAGATATGTTCAATTCTTCTTGATGCTGTCTGATGATGGGAAGACTTGAGAGGGTAATTCTGTGAAGCTATAAATCAATAAAACTACATCAAACCTTCCACAGTGAAAGAAAATCAAACTTGTTCTCAACAACAATGTGGAGCTAATTTAAAAAGCAGAAAGTCTGATCATGTTTATAAAATGGATGTTTTTTTAAAGTTAAAGCATCTAATACACATACATTTTGTAAAAATATGAAGAATTTTAACTGTAATTGGTACATCTGTTGTCATATGAACATTGCAATTTGTTTGTTCATGAGGATTTTTATTGGAAATGTAATTGGTTAAAATATTTAAAGAAACAATGGAATCACTTGGTCTCAATATCACAGAGTCAACACATATAAGACAGGCAACAACCTACACCAAATATATACAGAAATCAAAGTGAAAATAAGAAAACAAAAGATGTGAAAATATTTATTGCCTCGCATACACAGTGTACCGTAATTAATGTTCCTAAAAAAACATCACAAGAAAGACTATGAGTAAGTAAAAGTAACGTACCCGTCGGACCAAATTGATCCATAGGGCAGGTGAAGCAGTGCTCAACAGTTTCTGTGGCCACGGCATAATAGGCGATTGTGTGGCCAGCACTATGCACAGCCGCCTTTACTTTACCTTAACAAAAGTCAGGTACCCATCAGAGCTGGGTATACTCAGGCACATCCTCAAATCCTGGGAGAAAATCCTAGCCTCCACCAGGATTCAAACACAGGACCCTTGGATCGCCAGTCGAAAGCGCTGCTACTCGGCTACTGTAACCCATTGAAAAATATGTGACTGGGCATAATGCTGTCTTCACAATCTACTTGTATACTCTTATCAAGGTAAACTGATTACACCTGCTTTCTAGCCCAGTGGCTTAAGAAAGCTTTAATGGCATATTTAGTAGGCCTATAATAACTTTGACCTTAAGACAATAATAATGTTCGAATGTCCTGACTATATATACCATTTAAAATTTTAATGTAGGACACTTCAAGGTAGTAATGCTAAATGAAAACTAAATTGAACATTATATTCTAATATGAATTAATAAAAATACAATACCTTGCATATAATAAGCCCAACCTAAACAAAATAATACGGCAATTTTTAAACATTTGAACTAATTAGTATAAAAAAACATAATGAAATGAAAAATAGAAATAGTAATTAGAATCTTTAGTAGGCCTATTTTGTTTTGTAAATTACAGTAAGTAATAGTTTTCACCCAAAAATGTTGGGGAGAGTGGGGAGAAATGGCCCACCAAATAGTCTTTCTTGATAAACTGTGTCTAATTTATACAAATATGTATATTTAACTATGAAATTGTAATAGATGTTAGTCTAGCCAATAATACAAGTAATTATACCTTGTTTATCCCTTAATTATATATAGATTTTTATATAATAAATAACAATTGATGTACATATAAGTGGGGATAAATGACCATAGCCCACTAGGTGGGGAGAAATACCCTAAATGCTTTCTCTAGAATCTTGTTTCAGAGCGAATCAGAAATACGCTGTTTCACAATCAGCCATGCCACACGTAAATCACAATTCGCAGAAAATCACGACGCACAATTTTATTTTCAAGTTCAAGAATCATGAATTCTAGCAGTGACGACGAAGTAATCTTGGTCTGTGCTGCTGCGTCTGTTCTACTTAAAGCACAAAGAAAACAAAAATGGTGGGTGAAACCTTCGATCGAAAAAAGAACAATCTAATCTATCGAGCATACCATGCTCTTTTAAGCGATCTGGAAGAGGAAGATACCAATTTAATCTCCACCATGTTTGTTTTGTTTTTTAACCATGCTACTGATCACATGAATCATGATTCCAAATTTTAGAACATGTTTTAAATCTGTGAATCATCACAAATCACTGCTGAAACTGATTCTGGTGAATCGCGTTTTGCGCTATGACACATTTGAAAAGGGGAGAATCATCGTGATTTTTTAATTGAATTGCAGTGAATCGGTGATTTTATTTCTAGTGTGGCTTAGCATTAACACTGCGACTATACAGCACATCAACTAACACGATAGTAGAACTCCAAATTATGTAATTTTTTTACAAGATTTTGGGGTTATCTTTGTAAAAGTTCTATTCACAATAATTCAAATTATAAACATTCCTTTTCTTTTTGGGGAGCAGTGCAAACTTTAGTCTAAATCACAGAATTTATCTATAATTATTGAATTTATTAAAGTCCTTTACTAAAACTAATACTTTTACTTTATAAAATGAAATAAATTTATAGTCTGCTGTTTTAATAGACTGGATGTGTTAGATAGTGAGAATGGAATACAATAGGATAATGTAAATCAGCCACATCTTTAAAGATAAATTTCATCTGATTCCAATTTCATTACCTGGGCTCATATACAACTTGGCTGGTAAAATAAGAAATATTACACCTTTTATTAACAATTTATTATTAACTTGTGTAATATATAATATGGTTATGACTGCTTTACAAACTCCTGTTTTTCTAATGCCATTTTTTTAAACAGTTATCCAATTTTCCTTATAACAAGTAATCAAGCATAGCTTCAGTTTTTTGTCTGGCTATGATTTAAGAATGATTTTTAAGTTAGGATTTACCATATTATTTTATTAAGGCCTATAAATATATGTTCAATAGTAGATAAGGTTAATTGCATGAACTTTTATTTGATTCTACATTGGGGGAAAAAACAATTCATTTCATCAAGTAGCCTGAGTAAAACAATTACTAAGGCTTCAAGTTTTTTTAAGAACCCTATTCCTTTTATGAAGAGGCCATGAAACCTGGTTCTGGTTCCAATAATAAGTATTAACTTTTTTTAACAAATTAAAATTTTATATTTTTACATTTCCTTTATTGAAACTTAGGACAGTTAACATATATTTGAATAATTTTCTCAGAACCAGGTATGAAAAGATTAATTAATTCTAAAAACCATCAAATTCATCAGTTATTGCAAGCCTTATTACCAGTTATTGCAAGCCTTATTACCAACTCTGTGTTGTATTTATTCATGTTTTTAGTCTTCCTCTAAGCTGCTCTCTAATCTCTAATACTATCTGTTCCGTCAATCTTCCTTTAATTTTAATAATCATCTTCCTCTCTGCCACACACGTTTCTTAGTCTACGGCTAATCCTAATCAGCTTCCTCAGATCTATTCTTTGAAGTCTACTGCTAACCCCCATCTACCTCTAAACTCTCCCACACAACCAGTTCTCAATTAAATCTTCATTCACATGTATTTGTGGAGGGAGTTTATCCCAAAGAGTGCCATTTGTATGCCTGTAATAAAATATTTATTTAAAATCTAGACTAAGTCATCATTCATCTCAGATTATTTATATTCTTTCCTCCAACTTTAATACCATCTAGGTGTTCGATATTCCGGAGTATTATTTCACTGTAGATGTTGAAGAGGTCTGGTGATAAAACACATCCCTGTCTTACTCCTCTCTTTATTGGTTTGAATGCACTTAACTCCGCTTCATATCCAATGGCAGCTTCTTGCTCCCAGTATAGTATAGATTTCTTATTATACTGAGGTCTTTACCATCTATGTCCAGATCTTGTAATATATTAAATAGATCTTGATGTTTGACTTTGTCAAATGCCTTAGAATAATCTATAAAGCATAGATACAGATCTTTTTGCATCTGGATGCATCTTTCAATTAACATAGATAAGCTATTGATATATTAATAATTACAAACTACTTCATTCAGGGTAAAGACCTAACCCAAACTATAAATACAAACTACTTCATTCAGGGTAAAGACCTAACCCAAACTATAAATACAAACTACTTGATTTAGGGTAAAGACCTAACCCAAACTATAAATACAAAGTACTTCATTCAGGGTAAAGACCTAACCCAAACTATAAATGCAAAGTACTTCATTCAGGGTAAAGACCTAACCCAAACTATAAATGCAAACTACTTCATTCAGGGTAAAGACCTAACCAAAACTATAAATGCAAACTACTTCATTCAGGGTAAAGACCTAACCCAAACTATACATACAAACTACTTCATTCAGTGTAAAGAGCTAACCCAAACTATAAATACAAACTACTTCATTCAGGGTAAAGACCTAACCCAAACTATAAATACAAACTACTTCATTCAGGGTAAAGACCTAACCCAAACTATAAATACAAACTACTTCATTCAGGGTAAAGTCCTAACCCAAACTATAAATACAAAGTACGTAGAAGTAATAATAAATGAACAATTATCTTGGAATCCATTTATGTTAATGAAGTAATTAAAAAATCAAAACCTTAGGCTTCATAAAATGGAACTTTTACAACGATAATAAGAACATAAAACTAAAATGCATCTTACATTAGTTATACCTATACTTTAATATGCATCTTCAGTATGGGATCCGTCAACTAAAGAAAACAAAAAAAATCTATAACAAATCAAGAAAGAGCTGCAAGACACAAACTGACCAGTTTAACACAAATACGGTAGTTAACCCTAACCCTTAAACTAAATATAGAAACAAAAGTAAGAGAAAAGAGTAAATTAGTAAAAAAAACTCTAATTTAGAAATACAACACAATAAGTCTTAAACTCTAATTTAGAAATACAACACAATAAGTCTTAAACTCTAATTTAGAAATACAACACAATAAGTCTTAAACTCTAATTTAGAAATACAACACAATAGGTCTTAAACTCTAATTTAGAAATACAACACAATAAGTCTTAAACTCTAATTTAGAAATACAACACAATAAGTCTTAAAATCTAATTTAGAAATACAACACAATAAGTCTTAAACTCTAATTTAAAAATACAACACAATAAGTCTTAAACTCTAATTTAAAAATACAACACAATATGTCTTAAACTCTAATTTAGAAATACAACCCAATAAGTCTTAAACTCTAATTTAGAAATACGGTAATAGTGGAGAACAGCGGCCCCACGCAGAACTAAGTGTTCTAAAGAAATTTTACTGAAAATTTTTGCCTGGAGCTATTGCTTAGTGTCTAATGAACAACGGAAGATACTTTTCTTAATAAATTTTTTGAAAAAAAAAACATTTACGAAAAAAATACGAAGATTTTATATGAAATATAAAAACGACAACCGCCATTTTGTTTTTTTTAGTAATGTGACGTCACTAGAGTTTTAATACTATCACTTTTAATCGAACCTAAAATAGCTCCAGCAGTTTAAATTTTCAGTAAAATTTCTTTAGAACCGATATAAAAATGTATTTAAAAACCTAAAAAAGCATTAAAAGATCACTTTCATACCTTTTCAATATGAAATAAAACAAAAAATCGTCTACATCATTACAGACATGTCGCCATTTCTTGTCGCCTTCGATGATGCATTATGGGATACAATATCGCATTTGCGATGTGACGTGCAATATGCCATGTTGGCCAAAAAAAAAGCCAAAATAATTTTTTTTTCAAAAATAAACATACCACATATCCATCCTTAACCTAGAAACTAACCCTGACCCTACTGATCCCTAAACCCTATATCTAGAGACCCCTAACCCTAACCCTGATCCCTAACCACTACTGACTCCTACTGACCCCTAACCCCGATCCCTAACCCCTACTGACCCCCTACTAATTCCTACTGAACCTACTAAACCTAAGGTATAGCCAAATAAAGAATTTTAAAAAAAAAGCGTAAAATATTTTTTTGGCCACAAAATGGCGGTTCACTTTTTTTAGGACCTCGTGCACAGCATAGCATCATGGGATAAGTATAGCATCATGGGATATTAACAAAAACACAAGGGGACGTAACAAAGTTTTATTTACAACAAAAAATTTCACAAAACACAAAAAAATAACAAAATTTGAAAATTAAATAAAAAAATACAGAAATGCAATTGTTAAATAAAACCAACTGTTTTGTAATCAGGGCAAGTAGACCTTTAATTTGATATATGACACACGAAAATATCTCGTGGGGTCCGTGTTCTCCACTATTAATAGAAATACAACACAATAAGTCTTAAACTCTAATTTAGAAATACAACACAATAAGTCTTAAACTCTAATTTAGAAATACAACACAATAAGTCTTAAACTCTAATTTAGAAATACAACACAATAAGTCTTAAACTCTAATTTAGAAATACAACACAATAAGTCTTAAACTCTAATTTAGAAATACAACACAATAAGTCTTAAACTCTAATTTAGAAATACAACACAATAAGTCTTAAACTCTAATTTAAAAATACAACACAAAAGTCTTAAACTCTAATTTAAAAATACAACACAATAAGTCTTAAACTCTAATTTAGAAATACAACACAATAAGTCTTAAACTCTAATTTAGAAATACAACACAATAAGTCTTAAACTCTAATTTAGAAATACAACACAATAGGTCTTAAACTCTAATTTAGAAATACAACACAATAAGTCTTAAACTCTAATTTAGAAATACAACACAATAAGTCTTAAACTCTAATTTAGAAATACAACATTATAAGTCTTAAACTCTAATTTAGAAATACAACACAATAAGTCTTAAACTCTAATTTAGAAATACAACACAATAAGTCTTAAACTCTAATTTAGAAATACAACACAATAAGTCTTAAACTCTAATTTAGAAATACAACACTATAAGTCTTAAACTCTAATTTAGAAATACAACACAATAAGTCTTAAACTCTAATTTAGAAATACAACACTATAAGTCTTAAACTCTAATTTAGAAATACAACACAATAGGTCTTAAACTCTAATTTAGAAATACAACACAATAAGTCTTAAACTCTAATTTAAAAATACAACACAATAAGTCTTAAACTCTAATTTAAAAATACAACACAATAAGTCTTAAACTCTAATTTAGAAATACAACACAATAAGTCTTAAACTCTAATTTAGAAATACAACACAATAAGTCTTAAACTCTAATTTAGAAATACAACACAATAGGTCTTAAACTCTAATTTAGAAATACAACACAATAAGTCTTAAACTCTAATTTAGAAATACAACACAATAAGTCTTAAACTCTAATTTAGAAATACAACATTATAAGTCTTAAACTCTAATTTAGAAATACAACACAATAAGTCTTAAACTCTAATTTAGAAATACAACACAATAAGTCTTAAACTCTAATTTAGAAATACAACACAATAAGTCATTAACTCTAATTTAGAAATACAACACTATAAGTCTTAAACTCTAATTTAGAAATACAACACAATAAGTCTTAAACTCTAATTTAGAAATACAACACTATAAGTCTTAAACTCTAATTTAGAAATACAACACAATAAGTCTTAAACTCTAATTTAGAAATACAACACTATAAGTCTTAAACTCTAATTTAGAAATACAACACAATAGGTCTTAAACTCTAATTTAGAAATACAACACAATAAGTCTTAAACTCTAATTTAAAAATACAACACAATAAGTCTTAAACTCTAATTTAAAAATACAACACAATAAGTCTTAAACTCTAATTTAAAAATACAACACAATAAGTCTTAAACTCTAATTTAAAAATACAACACAATAAGTCTTAAACTCTAATTTAAAAATACAACACAATAAGTCTATTACTCAATGCTCAGATAACCAGAAAGAAGAACAAATACATATAGTCCCTAAGTTGTTCCAGAGCATAGAATAGGCTGCTTGAAAAAATTAAAATACAAGAGGCAATAATCTTCTTAATAGAAGGAGCGTCTGTAAGATAACTAAACATTATTTAAAACACTCAATCAAAATACAAGACTCAATGATAAGCATATGATGCAATAAATCTTCTGTATAGGTGTGTCTTTTTTTTAATATCCTAATATAATAGATTTGACCAAACAAAACTTCAGTTTATTTTGTATTGCATATTATAATTTCAAACTCCATAGAATATTATAATTTCAAACTCCATAGAATATTATAATTTCAAACTCCATAGAATATTATAATTTCAAACTCCATAGAATATTATAATTTCAAACTCCATATAATATTATTCCATCAATATAAATACTTATGGGGCATTGTGGCAGAGCGGCAGCACATTCGACTGGCAATCCGAAGGTCCTGGGTTTGAATCCTGGTGCAGGCTAGGATTTTCTCGGGGACGATGGTGCCCCAGAGTCTACCCAGCTCTGATGGGTATATGACACTAGTTGCGGTAAAGTAAAGGCGGCTGGCCACACATCCCCTAGTTTGCTGTGGCCACAGAAATTGGTGAACGCTGCTTCACCAGCCCTATGATCAGTCTGGTCCGAAGGGTAATTTAGTTTTTAGTATAAATATTTACAATAGCAACAACTTGAAAGCTAAAATAACAAACAAATATAATAGTTATTACTTCTCCTTTCTTCTTTAATAAAAAAAATGGCCTATCCATTTAGAAAGCAACATAAAACCAATATAGTGTCTTTTGTTGGGTAAATTTGATTAGCAGCAAAAAAAAAAAATTTAACCGAAATGTTTATACTGGAATACATTAAGCTCTATTTTGGCTATTCTTTCTATTTAAATAGTCTGATACGTATGAATTTTGTCTGAATGTAATGAAGTTAAGGTATATAGCAAGAATTATTTTCTTTGTTTATTCAACAATACTAACAATGCCAATGTTCATTATATTTAAGGGCATGGGGGCCGAGCGGCCACGCTAGAATTTGTTCCTGGGTCTGGAGGGTGTCCCTGAGTATACCCAGGGTGGATGGTTACCCGACATTAGTTAGGGTAAAGTAAAGGCAACAGGGCATTGTGCTTGCCACACAATCCACTAGTATGTTGTGGCCACAGAAACAGCAGAACATAAGGTTTAATTAGTTCCATGATATCGGACGGCATCTCGTTGTTATAAAGGCACTGATGGCAAAGAAGCACTACTTTATATTCAATTCTAGCTTTCACAGGTAGCAAATTGAGCGTTCTCCTGCTGTTTGTGTGGCCACAACACACTAGGGGATTATGTGGCAAGTACAATGCCCAGCTGACTTTTCTTAACCCAAACTGATGTCGGCAATACAAGTGTTGTAAATGGCATAGATATATTCTGGCACATCCTCTTTTGCATCATGGGGCTTGGAGATGCCTTTCTGTGAGGTATGATCTGTGAGAGCTGACCCAAGCTTATTGTTGAGTTGATCTCTGAGCTACCGGTATTAATATGGCATGTGTTTATACATGTTTTTCCCTTGGGAATATTAGTTTTATTTTGCTTGCGACCAGGGAGTGGTCTGTGTCGTAGTCGTCACTGTAGTAGCTAGAGGTTTGGAGTACATTAATATGATACATAATCAAGACATGCTTTGATAACAATAACATAGACAAAGAGGATAACTTAACAAAATATACTTAACAAAATATAAATTTATTTTTGCTGTTCAGTAAGTAATATAATAAGAATTTTAGAAGTGGATCTTTTGTTGATGAATATAAATGACTTGTTTCTTTCTATACAGTTTGCATTGTTGCCAGATAATTCTTTACATTTCTGCTTTTAAATTGTTTGCGTGGTGTCGATAGGAATAACTTTCTTGACATTTCCACGGATAAGTGTCACTTTAAGAAAGTCAGACTTCTCAACAGCATCATAAACATCAGCAGCAGATTTAATTGATGCACCGCTGATATCAATAATAATGTCTCCTGCCAGAATACCTCCGCTGTTGAAAGAACAATAGTAAGCTTGTATTACAACTTTAATTGCTGCACTGTACATATTGTGTGCTGTTCAGCTTCTGAGCAAACACAGACCAACACACAATTGGCAGTTCATAAACTTCTTTCTTTAGACTTTGAGAAGAGTAATTAGCCCTGAGAGAAATTAGGTATCTTAAGATGGATAATTTCATTGTGATTTGCCCTGAGAGAAATTAGGTATCTTTAGACTGATAATATCATTGTGATTTGCCTTGAGAGAAATTAGGTATCTTTAGACTAATAATATCATTGTGATTTGCCTTGAGAGAAATTAGGTATCTTAAGATGGATAATTTCATTGTGATTTGCCCTGAGAGAAATTAGGTATCTTTAGACTGATAATATCATTGTGATTTGCCTTGAGAGAAATTAGGTATCTTAAGATGGATAATTTCATTGTGATTTGCCCTGAGAGAAATTATGTATCTTTAGACTGATAATATCATTGTGATTTGCCTTGAGAGACATTAGGTATCTTTAGACTGATAATATCATTGTGATTTGCCCTGAGAGAAATTAGGTATCTTTAGACTGATAATATCATAGCGATTTGCCTTGAGAGAAATTAGGTATCTTTAGACTGATAATATCATTGTGATTTGCCTTGAGAGAAATTAGGTATCTTTAGACTGATAATATCATTGTGATTTGCCTTGAGAGAAATTAGGTATCTTTAGACTGATAATATCATTGTGATTTGGCTTGAGAGAAATTAGGTATCTTTAGACTGATAATATCATTGTGATTTGCCTTGAGAGAAATTAGGTATCTTTAGACTGATAATATCATTGTGATTTGCCTTGAGAGAAATTAGGTATCTTTAGACTGATAATATCATTGTGATTTGCCTTGAGAGAAATTAGGTATCTTTAGACTGATAATATCATTGTGATTTGCCTTGAGAGAAATTAGGTATCTTTAGACTGATAATATCATTGTGATTTGCCTTGAGAGAAATTAGGTATCTTTAGACTGATAATATCATTGTGATTTGCCTTGAGAGAAATTAGGTATCTTTAGACTGATAATATCATTGTGATTTGCCTTGAGAGAAATTAGGTATCTTTAGACTGATAATATCATTGTGATTTTGACTGAAAATTATTGTGTAGGGAAAACTTGCTAAGGCTACTTCAGGTATACTTATATATTTTCAAATTGTATATTGTTTACTGTTTTATGGAATCTCACACTTAATAATTACCATTTATTTTTATTTTGTACATAAGGTCGGATGCTGATATTTGGTATTGGCCTGTAATGCTAATTAATTTTAAAAAATTCTCAACCCTCCTCACTTTCTTTTTCCTGATAAAAAATTAATTTCAAATTTACTTGTAAAAATAATTTACCGGCAAAAGAGTTCAGATTTAAATCTTTTTAGCTGTTTTTCTGCTTCAATGGAAATAAAAAAACACAGCTTATGGTTAGATGTTTTATTAAAAATATTCATAATCTACAGAATTTGGACACAGTTTTGTCCAGATTACAAAATTACAAATTTGAGGGGAAAAAAACAACTATTACAATTTGAATTTTTTGTATTCAAAGCCAGAAAGTTTGATCATTTCTTGCCTGTTGCACTTTTGTCCATAATTTTCAACTTTTGTAATGCACATAGAAAATATATATATTTAATAATAATACCCTTATTAGAATCTGGTCCTGTGGTTAGTACACCGGAATGTCTACTAAACAGCTTGGTTTCTAGCCATTCCACTGACCAATCAATCCCTGCTGCCCTGCTGCCCTGCAGGAGTTTTCGGCCAGTCTGACCAAATTGATCATAGGGCCGGTGCAACAGCGTTCACCAGTTTCTGTGGCCACGGCAAACTAAGGGATGTGTGACCAGCACAATGCCCAGCTGCCTTTACTTTACCCCTCCATCAGAGGGTTAGACTCAGGGACACCCTCGAGTCCCGGGGAAAAAAATCCTAGCCTTAACCAGGGTTGAACCCAGGACCTTCGGTGTGCCAGCCTAGGACCTAATAATCTTCTAACTAGAAGTAACTTTAAAGTAAATTAATAGTGTAAATATTTGCATTTTTTACACTTAGGCTTAAATTGTAAAATGTGCAATTAGCATCAGAAAAATTCCATCTTTAGACTGATAGATCATCAGTTACATAATGTTCATATGCCATTTTTAGCATGAATTGATTTTGGAATAAACAGGTCTAGAAAAAAAGTTTAAAAATAAAAAAATATCAGCTGATATGTTTGCTAGATTGATAATTATTAAAGTAAAAAAAATTGTTTACAAACATTTATATAAAAGAAGGACTGTGAGTAAAAGATAAACATTTGACTTGTGTATATTATATATCGATAACTATCTCAATAATACTCAACTAACATGTGTGCAGGTGTATATTCTATAGATAATTATCTCAATAATACTCAACTAACATGTGTGCAGGTGTATATTCTATAGATAACTATCTCAATAATACTCAACTAACATGTGTGCAGGTGTATATTCTATAGATAATTATCTCAATAATACTCAACTAACATGTGTGCAGGTGTATATTCTATAGATAACTATCTCAATAATACTCAACTAACATGTGTGCAGGTGTATATTCTATAGATAATTATCTCAATAATACTCAACTAACATGTGTGCAGGAGTTCCTGGGATGACTTTATAAACAAATACACCTCCATCCACATCTGGAAAGTTGGGCATCTTGATGTTATTTTTCAAGTCATTCATGACATTTTCTGTCAATGTTAACATTGTTATTCCCAAGTAGCGTCTCATCAAAAAACCATTTTCTCTTTGGCCTGAAAATCAACGTATTAAAAAATCAATGACATATTTTTACACATTTTGTGTCATAAAGATAAACATCTTTTGTTATTTTTTCATCTTGAACTCAATCTATTGTAATTTTTATTACCAGGAGAATACTTCAAAATACCTTCAAGGTGTTTGGTTTAGGTAAGGAATTTTTAATAACAGGGCACAAAATCTTGTCAAAACTTGTACCATCAACTAAAACTTGAAGAGAGCAAATAACCAGATTGAAATACCAGTAGAGAAGTAACAACCAGTCTTTGATCTACAGGTTTCACTAGAGAATAAACAACCAATCTTGGATCTACAAGTTTCACTAGAGAAGTAACAACCAGTCATTGATCTAAAGGTTTCACTAGAGAATTCACAACCAATCTTGGATCTACAAGTTTCACTAGAGAAGTAACAACCAGTCATTGATCTACAGGTTTCACTAGAGAATTAAAAACTAATCTTGGATCTACAAGTTTCACTAGAGAATTAACAACCAGTCATTGATCTACAGGTTTCACTAGAGAATTAACAATTAATAATGGATCTACAAGTTTCACTAGAGAAGTAACAACCAGTCGTTGATCTACAGGTTTCACTAGCAAATTAACAACCAATCTTGGATCTACAAGTTTCACTAGAGAATTAACAACCAATCTTGGATCTACAAGTTTCACTAGAGAAGTAACAACCAGTCATAGATCTACAGGTTTCACTAGAGAATTCACAACCAATCTTGGATCTACAAGTTTCACTAGAGAATTAACAACCAATCTTGGATCTACAAGTTTCACTAGAGAATAACAACCAGTCATTGATCTACAGGTTTCACTAGAGAATTAACAACCAATCATGGATCTACAAGTTTCACTAGAGAAGTAACAACCAGTCATTTCGCTACAGGTTTCACTAGAGAATTAACTACCAATCTTGGATCTACAAGTTTCACTAGAGAAGTAACAACCAGTCATTGATCTACAGGTTTCACTCGAGAATTAACAACCAATCTTGGATCGACAAGTTTCAATAGAGAAGTAACAACCAGTCAATGCTCTACAGGTTTCACTAGAGAATTAACAACCAATCTTGGATCTACAGGTTTCACTAGAGAATTAACAACTAATCTTGGATCTACAAGTTTCACTAGAGAAGTAACAACCAGTCATTGATCTACAGGTTTCTCTATTGAATTAACAACCAATCTTGGATCGACAAGTTTCAATAGAGAAGTAACAACCCTTCATTGCTCTACATGTTTCACTAGAGAATTAACAACCAATCTTCGATCTACAAGTAACAAGTGTCACTAGAGAAGTAAGAATCAGACTTTGATCTACAAGTTTCACTAGAGAAGAAAGAACCAGTCTTTGATCTACAGGTTTCATTAGAGAATTAACAACCAATCTTGGATCTACAAGTTTCACTAGAGAAGTAAGAACCAGACTTTGATCTACAAGTTTCACTAGAGAAGAAAGAACCAGTCTTTGATCTACAGGTTTCATTAGAGAATTAACAACCAATCTTGGATCTGCATGTTTCACTAGAGAAGTAAGACCAGTCTTTGATCTACAGGTTTCACTAGAGAATTAACAACCAATCTTGGATCTACTACTTTATATAGAGAAGAAAGAACTATTCTTGGATCTACACATTTCACTAGAGAAGTAACAACCAGTCTTTGATCTACATGTTTCACTAGAGAAGTAACAACCAATCTTGGATCTACAAGTTTCACAAGAGAAGTAAGAATCAGTCATTGATCTACATGTTTCACTAGAAGTAAGAACCAGTCATTGATCTACATGTTTCACTAGAGAATTAACAACCAATCTTGGATCTACAAGTTTCACTAGAGAAGTAAGAACCGATCTTGGATCTACATGTTTCACTAGAGAAGTAAGAACCAGTCATTGAAATGATGTACATGTTTCACTGGAGAATTAAGAACTAATCTTGGATCTACATGTTTCACAAGAGAAGTAAGAATCAGTCATTGATCTACATGTTTCACTAGAAGTAAGAACCAGTCATTGATCTACATGTTTCACTAGAGAATTAACAACCAATCTTGGATCTACAAGTTTCACTAGAGAAGTAAGAACCGATCTTGGATCTACATGTTTCACTAGAGAAGTAAGAACCAGTCATTGATCTACAAGTTTCACTAGAGAAGTAAGAACCAGTCATTGATCTACATGTTTCACTAGAGAAGTAAAAACCAGTCATTGCTCTACAGGTTTCACTAAAGAATTAACAACCAATCTTGGATCTACAAGTTTCACTAGAGAAGTAAGAACCAATCTTGGATCTACATGTTTCACTAGAGAAGTAAGAACCAGTCATTGATCTATATGTTTCACTAGAGAAGTAAGAACCAGTCATTGATCTACAATGTTTCACTAGAGAAGTAAGAACCAGTCATTGATCTACAATGTTTCACTAGAGAAGTAAGAACCAATCTTGGATCTACAAGTTTCACTAGAGAAGTAAGAACCAATCTTGGATCTACATGTTTCACTAGAGAAGTAAGAACCAATCTTGGATCTACATATTTCACTAGAGAAGTAATAACCAATCTTGGATCTACATATTTCACTAGAGAAGTAAGAACCAATCTTGGATCTACATATTTCACTAGAGAAGTAAGAACCAATCTTGGATCTACATATTTCACTAGAGAAGTAACAACCAGTCATTGATCTACAGCTTTCACTAGAGAAGTAAGAACCAATCTTGGATCTACATATTTCACTAGAGAAGTAAGAACCAATCTTGGATCTACATGATTCACTAGAGAAGTAAGAACCAATCATTGATCTACACGTTTCACTATAGAAGTAAGAACCAATCTTGGATCTACATATTTCACTAGAGAAGTAAGAACCAATCTTGGATCTACATATTTCACTAGAGAAGTAACAACCAGTCATTGATCTACAGGTTTCACTAGAGAAGTAAGAACCAATCTTGGATCTACATATTTCACTAGAGAAGTAAGAACCAATCTTGGATCTACATATTTCACTAGAGAAGTAAGAACCAATCTTGGATCTACATATTTCACTAGAGAAGTAAGAACCTATCTTGGATCTACATATTTCACTAGAGAAGTAACAACCAGTCATTGATCTACATGTTTCACTAGAGAAGTAAGAACCAATCATTGATCTACACGTTTCACTAGAGAAGTAAGAACCAATCTTAGATCTGGATCTACATATTTTGTTCTTGGTTAGTGTTGGGGGACCATAAGATGTTTTCTAAATGTTTTAATGCCAATTTAAAAAAGAAATCAAATCATATAAACAAGTTATGTTTTGAATAGTTTTAATGTAACATTATAATAATATATTTTGCTTTTAGTTTAAGGATAATTATTAATATAAAACTAGGAAAAGTGGTTTTAAACAATATTTGTTATTATAAACAATTAAGATTTTTAAAAGTTCTCTTTCTTTTCAAAATTTCATAAAAGTTACAGCAAATTTTGTATTACAAAAAAAATTTAATAACTTGAGTCATTTTTGTTTTTATGCTCAAGTCTTACACTACAGTATTTAAAAACAATTTTTGGTTGTTTTACATTCAAGTACATGATAGTCAACCATTGACTGTATACCTACTTATTTATGTTGTATATTTTGTATCATTTATTACAAAAAGAGTTTTAAACTTTAAATAAACTTCAAATAATTACAACATTTTTACACATAGAAAGGTTAGCTAAATTTTTGCAAATACTTTTTAATGGTTTAAAAAATGACAATTTTTACTATAACACTTTGCTTTAATATAGTAAAATGTTTATATTTTGAAACAGTACCAACTTATTATGTCACTGCGGAGTATTAAATGACCTTCAATTTGACATTGGCTTATACTAGGTCTCCTTTCTACACAATTCGTGTTTGTGAACAAAATAACTTGGCCATAACCAATATACTAAAAATGGGACTTGGAAGATGTCAGAAGGTAACACACTTGTAAAATTTGAATTTCTTTTTTACTTTCTTGAAAATTGACATACAGTCATAAGAATGGTATCAAAGTTCTTAGAATCATTTTAGCTTTCAATTAAAAATATAATAACAAACTCAATAGCTTGAAAAGATGAATCAGTTTTGAAGTACCTACTTTAAACTAGAAACATTAATTTTATATTAACTAAGATACTATTCTCCTGGTGTCACATATTTAATTTATAAATATTTGACTCATTATTACACATAGCAAAGGTTGTTATACGCCTATAATGTAAAGAATATTACTTAAAAATATAGATATTAAGGGAATCACCATTTTTCATAAGTTCTTCTACCCTCATCAGAAACTTGATGGCATAGTCAGAAGGGATTGCAAATGAAATGCCAGTAGTAACTTTCATTGTATTAATACCTATAGCTTGACCATCCTGAAATCAGACAATAATAACCTCATTCACTTATAGTAGTGCTACTAGTCAGTTTGTCTCTACTTTAACCTTCTCTCTTACCACACAAAATAATATTAACTTACTAGGTTTACAAGTGGTCCTCCTGAATTTCCAAACTGAATTTTTAAAGATAAAAAAAAAGCTTATTATAAAATAATAACATAAAACATAAACATAAAAAATATTCACATGATATTATTATGTTTCTAAAAATATTCTTACAACTTACATTGATGACAGCATCCGTTTGTATGTAATCCATATCTTTATTACGTATTCCTAATTCTTTACTGGCACGTTGCACACTACTAACAATCCCACAAGTGACAGTGTTGCTCAGAGATAGTGGACTTCCCATAGCAACAACCCATTCACCGGGTCGAACTGTTGATGAATTTCCCAAAGGTATAAAAGTCAAATTGTTCTAAAACAGTGAAAAACAAACAAAGTTTAAGAAAAAACAGTCAAAATAATGTTCAAACAATTTCATACTTTTTTGCTTTAAAAAAAATGTCATCTATATACAATATATCAAATTGAATGGTTGTGCAAAGTCTGTTGCCCATTGGTTAATTCAAAGACATGTGTCTAATATTTTACTTTTGAGATTTAGCTTACAATATCTGTTCTCCCTAGCAGAGTGGTTAGAATCTCTAACTGGCACATTGGTTTCCTTCCCCGCTGATCATTTTTCCATAGAAAAATTCCTAGCCTCTACTCTATATACATGATTACAACTTTTTTTTTTACATTGTGAATTTTTTCACAAAGTTTTAATTTTTCTAATTATTTTAAATAAATTGAAAATTAATAATAATATTTTAATGGTAATGGTAATGGTAATTTATATAGCGCTTCTATCCATGCTATTTTAGCATGCTCAGTGCGCTCTAGAAGACTATTAATCTGTGAGAGGTTTCACTGCTGCCGGTTAAGCGCATGTGATAACAACTCAATATTAACGTCATCTAGTCCCAAAACTCCTGTAGGGCGACAGGGATCTGCCGGTGGCGGGGCTCGAACCCGCGACGTGTCAAGTGGTTTTTTGGTTGACAGTCTGATTAATTGTAATTGTTATGTAAGGCTCAGCCCATATGTAGGCTATTTAATATAATATATGCCATATATATAAAGTAGGCTGTGTTTGTAAAATCCCATGTCCATTGATTAATGTAAGGACATTATGTCTTTTAGTTTATTTTTGCAATCTCACTTCCTGTCCTCCTTAGCCAAGTGGTTAGTATCTCCAAAACAACAACACTAGACTCCATGTAGCTAAAACTTGTTTTAACAAGCGTCAACAGAATTGTACCACAAAAGTCATCTTTCCTACACTAACACCCCACCCTCTAGCTGCCTAAACAATTATTAGACAAAGTATTTAATAAAATCAAAATGAACCCAAACTTTAGCTGTTGCCCAACCAAATCCATACTTCCCTTCTTACAAAACCAAACCCAACTTCAGTTGTTACAGAGCTGATGCAAACCTGAAATTCAGTTATTGTTTAACAGTTTGACAACAAATAATTATTTTTAAAGTAGCTAAAAGTTTAAAAAATGTAAATACTTACAGCATTAATTTTCACAATAGCCAAATCTGAGATTGGATCAACAGCTGTCACTTGCCCTTCCATGACTCGACCATCTTGTAGTTTAACACTGACTGTAGATTTATTTGCAACTACATGGGCGTTG
Organism: Anisus vortex; assembly: GCA_949126835.1. Lineage (NCBI taxonomy): Eukaryota > Metazoa > Mollusca > Gastropoda > Planorbidae > Anisus > Anisus vortex. The sequence continues at coordinate 44,480,356 of OX421492.1, read as the reverse complement.
GTCAATATGATTCCATTACTTCTAACAATGAAACCAGAACCATTGGATAAAGTTAATGGACTTCCAGTAAATGGATGTCTGTAGAGTAAAAAAACAACAACCATTATAATTACACCTACAGCCATGCTTTAAGGGAGTAATAGATTCACCTAATAGTAAGGATTAATTAGTGTTAGAAATTAACATTAATTCTAAGTGAGTGATGAAAGACTACTTTATCTTGTATGAAAAAGAAAATTATGCTTTCTTTTCAGTAATTTTAATTAATTTTGAAATAGCAGAGAAAAGACTAATGGTGAATACTTTATCTAAATCATTGATACATAATTATTATTATTTAAAAAAAAATTAAAGTGCTGGACCTATTGAAGAATAGGTTTTGTGGCCATCTGTAAAAGTTTGACCTGACAACACTGGTTGGTGTAACAACTAACCTTTATTCTCATTCTACAATTTTTTTATAGCCTATTACTCTAGCCATTCACTCAATATTCACACACTCAAACAAGACATTCATGAACACAACTCATTATAATGACTCATGTAATTATAATTATGCTGTCCCTTACACACTCACAGTTACAAAGCCACTTTTAATGTCACGTCTCCTTTCTTACAAAGACAATCCATGATTAATCTACAACACTATTACTATCACAATACAATGAACAACCATAACTTTGACTTTATCTAGGGATTTGCCTATTACTATTATTTTATTGAATATCACAGTTTATAATATAATAGAATTAATTAATTTTTTTTACATCATCAGAGAAATTTATATAAGTGTTCTTCTTATTGATTGACTTTTTTTTCAGCAAGCAGTCTTGAAAGCAATGATAAGATATGATATAAAGAAATAGTTATATACATATGTTGCAATACATTGTCAGACATTGTTTGAAATATTTAGCAAAACTTCTTTAAAATTGCCTATCTATTTTAGTAGCTGATCGTATGTTTAGCCATTATCCATTATTTTGGAAAGTCAATGGAAAGAGACCTAATCCTAGTAGAATTTTGTTTGCATATTTTCTGCAGGACCAATATATTTCATCCGATCTCTTCTTTTGAAAGTGGCAAAGATTTATTTTTATTTTCATGTATTAGGCTTTTGTAGATAAATTTAAAAAAGGTATTTTCGTTAAAGGTTTTGCGCCTGCATGCTTTAGTCTTTAAAGTGGCATACTTATATTATTATTTTAATAATTGATAAATAAATTTTAATATTTTAATAAATATACATAAAGTTTTACAGGAGGTAGGCCACAGGCAAGTTTTTTCTACAAGAAATTGAACTTTAGAGCAGAATAAATTTAAAGCTTTTGGCACAGCAAAAAAATTAGAAATCCTTGGTTCTTAGTAATCCTACTTTGGCACATTATTATTATCAAAAGGTTGCAACCCCTTTAATCTGTAATAAAGAAAATAATTAGGGTCTGGGGTTACCTACCTTCCTTTGATTTCAAGAAATACTACTGCTGGTCCAGCTTTTTGCACAACATCGGCAATAAAGTTGTTTTTATTATTACTATCAGCAATCACTTTAGTCTTCACTACCTTAGATATTCCATGCTCATATATATCATATAAATAGTATAGGCCTAGATTTAAATATGCTATTGCTATGCCAAGGCCAAGAAGACCAACCACTATGCATGCGCTAATTTTCGCAAATTTCAAAATTAAAGTATGATTTTCCTTTTTTTCAGGCCTAAAATTATGTAGGAATCTTCTATTATAAAAGTATAAGTTATATTTATATTGTAAAATATGCCTATAATTCTGACCACTCTGTCTCAGTTGCTGTAACTGTCGAACATTGTTTATGAAATTGTATACTGAAAGCCTTTTCAATGATGCGTAGTTATAGTTATTGTTGTTGGTAGATACGTCGACGTTGAAACCATAGACTTTAATTTGTATGCGAAAAAATGGGAAATTCCTGGAAGTTGTACATTTAAGTAGGCCTATGACTCGGTTCATGGTTCTATCGACTGTCTATTATAGTTTTATTGAAGTCTTGTGTAAAAGTAAACATAAACTTAAACGATTGATAATTGATGTAAAATATAAAAACAAAATACTTGCTATCTATAACCAGAATATCACTGTTGCCAACTTTCTCTTAAGTTTTAAGTCTACTTTTAAAAAATCATTCCGTTAACTTAAATAGAGAAAGAAAGCTGCTGGTGGGGATGTGGGTGGACGGGAGTTTGGAGAGATGTAAAGACTAAAGACAAGCAGTAGCCTAGGCCTATATAACTATTTAAATTAAAAAAATTAAGTGTCAGTCTAAAAATCTGATATTATTATTATTTTTATAAATTGTGCGAAAAGAACATAGAGTTGGGTATTAAACCTAGTTGCTCATAATCCGATAATAATCGCGACCGCCCCTTCAACGAATGCCAACTTTTATAATAATCTCGGTCACTAATACACTGATATTAGCAAGTGCTGAGTATATATAGTCTTTAAGACTTTAAGGTTACTCTTTTAATGAACATCTTCAAAAAACTGGTTCTTTTACGAGCCACCCTTTGGTAGCTTACACTTACACACCTAATCAATCATTCATAATGGCTGAGACTGATCTACAAACATATTGTTTAAAATTACCAAAAGTGGTAAGACATTTTTCAATCAAAATATAAATATTTTTATTAGATAAAAATAAAGGCTATAGAATAGACACTATTATTCACTATAGTGTCTATAGTGAATAGTATAGTGGCCTGCCTACTTTTTTATATTTTATTTTAACGTTTATTATTAATTTATTATATTATTATAATTATTAATTTGTTAAAATTGAATTATTTTAAAATTGCGCGCAATAAGAATTAAAAGTTAGGCAATCCATCACTGAGTACCAGCACTTATTTTTTTTTACAAAAAAAGCACTGCATATATAACTAACTATATAATATAACTATAGGCATAGGCCTAATATGAATATGGAATAGTCAGTAGGCTAAATGGTCTAAGCTATAGCCTACTATAGACTATAGTTAAGTGGCCAAGTAGTCCATACTGTCAATAGTCATAGACTCATAGAGGACTCATAGGCTACTGACAGTGGGCCTAGTGTCACACTTCACTATGACTATGTGACTCATACTATTATTACTATACTGATAGTATCAGCTATGTCTTGACCAGCATTGTTTTTTTTATACAAGTTACAAGATAAGCCTACAATTTTACATGCAGAAATTGGAGAGGGATGAGGATGAGTGAGAAAGGGGTATAGTGTCAATATTATTTTCTACCGTAGACTCTAATTGAAGTAATTGTCTGGCAACTGCAGAATGGACGTATTGTTTTACATAGATGAAGATGTAGGCCAATGTAGGCCTAGTTATGTGGGCTGCAGTTTTTATAAATGTTGTTAATAGATCATTGTGCTTTTTTTAATTTTTTGTTTCTATTTCTTTTTAAAACAGGAGCTTCATGCCCATTTGAATACCACTTTCAGCAAAAATATTTTGCAAAAGTTAATGGTTGCAAAAAATGCCAATGAAAATATTGAAGATATGTACTTCACATCAAGTCATCCTATTGCAGAGTAAGTAGGCCTATTATTGCACAACAGGAATTTCAGTTGGTGGTATAGTTACAATTGAGTAGTGTTGTTGCTTGTCATTCAGACGCTAGGCGTATATAGCTCAATGTTGGTTCTGAGTCTACCAGCTCTGATGGGCAAGTCTAAGTGTAATGGAAAAGCAGATAAGCTGCTAAAATGTTTTTGTAGGGTACTAAAGTGCAACTACATGACAATTATTGGCTTCTCTTCTATATTGTATTCTGATTCAGATACTTAGATGGCACTTACAGACAAGAAAGATAGTGAGTGTGAATGTTATTACTATGTGCCATGTACTGTTTTCATTAATATCTACTATAATATTGATATATTCTGCTCATCTAAACTTGAGTTAAATTTCTGATACATTCAATCTATATTTTGTTCAACATAAAAACCCTCCCAAGCATACATCTTTTCACCACCATCCCTGTTCAAACCACCCCTTCCCTTGTCCACTCTCCCCCATCTGGCTTTACTAACTCTTCCAGACTTGAACTCTATTTGGTTTGAGAGTTGAGATTATTCATCCCCTAGAGTCCTGGATATTAACTCGGCTTTACTTTCTTACTTTTGAGTACACCCATGTCTCCTTAGAGATTGGTGGAAAGTGGGTCACCCGACGCAGCCTCTCAAAAGCTAACAAGACAGGGGCTTTCTTGTAGGATAAGCTACACTTTTCGCCTCCTCCCCACAGTGACGACACAGCGAGTCAAAGTTAGGCCTGAAGTTGTCAAAGTATGCCCCGATGGAGCAGTGGCCAGTGCAGAATTGTGATATTAATTATAAAGTATGTAACATCGTTACAGACCCCCATAACCCTTCTTCTGACTTATCCAATAAATGATTGGATTTAAGTCAGGCTTAATAAGCCCTAAACCAATAGACTATATATGCATTTTCAAATAGCATATTTTCCTCCCTTTTGGAACACATTTTCTGGGGCTGTCTGTTCTCATTGTTAATTAAAAAAAGGTGCTTGTACATAGCCAGTTGTATCTCAATTTATTTACAACTCTGTTATTTGGACATTCACTGTTTTTTAAGTAAAGAAAAAACTAGCATTAATATTGATCTTTATGATCTAGAATCTAATTTTAATAAGTTTAGTGAAATAGTTATTATTTGTAAGCTACAGGTAAGTTTATTTTTTAAATGCAAGCTTACATTATACAAATTATTAATAGCTAAACATAAAATGTTTTATATTTCCAGAAGTTTTAAATTGTTTACCAAAATACAATCATTAGTCACAACAAAAGAAGATGTTTATATTGTAAGTTTCTACAATTTTTCTTCTTTTACTTATTTCTTCATATATAGTTTATATTTTCACCAAATATTGTTTACTGCTTCAGTAGTTTATCTCCATGAAAAATAAATTTTCCTTAAAATAAAGCTTTTCTTTTATATTTCACTTCAAAATATACTTTTTAATTTATGAGATGTTTTCATTTTTCTTTAGCTTACAAAAAGTGTTATAGAAGAGTATGCTGCAGAAAATGTCAAGTATCTTGAATTAAGATCTACCCCAAAAAATATTCCAAATACTGAAATGACTAAAGAACTATATTTAAGAACAATGATGAAAGCTGCAAGAGACTGTGAAAATGAGGGACTACCAATAATTGTCAGAATATTGGTTTCAATTGATCGACGGCAAGGATTGGAAAATGCTAAAGTTGCTGTCGAATTAGCTGAAAAACTCATGAAGGAAGACAATATAATTATTGGCATTGACTTTAGTGGAGATCCTGAGGTTTGTTTATTTAACAGTTACCAGAAAATATACAAAATTTCATAAACTCATCTTATTTTATATGCTAGGGATGCCTCGTCAGAAAAAGGTTTGTTCTGTATGCCTTTTGATTAGTGAGTGTTATGGTTTTAAATGCTGAATTTTTTATATCCTAGAATGCCGCAAAAAAGAAAACTTAGGAATTATCATTCAATAACTATTTTGAATTTAGATGTCAGAAACTTTTTTTATTTGACTAATTTAGTTGCTTTGTTTTCCTATTATATCTGATTCAGTTAAATAAATGATTTTAATGCTTTTATTAATGACATTATTTTGTGTGTGGAACAGAATGGCTTGGTATCAAGAATAGTCTAATCATAATAATCATATACATTTAACATTTACACTATTTATAAATATTTTGTTTTTAGTTACAACATATTTTGATTCTAAAAATGTGAATTAGTACCGTAGCTGTACTGTATGTTCTCAAGTTAGTTAGTAATTTATAGATGAAAAAATGGAAATCTATTAAAGTAATTATTTTTACAATTATAAAATTTTTCAATTATTTTTTTTAAACTATATATACATTTTTATATTCTATTTTTTATGATAAAGATAGATACTTTATTTATAGATCTCTATTTTTCATGGTTTGATGACAATTTTTGGTTACATTTTTACAATTACAAAAATAACTCATGGATACATTGGATATGTCAACACTTTTATTCTCTTCTATTTAATAATTGTATATAATATTTGACTGAATAATTTTTTTAGAAACTGTTCAAACATCTTCAACAATTTATAGGTTGGTGATGCTTCAGAATATATACCAGTATTTCAAGATGCTAGTAGCAGAAAACTGAAACTTGCACTACATTTAGCTGAGGTATTTAACTTTTGAATTGTTAATATCACTGTTGCCAACTTTTATTTAAAACATAATTATAAAGCATCATTAATTATGTCTAATTGTTCTAAATTTTTTTTTAATTCTGAAAGCTGTCTACTCAGTAATGCTATCTCCCATATTTTAAAATATATTTTTTACAATATGTAGCATGCATTCATCAAACATAGTTTTTGAGTCAATAAGACAAAATTTGTGTATGTTCATTGAAAAGTTTGAATTTTAATCCTTGCAACAGATCAACAAAGCCCACTCTTTTCAAGAAACTGAATCTATACTGAAACATTGCTGTGATCTTCCAATAAGAATAGGCCATGGTACATTTCTGCACCATGCTCAAGAGGATGAGAAATGGTCTCAATTGGCAGATTTAGTTTATATCAAGAAAATACCAATAGGTAACACAAGTTTCTACGTATTTATATAAAAAAGGATTCTGTCGTTTTTACATGTCATGTGGATATACAGTGAACCCTCGTTTATTGCGGTAGATAGGTTCCAAGACCAGCTGCGATAGCTGAAAATACGCGAAGTAGCGACACCTTGTACTGTATGTCTCTTTTTTTTTGTCAAGTTAGTCAAATAATTCAAATACAAGGTACATGTTTTATCAAATAATTCAAATACAAGGTACATGTTTTATCAAATAATTCAAATACAAGGTACATGTTTTATCAAATAATTCAAATACAAGGTACATGTTTTATCAAATAATTCAAATACAAGGTACATGTTTCATCAAATAATTCAAATACAAGGTACATGTTTTATCAAATAATTCAAATACAAGGTACATGTTTCATCAAATAATTCAAATACAAGGTACATGTTTCATCAAATAATTCAAATACAAGGTACATGTTTCATCAAATAATTCAAATACAAGGTACATGTTTTATCAAATAATTCAAATACAAGGTACATGTTTCATCAAATAATTCAAATACAAGGTACATGTTTCATCAAATAATTCAAATACAAGGTACATGTTTCATCAAATAATTCAAATACAAGGTACATGTTTCATCAAATAATTCAAATACAAGGTACATGTTTCATCAAATAATTCAAATACAAGGTACATGTTTCATCAAATAATTCAAATACAAGGTACATGTTTTATCAAATAATTCAAATACAAGGTACATGTTTCATCAAATAATTCAAATACAAGGTACATGTTTCATCAAATAATTCAAATACAAGGTACATGTTTCATCAAATAATTCAAATACAAGGTACATGTTTCATCAAATAATTCAAATACAAGGTACATGTTTCATCAAATAATTCAAATACAAGGTACATGTTTCATCAAATAATTCAAATACAAGGTACATGTTTCATCAAATAATTCAAATACAAGGTACATGTTTCATCAAATAATTCAAATACAAGGTACATGTTTCATCAAATAATTCAAATACAAGGTACATGTTTCATCAAATAATTCAAATACAAGGTACATGTTTTATCAAATAATTCAAATACAAGGTACATGTTTCATCAAATAATTCAAATACAAGGTACATGTTTCATCAAATAATTCAAATACAAGGTACATGTTTTATCAAATAATTCAAATACAAGGTACATGTTTTATCAAATAATTCAAATACAAGGTACATGTTTCATCAAAAAATTCAAATACAAGGTACATGTTTCATCAAATAATTCAAATACAAGGTACATGTTTTATCAAATAATTCAAATACAAGGTACATGTTTCATCAAATAATTCAAATACAAGGTACATGTTTTATCAAATAATTCAAATACAAGGTACATGTTTTATCAAATAATTCAAATACAAGGTACATGTTTTATCAAATAATTCAAATACAAGGTACATGTTTCATCAAATAATTCAAATACAAGGTACATGTTTCATCAAATAATTCAAATACAAGGTACATGTTTCATCAAATAATTCAAATACAAGGTACATGTTTTATCAAATAATTCAAATACAAGGTACATGTTTCATCAAATAATTCAAATACAAGGTACATGTTTTATCAAATAATTCAAATACAAGGTACATGTTTCATCAAATAATTCAAATACAAGGTACATGTTTCATCAAATAATTCAAATACAAGGTACATGTTTCATCAAATAATTCAAATACAAGGTACATGTTTCATCAAATAATTCAAATACAAGGTACATGTTTCATCAAATAATTCAAATACAAGGTACATGTTTCATCAAATAATTCAAATACAAGGTACATGTTTTATCAAATAATTCAAATACAAGGTACATGTTTTATCAAATAATTCAAATACAAGGTACATGTTTCATCAAATAATTCAAATACAAGGTACATGTTTCATCAAATAATTCAAATACAAGGTACATGTTTTATCAAATAATTCAAATACAAGGTACATGTTTTATCAAATAATTCAAATACAAGGTACATGTTTCATCAAATAATTCAAATACAAGGTACATGTTTCATCAAATAATTCAAATACAAGGTACATGTTTCATCAAATAATTCAAATACAAGGTACATGTTTCATCAAATAATTCAAATACAAGGTACATGTTTCATCAAATAATTCAAATACAAGGTACATGTTTCATCAAATAATTCAAATACAAGGTACATGTTTTATCAAATAATTCAAATACAAGGTACATGTTTCATCAAATAATTCAAATACAAGGTACATGTTTTATCAAATAATTCAAATACAAGGTACATGTTTTATCAAATAATTCAAATACAAGGTACATGTTTTATCAAATAATTCAAATACAAGGTACATGTTTTATCAAATAATTCAAATACAAGGTACATGTTTCATCAAATAATTCAAATACAAGGTACATGTTTTATCAAATAATTCAAATACAAGGTACATGTTTTATCAAATAATTCAAATACAAGGTACATGTTTCATCAAATAATTCAAATACAAGGTACATGTTTCATCAAATAATTCAAATACAAGGTACATGTTTTATCAAATAATTCAAATACAAGGTACATGTTTTATCAAATAATTCAAATACAAGGTACATGTTTCATCAAATAATTCAAATACAAGGTACATGTTTCATCAAATAATTCAAATACAAGGTACATGTTTTATCAAATAATTCAAATACAAGGTACATGTTTCATCAAATAATTCAAATACAAGGTACATGTTTCATCAAATAATTCAAATACAAGGTACATGTTTCATCAAATAATTCAAATACAAGGTACATGTTTCATCAAATAATTCAAATACAAGGTACATGTTTCATCAAATAATTCAAATACAAGGTACATGTTTTATCAAATAATTCAAATACAAGGTACATGTTTTATCAAATAATTCAAATACAAGGTACATGTTTTATCAAATAATTCAAATACAAGGTACATGTTTCATCAAATAATTCAAATACAAGGTACATGTTTTATCAAATAATTCAAATACAAGGTACATGTTTTATCAAATAATTCAAATACAAGGTACATGTTTTATGATATCAAGTTAGTCAAATAATTCAAATACAAGGTACATGTTTTATGATATCAAGTTAGTCAAATAATTCAAATACAAGGTACATGTTTTATGATATTTGAGGCTTTTTTTTTTGTTCATAGACTAGGAAATAATAATTTTATTAATGTTTCAATAAAATTAACTAAATATTTTGTAAAATTAACGAAACATTTTGGGTCTTCATATATTGCGATGATTGTCTACATTTCTGGAAAATCCGCAATATATTTTCTCATATAATATAATAAAAAAATCGGCCAAGTTGTGAATCCGGAAATGTCGAACCACGAAGTAGCGAGGGTTCACTGTATATCAAAACTAAGAGCCAGGGGTAGTCCCAAGCAATTGAAAGTTTTTATCACAATACAGCATTTCACAAAAAATTTGTAACCGTTTTTCATCCTTGGGCTCATTAGTTGAGTGCTGTATCAGTATCATTGTACCTTTACACTTCATTTTTTTATTAACAAATTTCTTTACTTTGAGAAAAAACCTAAAAGCAAATTAATTTTTGAACTACAGAATAAAACTATTCAATTATTATTATGGAAACTGAAAAAATGTTTAACCCATTTCTAAATTAAACAAACTGGTTTTTTTTTATAGTTTGATATCCATTGGTCATTGTAAGGGTCATGTTTGATTGGTTGGGAAGATATTATTTGTTGAATTAAGTACAAAGGGTGGGGTAAAAAGTAGAAAAGGGACTCTATGGTCAGGCAGGTTCTTAAAGACAAACTGTTAATTTCAACAGATGCATATATAACATCTAACATCTCAATGAAAATGTTTTCCTAATCTCTTTCAACAGAAGCATGTATAACTTCTAACTTGAAGACAAAGACTGTACTAAATGTAAAGCAGCATCATTTTATTTATTGGAAGAATAAAGAACATCCAGTGATTCTCTGTGTAAGTTAAAAGAAACAAAATATCCCCCCCCAATCTTAGTCAACACATGCTGGGTTTATATAGTTTAAGCTCATAGTGAGTGATAAGACAATAACTTATAACTTTAAGAAATTGGGGAAAATATTATCTAATGTCAAGATCTCTATTCTGTTTCAGACTGATGGTAAAGGTGTCTATGACACAAGTTTAACACAAGAATATGTTTTAGCAATGGCTGCTTTTCATCTGACTCGTCAAGATCTTAAAGAATATGTCATAAAAACAATTGACTCTATTTTTGAAAATGAAGATGTCAAGGAAAAACTAAGATCAATGTTTCGTCAATTTGATTGCAGTTGTACATTATGATGTTAACTATACATTATGATGTTAACTGTACAGTGTGATGTCAACTGTACATTGTGATGTCAAATGTACATCATGATGTCAACTGTGCATTATGATGTCAACTGTACATTATGATGTATGTAGCTTAGAGAAAGTTTACTAAAATGTGCAGTTTGCACAAATCGAAAATGTGGGCATTATTGTTTCTTTAAGTATTTGTTTAGTCTTGTCTTTGTAATGTTAAAGGAAAGTTTTGGTCTGAAAAACATACCCCAGTACTTTAATGATTATAAATTATAATAAATAGTTCCCAAACTTTTAAAGACTAGTTTCACCTTTTTGTTATCATTTGTTGCTAGTTTTTCATAACTCTATATACCAGCTTCATTGTGGAAGTTCCAGCTTCATTGTGGAAGTTCCAGCTTCATTGTGGAAGTTCCAGCTTCATTGTGGAAGTTCCAGCTTCATTGTGGAAGTTCCAGCTTCATTGTGGAAGTTCCAGCTTCATTGTGGAAGTTCCAGCTTCATTGTGGAAGTTTGGGAATGCTGCCTTTTTTTGTTTGGGAAAAGTTTGTGAATTTGGCTAAAATGGTCAAAAATAAAATAACAATCTTATTTTGAAGTCCGTAACTCCTAAGGTGTTTTTTTTTTGTGTGAATATTATTCAAGAGCAATTATATGTTGGTTTGTGAATTGTTTTTTACATTTTTGGAATTTTAAAATGATTTTAGAATAAGAACCCTGTTGCATAGTATTCTAAATATTGGTGTTCATTTTCTTACAATTAAATTAAGAGTTTTTTGTTCAATCTCGCAGGTACACGTATAAAATAAAACATTTGATGATTTATTGTGTTATATGAACAGGATTAAATGTTTCATTAAATATACTTTCACTGTTAAAAACTAGAATCAATATACAATTCAGTTAACTGTAACAGTCATCATTTTATTCTACAATGGAATGTACTATGTAATTATCAAATATAATAAAATACATTTAAAATGATTTGAAAAGCACTGTCATAGATAAAGGAAGTACTGGACAAAATAGAATAATATGAACACAAAAATCAATTGATAGTATTTCACACACATACACACTTAATTATTTCTTTACAAAAAAAAAACATCATTTTCTTTCCACTTCCTCTAATGAACTTTTCATGTAAGAATCCATTGTTTTTATATCAGCAATTGCATTTTGTACCATTTCTGTAATTATGAAGGGCCAAATTTTTAAAAGCTCAGCCCTCTTCCTATCATTGAACAGTGATTCCTTGGTTATTTCATTGATGTAGTTGTAAGAAAACTGTCTTTTGGTTTCTGAGTCCTGAAATAAAAATGTTAAAAACATATTTGACTTTCTTTTTGAAATTCTTTATTTCAACATCCTGAATATATGTTTTTTCTTTATTATAGATCTCTACCAATGAGTCCAAACTTGGAATGAATTATTATATTAACTTTGGGAGTGTAACATGGTCTATGTCTAAATATGGCAGATTTTTTTTTTTAATGCATTTTTACTTTACGTTCTAAACCTCAAGAAAAAAATATTTGACTTATCCACAGAAATAGTCTCACCTGTCAATGTGGATTGTTTTTTCAATGAAGAACTTACTAGTTTACTAGTTTAGTCTGCTAAGGACCAGTTTAAAGAGGCCACAGGATAATCTTGCTCTACCTAGCATTTACATTGAAATCTGATAATTACCAGTTTAGCCTGAGATGACACATGTTAATCCTATTCAACCTAGCATTGAAATCTGATAATTACCTGTTTAGCCTGAGATGACACATATGTTAATCCTGTTCTACCTAGCATTGAAATCTGACTTTTATCTCCATTTCCTTTCCCTGTCACTTCATTACTTTTCTTGACATCTGTGTTCGTCTTTTTGTGTGAATCCCCCATGAGTAAAGAAATACGATATTCTGGCATATTGGAAGAAGCCATTAGAGATAATGGACCAAATAATTTGTCAGCATTCACAATATCACTAGATGAAACCTGAAAGCACAAAGTATTGTTAATGTATTGACATTCAGTTTACTAAGCTATATCAGTATGTAACAGACTCATTACTGAGTTTTCTATGTGCATCATAGTGTAGTTTCTGAGTATGCTTTAACTATGGTCAACAAAGAAACATTGCAGATATGTTAAACTTCAACTCCTATTCACTGTAATCTAAATACTTACCTCAATATCATTAATCTTTTTAAGTGCAAAATGAGCCAATCTAAACACTGTGTACATTCTCCATAAAGTAAACTTAGTGACTGGGTTACCATCTAACTCAATGGTAAGGTTGTCAAGTCTACGAACTAATGCCAAAGCATTGATTTGCTGAAGGTTGTGAATATTTGTTGAACAGAACTGTAATGTCTGTAAGTAAAAAATAAAACATTATAGAATTAAAAGCTTGGCATGAATAAAAGTGAAAAGCCATTATAAAATATTCATTATAAAATATTCAGCTAACACTACTAAAACACATTACATGGGTAAACAAATGATGCAAGACTAGAAACCAGAACAACTTAATGTGAAACAAATAGAAATTGAATGCAAAACGATTTTTTGATAAAACGGTTTTTGCAACTTCATTTTTCAAATTTCATTTATGCATTACACTATAAGTAAAGAAACAAAGTAATTATTTCAATATAATATTTAGCTAATTTTGTCACACAAATTTCCTCATCACTGCTCTGCACCATTAAATGAAAAAGCTCAGTGAAATCCTCTGTATATAGTGCAAACTGTAATATAATTTTGTTAAATCATACAGTAGGTTCACAAAATCCTCTGTATATAGTGCACACAGTCTGTAATATAATTTTTTGTTAAATCATACAGTAGGTTCACAAAATCCTCTGTATATAGTGCACACAGTCTGTAATATAATTTTTTGTTAAATCATACGGTAGGTTCACAAAATCCTTTGTATATAGTGCACACAGTCTGTAATATAATTTTTTGTTAAATCATACAGTAGGTTCACAAAATCCTCTGTATATAGTGCACACAGTCTGTAATATAATTTTTTGTTAAATCATACGGTAGGTTCACAAAATCCTTTGTATATAGTGCACACAGTCTGTAATATAATTTTTTGTTAAATCATACGGTAGGTTCACAAAATCCTTTGTATATAGTGCACACAGTCTGTAATATAATTTTTTGTTAAATCATACAGTAGGTTCACAAAATCCTCTGTATATAGTGCACACAGTCTGTAATATCATTTTTTGTTAAATCATACAGTAGGTTCACAAAATCCTCTGTATATAGTGCACACAGTCTGTAATATAATTTTTTTTAAAATCATACAGTAGGTTCACAAAATCCTTTGTATATAGTGCACAGTCTGTAATATAATTTTTTGTTAAATCATACGGTAGGTTCACAAAATCCTTTGTATATAGTGCACACAGTCTGTAATATAATTTTTTGTTAAACCATACAGTAGGTTCACAAAATCCTCTGTATATAGTGCACACAGTCTGTAATATAATTTTTGGTTAAATCATACGGTAGGTTCACAAAATCCTTTGTATATAGTGCACACAGTCTGTAATATAATTTTTTGTTAAATCATACGGTAGGTTCACAAAATCCTTTGTATATAGTGCACACAGTCTGTAATATAATTTTTTGTTAAATCATACAGTAGGTTCACAAAATCCTCTGTATATAGTGCACACAGTCTGTAATATAATTTTTTGTTAAATCATACAGTAGGTTCACAAAATCCTTTGTATATAGTGCACACAGTCTGTAATATAATTTTTTGTTAAATCATACAGTAGGTTCACAAAATTCTTTGTATATAGTGCACACTGTAATATAATTTTGTTAAATCATACAGTAGGTTCACAAAATCCTTTGTATATAGTGCACACAGTCTGTAATATAATTTTTTGTTTAATCATACAGTAGGTTCACAAAATTCTTTGTATATAGTGCACACTGTAATATAATTTTGTTAAATCATACAGTAGGTTCACAAAATCCTTTGTATATAGTGCACACAGTCTGTAATATAATTTTTTGTTAAATCATACGGTAGGTTCACAAAATCCTTTGTATATAGTGCACACAGTCTGTAATATAATTTTTTGTTAAATCATACAGTAGGTTCACAAAATCCTCTGTATATAGTGCACACAGTCTGTAATATAATTTTTTGTTAAATCATACGGTAGGTTCACAAAATCCTTTGTATATAGTGCACACAGTCTGTAATATAATTTTTTGTTAAATCATACGGTAGGTTCACAAAATCCTTTGTATATAGTGCACACAGTCTGTAATATAATTTTTTGTTAAATCATACAGTAGGTTCACAAAATCCTCTGTATATAGTGCACACAGTCTGTAATATCATTTTTTGTTAAATCATACAGTAGGTTCACAAAATCCTCTGTATATAGTGCACACAGTCTGTAATATAATTTTTTTTAAAATCATACAGTAGGTTCACAAAATCCTTTGTATATAGTGCACAGTCTGTAATATAATTTTTTGTTAAATCATACGGTAGGTTCACAAAATCCTTTGTATATAGTGCACACAGTCTGTAATATAATTTTTTGTTAAACCATACAGTAGGTTCACAAAATCCTCTGTATATAGTGCACACAGTCTGTAATATAATTTTTGGTTAAATCATACGGTAGGTTCACAAAATCCTTTGTATATAGTGCACACAGTCTGTAATATAATTTTTTGTTAAATCATACGGTAGGTTCACAAAATCCTTTGTATATAGTGCACACAGTCTGTAATATAATTTTTTGTTAAATCATACAGTAGGTTCACAAAATCCTCTGTATATAGTGCACACAGTCTGTAATATAATTTTTTGTTAAATCATACAGTAGGTTCACAAAATCCTTTGTATATAGTGCACACAGTCTGTAATATAATTTTTTGTTAAATCATACAGTAGGTTCACAAAATTCTTTGTATATAGTGCACACTGTAATATAATTTTGTTAAATCATACAGTAGGTTCACAAAATCCTTTGTATATAGTGCACACAGTCTGTAATATAATTTTTTGTTTAATCATACAGTAGGTTCACAAAATTCTTTGTATATAGTGCACACTGTAATATAATTTTGTTAAATCATACAGTAGGTTCACAAAATCCTTTGTATATAGTGCACACAGTCTGTAATATAATTTTTTGTTAAATCATACAGTAGGTTCACAAAATCCTTTGTATATAGTGCACACAGTAATATAATTTTGTTAAATCATACAGTAGGTTCACAAAATCCTTTGTATATAGTGCACACAGTCTGTAATATAATTTTTTGTTAAATCATACAGTAGGTTCACAAAATCCTTTGTATATAGTGCACACAGTCTGTAATATAATTTTTTGTTAAATCATACGGTAGGTTCACAAAATCCTTTGTATATAGTGCACACAGTCTGTAATATAATTTTATTAAATCATACAGTAGGTTCACAAAATCCTTTGTATATAGTGCACACAGTCTGTAATATAATTTTTTGTTAAATCATACAGTAGGTTCACAAAATCCTTTGTATATAGTGCACAGTCTGTAATATAATTTGTTGTTAAATCATACAGTAGGTTAACAAGTCATACAAGGATTTCTATCATTTTCATTTATCTTATTGTGTTTAGTGATGTCGGTATAATTTTTTTTTTTCAAATTGATTTTTGATTCTAGAAATCCTATTTAAAACTTGCCCCCCCCCCCCCCCCCCCCACCAGACTGGGAAAGCATTGTTTACTTATTTTTATTTTTTAATATTCTGTTAGAGCTCACCTGTGTGGCTGGAAAACGAACCCTTATTTTAGGCAAATATTTCACAATAGCATCAAAGTCTATGAACTTAAAGACAATAGTGTTGACTGCTCCAGCTGATTGGTATCCCCAGTTTCTTTCAAAGGCATCCAATGACTGATTCCCATATAAAGTAAGGGTATCCCCTTCTATTTGCTCCAACATATTCAGACCATCATCCATAATTGTATTTTGATTGCTGAAAAATAGACATAAACTCATAGAAAGCAAAAAATAATATTTAGGATGAAAATAATATTTAGGATGAAAATAACATTTAGGATGAAAATAACATTTAGGATGAAAATAACATTTAGGATGAAAATAATATTTAGGATGAAAATAATATTTAGGATGAAAATAATATTTAGGATGAAAATAATATTTAGGATGAAAATAAAATTTAGGATGAAAATAATATTTAGGATGAAAATAATATTTAGGATGAAAATAATATTTAGGATGAAAATAAAATTTAGGATGAAAATAATATTTAGGATGAAAATAACATTTAGGATGAAAATAATATTTAGGATGAAAATAATATTTAGGATGAAAATAATATTTAGGATGAAAATAATATTTAGGATGAAAATAATATTTAGGATGAAAATAATATTTAGGATGAAAATAACATTTAGGATGAAAATAATATTTAGGATGAAAATAATATTTAGGATGAAAATAATATTTAGGATGAAAATAATATTTAGGATGAAAATAACATTTAGGATGAAAATAATATTTAGGATGAAAATAATATTTAGGATGAAAATAATATTTAGGATGAAAACAATGAAAAAAACTAGTTTAGATACAAGTCGGGTAAAGTGATCCAGTAAAAAAACTCACAGTGAAGTGTTAAAATCTTTGCCAGGTTCTCGTGATTGAAGTTTCTTTAATTGTTTACTTCTAGAACTGTCTTGCATTGTTTCAAAAAGATGACTGTGTGAACTTCCAGGTCTACTTCCAATGTCACCACTTAACAAAAAATTAATGCAGACACAAGTATAAATAAAAACTTCATAGATAAAAAACAAATAATTTTCTTTATAAAATGAGCATCTGTAATAAAGCTTTCAAATAATGTGTGCAATCATTGCTAATTGAAAGACTTTCATTGATTGAACCTTGTGAGAGATTCTAAGTCCAATGCATCAGTATCTGTGTTGGTGGAAGGAGTCATTTCTATGCTGGGGATTGAACCAATGTGATTTGCAAATAATTCTGGCATGGAGCCGTTCAATTTTGCAAGTCGAGATGTTCTTGACATTGAAGAGCCTTGCATTGTTTCCCACTGTCTTTTAGCATTGTTAATTGCCAATCTTCGCTTTTCCTGTAAATGTTTTTGAAAAACAAAAAACTATTTACAAACAAAATTTACAAATTTACAAACATTTTTTTTATATCACAATAGTTATAATCCTAGCTACTTTTTATTCTGTTCACGCCTATAAAAAACTACTTTTAATGTGCATAATAACTACAATTATAGAAAATGTAAAAGTACTAACTTTTAACATAGCTATTTTGTTCATTTCTCTGCGTTTCTCTTCATCTTTTTTCACCATGACAAGTGCTTGTCTTCTTTCATCTTCCTATAAATTATTGAATGAGTTTATTGCAAAACAGTTTTATCTGTTACTTTTAGGGATAACAAAAAAATAAAAATGGAAAAATTAATTTTATTTATCTATTAAAAATTAAAGCAATAACCTTTATATAGAAATAACCTAAAACATAAATCATTATATATTATTTTGACAATATGCCAATATTTAAATGCATGCAGTTATCATCCATAACACAAATATGTACATAAAAATACAATTGCTTAGTTTTATTGTCAAACTTACAGTTACTCTCTTCATGTCTAACAGCTTTAATTGGTGCATGTTTCTCAAAATAATTAGTTTGTAGTTAACATCTTGAGCTATTGGATTCCCATCAAAAGAAATTTCTGAAAGGCTTGATGATTCTCCTAAACACTGAACATCTTCAAAGCTAAAAGATGTCAAGAGATTAAATTTGAAACATTTCTTGTCTAAATTTTTTTTTATAAAGTAAGTCTACAAATGTGAAAATTAAAAATGAAAGTCACCAATATAGTCGACATAGTTAAATCACTAAACCTAAAGGAAAGAAGTGCAAAGGGAAAAGTAGTAACAATATACAGTATAACAATATACAGTATAACAATATACAGTATAACAATATACAGTATAACAATATACAAAAGGCATTAAATCCTAGCTTAGAAATACAACAGATTATACTGGTATATTACCATTCTCAGACAATTTTTAGGTTCAGCCTGAATTAAATGCTTTCAAAAAAGTTTTTGCAACTAAATGTTTAAGATAAGCTAAGATTGATCCGTAATAATGGAAATTCTACTTGATTACAAAGTAGTTGGATTTTCAACATTTACAGTATTATTTATTAATAAGCATTCTTTTTAAACAATATTAAGAGAAAGCAATTCACATAAAATGACAGAAATAGACTTCTAAAATATACATACACACATACTATTCATACAAGCAATTTGTCTACTGGCTACTTGGTTGTACATTGTATGTAAAATATGTTAGCTTAGATGGCACTATATTATTGAATTAATAATAAAATTGTAAGAACTTTAATTGCTTTATAATGACAAGTTAAAATTATTATCTTTGTCATGGAATACTCAATAGAAATATTAAATTTATAGCAGAAAAAAGGTTACCTTGTAATTTCATTAAAACTGAAGAAAAGTCTCTGCAAATTGGGCAATAAATCTATTTCATTCTGAAAAAAAGTAATAGAAAAAAAAGATAGAGAAATGTACAAATAACATTTTAATGTACTTGTATTAAATCACTGGATTGTAAGCAGACTAACCACTGTTCGGATTCTATTACGACGTAGGTTTAGTTCTGCAAGTGAATCTAATCCAGCCAACTCATCAACATAGAGAATGTTATTTCCTGCCAGATTTAGTACTCGTAACTCTGTCAGATGTTTTAAGTTTTCAATCTTTGAGATCTATTTATGGAGAAACAAATCTAAGATTTAGTTTTGAGTTTATGTGAGTTACAAAAAGTAAAATCTTTCTTTGCTTCAAAATCTTTTTACAACAGATTACTTTAACAGATTACTTTAACAGATTACTTTAACAGATTACTTTAACAGATTACTTTAACAGATTACTTTAACAGATTACTTTAACAGATTACTTTAACAGATTACTTTAACAGATTACTTTAACAGATTACTTTAACAGATTACTTTAACAGATTACTTTAACAGATTACTTTAACAGATTACTTTAACAGATTACTTTAACAGATTACTTTAACAGATTACTTTAACAGATTACTTTAACAGATTACTTTAACAGATTACTTTAACAGATTACTTTAACAGATTACTTTAACAGATTACTTTAACAGATTACTTTAACAGATTACTTTAACAGATTACTTTAACAGATTACTTTAACAGATTACTTTAACAGATTACTTTAACAGATTACTTTAACAGATTACTTTAACAGATTACTTTAACAGATTACTTTAACAGATTACTTTAACAGATTACTTTAACAGATTACTTTAACAGATTACTTTAACAGATTACTTTAACAGATTACTTTAACAGATTACTTTAACAGATTACTTAAAAAATTAGGTCTATATATATATTGTAACAAACAAACAAAATAAAGCATAAGTATAAATAATCTATACCTGATTACCGTGTAAATCTAATACGTCCAATTTTATCAAAGTATCAAGATTTTCAATCTTTTTTATTCTATAAAAAAGACATACAAAATAAAATACATTAAACACAATGCCTGCATCATATAATAGAAAAACATCCAGCTTAACACAAAGAATTGATGCCTACCTGTTTTTACCCAACATTAAAACCCTTAAGGATTTTAAAGTAGTCAGTCCAGTTATTTCTTCAATGTGGTTGTCATAGAGATCAAGAAATATAAGACGTTTCAGTGATGATAAATTTTGAATGTGATTAATAAAATTGTGCTGGTAGTTGAGCAATCTAAGCTGCTCCTCTCCTTCTAAGACTGGACACATAGTAAGCTTTCTCCTGCATAAAAAAAATCTTTTCATAATGTCATGACAAATAAATGCACAAACTTGTCAAAAGTTTCATTACATGAAATGCTTATTCAAAATATGCATAATTTCAACAAAAAAAAATTTTGTTTATCCAATCTAGACTATATATAGTATTTAATCTTAACACACACACTGGAGCCAAAATATATAGCATTCTTATTTTAGAGAAACCATTACACAAAAATAAGTACTATAAAGGAGAAAAGTAAACCTGTCTAAATTTAATCTGTCTGGATTGGAAGCCCTTTCTTCCACAGTTCTATACACTACAGGAACACCAGGAAGTGATGGATTTTCAGAAAATATGACACGATCTCCTGAAATAAAAAAAGTGTTTCATGAGATCCTGATCATATGTATATGTGTGCATGTTATATTTTAAATAGATATAGTATCTCTATGATGCGTCCTAGTCAATGTCAAACATGTATTACTTCCCTTCAAACTACCACAACCAACACTCTACACTATTCAGTGAGCTAACTAGAAAATTAATTGCTTTACATGGGTAAATGAGGTTTTGCAACAAGACCATTTAGCTGGTTGATGAATAAATATACTATATAGAGTAGTCTTAAATTGCTTATTGTTTAGGTAAAGATTGCTATAGAGAGAAGTATATAATCAAGTGAGATGGTCGCAGCTCAGAGCAAAATTGTGTCAGTCAAGAATGCTTGTAGGTTGTACATTTGATTATTAATTAGAAAACTGAGAATAATATTTCAGCTCAAGTTTGAGTAACTTTAATCAACCTGATTACAGTCTTGTATTTATGAAGTTTTATTGAGGATTTCAATTAACAGAAAAACATAGCTTTTTTTTTCTGATGACTATTTCTATCAACAGAAAAATGGTTATATCATTTTACATGTGAAATGAAATTGTTGACAATAGTAAATGAAAATATTGTTATTACCAGGAAGAACTGTTGACATTTTGATTGATTTGAACTTTCCTTGACCCTGCCCTAATGCACTATTTTCTCTAAAAGGTAATGTTTCTATTTCTTCCTCTTCATGAAATTGTTGTGAGGGATGTCCTGTGCCGTAACTTGATGTTGGAGTTAGAGATTTTTGTTGATTTCTATGATGGATGGGAATTTTTTCTGAAAAAAAAAAGATCCCAATATTATGTAGATAATTTGAGTAGAGTCCCCTTTCAAAAGGTGCTAAGGGAATTTTAAATGAGTTATCTCAACTGCCTTAAAGAGCTTATGTTTATTTATAAGCTGATCTTTAAAATAGTTTAAGACTATCAAATAGTTCTAATTATTAAATATTTTGATAGAAAATATGAAGCTACTTGCAAAAGTTGCTCAATCAAAAGGTACTAAGTTAAGACTACTCTAGACCCAGACCTGCCTACCCCCCACTGGACCCATGAGGGAGACAGAGGCTAGTTATGTGGGAGATTTTCCAACTGATGAGGGAGATTTAGAGCAGCATAACAAAAATACATAAAAATATAATAATAATTATAATTATACACAAACTATTTTATCATAGTTACAAAGAAACACGGGTTTGCATTTGCAGCATAATATATACGATAATATTTAATCTACATGAAATAACATCATTCCAAATGCAATGGTCAGTGCAGGTCTTCCTGACCATTAAAAAAATACGCTCACAAGGCGCGCTAGAGTGGGGAATTGTGAGTATCCCTTTCATGACTAGATAGTTGGGGATACTCGGAGGACAACTTAGTCCAGCTGTGATCAACCCGTTCATTTACTGGCAGATCCAAGTCAGTACTCTGCAGCTTGGCGAACTGCTCAAGGATAACATCCCTGTCAGCATCCCCCATCAGCATTGGAAACCTATCTAAGAAGTAATTTAGATGGGAAGACGTTATGTTCTTTCTTTCATGAAGGTTGACTATAACTGAATTGGCAAGGACTTGGTCATCCAAGGACAGGTTTTGCACCAAGTATTCACAGACTTTACAAAAATAAAGTCTTACACACTTGTAAAACTCAGAAATTGTCTCCTCTCTAAGTTTATAGAAGGAGGGACAGAAAAAGTCGTTTTAATTTTTGATTAGGCCCTAACCCCAAACCGTGGGTGCCACTCACTTGAAGCAGTGAACCCTGAAATCCTTTTCTTAAAATTTCTTGAACCCTGAAACCTACTTTCCATATTTTTACAAACCACAAACCTGAAATTTATCGCAACTCCTAAAATTTATTATTTTTACCATATTCTATATAGGCCTACCGGTATATATATATAATTTAATATAATATAGGCTACACCAATAAGCAATGTTGTTTTTACAATATGTTTCTGCATATTATGATAGGAAAATTATGTCTTTAAACTGTTTTATATGATTGTGTTATTGCTAGGCCTAAGCTTACTTTAGTTATTGATAAATGGCTTGAAAAATCTTTTTAAAAAATGGACAAATCTAAAATCATAGTTAAACATACAAAGATGTGTTATTTTAACAATTTAATAACATCATTCCTATTGATCTTATCATAACCCTTTTGTTTTTTTCAAGTTAAGCTAGCTTACTTTAAAGATATAATTATGTGTTTCTTTATTGCCCCATTTACTTTGTTCTGTATTTTCTAGGTCAGTTACCAATAAATGTAATTGAATTTTTTGTATCCTAATCCTAGTGACTTAAACTCAGAGGCATATGAAACTTTAGTTTATTTAGGATAACATGTTAACTAGTAAACTATTGAATCTAGTCTGTAACTTCAAATACCTAATAACTGAAAAGAGGGGAAAAAAACTTTAGGATTAATACACATTTTTTTTACGGTAGGCTATATAGTTCAGTGAAATGACGTTTTTTATTTTGTTATGAAAATGAGCGAATGCGCGCGACACTAACAATTTAAAACTTCGTTTTGAAATTAATTTAAATCAACATTATTTTATGATTTTCTTGTATGTCCGATATTGTTAGAAAAAAAATATGCACCAGCATAAGTGACTGCTAGGACTAGGCCTAGTTCTAAACATTACACCGACAGTTTTACTCCATTCATTAGGCCTAATAAATATGACTGCAACGTATATATGCTATATTAATATTAAACAGTAGGCCTAACTGTGACATTGCTCCAATAGATTAATTTATTCATATTTCGTCGCCTTCATTTTAGCGGGCTGATAAAAAACGCATTTTTAATGGAGGAAAAAAAAAGCAGTTTTAATCTTTCCATTGAAATGACAATAACCTTTCATATTACAAGCTTATAGTTAGGCCTAGCCTAATATAGGCCTACTAATAGTATAGCCTACACGGAGGTGTGAAACAGTCGCCGAGTCGGGAATTACCAATTACCGATATGACGATCAAAATCTAGGCGGCTGGAAAATTTAGGTAGCCTACCTTATTTTCCGATCATTAAAATTTTGTTAGTGAATTAAAAAAAAATCCAACCACATAGCGTGACATTTCACTAAACTAAGCTTATAGGCTAATACTGTAGGCCTATCTAGGTAGGCCTATGGTTTACAGTAGGCCAACGCCTATTCATAGCGGATCCGATTATCACCGAACCGGGTTTCGTACCGCGATTTCGGACCCGTAGGTTTTTGTTTGTTGGCTAACCCACGAATCCGGAACCAAAGTAAATTAAATCTCGCGAATCCGGAGCCGAAAAATATTTAGCCTCGCGAATCCGGATTTCCGGGATAATCCGGAAAAGTGACACCCCTGCCCCAAACTCCACTTTTCAAAGGCACATATTAATTTTCATTAAAAAAAAATGATAATGGAATTTAATAATAGCCATTTTAAATTTTATTTATCTTATAAAAAAATTACTATTTATTATTATATTTACATAGAGGTTTCAGTTATTTAGGGCTTTTGAAAAAAAAATTCTCCCGATAGGCCTATAGCCTAACTTAATGGCAAAATAACAGTGTTTGAGTATGACGTTATCAATGGCTGAAGCTTCGGATCAGCTTTCCCACTCAAAATCTAAACTTTAAACTAACAGTCTTTCATATGTAGATGCAAAATTATATTCTGAATCACATAGCATTAGCATGCCTTAAAAAGGTTCCTAACTGATTTATAACGTAAGCCAGATGATGACCTAGCTTATTCCATTTCAATACAATAGGCCTAGGCATTGCATTGCTAGCAACAAGTTCGACAACCAAAAAAAAAAGAACAGAAGAGCGAAAAACGGAAGATTATTTATTAGTAATAGGAAGTAACTATATTTATTATAAGACATTGGATTGGAAATCGCTATTTTATCGTAGTTTTTATCTGCCGATTTTTTTGGCCGGCACAGACCAGAAAGCGAAAGTGCCGCCATTTTTTGGCCGATTCGATGGTAAAATAAAGGGAAATGTGTATACTGCGCATGTCCATGCAAATAAATTTTAGTTCCGACTTCCGATTTTCGACAGAAAAAGATTCGCATTTTTTGCAAGTGTCGGAAAAATATTGATCGGAAAAAAAAAATTAACAATTTTCGGAAAAAAAATCCATAGGTGGGGAACAAAAAAGCGGAAGAATTTTAAAGGTGTGCGTAAAAGCGGAAAACAGGGTTCAAATGCGTAAAACTCCCGCACAATGCGGGAGAGTAGGCAGGTCTGTAGACCTAATCAAATATCAAGATAAAAAGGTCAAAGTTTTTTAACAACCAATCTGAAGCAAGTGTATAATACAAGTGTATAATACAAGTGTATAATACAAGTGTATAATACAAGTGTATGATACAAGTGTATAATACAAGTGTATAATACAAGTGTATAATACAAGTGTATAATACAAGTGTATAATACAAGTAATTCTGCTCAACAAAATGATGCAAATTTCACTAGAATCATGGAACAAAAAGCTCAGAGCTGCTACAATTTTTTTTAAATTTTAAGTCAAGAATGGAGTAATGAATTATTGAATATATCTTGAATTTTAAAGTATATTTTTAAGTACACATTTGGATATTTATTTGTTTAAAAATATAATTTCATAATTATTTTTTTTACAAATCAATACATTTAAGTTATATAATAGAGTTAAGTCAGTCAACAAATTTCAAAACATGCAAAGTCACTATAGCTTGAGTACTGGATATTTCAAAATCCTAATTATATTTTGATACTTTCTACATGCACATTTGAATTCTACCCCCTATAAAGTGTTAATTTTAGAAATACAATTTACTTGCTACACAAATAATGTATGTGGTAAATAAATATTTGATTTCTCAAAATTAATTTACATGTGCAAGTAGACTACTCAGTTATTAATATATATATATTTAATTTCATCAAAAAAACTTATAGTTCATCAAATCTATATATAGTAATTAATCTTAACACACACACACGTTGAAGCCAAAATATATAGCATTCTTATGTTAGAGAAACCTTTATTTAAAAAAAAGGGTGTACTGTAAAGGAGAAACGTAAACCTGTCTAAATTTAATCTGTAATCAATATATATATTATTGTATATAAACAAATTAATTTTTTTTTTAAGTTACCTGCAAAGGTATTGATTTTAATGTCATCCAAATGTTGCTGAGAAAATCGTTTTAATGGTCGGTTTTCATTGATGTTTGTTGAGTTGGCAAGAACAAAGTCAGTTCCAATCAAATCTTGGTCTTTCTATAATAAATGTTTCATTTTTTTTTTCAAAAAAGATAATTGTATTCATTGAAAAACACATTTTTGAGAAATAATTATAAACATAGACTAGCAGATAATGTATGCTTGGAAAGGAAGACATACTCTTGAATAAATTTAAAAAAACATGCATTATTTCAGAAACATAATAACTGGAGTATGCCATGGGTTATCAAAATAAATATTAATATCCGTACAAGAAAATAAAATGTGTTCAATAATTATTTATTACACCGATTTCCTAAAAAGACATTTCGTTCAACTTAATAAATAAATAATTGAATGTTTAAAGAAAATATTTATTTTGAAAACTAAAATATGCAAATACTGTGATAAATTTTAAAACATGAATTCATAATCTGCATACAGCTGCACATGATCCTAGAGTCTTATACGCTGATTGTTCAGGGTCGGTTTATCCAATATTTGTCATATGTTTAAAAATGAGAAAGGTAGAAAGAAAGAAATGTGAAAATGACAAAAATGTAAAAAAAAATATACATATATATACTAAACACAAAATATTTTAAATATCAAATTTTCAGCTCTAGATACAAGGAGGCCTCAATAAATGTAAACTAAATTTAAGTCATACAATAATAACTATAAATATAAATAATAATGGTCATTTCTTATTGCGTTTCTATCCATGCTATTAAATTTAGCATCTTCAGTGCGCTCTTGGTGTGAATTGCAGTGGCAGATGTATTAGTATGAAAGTGGTGTAAACAAACTATTATTACTTTTAACCCTAAGACAAAAAAAGCTTTTGGACCAGATGAAATATAAGCTAGACTGCTTACGCAACTAAATAAATTATCCTATATTTTTTAATTATTTTTCAGACCTCATTAAATCTGAATAATGTAGATCTACAAGAATAGTGAAAACAAGTTAATTTTTTTCAAAATACTATAGTGTATAATAGTGATAGGCCTAATTAGTCATCTTTATAAATATTATAGGTTAGTAACATATTATTATACAGTTTATATTATCACTGTTTATATCATGTACATGTAGGCCTAACATCTTTCCAAATGAATTCACATACTATAATATGGTGTCCTGTATCTGAATATTGATAACAAAGTTTTATTTTGTTACCTTGCCACTGTGCATTAAACCAATATCCTCTGTACCATTTTTTATTTATTTTGTATATAGCCTACAGTCTAAATTTGTTTTGCAATGTGTTTGTGTCATGTTTATTAAAATAAAATATATCCTTCTGTCCTACATCTGCCAGCTTAAGGTAGGGATCATTATATTTTCTACCAACTGCATATATAATGGTTGCAACTAATGCAAATTATGCCTCCCTTTTCTAAAGTATATGATATAGACCTTAGACCCCTATAGACTATATTGAACTATAGTGTATTTAATATGGGCTAATCATAGCTTAATATCATTCTCACTGATTTGTAGAAACCAAATATTTAAGCCATAAACAACTAACCAGTTGCTGGATTCTGCAGAAATAATTTGATTAATAATATTAATAGTAATAGTATGCTAGGGGATTGTGGGGCCGCCAGCACAATGCCCAGGCGCCTTTACTTTACCCCAACTAAGGTCAGGTACCCATCAGAGCTGGGTAGACACAGGGACACTGTCCAGACCCAGGAACAAATCCTAGCCTTCACCAGGATTGGAACCCAGGACCTTTGGTAGACTAGCCAAACACGCTGCCGCTCAGCCACCATGCCATGGCCACAGAAACTGGAGAATGCTGCATCATGTATCACTTGGTCCAACAGGATCACTTTACCTTTTCTATTAATAGTATAATAGGAAATATAATTTATAGATAATAAGAATAATATGTGTATAATATGCACATTGTGAATATAAAAATATAAAAAATTACAGGCCTTTATAATTTATGAACCTATTTCTGCATGGTTTAGACTTTAGATGCTAATGTTAGTTACCATTAATCCAATACATAGGCTAGTGGTCTTCAATCCTTAAATATACACTTTTAGAAATTAAAACCCTTTTCACAACTGTACAACTTCAATAATTAAATGAGCAATTAGTGTAAACTTACTATTTGAATTTGAGAATCTAGTCCTTTGGATTTTACTTTGTTGTACATTTTACTTTTACTGTCAAAAAATGTTAAAAATCAGCTGTAAGGAAATAAAATAAATCGTAAATATGGGCTTAACAAAAAGTAGGCCTATTTGTCTGCAGTAAATGTATGTTTCTTCTAATTTCTATTTTATTTTGTTAAACTTGGACTCGAAATAAAATAGGCCTTATTTAATAAATTACAAATCATTTGATTGATTAGAATAATATTAATAGGTTAAAATCGGTTAAATATTAAAATAGGCCTACTCTACTCTGGAAGTGGAAGGCTAATGAATGGTAGGCCTAACCTAATCCTAATCATGGTCATGACTCATGGGCTAATGGTCTCTACAATTAAGCCTGTATATTTGTGTCAGTATAAAAAAATTATTATATTAATTAAATGTGGATTCATCTACTATATTTCTCATTTAAATGAATTTCTAAGTAACAAAGTAAAACTATAGGAAATTCTTGATTGACAATGATTAATGATTGGCCCTCAGAATA
This sequence comes from Anisus vortex, assembly GCA_949126835.1. NCBI lineage: Eukaryota > Metazoa > Mollusca > Gastropoda > Planorbidae > Anisus > Anisus vortex. Next base: position 44,451,178 of record OX421492.1, on the reverse strand, counting down.
GTTTGAGACAACTCACCACCATTTTGAAACCTAGGAAGCTTTTTGGGGGGAAGATGGTGAGTGGACATGCGCAGTTCACATATTATTGAACAGTTTTTATGGTTTGTTCTCTACCCGTGGGAAACTCTGCAACTTGGGAATTCCGAGTAGGAAGTTTTTAATTTTACGAATTGGTCCAATTTTACATTTTTTTAGGGGCGCTTATCTATATATATATAAATCTATGACACATTTGCGTTCTTTACATCGTACTTGACGACTTGGTGAATATTAACATAAAATATTGAAGAGTTATTTGATGATGATGAACTCATATTATAGATCACTAGAGCTATAAAACTATAAGAAAAAATAAATATTGAAAAATGTTATTTTTCACTCAAAGTAATTTTAGATAATCACACTATAATGGTAACTGTAGAAGATCGGGAATTGGCGAACAAAATATTTAATGGACATGTATCTAATGACGCTACAATGGGAAAAAATTGTTTACAAATGCACCAAATCGTAGACTCGAATAATAAAAAAATATTTTTCACGCTGTATCCAAATATATTTATATTTAAAATTGTCTTTTTTTTATCATATACATAATATTTTACTTTTTTTATAATTCTAACTTCATAAAAAATAAAATTGCAAGGCTGCAATGACGCATCAATAAAACAGTTTTAAAATCCACCGTTTCGAAACCGTACGTTTTTTTTTCAATTATTCCTATTCGGTATTACCGAGTTGTCGAGTTTCCTATGGGTAAAGAACATAGTGTTACTGTTGTCATCTCTACTGAGCTATATATTTTAACTCAGTTGACACTGAACTATATATTATATGTGTATATATCTCTCTACATTCTATATTATACCCCCTATATCAAATAGGCCTATACATAAGACATATATATACATATGTGTGTATTGATAGTTCAGTGTCTCAATTCTCTCAATTCTCTCAATCTCACAGCAAAATACACTAGACACATTATAGAAACAAGCCTTGCGCCTCGTCAGTGGATGTAGGCCTATGAAAACTACACCAATGCATCCTGCGATTAAAGGTAGGCTACTCAAGATTAGGCCTAGTCAGAAGACTATCCAACGAAAAGAAAGACTTCATCACAAAAAAAGACAAATTAAAACAAAAACCTTATCTTTCCACACACACACGCACGCACACACACACACACAAAAGAAAAGCAGGCCTAATAACAAGACATACGCATTTACCTCCTGGACTCCTGAAGGAGTATAAAGGCAACAAAAAATACAAACAACACATGAATAACAAAAACCGAACCAAAACATCATACACATTAGAACTTAAAGTTGGTAGCCTACACTAGAGACAATATAGAGCCTATAATATATATATATGCCAAACACAAGGTGCAAATACTGGCAAGGCATGGTGCTAACTGTGCCCTCACATAAGGGAGGGCAGAGGGGGGGAGCAAGGGGGCGGCAAATGTAGTGCAAATATAGCGCTAAACAAGCAGTAACAGTATGCAAGGGGGCGGCAAATGTAGTCTAAATATAGCAAATATAGCGCTAAACAAGCAGTAACAGTATGCAAGGGGGCGGCAAATGTAGTCTAAATATAGCAAATATAGCGCTAAACAAGCAGTAACAGTATGCAAGGGGGCGGCAAATGTCTAAATATAGCAAATATAGCGCTAAACAAGCAGTAACAGTATGCAAGGGGGCGGCAAATGTAGTCTAAATATAGCAAATATAGCGCTAAACAAGCAGTAACAGTATGCAAGGGGGCGGCAAATGTAGTCTAAATATAGCAAATATAGCGCTAAACAAGCAGTAACAGTATGCAAGGGGGCGGCAAATGTAGTCTAAATATAGCAAATATAGCACTAAACAAGCAGTTACAGTATGCAAGGGGCGGCAAATGTAGTCTAAATATAGCAAATATAGCACTAAACAAGCAGTTACAGTATGCATGGGGGCGGCAAATGTAGTGCAAATATAGCACTAAACAAGCAGTAACAGTATGCAAGGGGGCGGCAAATGTAGTCTAAATATAGCAAATATAGCACTAAACAAGCAGTTACAGTATGCAAGGGGCGGCAAATGTAGTCTAAATATAGCAAATATAGCACTAAACAAGCAGTTACAGTATGCAAGGGGGCGGCGCTGAAACTTTTGCCCTGGGGGCGCTACAGAAGCTTGTAAAGGCGCTGGGTGCTAATAACTACTTGCTCCAACTATGCCATAGCATACAAACTTCCACCGACACAGGTAACATCTAGGGCGTGTATTGTGGCATCAAGAAAGCCCTGGGCCCACAAAGAAAGGTCACAGTACCACTTAAATCTGCCACAGGTGATCTCATACTCATACATGACAAAACTAGACAAACGGAGGGATGGGTAGAGTATTATACTGACCTGTACTCTACACAAAACTAGACAAACGGAGGGATGGGTAGAGTATTATACTGACCTGTACTCTACACAAAACTAGACAAATGGAGCGATGGGTAGAGTATCATACTGACCTGTACTCTACACAAAACTAGACAAATGGAGCGATGGGTAGAGTATTATGCTGACCTGTACTCTACACAAAACTAGACAAATGGAGCTATGGGTAGAGTACTATTGCTGACCTGTACTCTACACAAAACCATGTTACTACTGGCCGTGGGCGCCATCGAGAGTCTCCTCACCATGTCAGAATCGGACGAGATACCCACCTTATCAAAAATGACAAAAGCAATTGACCACCTATCCCCTGAAAAGGACCCAGGAAAAGATGGCATCCCACCTGAAATAATAAAATGCGGAGGCAGCATCTTGTCACAGCACCTACTCTACCTATTATATCAGTGTTGGGAAGAGGAAGCAGTACCACAGGACATGAGAGATGCTAATATCATAACCTTGTACAAAAGCAAGGGGGACAGAAGCGACTGCAATAATTATAGGGGTATATCACTCCTTAGCATTGTCGGCAAGATCTTTGCACGCGTGATGCTGGCCAGGCTACAGAATCTAGCAGACAGAATATACCCAGAGTCACAGTGCGGGTTTCGCTCAGAAAGGTCAACTATCGACATGATATTCTCAGGCAGACATGATATTCTCAGGCAGACATGATATTCTCAGGCAGGCATGATATTCTCAGGCAGACATGATATTCTCAGGCAGACATGATATTCTCAGGCAGACATGATATTCTCAGGCAGACATGATATTCTCAGGCAGACATGATATTCTCAGGCAGACATGATATTCTCAGGCAGACATGATATTCTCAGGCAGACATGATATTCTCAGGCAGACATGATATTCTCAGGCAGCCATGATATTCTCAGGCAGACATGATATTCTCAGGCAGACATGATATTCTCAGGCCGACATGATATTCTCAGGCAGACATGATATTCTCAGGCAGACATGATATTCTCAGGCAGACATGATATTCTCAGGCAGACATGATATTCTCAGGCAGACATGATATTCTCAGGCAGACATGATATTCTCAGGCAGACATGATATTCTCAGGCAGACATGATATTCTCAGGCAGACATGATATTCTCAGGCAGACATGATATTCTCAGGCAGACATGATATTCTCAGGCAGACATGATATTCTCAGGCAGACATAATATTCTCAGGCAGTTGCAGCAAATGTACAGGAAGCAACAGAAACCCCTTTTTATCGCGTTCATAAACCTGACTAAGGCAGTTGACCTTGTTAGTAGGATAGGACTATTCTCCATTCTGACAAAAATTGGTTTGCCACCCAAACTTCTGAACCTGATTTAGTCCTTCCACGACAACAAGAAAGGTACTATACAATAAGAAGGCGGGAATTCTAGCGCTTTCGCCATCCGCACAGGAGTGAAACAAGGATGTGTCCATGCCACAACTCTCTTTGGAATCTTCTTCTCAACCTTGCTAAACAATGCCTTTAGCTAATCCAAGGAAGGGATTTACTTGTACACCCGGTCAGATGGAAGGCTTTTCAGGTTGTCCAGGCTGAGGGCAAGGCGAAAAATTCGCAGAAGATTATCAAAGACTTGCTGTTCGCGGATGACGCCACCTTTGTCGCACACAATGAGGAGGAGCTACAATCCTTGATTGACCGCTTCTCCAAGACCAACGTGATGGTTCAAGGAGCTGACCCACCCAACAACGGTACCAAATTAGATGTTGATCAGTTCACATACCATGGTTCTACCATAAACACCGATCTATCACTGGACACAGAAATCAGCAAGAGAATTGGCAAGGCATCCGTGACTTTATCCAGACTTTAACAAAGCGTGTGGGACAACAAGATGCTGACTATTAATACAAAAATAGCTGTCTATCGTGCATGTGTGATCAGCACTCTCCTGTACTCCAGCGAAACTTGGACCCTGTAAGCATCGCAAGAAAAGAGACTCTCTTCTTTCCACATGCGCTGCCTCAGACGCATACTTGGGATCTCTTGGAAGGACCGCATAACAAACAAAGAGGTCTTGCAACGAGCTAACATGCCTAGCATGGTCACTCTCCTTCGCCTACGACGTCTCCGGTGGCTTGGCCATGTTTCCAGGATGGAGGATGGGCAAATCCAAAAGACCTGCTATATGCTGAGCTCGCCGAAGGCAAGAGAGCTACTGGCCGCCCCCAACTCAGGTTCAAGGACGTCTGTAAGCGTGACCTAAAGGCTATAGATGTAGAAGTTGGAAACTGGGAGAACCTGGCTCAAAACAGAAGTAGTTGGTGAAGTACCCTACACACCGGTACAAATGCTGCAGTGAGCACACTTCGCCTTATCGCGGAGGCTAAAAGAGCAGCGAAAAAAAGTAAAGAACATAGACCCGCCCCTGACAAACTCCAACGGTCCTGCTTTCAAGTGCCAGAGATGCGACAGAGTCTGTCTCTCAAGAATAGGTCTTCACAGACACAGTCAATTCTGCAGTGCTTGCCAAATCACAGGAGCGCAAATCTAATCGTCTTCCGAGAATATGGAGCCAATGAAGATGATAATATATATTTTATGGACCAATATACAATCCCTGTTAATACCCAGTTACAACCCAATATGCAGCTTGGTAAAAATCAAAACTTTAAGAACGAATGGCTGAATCATTAAGTACAGGCAACAACTGGAAGAAAAAGTGTAAGGAGAAATGAACATACTCAATATGCAGAACAACATAAATTTCATCCCCCCCCCCCTCAAAAAAAAAAAAGAACAATGCATCAATGCATCATATTTAAGTCAAGAGCTGGACATACATAATGCTCAACTCACACCTAAATAGAATAAACCCAAGACACACATCAAACTACAAAGACTACAAACCCTTCTGCCACCCACAAGAAACAGTAGACCATGCCCTACTTGATTGTTCCAAGCAAACCAACCTCAAGCATTCTTTACTCCTACCTCCCACCCTCAACCACTATGTAGCAATACAGAACAATAAAAAAAAATACATGTAAATATGTTTGTGTGGTATTGACTGCATGGGAGAAAATAGCTCTACAGACTGGTTCATAGAAGAAGAAGAAATACATTATCACCATTGAAAAAGAGACAGTAATTAGAATTTCTTTCCAGAAAAGGAAAGAAAAAGTAAAACTATAGGCAGACATGTGTATATGATTATGTGCACACATCTGCACCTTTTGTGAACACGTGTATATGATTATGTGCACACATCTGCACCTTTTGTGAACACGTGTATATGTCTTTCGAGTTTTACATGAACATTTTTTTAAAATTTAAAACTAATGCAAACTGAACGAATTATCTGGCCTCAATAAACAATGGGCTAAGTGACGGATAAGTGGAGAATGTGTAGTACCGAAAGGGTTGAGTAGGTAAGCAAGAATAGGTTTAAAAAATACCAGTAAGTTAACAATTTTATACTAATCTAATGTTCTAATGAACACAATAAATATGGTCCTATTTCTCTACTACATACGGTCACACTTTGCTGCAAAGTTCACTCGAAACAAAAGACACGCATACACTTGGGGAAATTACTGCATACAACTTTCTAGTGTTTATAATGGGAAGTGTTATCAGGTATTGAGGGTTCTTGGAGTCCAATATTGAGAGCCGGGAATGCTGGGATTAATAATCCATTAGTCATTAGAATTACGAGGTTAATTGCAATGCAGTTAAGTTGTACAATATTTCTGAGGTTAAATACAATGCAGCTAAGTTGTACAATATTTCTGATGTTACGTGCAATGCAGCTAAGTTGGACAATATTTCTGATGTCACGTGCAATGCAGCTAAGTGGGACAATATATCTGAGGTTAAATACAATGCAGCTAAGTTGTACAATATTTCTTATGTTACGTGCAATGCAGCCCATTACGAGGTGGTTTACCCCAACTCGTATTGTCTGATGGTAAATAGGATTCGAACGTAAAATACATTATCTACTCCACTGTCTCAACTTCTTTGCCGTAATGACGGCATGTTGATTAAGTTTCAGTCTAACCTTAATAATTGTTGGTGTTACAATCGCATTTGTACCATGTGGAGTAACTGTTGTTACACTAGCACTGCTACGGTGCTACCATGGGGAAAAACTGTTGGTATTACGATAGCGCTTCTTCCATGTAATGTAACTGCTGATGTTAAAATAGCACTGCTAACAATGATACGCACGCTGTGATGCCAAATGAGTGTTATTCCAATTAGCGTAAAGAAAGTTATCCTGAATTGTCGGGTCAATATTTTTGACAAGTTTGTTAGACACTTGAAACACTAGATGTTTCAAACGAAAGGCTAGACCAGGGGTCGGCAACCTATAGCACGCGTGCCACACTTGGCACGCAGAACAATTTTCATTGGCACGCGAGAGACCCTCAAAAAAGGCAATTCAAATCTGTTCTACACGAAATTATGTGCTGAAACAAGATTACTCGTAAGCTTTTGGCACGCTGAATGAATTTGAAATCCTACTTCGGCACACTATTATTAAAAGGTTGCCGACAATAAAGAGCAGCACAATGAAGATGAATTTGTGTATATAAAAATTTATATTAGTGATTTAAATAGTCTTCATTTATTTGAGGCTTGTTGTTTTTCTTAATGTCGTAGGCACACTAGGCTCATAGACCGTTTCAAACTCAAGCAAAGTCAACTTCGTAGGCACACTAGGCTCATAGACCGTTTCAAACTCAAGCAAAGTCAACTAACACTTCAAAATGGCGTCTAAAAAGGGCATCAAAAAGGGTAAAAAGAAAAGCAAAAAATCATTGAGCAAGGTGGTGAATACTTGGTTTTGGTAAGTGGTCACTTTGACTAGGCCTAGTATTTGGTAAGTTTGAAATATTCTTCTATTTAATGGTCACTTTGACTAGGCCCAGTATTTGGTTAGTTTGAAATATTCTTCTATTTAATGGTCACTTTGACTAGGCCTAGTATTTGGTAAGTTTGAAATATTCTTCTATTTAATGGTCACTTTGACTAGGCCCAGTATTTGGTTAGTTTGAAATATTCTTCTATTTAATGGTCACTTTGACTAGGCCTAGTATTTGGTAAGTTTGAAATATTCTTCTATTTAATGGTCACTTTGACTAGGCCCAGTATTTGGTTAGTTTGAAATATTCTTCTATTTAATGGTCACTTTGACTAGGTCCAGTATTTGGTTAGTTTGAAATATTCTTCTATTTAATGGTCACTTTGACTAGGCCCAGTATTTGGTTAGTTTGAAATATTCTTCTATTTAATGGTCACTTTGACTAGGCCTAGTATTTGGTAAGTAGGCTATGATATTAAAGTATCCAACAATTTTAATACTCACTTTGACTAGACCTTTTATTTTGGTAAGTTCGAAGTATCCTACTATTTATTTAAAAGAAGATACACATTCTAGAAGCCTTTACATAAAAACCAATTGTAGTTTTTTGTATGTTCCTGATACATTAGGTAGTACAAATGTCAACATGTATTCAAAGTTTTTTCATTTTTGTCCATTTTTGCGATTATATGGAAGGCTGTGATCAATTTATAATATTTAAAAGGAATAGCCAAAATATTTTGTCAATGCAGGCCTATAGCCTATGTGTAATTGTGCATGCTTCATTAGGTCTAAGTTTTTAAATGTCCATGTAGTAGGCTATTAGGCCTACCCTTAGAGATGAAAAGTATCAATTGTGTTTCTTATTCCAGGAATATAGATCCCCCAATACCAATTAATGCTTACAACAATAGAAAATGGCACGAGGTCCAGATGGATATCAATCGAATGATTTTAGAAGAAAATGCATTATTTTTCAATAAGAAAGGCAAACCAAAAGACCCGAAGCCGATAAAGAACCGAGAAAAAGCGTTTCAGTTTTGCACTTTAAAGTAAGCCAATGAAAACGTTACATGTGTAGCCTACTTTGATGTGTTTGTCAGTATACTACAACTTGTTTTACGTTATAAATTATTCAATGTTTGTTAGTATACAATACTACAACTTGTTTTATGTTATAAATTATTCAATGTTTGTCAGTATACAATACTACAACTTGTTTTATGTTAGGCCTATAAATTATTCAATGTTTGTCAGTATACAATACTACAACTTGTTTTACGTTATAAAGTATTCGATGTTTGTCAGTATACAATACTACAACTTGTTTTACGTTATAAATTATTCAATGTTTGTCAGTAGGCCTATACAATACTACAACTTGTTTTACGTTATAAATTATTCAATGTTTGTCCATAGGCCTATACTACAACTTGTTTTACGTTATAAATTATTCAATGTTTGTCAGTATACAATACTACAACTTGTTTTACGTTATAAATTATTCGATGTTTGTCAGTATACAATACTACAACTTGTTTTACGTTATAAATTATTCAATGTTTGTCAGTAGGCCTATACAATGCTACAACTTCTTTTACGTTATAAATTATTCAATGTTTGTCAGTAGGCCTATACTACAACTTGTTTTACGTTATAAATTATTCAATGTTTGTCAGCATAGGCCTACGCAACAACTTGTTTTACGTTATAAATTATTCAATGTTTGTCAGTAGAATATACAATACTACAACTTGTTTTACGTTATAAATTATTCGATGTTTGTCAGTATACAATACTACAACTTGTTTTACGTTATAAATTATTCAATGTTTGTCAGTATACAATACTACAACTTGTTAAACGTTATAAATTATTCAATGTTTGTCAGTATACTACAACTTGTTTTAGGTTATAAATTATTCATGTTTGTCAGTATACAATAGGCTACTACAACTTGTTTTACGTTATAAATTTTTCAATGTTTGTCAGTATACAATACTATAACGTGTTTCACTTGATAAATTATTCATGTTTGTCAGTATACAATACTACAACTTGTTTTACGTTATAAATTATTCAATGTTTGTCAGTAAATACTACAACCTGTTTCACGTGATATATTATTCAATGTTTGTCAGTATACAATACTACAACTTGTTTTAAGTTATAAATTATTCATGTTTGTCAGTATACAGTACTACAACTTGTTTTAAGTTATAAATTATTCATGTTTGTCATTATACAATACTACAGCTTTGTTTACATTATTATTTCTATTCAAATTTAGTTTTTGGACAGTGTAGTTACGTTTTCTCTTTTCTTTCACATCACCTTTAAATGGATTACACATTTTTAAAATTTTAATATTATCATCATATAGTGACGATTGTCTTTTAATACATAGACTATTTGCTGGCTTGTAGATGGCTGCGAGAGTTAAACACAAATTATTTTACACCTCATGTCTCTTAAATTTGTTTTTATCTTCAAACAGATATTTGAAATATATATTAATCGCCAGACGTCTAGAAGAATGCTACACATATATGATTCACCCACAGAAACGACAGCTCGTGAAAAATTGCTTGTCTGGTATCTTCACACGAATTCTAGAGCTAAAGGACTTGATGGTTGGAATTGAAGATAGAGAGTTCCACTTTTTTGATGACGTTCTGCAAGATTTAAATCTGACACCAGAAAACGTGGAGCTGCCGATACCAAGGTATTTTCGGGAAGATAGAATCGACGTGATTAAAAATAGAGAGCACATCCTTATAGCGATACTCCAAAAACTTGATGAAGTCGAAGCCCCTGAAGTAATTTCCGTATCGACCATGAGCAGGGAGCAAGCTATTCTTCTCATTCAGAGACACCAACGGGCGTACATGGGACGCCTCAAATTTTATCAAACAGCGTGTAGATTATCGCAGTTGAGAAGTAATTTTTTGTTAATGCGAAGAATTGCAGATCACTGGGCCTGTTACGTCTACAAGAATAAAGCGAGACGAATACGAGAAGAAGAGCACCAATTTCTTGGAATGTTATCGAAACCTTCCGACAATATTCAAAATATTATTGACGACGAAGAAGAACACATTGCCAGTAATAAGAAAAAAGCAGAAGAAAACATGAACAAATATGATTTCGATAAAATAATATTGGAAGAAGAAATGTTAAACAAAGAGGGGCCGAGTATGGCAGAAAATTTAAAATACAATATAATTCAATGGCTACTAGAAATTAAAAATCTTCTCGGAGTTTTCCCGGAGTTTCCCGACGAAGAACTTGGGGGAAGTAGTTTTTTGTTTAGTTCAAAAACCGTTAAACAGGTTGAAGAAGAAATCAAAGAAATGTTTGAGGATTCAAAGTCCAAAAAACCACCCAAGAAGGAGTCAAAGAAAAAGGAAAAGAAAACTAAAGAGTCGAAAAAGCCCAAAAAAGGTGAAGCAGAAGAGTTTGAATGGATTATCCCAAAGTCTCAGGTAATGCCCCAGTTGTTGGAAGAAAAGGATCAATATATGAGGTATTGGTATTATAAAGACGAAGCCAGAAATATTCACCAAAAACATGATGTTCAAATCTTAAAAGAAGCAATACGTTTAAACATAGCAGAGCAAATTAGACTAGAAGTTGACAAGCTGATGAGATTTGAACTTGAAAATATGAAAATTGCCGTAGAGAGAATGCCACTGGCCAAGAAAAAGGGGAAACCAAAAAAAGAAAAAAAGAAAAAGGGAAAAAAGAAAAAAGGTAAAAAAGACAAAGATTTAACAAAAGATAGAACTATGGATGACTTATACCAAGAACTTGTACTAAATGAAATTATTAAAAAACACGATCCTGTTAACCTATCGGATTTTCTCGGTGCATTTTGCTATTCTGGAACTAACACACAGGAATCTAATCTAAATCCTTTACCGTCTCTGGCAGATGTTAGAAGGTTGCTCACAGAGTTTGCAATACTACCACTTGGGTCAGAGGATATTCACCAGCTTTCACCTTTAAACAGGTAGGCTGAATGACCTAGTTAACTATGGTAGGCTATCAATGGGGACTAATTTGTTGTCTAATGTTTTCTAAGAACTAAAAGTCGGCGAATGTTGAATTTATTTATAGATCTCTCCTTATATCTGGAGTTAGAGATACTGGCAAGAAGATGCTAGTGAATATTATTTGCCATGAAGCTGGTGCTAATCTCTTTGACATCACTCCATCAAATCTGGTTGGCAAATATGACACTAAAGCCGGGATGAAAATGATCATGCATCTCATTATGAAGGTATTACTCCCGTAAGACCAATTATTAGTCTTAAATGAAGGATTCATTTTGGTTTTTACGTTATGTATGTTCTATTTCGATAGATTATATTTCATTGACCGTCTTCGTTAGCCTAATTATAATAAGTTTGATTTCGTCTTTGATATTGTTGCATGCAATACTTATTTCATGTTATCGCCGAACTTAGAAAAGGCATTATCCTCAATCACTGTGATTAGTAGTAGGCCTATATAATATTCTATGTAGGTCTAAATAAAAGGTGGACCTCTATATCTATAGTCGAACACGTGTTTAAATACAAGAAGTTGATTACTCTTAAACAACAATAATAGGCCTATTCGTACAACTATATATTAATTGACGGAGTCCTTCAGTACACAGTTTATACTGTGTAATAGAATTGTAATGTTCATGGCGTAAAATCAGAAAATCTTTACAGGTTCTATGCCAAAAACGATGTCTCACAATCTTACACGAGAAAAGATGATTTTTTTAAAGCGACAAAGTAGAACTGCGTCTTAAGACAGATTCTATGAAATCAAACAGTTTTCAGACTTTACTTTTTTCATGTAATGGCTAAATATGGCTTATAGCTATTATAACTATATTTTGAGAAACTTTAGTTCAAACCTTTAATTTCGGTACCACAAACAGTTGGCCCTGTTTGAAAACTGAAATTACGTACACCTAATCTTTACAGTTTTGTGTCTCTTTAAATGGGATGAGTTTTAACGTCTAGGCCTACCTAACGAATTCTTGACCAACATCAAACAATTGGCCTGTGCAAACGACCGGACTCATTAGTTTTCGAAACGTGCACTAGAATTGACTGGCGTTGTAATGTGGTCTATCATCTCCAAATGATATTTGTTTGTGCCGATATTACCCTTTCCCACTGTGTATAACAATAACATAGTATAAATAGTTCTAATTTATAATGTGCCCATATACATGCCCACCCATCCCCCCCCCACCGACTCTCCGGTTCCCCGATCTCTGCATATGTATATATATATCTCTGCATATGTGCTTACATTCATTTTTTCCCTCAGGTGGGCAAGGCGCTGGAGCCGTCCGTTTTTTGGATTGACCGGTGCGAACAAATGTTTCTAAAGAAAAAAGATAAGTTAGACATAGTCAAACCTCATAAATGGGCGAAAATTCTTAATAAAACAATCAAGGTTGGTTGATTTAATACACTCGTAGTTACAATAAAAATGTTAATGTATATACATTAACTAGTCCTTAACAGTCCAAGACTGTCAAAATGACCCGGGGGGGGGGGGGGGACAATTTGTTTTCATTGACCCAAATTGTTTGGTTAGAATATTTTAGAATATTTGTAAACTTATTTATTATTTATTTTTCGTGACCCTGTTATTTTAAAACCTTTACTTTTATGTTTGATGTATTTGCAATAGATCAATACACTTGCCAATACAATAAACCAATACAAAAAACCAATACAATAGACCAATACAATAGACCAATACATAAGACCAATTAAATAGACCAATACAATAGACCAATACAATAGACCAATACAATAGACCAATACAATAGACCAATACAATAGACCAATACAATAGACCAATACAATAGACCAATACAATAGACCAATACAATAGACCAATTCAATAGAACAATACAATAGACCAATTCAATAGACCAATACAATAGACCAATACAATAGACCAATACATTAGACCAATTCAATAGACCAATACAATAGACCAATACAATAGACCAATACAATAGACCAATACAATAGACCAATACAATAGACCAATACAATAGACCAATTCAAAAGACCAATACAATAGACCAATACATTAGACCAATACGATACGCCAATACAATAGGCCAAGACAATAGACCAATACAATAGACCAATACAATAGACCAATGCAATAGACCAATACAATAGACCAATACAATATACCAATACAATAGACAAATACAATAGACCAAAACAATAGACCAATACAATAGACCAATACAATAGACCAATACAATATACCAATACAATATACCAATACAATAGACAAATACAATAGACCAAAACAATATACCAATACAATATACCAATACAATAGACAAATACAATAGACCAATACAATAGACCAATACAATATACCAATACAATAGACAAATACAATAGACAAATACAATAGACCAAAACAATAGACCAAAACAATAGACCAATACAATAGACCAAAACAATAGACCAAAACAATAGACCAATACAATAGACCAATACAATAGACATGCTACATGAGTAAGAAGATGAATAGGACGATGACGGGTGCCATTAAAGACTATTAGAACATTCATATGTAATGTTTATATAAAAATATAGAGAGTAATATAGAACATTCATATCTTATGTTTATATACAAATATAGAGAGTAATATAGAACATTCATATGTAATGTTTATATACAAACAAGCCGTTATGTGCCCGGTCCTCCGAACCGGCTAAAAGTAATGTTTACATACACTCTAACTACTCAGGCAGTTATAATGAGATTGCCCGCATGACCTACGACACGAATTTAAACGTGAGGTAATTTTTTATTTGCCCGCTACAACATGAATTACCCGTTAAAATAATTACTCATCACCCATTATAACAATTACAAAATTGCCCGCTATAAATTACGACGCAAATTAAAACATGAATATATTTTGTTCTATTCATTGATTAAGAACATTCGACAGTACTTTTATTTTTTTTTAATGATTGTTTGATATATTTTTTTTACGACAAACATTAAGTCGCAGACCTATGTTGTGTTGTTTTTGTTTATTTGCTATTTATTTATTTATTTTTGCTTTGGAAGCAAACTTAGAATTAAATTTTCTATTCAACATGTAAAACGATAACAAATGAAACCCATATGAAATAATGTTTATAAAACGTATACGACACGAATTAAAACTTTAAAAAGTTAGTTCCAGCAATTTGAACATTGCCCGGCAAATTAAACATTGCCCGGTAATATAAACATTGTCCGGTAATTTAAACATTGCCCGGTAATTTAAACATTGCCCGGTAATTTAAACATTGCCCGGTATTATAAACATTGCCCGGTAATTTAAACGTTGCCCGGTAATTTAAACAATGGCCGTTACCAAGGCGATAAACCTAAAGGTGCCCAGTTCTCGGAACTGTATAAAATAACCCATGGAGTTATAAGCAATAGTCTTTTCCGGTAACTTAAACCATTTAAATATTGCATTCTACAAATTACGACGCAAATTATAACAAAATTTGGTTCCCTTCTTAAACGCATAAATACGCAAAATTTGATGACGCCATATAATTATAAGCTTAAATATAGAGTGTAACCAGGACCACTGCGTTTAAATAAGCTTAGTAATGCGTCGGTATTACTTCCCGAAACAGAAAAAAAATGCTAAATCTATTTGCTTTGTCCTATGTTTGTAAAGTTTTAAATTATTAATTAGCTTTAAGTCATGTATTCACAGTGTAAAGTATTAATAGTAGTGATAGATTAAGAAAATCAACTACAGTATTGGTAGTGTAAAGAATTTATGTTGTTTACGGCACGTAGGAAATTTAAACATGAAAAAAATTTGTTCCCATCATTGAGATAAAAATCCATGCACATAGTTTGATGACGTCAATTTAAACATGAATGAAAAATGTCCCTTCATTGCTAAAAAATCCATGCGCAAAGATTGATGACGTCATAAAAATAATCTCAGCGCATCCTTTTTTTTCTAACTTTGTGACGAAAAACTATAAAAAGTTGTACTGGCAAAGACAATGTGAATCAAAAGTTGTGTTTTTTTCGCGTTTTTTGACCAAACTGACCACTGCGGTCATTTTAATTTTTTTAAAACCTTGACAGTGTTCACCGCCGTAACGCAAAGAATATTTGTAGCAAATTTCACGTTTTTATGTCCAGTATTTAAAAAGATTATGCGGTATGTACATACCCACATACATACATACATATTCCTTTTGAGATTTATATATATACTAGCTGATGTGCCCGATTCTTCGAACGGGCTTGTATAGACTATGTTTGACACACTATAGTTTGTTTATTCTTTTTTTGTTGATTTTTTTTGCAACATTCATAAAATTGTTGTTATTTTGTTGTGGTCAGTATTTATTTTTGCATTGTTGTTTTGCAGAGATTAATATACACCCATTCAATATACAACTAAAAAGGAAAAACAAATATTCAATTTTTTTAAATTCTTGGTCAAAGTATGCCCCCTTGCGATCTAATCGTGTTAAGTTTATTGGGTAGTTAAACTTTGTTTCTGTAAAACAGAATTGACATGTCATTTCGACAGTACTTTTAATTTTTAAATTATTGGTTGCTATATTTTTTAAAGATAACATTAAGTCGTAGACCTATGTTATTGTTGTTTTGTTTGTTTGTTGTTTTTTTATTGTTGTTGTTATTTGCTATTTATTCATTTATTGTTGCTTTAGAAGGAACTTAGAATTACATTTTAAATTCAACATGAAAAACAATAACAAATGAAACCCATAAGAAACAAAGAAGAAACTTTTTTTTTATGTTTGTTAAATTATGTCCAATGATCGCATAATGATATTTTATTGGAAAATAAAATTATTTCTGTCTTACGAATTTGACAATAATTTTTTAAAAATCAATACTTTGCAATAGGCCATATGCTCATTGTAACACATCTTTATATACAACATTCCTTGTTTTTGACATTGGTGCAAATATGAATAGTTGATTAGGAGAGCCAACTCTTGAGCAGGCAACATATAATTGCCCATGGGAGAAACATGGATATTCCAAATTAATTCCAGTGCACTTGATTGATTGACCCTGTGACTTGTTAATTGTAATGGAAAATGCCAACCTGACGGGAAACTGCAGACGCTTGAAAGAGAAGGGCATGTCTGTTGGAATAATTGGGATTCTTGGAATAAACACATCTTCTCCTTTTCCTTTCCCAGTCAACACTGTCGCTTCTATCACATTAGGGAATAAACTTTTGATGCATAAGCGTGTTCCATTACAAAGTATTGGCGGGTTTATGTTTCGGAGTAGAATTATGGGTGATCCAATTTTGAGTTGAAGTTTATGCGGTGGCATCCCGGGTGTGTCCAGAGAATTTAAAAATTCCGTAGGGTAGTTAACGGTTTCATTGACATCCGTGACGGAATCAAATGATGCGTATTCAGTACATGTTCCGGGTATCATGTCCTGAATCAGGCCATTCAACTCACTGACAGATGTGTTCTTAGAAGCAAGAATTGCTCGGTCACACAGCCATTCCTTGTTAAGGTAATTTTCCGAAAGGTTCGGATACACTTGGTGGATAAGATCTTGTAGGGATGTCACTCTTTTGCAGAAGTCATCAAGAAAGGTAATGTCCCCTGATTTCATCTGCGTGGGGTAAGTCCCTTCACCAATGTGTAAAAGATTTTCAGCAAAAATGAGTGCACCTGCTTCTTTTTGTTGCTGCACTCTCATATTTGTTCTTAATTTTATTGTTTTAACATTTCGCCAAAGAAAAGAAGATTTGAGGCAAGCATTGATTTCATCCGCTGGTGTTGACCTTGGTATGACAGGAAGAGTTTGACGAAAATCGCCAGCTAACACCACCAGAGCACCTCCCATGAGTTGACTATTGTCTCTTAAATCCTGCAATGTTAAGTCAAGAGCTTCAAGTGACTTTTTGTGCGCCATTGTACATTCATCCCATACAATGATTTTGCAGGTTTTTAGAACCTTTGCTTGGCCAGAGGCTTTGCTAATGTTGCATGTTGGATGTTGCTCATTGGCAATATTTAGAGGTAACCGTAGAGCCGAGTGCGCCGTTCTTCCTCCATCTAATAACGTCGAAGCAATTCCAGATGATGCTATTGCGATTGCCAAATCACGTTTCATTCTTATTTCTGCAAGGATTATGTTTATTAAGAAGGTTTTTCCTGTTCCTCCAGGAGCATCGAGAAAAAATATTCCTCCTTTTTCTTCATTGACATGATACATAATAACCTCATATGCTTCAGTTTGATCGCTGTTTAACAGAACTTTGTTGGATTCTACATATTTGTGTAGTTCTTCAATGTTATAGTTTTTTTCTCTTATCATGTCTTTGTCTAGAATATCCCGCTCATTTCTTTTAGGAGGCTGTAATCCTAAGTCTGGTAGTGTTTTGTTGTTTATTGATAAACATTTATCCTCCAACAGAATTAGGGCCAAGTTGAAAATATCTGAAGAACAATTTGAACGAAGTGTTGAACTTGCTCTAATTGAGTTATCACGTGGTAAATCTTCGCTCATGGACTCTCTATACTTCTCCCACAGACCGTTTGGATTGGATGGGTTGCATATAGTAAGAATAATGCAAAAAAGATTTCTTATCTGCTCCGGAGAAGATCTTAAAACAGCCTCTGATAAAGTGTGGTCCCAATGTCTATCATCTTCAAGTAATCCACGCCTTTGGCAAGCTTCTCTGAAAGTCTGGCAAACTTCACCGTTTACAGTTTTTAGATATTCAAAAGAAGTAGGTCCTCGAACTGCATGAAGAAGATGTCTGAGAAAATAGCACTCTGCGTTGTTTGGGTTGACTGTATAGACACGACCCAATGCTTCACTTGCTACGGCATCTTCACCTGCAACTGGTACACCTTGTTTTCTTTTGCAAAACACCTTTTTGGACTTATTCCAAGTGTAAAAGCGAGGTACTTCTGGATATAGCAGTGTCCTGGCAAAAGCGTCACTTTGGCATAATTGAAAAAAAGCTGTCAGAGTTGTATTTGGTGGTCTTTCTGCAAGGGCTTGCGCGTTTTCACGTGTGAAGTAAACTCTCTGCCCGTTCTCTAAGTGAACATTGAGATGAACTACTGTCGGGTGGCGTTCGTGAATTGGGAAACTCATAATGCGCCAAACCGCTTCGTTGCTACTGATGTATCTCCCTATCATGTACCGAGACACTTCATCAAGAGCGTTGTCATCTGTCACTCCAAAGACAGCCATGTCACTTCCTTTGTTTACATATTTGCAGATGTATTTGATAGATTTCACAGAGCTACAGTACTCGACATTTATGTGTGCGAGAAACATTTTGGAAAGAATTGGAGAATAAGGAACAACCCACTTGTTGTCCACTTCGACTTCCGTGTTGCCTTTAATTTTAATTGTTGCCGTGAAACCACCGTCTTGTGGGGCGCGTCTTCTGTAAACTGGATAGCCATCTTCACCAGTCTGTGTATCTTTAATTAATTTCCTAGGATATTTTTTGCTGCATTTTCCGTCTTTCATACAGGGGGCGTTGGTATTGAGATGTCCGCATGGTCCATGAATCATATTTTTCTTCACTACTGCAAACAGATTAGGGTCCGTCTCTGGATCTGGAAACTCTGCAGATATGATTTGATCAATATTGACTGGGTGTAGTTTTTCCTTCAACCAAATTAAATTGTGGGAGTGTGGAAGTCCTCTTTTCTGCCATTCAATGGAGTACATCCAGCATCGGGTTTCTCCAAAAATATTATATTTAGTTAAAATATCAATGAGTTTGATCTGTTTTTGTCTAAACACTCTTGCTATTATGTCTTGACGATCACTTGACGTCTGGCCAAATGAAAGTGATTCTTTGATTTCACCCCAGTCAGGATTGCACGTAAATGTGATAAATAGGTCTGGGCGTCCATAGGATCGAACATAAGACAGTGCATCTTGTGCATATTCCTGCATCTGTCTAGGGCTTCCGGTGAAAGTTGCTGGGAGAATCACAACTTTCCCAATATTTTGAATGTCCCCATCGTTCACCAAAGCATCCTTGAGGTGTATATAGTCTTCCACGCGCAGCTTTTTTTGATTTAGACGTATGTACAGGAGTCGCTCACTCTCAATTTTTGCATACATGTCCACAACGTATTGATGGTATAGTTGTCGACATTGTAAAATATGATTTGTGGATCCATTTCTGATCATCAACCTGTATGCATAAAAGTCTAATGCTGAAACTTTTTTAACAGTTGGTGCACCTGTTACAGGATCAACCTGCTTCAGGTTGAAGTGGTATCCATCCTCGCCTTCACAAAATATGAGCGGGTATTGAAGAGCATCGTACGATCGATGTGTTTCTGAAATGCGTTGTAGTGAATTACTTCGCCTCTGAATTATGATGTCACGTTGATTGAAATCGTGGTCTGACATAATGATGGCGACTTCATTTACTTGAGGAGCATTAAAGCGACGTTCGTGTTCACCGGGCTCTCTTTTGTCTGCACGGATAACAACCTTGTATTCATCATTGGGCATGTTTTCTAGTGAAGTTTTGAAAGTATTAATGAGATGGTTGTTTTCATGAAGCATCCTTTGTAAGCTTAAAACAATATTGCGTCTCACCCCGGGGATACAATCGCATCGATGATCTACTTCAATCTGCTCATTTCCCATAAAGTAGACTTGTAGAAATTGTGGGTTTTGATCAGGAAGCGGGAGAAGAGATCCGATCCGGTGGTATATCTGTCCTTGTACTTTAAAAGTTGTTGCAAAACCGTTAAGATCCACTATTGAGGTAGCACCAAAAGACGTCATCTGAAAACATGAATTGTATCTTCTCAGATTACGCAGGAAATGTTTTGACTCTGAAGTCGTCCCAGACATTAATAACTGCAGATCATTGGGCGGTGTATTCAGGGGAGTAAGTTTAACTTTTCCACTCCTGCAGCACATTCCTGGTGGTTCTGTTTTAAATTTCTTTGCTTGACAATATTTACATATGTAGATCATTCCTCCAATATCAACATAAGGGTGTTGAGCGTAATCATGTTGGGGGTCATATTGGAATCCAGCTAAATTCAAATGTGAACTTCGTGACACCCTTGCCGTGTTTGCACTTTCCCGCTTTTTTTCAAGACGTTTCTGTCGCTCCTCTAATGTCTCGGTATCTCTTGATGTGGTTGCTATTTCTCTCATTTTTTCAAGACGTTTCTGTCGCTCCTCTAATGTCTCGGTATCTCTTGATGTGGTTGCTATTTCTCTCATTTTTTCAAGACGTTTCTGTCGCTCCTCTAATGTCTCGGTAGCCCTTGATGTGGTTTCTCCTTCCCGCTTTTTTTCAAGACGTTTTTGTCGCTCCTCCGAAGTCTCTGTAGCCCTTGATGTGGTTTCTCCTTCCCGCTTTTTTTCAAGACGTTTCTGTCGCTCCTCCGAAGTCTCTGTAGCCCTTGATGTGGTTTCTCCTTCCCGCTTTTTTTCAAGACGTTTCTGTCGCTCCTCCGAAGTCTCTGTAGCTCTTGATGTGGTTTCTCCTTCCCGCTTTTTTTCAAGACGTTTTTGTCGCTCCTCCGAAGTCTCTGTAGCTCTTGATGTGGTTTCTCCTTCCCGCTTTTTTTCAAGACGTTTTTGTCGCTCCTCCGAAGTCTCTGTAGCTCTTGATGTGGTTTCTCCTTCCCGCTTTTTTTCAAGACGTTTTTGTCGCTCCTCCGAAGTCTCTGTAGCTCTTGATGTGGTTTCTCCTTCCCGCTTTTTTTCAAGACGTTTTTGTCGCTCCTCCGAAGTCTCTGTAGCCCTTGATGTGTTTGCTTTTTCTCGCATTGTTTCAAGTCGTGTTCGACGCTCCTCTGATGTTTCTATGGCTCTTATTGTCCTGGCCCTTTCCCTTTCTTTGTCATGTCTAGCATCACTTTGTTCAACAGTTTCATTTTTTCGCAAACGTTTGGCTTTTATTGACTTTGGATTCTTTTGTCCAATTAGTTTTCTTTTCTTTGGAGGCATTTAAAGTATTGGCTTGGAAAGTTTGTCAATATTTATATATTCAACAATAATGTAGATATCTTGTATTGACTTGGACAGTTTATCAATATTTATATATTCAACAATAATGTAGATGTCTTGTATTGACTTGGAAAGCTTATCAATATTTATATATTCAACAATAATGTAGATATCTTGTATTGACTTGGACAGTTTATCAATATATTTATATTCAACAATAATGTAGATGTCTTGTTCACAATATTGTTACTACCTTGCTTTGTAAATGATCACATAAATACTATTTTTAACAATAACAAATGTTGCCCTTCTTCAACAATAATGTAGATATCTTGTATTGACTTGGACAGTTTATCAATATATTTATATTCAACAATAATGTAGATGTCTTGTTCACAATATTGTTACTACCTTGCTTTGTAAATGATCACATAAATACTATTTTTAACAATAACAAATGTTGCCCTTCTTGTTATTTTGAAAGAGAAATGGGCTTACATCTATATACAATCATGTATCATATATCAATATCATACATATCATAAACAAATAAATGCAGCATACAATAAATATGGGTATATAGACTATATGTACAACAGACAATAGTTAAAATATGCTTGATTAACTTCTTAACATTAGTATGAAAAATGACATTTAGGCCTATGTTTAGCGGTTAACCAAAACATGTGCTCCGTCTGCTTTCAATAAGCTTTCAATAAGCACGTTGCGGTGCGATGATTTAAAAATGCGCACTAAAAGCTACTCACGTATTTCCGGTAATATAAACATGAATGAATTTTTTCCCTTCAGTCAAAAAGTTAGAGCGCAAAGATTGATGACGTCATAAAAATAATCTCAGCGCATCCTTTTTTTTCTAACTTTGTGACGAAAAACTATAAAAAGTTGGAACGGCAAATTCAACATGAACCCAAAATATGTCGTTTTATTCGCGTTTTTTGACCAAACTGACCACTGCGGTCATTTAAATTTTTTTAAAACCTTGACAGTGTTCACCGCCGTAACGCAAAGAATATTTGTAGCAAATTTCACGTTTTTATGTCCAGTATTTAAAAAGATTATGCGGTATGTACATACCCAGCCAGCCAGCCAGCCAGCCAGCCACATACATATTCCTTTTGAGATTTATATATATATATGATATGATATGATATAGAGAGCAATATAGAACATTCATAAGTAATGTTTATATAAAAATAAAGAGTAATATAGAACATTCACATGTAATGTTTATATAAAAATATAGAGAGTAATATAGAACATTCACATGTAATGTTTATATACAAATATAGAGAGTAATATAGAACATTCATATGTAATGTTTATATACAAATATAGAGAGTAATATAGAACATTCATATGTAATGTTTATATAAAAATAAAGAGTAATATAGAACATTCATATGTAATGTTTATATACAAATATAGAGAGTAATATAGAACATTCATATGTAATGTTTATATAAAAAATAAAGAGTAATATAGAACATTCATATGTAATGTTTATATAAAAATATAGAGAGTAATATAGAACATTCACATGTAATGTTTATATACAAATATAGAGAGTAATATAGAACATTCATATGTATTGTTTATATAAAAATATAGAGAGTAATATAGCACATTCACATGTAATGTTTATATACAAATATAGAGAGTAATATAAAACATTCATATGTATTGTTTATATAAAAATATAGAGAGTAATATAGAACATTCATATGTAATGTTTATATACAAATATAGAGAGTAATATAGAACATTCATATGTAATGTTTATATACAAATATAGAGAGTAATATAGAACATTCATATGTAATGTTTATATACAAATATAGAGAGTAATATAGAACATTCACATGTAATGTTTATATACAAATATAGAGAGTAATATAGAACATTCATATGTAATGTTTATATACAAATATAGAGAGTAATATAGAACATTCATATGTAATGTTTATATACAAATATAGAGAGTAATATAGAACATTCACATGTAATGTTTATATACAAATATAGAGAGTAATATAGAACATTCACATGTAATGTTTATATACAAATATAGAGAGTAATATAGAACATTCACATGTAATGTTTATATACAAATATAGAGAGTAATATAGAACATTCATATGTAATGTTTATATACAAATATAGAGAGTAATATAGAACATTCATATGTAATGTTTATATAAAAATATAGAGAGTAATATAGAACATTCATATGTAATGTTTATATACAAATATAGAGAGTAATATAGAACATTCATATGTAATGGTTATATAAAAAATATAGAGAGTAATATAGAACATTCATATGTAATGTTTATATAAAAAATATAGAGAGTAATATAGAACATTCATATAAAATGTTTATATACAAATATAGAGAGTAATATAGAACATTCATATGTAATGTTTATATACAAATATAGAGAGTAATATAGAACATTCATATGTAATGTTTATATACAAATATAGAGAGTAATATAGAACATTCATATGTAATGTTTATATACAAATATAGAGAGTAATATAGAACATTCATATGTAATGTTTATATAAAAATATAGAGAGTAATATAGAACATTCATATGTAATGTTTATATAAAAATATAGAGAGTAATATAGAACACTCACATGTAATGTTTATATAAAAATATAGAGAGTAATATAGAACATTCATATGTAATGTTTATATACAAATATAGAGAGTAATATAGAACATTCATATGTAATGTTTATATAAAAATATAGAGAGTAATATAGAACATTCATATGTAATGTTTATATACAAATATAGAGAGTAATATAGAACATTCATATGTAATGTTTATATACAAATATAGAGAGTAATATAGAACATTCACATGTAATGTTTATATAAAAATATAGAGAGTAATATAGAACATTCATATGTAATGTTTATATACAAATATAGAGAGTAATATAAAACATTCATATGTAATGTTTATATAAAAATATAGAGAGTAATATAGAACATTCATATGTAATGTTTATATACAAATATAGAGAGTAATATAGAACATTCATATGTAATGTTTATATAAAAATATAGAGAGTAATATAGAAAATTCACATGTAATGTTTATATACAAATATAGAGAGTAATATAGAACATTCATATGTAATGTTTATATACAAATATAGAGAGTAATATAGAACATTCATATGTAATGTTTATATACAAATATAGAGAGTAATATAGAACATTCATATGTAATGTTCATTTACAAATATAGAGAGTAATATAGAACATTCATATGTAATGATTATATACAAATATAGAGAGTAATATAAAACATTCATATGTAATGTTTATATACAAATATAGAGAGTAATATAGAACATTCATATGTAATGTTTATATACAAATATAGAGAGTAATATAGAACATTTACATGTAATGTTTATATACAAATATAAAGAGTAATATAGAACATTCACATGTAATGTTTATATACAAATATAGAGAGTAATATAGAACATTCATATGTAATGTTTATATACAAATATAGAGAGTAATATAGAACATTCATATGTAATGTTTATATACAAATATAGAGAGTAATATAGAACATTCATATGTAATGTTTATATACAAATATAGAGAGTAATATAGAACATTCATATGTAATGTTTATATACAAATATAGAGAGTAATATAGAACATTCACATGTAATGTTTATATACAAATATAGAGAGTAATATAGAACATTCATATGTAATGTTTATATAAAAATATAGAGAGTAATATAGAACATTCATATGTAATGTTTATATACAAATATAGAGAGTAATATAGAACATTCATATGTAATGTTTATATACAAATATAGAGAGTAATATAGAACATTCATATGTAATGTTTATATAAAAATATAGAGAGTAATATAGAACATTCATATGTAATGTTTATATACAAATATAGAGAGTAATATAGAACATTCATATGTAATGTTTATATACAAATATAGAGAGTAATATAGAACACTCACATGTAATGTTTATATACAAATATAGAGAGTAATATAGAACATTCACATGTAATGTTTATATACAAATATAGAGAGTAATATAGAACATTCATATGAAATGTTTATATACAAATATAGAGAGTAATATAGAACATTCATATGTAATGTTTATATACAAATATAGAGAGTAATATAGAACATTCATATGTAATGTTTATATACAAATATAGAGAGTAATATAGAACATTCACATGTTATGTTTATATACAAATATAGAGAGTAATATAGAACATTCATATGTAATGTTTATATACAAATATAGAGAGTAATATAGAACATTCATATGTAATGTTTATATAAAAATATAGAGAGTAATATAGAACATTCATATGTAATGTTTATATACAAATATAGAGAGTAATATAGAACACTCACATGTAATGTTTATATAAAAATATAGAGAGTAATATAGAACATTCACATGTAATGTTTATATACAAATATAGAGAGTAATATAGAACATTCATATGTAATGTTTATATAAAAATATAGAGAGTAATATAGAACATTCATATGTAATGTTTATATACAAATATAGAGAGTAATATAGAACATTCATATGTAATGTTTATATACAAATATAGAGAGTAATATAGAACATTCTCATGTAATGTTTATATAAAAATATAGAGAGTAATATAGAACATTCATATGTAATGTTTATATAAAAATATAGAGAGTAATATAGAACATTCATATGTAATGTTTATATACAAATATAGAGAGTAATATAGAAAATTCACATGTAATGTTTATATACAAATATAGAGAGTAATATAGAACATTTATATGTAATGTTTATATACAAATATAGAGAGTAATATAGAACATTCATATGTAATGTTTATATACAAATATAGAGAGTAATATAGAACATTCATATGTAATGTTTATATACAAATATAGAGAGTAATATAGAACATTCATATGTAATGTTTATATAAAAATATAGAGAGTAATATAGAACATTCACATGTAATGTTTATATACAAATATAGAGAGTAATATAGAACATTCATATGTAATGTTTATATACAAATATAGAGAGTAATATAGAACATTCATATGTAATGTTTATATACAAATATAGAGAGTAATATAGAACATTCATATGTAATGTTTATATAAAAATATAGAGAGTAATATAGAACATTCATATGTAATGTTTATATACAAATATAGAGAGTAATATAGAACATTCATATGTTATGTTTATATAAAAATATAGAGAGTAATATAGAACATTCATATGTAATGTTTATATACAAATATAGAGAGTAATATAGAACATTCATATGTAATGTTTATATACAAATATAGAGAGTAATATAGAACACTCACATGTAATGTTTATATACAAATATAGAGAGTAATATAGAACATTCACATGTAGTGTTTATATACAAATATAGAGAGTAATATAGAACATTCACATGTAATGTTTATATACAAATATAGAGAGTAATATAGAACATTCATATGTAATGTTTATATACAAATATAGAGAGTAATATAGAACACTCACATGTAATGTTTATATACAAATATAGAGAGTAATATAGAACATTCACATGTAATGTTTATATACAAATATAGAGAGTAATATAGAACATTCACATGTAATGTTTATATACAAATATAGAGAGTAATATAGAACATTCATATGTAATGTTTATATACAAATATAGAGAGTAATATAGAACATTCACATGTAATGTTTATATACAAATATAGAGAGTAATATAGAACATTCATATGTAATGTTTATATACAAATATAGAGAGTAATATAGAACATTCATATGTAATGTTTATATACAAATATAGAGAGTAATATAGAACATTCATATGTAATGTTTATATAAAAATATAGAGAGTAATATAGAACATTCATATGTAATGTTTATATAAAAATATAGAGAGTAATATAGAACATTCATATGTAATGTTTATATAAAAATATAGAGAGTAATATAGAACACTCACATGTAATGTTTATATAAAAATATAGAGAGTAATATAGAACATTCATATGTAATGTTTATATACAAATATAGAGAGTAATATAGAACATTCATATGTAATGTTTATATAAAAATATAGAGAGTAATATAGAACATTCATATGTAATGTTTATATACAAATATAGAGAGTAATATAGAACATTCATATGTAATGTTTATATACAAATATAGAGAGTAATATAGAACATTCACATGTAATGTTTATATAAAAATATAGAGAGTAATATAGAACATTCATATGTAATGTTTATATACAAATATAGAGAGTAATATAAAACATTCATATGTAATGTTTATATAAAAATATAGAGAGTAATATAGAACATTCATATGTAATGTTTATATACAAATATAGAGAGTAATATAGAACATTCATATGTAATGTTTATATAAAAATATAGAGAGTAATATAGAAAATTCACATGTAATGTTTATATACAAATATAGAGAGTAATATAGAACATTCATATGTAATGTTTATATAAAAATATAGAGAGTAATATAGAACATTCATATGTAATGTTTATATACAAATATAGAGAGTAATATAGAACATTCATATGTAATGTTTATATACAAATATAGAGAGTAATATAGAACATTCTCATGTAATGTTTATATAAAAATATAGAGAGTAATATAGAACATTCATATGTAATGTTTATATAAAAATATAGAGAGTAATATAGAACATTCATATGTAATGTTTATATACAAATATAGAGAGTAATATAGAACATTCATATGTAATGTTTATATAAAAATATAGAGAGTAATATAGAAAATTCACATGTAATGTTTATATACAAATATAGAGAGTAATATAGAACATTTATATGTAATGTTTATATACAAATATAGAGAGTAATATAGAACATTCATATGTAATGTTTATATACAAATATAGAGAGTAATATAGAACATTCATATGTAATGTTTATATACAAATATAGAGAGTAATATAGAACATTCATATGTAATGTTTATATACAAATATAGAGAGTAATATAGAACATTCACATGTAATGTTTATATACAAATATAGAGAGTAATATAGAACATTCATATGTAATGTTTATATACAAATATAGAGAGTAATATAGAACATTCATATGTAATGTTTATATACAAATATAGAGAGTAATATAGAACATTCATATGTAATGTTTATATAAAAATATAGAGAGTAATATAGAACATTCATATGTAATGTTTATATACAAATATAGAGAGTAATATAGAACATTCATATGTTATGTTTATATACAAATATAGAGAGTAATATAGAACATTCATATGTAATGTTTATATACAAATATAGAGAGTAATATAGAACATTCATATGTAATGTTTATATAAAAATATAGAGAGTAATATAGAACATTCATATGTAATGTTTATATACAAATATAGAGAGTAATATAGAACATTCATATGTTATGTTTATATAAAAATATAGAGAGTAATATAGAACATTCATATGTAATGTTTATATACAAATATAGAGAGTAATATAGAACATTCATATGTAATGTTTATATACAAATATAGAGAGTAATATAGAACACTCACATGTAATGTTTATATACAAATATAGAGAGTAATATAGAACATTCACATGTAATGTTTATATACAAATATAGAGAGTAATATAGAACATTCACATGTAATGTTTATATACAAATATAGAGAGTAATATAGAACATTCACATGTAATGTTTATATACAAATATAGAGAGTAATATAGAACATTCATATGTAATGTTTATATACAAATATAGAGAGTAATATAGAACATTCACATGTAATGTTTATATACAAATATAGAGAGTAATATAGAACATTCATATGTAATGTTTATATACAAATATAGAGAGTAATATAGAACATTCATATGTAATGTTTATATACAAATATAGAGAGTAATATAGAACATTCATATGTAATGTTTATATACAAATATAGAGAGTAATATAGAACATTCATATGTAATGTTTATATACAAATATAGAGAGTAATATAGAACATTCATATGTAATGTTTATATAAAAATATAGAGAGTAATATAGAACATTCATATGTAATGTTTATATAAAAATATAGAGAGTAATATAGAACACTCACATGTAATGTTTATATAAAAATATAGAGAGTAATATAGAACATTCATATGTAATGTTTATATACAAATATAGAGAGTAATATAGAACATTCATATGTAATGTTTATATAAAAATATAGAGAGTAATATAGAACATTCATATGTAATGTTTATATACAAATATAGAGAGTAATATAGAACATTCATATGTAATGTTTATATACAAATATAGAGAGTAATATAGAACATTCACATGTAATGTTTATATAAAAATATAGAGAGTAATATAGAACATTCATATGTAATGTTTATATACAAATATAGAGAGTAATATAAAACATTCATATGTAATGTTTATATAAAAATATAGAGAGTAATATAGAACATTCATATGTAATGTTTATATACAAATATAGAGAGTAATATAGAACATTCATATGTAATGTTTATATAAAAATATAGAGAGTAATATAGAAAATTCACATGTAATGTTTATATACAAATATAGAGAGTAATATAGAACATTCATATGTAATGTTTATATACAAATATAGAGAGTAATATAGAACATTCATATGTAATGTTTATATACAAATATAGAGAGTAATATAGAACATTCATATGTAATGTTCATTTACAAATATAGAGAGTAATATAGAACATTCATATGTAATGATTATATACAAATATAGAGAGTAATATAAAACATTCATATGTAATGTTTATATACAAATATAGAGAGTAATATAGAACATTCATATGTAATGTTTATATACAAATATAGAGAGTAATATAGAACATTTACATGTAATGTTTATATACAAATATAAAGAGTAATATAGAACATTCACATGTAATGTTTATATACAAATATAGAGAGTAATATAGAACATTCATATGTAATGTTTATATACAAATATAGAGAGTAATATAGAACATTCATATGTAATGTTTATATACAAATATAGAGAGTAATATAGAACATTCATATGTAATGTTTATATACAAATATAGAGAGTAATATAGAACATTCACATGTAATGTTTATATACAAATATAGAGAGTAATATAGAACATTCATATGTTATGTTTATATAAAAATATAGAGAGTAATATAGAACATTCATATGTAATGTTTATATACAAATATAGAGAGTAATATAGAACATTCATATGTAATGTTTATATACAAATATAGAGAGTAATATAGAACACTCACATGTAATGTTTATATACAAATATAGAGAGTAATATAGAACATTCATATGTAATGTTCATTTACAAATATAGAGAGTAATATAGAACATTCATATGTAATGATTATATACAAATATAGAGAGTAATATAAAACATTCATATGTAATGTTTATATACAAATATAGAGAGTAATATAGAACATTCATATGTAATGTTTATGTACAAATATAGAGAGTAATATAGAACATTTACATGTAATGTTTATATACAAATATAAAGAGTAATATAGAACATTCACATGTAATGTTTATATACAAATATAGAGAGTAATATAGAACATTCATATGTAATGTTTATATACAAATATAGAGAGTAATATAGAACATTCATATGTAATGTTTATATACAAATATAGAGAGTAATATAGAACATTCATATGTAATGTTTATATACAAATATAGAGAGTAATATAGAACATTCATATGTTATGTTTATATAAAAATATAGAGAGTAATATAGAACATTCATATGTAATGTTTATATACAAATATAGAGAGTAATATAGAACATTCATATGTAATGTTTATATACAAATATAGAGAGTAATATAGAACACTCACATGTAATGTTTATATACAAATATAGAGAGTAATATAGAACATTCACATGTAATGTTTATATACAAATATAGAGAGTAATATAGAACATTCACATGTAATGTTTATATACAAATATAGAGAGTAATATAGAACATTCATATGTAATGTTTATATACAAATATAGAGAGTAATATAGAACACTCACATGTAATGTTTATATACAAATATAGAGAGTAATATAGAACATTCACATGTAATGTTTATATACAAATATAGAGAGTAATATAGAACATTCACATGTAATGTTTATATACAAATATAGAGAGTAATATAGAACATTCATATGTAATGTTTATATACAAATATAGAGAGTAATATAGAACATTCACATGTAATGTTTATATACAAATATAGAGAGTAATATAGAACATTCATATGTAATGTTTATATACAAATATAGAGAGTAATATAGAACATTCATATGTAATGTTTATATACAAATATAGAGAGTAATATAGAACATTCATATGTAATGTTTATATACAAATATAGAGAGTAATATAGAACATTCATATGTAATGTTTATATAAAAATATAGAGAGTAATATAGAACATTCATATGTAATGTTTATATAAAAATATAGAGAGTAATATAGAACACTCACATGTAATGTTTATATAAAAATATAGAGAGTAATATAGAACATTCATATGTAATGTTTATATACAAATATAGAGAGTAATATAGAACATTCATATGTAATGTTTATATAAAAATATAGAGAGTAATATAGAACATTCATATGTAATGTTTATATACAAATATAGAGAGTAATATAGAACATTCATATGTAATGTTTATATACAAATATAGAGAGTAATATAGAACATTCACATGTAATGTTTATATACAAATATAGAGAGTAATATAGAACATTCATATGTAATGTTTATATACAAATATAGAGAGTAATATAGAACATTCATATGTAATGTTTATATACAAATATAGAGAGTAATATAGAACATTCACATGTAATGTTTATATACAAATATAGAGAGTAATATAGAACATTCATATGTAATGTTTATATACAAATATAGAGAGTAATATAGAACATTCATATGTAATGTTTATATACAAATATAGAGAGTAATATAGAACATTCATATGTAATGTTTATATACAAATATAGAGAGTAATATAGAACATTCACATGTAATGTTTATATACAAATATAGAGAGTAATATAGAACATTCATATGTAATGTTTATATAAAAATATAGAGAGTAATATAGAACATTCATATGTAATGTTTATATACAAATATAGAGAGTAATATAGAACATTCATATGTAATGTTTATATACAAATATAGAGAGTAATATAGAACATTCATATGTAATGTTTATATAAAAATATAGAGAGTAATATAGAACATTCATATGTAATGTTTATATACAAATATAGAGAGTAATATAGAACATTCATATGTAATGTTTATATACAAATATAGAGAGTAATATAGAACACTCACATGTAATGTTTATATACAAATATAGAGAGTAATATAGAACATTCACATGTAATGTTTATATACAAATATAGAGAGTAATATAGAACATTCATATGAAATGTTTATATACAAATATAGAGAGTAATATAGAACATTCATATGTAATGTTTATATACAAATATAGAGAGTAATATAGAACATTCATATGTAATGTTTATATACAAATATAGAGAGTAATATAGAATATTCACATGTTATGTTTATATACAAATATAGAGAGTAATATAGAACATTCATATGTAATGTTTATATACAAATATAGAGAGTAATATAGGACATTCATATGTAATGTTTATATAAAAATATAGAGAGTAATATAGAACATTCATATGTAATGTTTATATACAAATATAGAGAGTAATATAGAACACTCACATGTAATGTTTATATAAAAATATAGAGAGTAATATAGAACATTCACATGTAATGTTTATATACAAATATAGAGAGTAATATAGAACATTCATATGTAATGTTTATATAAAAATATAGAGAGTAATATAGAACATTCATATGTAATGTTTATATACAAATATAGAGAGTAATATAGAACATTCATATGTAATGTTTATATACAAATATAGAGAGTAATATAGAACATTCTCATGTAATGTTTATATAAAAATATAGAGAGTAATATAGAACATTCATATGTAATGTTTATATAAAAATATAGAGAGTAATATAGAACATTCATATGTAATGTTTATATACAAATATAGAGAGTAATATAGAACATTCATATGTAATGTTTATATAAAAATATAGAGAGTAATATAGAAAATTCACATGTAATGTTTATATACAAATATAGAGAGTAATATAGAACATTTATATGTAATGTTTATATACAAATATAGAGAGTAATATAGAACATTCATATGTAATGTTTATATACAAATATAGAGAGTAATATAGAACATTCATATGTAATGTTTATATACAAATATAGAGAGTAATATAGAACATTCATATGTAATGTTTATATACAAATATAGAGAGTAATATAGAACATTCACATGTAATGTTTATATACAAATATAGAGAGTAATATAGAACTTTCATATTTAATGTTTATATACAAATATATAGAGTAATATAGAACATTCATATGTAATGTTTATATACAAATATAGAGAGTAATATAGAACATTCATATGTAATGTTTATATAAAAATATAGAGAGTAATATAGAACATTCATATGTAATGTTTATATACAAATATAGAGAGTAATATAGAACATTCATATGTAATGTTTATATAAAAATATAGAGAGTAATATAGAACATTCATATGTAATGTTTATATACAAATATAGAGAGTAATATAGAACATTCATATGTTATGTTTATATAAAAATATAGAGAGTAATATAGAACATTCATATGTAATGTTTATATACAAATATAGAGAGTAATATAGAACATTCATATGTAATGTTTATATACAAATATAGAGAGTAATATAGAACATTCATATGTAATGTTTATATACAAATATAGAGAGTAATATAGAACACTCACATGTAATGTTTATATACAAATATAGAGAGTAATATAGAACATTCACATGTAATGTTTATATACAAATATAGAGAGTAATATAGAACATTCACATGTAATGTTTATATACAAATATAGAGAGTAATATAGAACATTCATATGTAATGTTTATATACAAATATAGAGAGTAATATAGAACATTCACATGTAATGTTTATATACAAATATAGAGAGTAATATAGAACATTCATATGTAATGTTTATATACAAATATAGAGAGTAATATAGAACATTCATATGTAATGTTTATATACAAATATAGAGAGTAATATAAAACATTCATATGTAATGTTTATATACAAATATAGAGAGTAATATAGAACATTCATATGTAATGTTTATATACAAATATAGAGAGTAATATAGAACATTCACATGTAATGTTTATATACAAATATAGAGAGTAATATAGAACATTCATATGTAATGTTTATATACAAATATAGAGAGTAATATAGAACATTCATATGTAATGTTTATATACAAATATAGAGAGTAATATAGAACATTCAGATGTAATGTTTATATACAAATATAGAGAGTAATATAGAACATTCACATGTAATGTTTATATACAAATATAGAGAGTAATATAGAACATTCACATGTAATGTTTATATACAAATATAGAGAGTAATATAGAACATTCACATGTAATGTTTATATAAAAATATAGAGAGTAATATAGAACATTCATATGTAATGTTTATATACAAATATAGAGAGTAATGTAGAACATTCATATGTAATGTTTATATAAAAATATAGAGAGTAATATAGAACATTCATATGTAATGTTTATATAAAAATATAGAGAGTAATATAGAACATTCATATGTAATGTTTATATACAAATATAGAGAGTAATATAGAACATTCATATGTAATGTTTATATAAAAATATAGAGAGTAATATAGAATATTCACATGTAATGTTTATATAAAAATATAGAGAGTAATATAGAACATTCATATGTAATGTTTATATACAAATATAGAGAGTAATATAGAACATTCATATGTAATGTTTATATAAAAATATAGAGAGTAATATAGAACATTCATATGTAATGTTTATATACAAATATAGAGAGTAATATAGAACATTCATATGTAATGTTTATATAAAAATATAGAGAGTAATATAGAACATTCACATGTAATGTTTATATACAAATATAGAGAGTAATATAGAACATTCACATGTAATGTTTATATACAAATATAGAGAGTAATATAGAACATTCATATGTAATGTTTATATACAAATATAGAGAGTAATATAGAACATTCATATGTAATGTTTATATACAAATATAGAGAGTAATATAGAACATTCATATGTAATGTTTATATACAAATATAGAGAGTAATATAGAACATTCACATGTAATGTTTATATACAAATATAGAGAGTAATATAGAACATTCATATGTAATGTTTATATAAAAATATAGAGAGTAATATAGAACATTCATATGTAATGTTTATATACAAATATAGAGAGTAATATAGAACATTCATATGTAATGTTTATATAAAAATATAGAGAGTAATATAGAACATTCATATGTAATGTTTATATACAAATAAAAAGAGTAATATAGAACATTCATATGTAATGTTTATATACAAATATAGAGAGTAATATAGAACATTCATATGTAATGTTTATATAAAAATATAGAGAGTAATATAGAACATTCATATGTAATGTTTATATACAAATATAGAGAGTAATATAGAACATTCATATGTAATGTTTATATACAAATATAGAGAGTAATATAGAACATTCATATGTAATGTTTATATACAAATATAGAGAGTAATATAGAACACTCACATGTAATGTTTATATAAAAATATAGAGAGTAATATAGAACATTCACATGTAATGTTTATATACAAATATAGAGAGTAATAAAGAACATTCACATGTAATGTTTATATACAAATATAGAGAGTAATATAGAACATTCATATGTATTGTTTATATAAAAATATAGAGAGTAATATAGAACATTCATATGTAATGTTTATATACAAATATAGAGAGTAATATAGAACATTCATATGTAATGTTTATATACAAATATAGAGAGTAATATAGAATATTCATATGTAATGTTTATATACAAATATAGAGAGTAATATAGAACATTCATATGTAATGTTTATATACAAATATAGAGAGTAATATAGAACATTCACATGTAATGTTTATATACAAATATAGAGAGTAATATAGAACATTAACATGTAATGTTTATATACAAATATAGAGAGTAATATAGAACATTCATATGTAATGTTTATATACAAATATAGAGAGTAATATAGAACATTCATATGTAATGTTTATATACAAATATAGAGAGTAATATAGAACATTCATATGTAATGTTTATATAAAAATATAGAGAGTAATATAGAACATTCACATGTAATGTTTATATACATATATAGAGAGTAATATAGAACATTCATATGTAATGTTTATATACAAATATAGAGAGTAATATAGAACATTCATATGTAATGTTTATATACAAATATAGAGAGTAATATAGAACATTCACATGTAATGTTTATATACAAATATAGAGAGTAATATAGAACATTCATATGTAATGTTTATATACAAATATAGAGAGTAATATAGAACATTCACATGTAATGTTTATATACAAA
Organism: Anisus vortex; assembly: GCA_949126835.1. NCBI lineage: Eukaryota > Metazoa > Mollusca > Gastropoda > Planorbidae > Anisus > Anisus vortex. The sequence continues at coordinate 44,414,025 of OX421492.1, read as the reverse complement.
TATAGAGAGTAATATAGAACATTCATATGTAATGTTTATATACAAATATAGATAGTAATATAGAACATTCATATGTAATGTATATATACAAATATAGAGAGTAATATAGAACACTCACATGTAATGTTTATATAAAAATATAGAGAGTAATATAGAACATTCACATGTAATGTTTATATACAAATATAGAGAGTAATATAGAACATTCACATGTAATGTTTATATAAAAATATAGAGAGTAATATAGAACATTCATATGTAATGTTTATATACAAATATAGAGAGTAATATAGAACATTCATATGTAATGTTTATATACAAATATAGAGAGTAATATAGAACATTCACATGTAATGTTTATATACAAATATAGAGAGTAATATAGAACATTCATATGTAATGTTTATATACAAATATAGAGAGTAATATAAAACATTCATATGTAATGTTTATATAAAAATATAGAGAGTAATATAGAACATTCATATGTAATGTTTATATACAAATATAGAGAGTAATATAGAACATTCATATGTAATGTTTATATACAAATATAGAGAGTAATATAGAACATTCACATGTAATGTTTATATACAAATATAGAGAGTAATATAGAACATTCATATGTAATGTTTATATACAAATATAGAGAGTAATATAGAACATTCATATGTAATGTTTATATACAAATATAGAGAGTAATATAGAACATTCATATGTAATGTTTATATACAAATATAGAGAGTAATATAGAACATTCATATGTAATGTTTATACAAATATAGAGAGTAATATAGAACATTCACATGTAATGTTTATATACAAATATAGAGAGTAATATAGAACATTCACATGTAATGTTTATATACAAATATAGAGAGTAATATAGAACATTCATATGTAATGTTTATATACAAATATAGAGAGTAATATAGAACATTCATATGTAATGTTTATATAAAAATATAGAGAGTAATATAGAACATTCATATGTAATGTTTATATACAAATATAGAGAGTAATATAGAACATTCATATGTAATGTTTATATAAAAATATAGAGAGTAATATAGAACATTCATATGTAATGTTTATATACAAATATAGAGAGTAATATAGAACATTCATATGTAATGTTTATATACAAATATAGAGAGTAATATAGAACATTCATATGTAATGTTTATATAAAAATATAGAGAGTAATATAGAACATTCATATGTAATGTTTATATACAAATATAGAGAGTAATATAGAACACTCACATGTAATGTTTATATAAAAATATAGAGAGTAATATAGAACATTCACATGTAATGTTTATATACAAATATAGAGAGTAATATAGAACATTCATATGTAATGTTTATATAAAAATATAGAGAGTAATATAGAACATTCATATGTAATGTTTATATACAAATATAGAGAGTAATATAGAACATTCATATGTAATGTTTATATACAAATATAGAGAGTAATATAAAACATTCATATGTAATGTTTATATAAAAATATAGAGAGTAATATAGAACATTCATATGTTATGTTTATATACAAATATAGAGAGTAATATAGAACATTCATATGTAATGTTTATATACAAATATAGAGAGTAATATAGAACATTCATATGTGATGTTTATATACAAATATAGAGAGTAATATAGAACATTCATATGTAATGTTTATATACAAATATAGAGAGTAATATAGAACATTCATATGTAATGTTTATATAAAAATATAGAGAGTAATATAGAACATTCATATGTAATGTTTATATAAAAATATAGAGAGTAATATAGAACATTCATATGTAATGTTTATATACAAATATAGAGAGTAATATAGAACATTCATATGTAATGTTTATATACAAATATAGAGAGTAATATAGAACATTCATATGTAATGTTTATATAAAAATATAGAGAGTAATAGAGCGTTCTCAGTAGGCGTAGCTTAAGTTTTTTTGTGTAAATTTAGTGACGTATTGTGTAAATATAGAACTCACTTGAGGTACAAACGTAACGTGGTGAAAGTGAAGTACTTCTTTATCATGCAAAATTCACATCTGAATATTGGCTATCCTACTCAAAAATAAGGAGGTAAATAGTAGTACTGTAGATTAATGGATTAATGTGATTAGGCTAGGGCCGGCTAGACCTATTTACACTTTCAATTTCACTTTATAGGCCTACACTTTTAATGTTTCGTAGGCTAGGCTACGATGTGACCCGATGTCAATTGATAGTGTTGGTGAATAGTCTATCTAGTCAAGTCACTATTAGGCTCACATCGTCTATGATCTATGTCTATGATAATAATAAAATAGCCAATTTTATTTAACATACATAATACAGCTTAAATCTTAATAAGACTTAAAACACAACACATCATTTTAAAAAAGCTCGAGCCTATATGAAACTTTATTAATACAGCGGCCATATTTAATTGTACACCATTACTCAAAGTAAACACAAATCACGTGCTTTTTGTCACGGGATTGCAAACGCCCTATATAGAACATTCATATGTAATGTTTATATAAAAATATATAGAGTAATATAGAACATTCATAATGTAATGTTATATAAAAATATAGAGAGTAATATAGAACATTCATATGTAGTGTTTATATAAAAATTTATAGAGTAATATAGAACATTCATAAAGTAATGTTTATATAAAAATATATAGAGTAATATAGAACATTCATATGTAATGTTTATATAAAAATATATAGAGTAATATAGAACATTCATATGTAGTGTTTATATAAAAATATATAGAGTAATATAGAACATTCATAATGTAATGTTTATATAAAAATATATAGAGTAATATAGAACATTCATATGTAATGTTTATATAAAAATATATAGAGTAATATAGAACATTCATAATGTAATGTTTATATAAAAATATAGAGAGTAATATAGAACATTCATATGTAATGTTTATATACAAATATAGAGAGTAATATAGAACATTCATATGTAATGTTTATATACAAATATAGAGAGTAATATAGAACATTCATATGTAATGTTTATATACAAATATAGAGAGTAATATAGAACATTCATATGTAATGTTTATATACAAATATAGAGAGTAATATAGAACATTCATATGTAATGTTTATATACAAATATAGAGAGTAATTAATTGTTGTGGCGCTATTTTTGTTTTGTAGAAGATCAAGAATGGTGACAGGATGTTGTTGATTGGTACTACCAAGAAACCCAATCTGGCGAAACCTAAGCCACTTGCTAAAGTCTTTAAAAAGACAATAATTGTTCCCTTGCCAGATTATGGAAGTAGGTCAGTTTCTGTTGAGAGCAGAATGGTTATCTAGAATCACAGAATATAAATACTTTTTTCATGTCTAGGCCTGGCTAATGGTGGGGTGAGGACTGCATGCATAGGCCAATGTTTTTTTCGCAATATTCCTTTAAAAAATACTAATCCATGGGAGGAACTGAATAGAACACTTTTCCTCCCCCTCTAGATCTAGCCTTTACCCGCTTCTATTAGTTCTATAGATAGTAGTTTTCAGAGTTCAACTTTATAACAAATAAAATGTTCACTTATGAGGTTATAAGGTTTTGAGGTTACAATATACCACTATATTAAAGTGTATTAAAGCTATCGTTGATATTCAAATGTTTAGACAAAAACGCGCACACATTATTTATCATGAAAAAATAAAGCTTTTCTCCCCATGAAATATAAATTAACTTAGATCTAAATGAACTGATAGTTAGTAACGAGAAAAACGAATATAATACGTTTGATACAACTTGATGTTATGTGCTCTACTTAACAATGGAATATTTTTTTTATAGTCAAAGGAACATTACAACTGAAAAATTTATTTATCAATTTTACTCCCGAGATCCCGCCCCACAATTTTCCTGACATGTACATCCCATCCAAGATATTAATAAATTATTTCATTTCAGTATATCATAACTTAGCGTGTTGTCTTTGTTGGTAGCCAGTAAACATCCGCGTGTAAAGAAAATATAGTTAGGAGGAATGGGAAGGGGAATAAGAGACTTATCTAGTCTATATTATTTTATTTACCATTGAAAATCATAGTAATTTACGTTGCTCTGCCACTTCCATCAGCTGGCATAAGTTATACATTGATGGAAGACTATATTTTTTTGGTTTATGTCTTCAATAAAATAGCTCAACCATAATAGTTTACTTTGTGATGTATTCAATTTCTAGATATCAAATATGGCAACATTACATAGGTAAACTAGCTGGACTCTCTCATTATGAAGTGGATAATATGGACTTCTCTTCACTAACAAAGGTGATTGATCATTTATAAGTGTATTACATTAATTTACACGATTTTCAATCTCTAAATGATTGTGCTAACTTAGTACATTTCTCTAAAAATAGTGTTTCAGTACATTTGAAAAAATAGTCATCCTTGATCCTCCCCACGCATCCGTCAATTAGTTCAGGAATATTATTCGGAATAGACAAAGGACAGCAAACCATTTTTATTTGGTGTCCATCCCTATATTACGTACGCACTTTGGGGTGGGAAGATTTAGATTTTGCGTACGGATCGTATGGGGAGAGGGACGGGGGGGGGGGTGGAGTGTCTCGACTGAATTTGTACATACGCACAAATGCATATATAGCCTACGTAATAATTTTTTTCAATACAACCGCTAAGGCAGAAGACTGGTTGAAATCACACACATAAGATTTAATCAATTATTTTCTCACGGGCAGGCAATGGATCACATACAACACGTGTCTTGAAATTAGTTTCTCTTTTGATCATGATGTTCTATTATCTTAACCCTTGTTTTGATGTATCGTACATAGCAATACAATTCGATTGCTCCTGATTCTATCGCATTTTAATACTTTTCATCGAGAGCAAACACAATATTTAAATACTAGATATAGTAGACGTTAATCGGCGTAACATTTTACCACTTTTATACTCAATATTTGTTTTCACACAAATTTTAATCAGTTTGAGGATGTTAAATAGCTGTAACTTGGGGGCAACAACAATATAATAAGGAATAAATATGTGACAGACAATTATGTTAGGATGAAATATTTATTTCAGTATTTCGTGTGCTTGTCAAAGTAACTTCCACATGGAGTTAACATTGGTCCAAAAATATTAATTCTATTTAAAAAAAAAAAAACAAATTGAGCATATATTGAACAAATTAGATTTTAAGCAATGGCACATTAAATAACTAGCTAAATGTCAAACTGAAAATGAGACATTACAATTAGAATGCTAAATTTTCTAAACTATGTTTACACTGTATACCTTTTTGGAGGTTTAGTTGCCGGTATCCTTTGGTGTGTATTATTTGATGTTTTCAGCGGGCATGATTTGAATTGCCTCAATTACATTTACAAACTAGTCACTGATAACTCATCTAGAAACAGCAACTTTTTCCTTAAATATTCAGACTCATTCTTTTTCTGATTTAGTCCATTTATCGATGAAGAAATGACTCCAACCAATCATAGCCAGGCTTGTTGGTGTATACAAACATATAAATAAACCTCCATTGTTTTCCTTCTATTGGTCTATTAGTTCTATTATTTCTTAGCCATCGTGAGTGTGTCTTCTTGACAAGTGCCATACTTTCTTGCCCCTGGTTTTGGTTTGTACGATCGTGATATTTTTATTCTGAAATAGAGAAAATAAAAAATAAAAATGTTTACCGGTAATGCTGATAGCTCTTTCTCATACTTACAAGATTTGATAAATGTGTATAGACTACTAATTTTGACGTGTACAAATCTCACATGCAAGTGATGGCCATCTTGAAAAGAATATCATTTAGCAAAAACTGGAGCAGCGTAGCAACATAGATTATCACACTTTCCTTTAGATCAATCACTCTTTCCTTCATATCAATCACTCTTTCCTTCAGATCAATCATTCTTTCCTTCAGACCAATCACTCTTTCCTTCAGATCAATCACTCTTTTTTTTCTGGGACCAATCCTTCTTTCCTTCAGACCAATCACTCTTTCCTTCATATCAATCACTCTTTGCTCTAGGACAAATCACTCTTTTCTTCAGATCAAACACACTTTCCTTCAGATCAATCACTCTTTCCTCTTATACCAATCACTCTTTACTTCAGATCAATCACTCTTTCCTTCAGATCAATCACTCTTTCCTTCAGATCAATCTTTCTTTCCTTCAAATCAATCACTCTTTCCTTCAGATCAATCATTCTTTCCTTCAGATCAATCACTCTTTCCTTCAGAACAATCATACTTTCCTTCAGATCAATCACTCTTTTTTTTCTGGGACCAATCCTTCTTTCCTTCAGAGCAATCACTCTTTACTTTAGATCAATCACTCTTTCCTTCAGATCAATGACTCTTTCCTTCAGATCAATTACTCTTTCCTTCAGATCAATCATTCTTTCCTCTTATACCAATCACTCTTTTCTTCAGATCAATCACTCTTTCCTCTTATACCAATCAATCTTTACTTCAGATCAATCACTCTTTCCTTCAGATCAATCACTCTTTCCTTCAGATCAATGACTCTTTCCTTCAGATCAATCAGTCTTTCCTTCAGATCAATCACGATTTCCTCTTATACCAATCACTCTTTCCTTCAGATCAATGACTCTTTCCTTCAGATCAATGACTCTTTCCTTCAGATCAATCAGTCTTTCCTTCAGATCAATCACGATTTCCTCTTATACCAATCACTCTTTCCTTCAGACCAATCACTCTTTCCTTCAAATCAATCAGTCTTTCCTTCAGATCAATGTATGTGTGTGCCTACGTGTATTTAACTATGTTTTTAAATATGTCCATGATCAATATCTCCCTCCCACTGAACAGGTAACGACGGGTTTCACAGTGAAAGCTATCAAACAAACTTGTCATGAAGTTTTAACCGATTTAAGAGTCGACGCCATGAGAACTAAAAATAGTATCCTAAAGCCCATAGAGTTTGTTTACAAAATTGCATGTTTTGAACCTATTTATCGAGAAGAACATGAAGACTTTTTAGATTGGTACAACAAGACACCATTAGCCAAGAAACGACTGGAGAGGTTGGCTCCCAGTGATGATAAAGACAAGGGAGGAAAGAATGCGAAAGGAAAAGAGAAGGGAAAAGGAAAGGGGAAAAAGAAAAAGTAAAGCATATCTGTATATTGGTTTCTTTTTATCTATAAATAGACAGGTGAAAGCCATCGAAAAGAAATAAAAGCAATCAATTTGTTCAAATCGTCTTCAGTTAGATTTCTTCTTTACGATTTATATTTTTGTTTCTTTTAAAAATAAACATTATATCTTATAATGTTTACAGACGTTCCTTCTAGATCAATCTAGAAGACGTCCACTAGGCCCAAACTCCTGCAGGGCGACAGGGATCCGTCGGTGGCAGGGCTAGAACCAGAGACCTGTCAGTTGGTTTTTTTGGTTGACAGTCCGGTGAACTAACCGCTGGACCAGCTGGCTTCACATTGGTTTCGTTAGAGTTTAAGAGTTTCGTAAAATAAGTACGTGCGAATTGTAAAAACCACGCATTAGGTACAGCTTTATTTAGGTCTATAGGGCTACTAGAAAAGCAAAAAATTATAATGAGGAATATTTCTTTGCACCAAGCTTTTTGGGTATATTTATAGATGTATTTTTGTGTAATAAGTTTGTTGAATTTCCACTGTTCTTTAAAAGAACAGATAGAGCCGCCTCCCTTAATAAATTAAGTTACGGCAAAATCACAGATCTATAAAACATTGGATTTAGTGCAAGCGAGGGAGAGGATTGTAAAAATTGTGTTAAGAAAGAGTCAAAGAGGAGATAATACTTAACGACAGTAGGGCAAGATACAATGTTTATTCTGATATATAAACTAATTTATTTTTGCTAAATACTTTATAATAGGTGAAACGTTAAAATTGTGTCGATTAAATAAACATATTTCATAATTTCAAAGTTTTAATTTTCTGGAAAGAAATTGTATAGGGTAAAATGTATAATAATTATCAGTGGCAAAAAGTACAAGCACACGATGTAATCTTAAGAGAGTAGGGGGACAACTATGTATAAAATGTAGGACTTAGAGGGAAGAATGAACGTACGATGGAAATAGAAGGCTATTTCTCAACTGGTGCACAATTTTCCACTTTACTATTCAACAACTAGGGTCTAACAGTGTATCAAAATATCAACAGTGAAACGTAAAATTTGAGTCATTAAATAAGCTTATTTCAATTAAAATAAAACGTTTTGACAGACTTAACGAATCGTTCGTTACATAAGCCGGTAAACAGTAATATAATGTTTTAGAATATAAGATGAGAAAAAATATAAGTGGTTTGGCAAATGTATAGAAGCACAAATACCTCGATGGAGTGTATATATATATAAACAGTGCTTTTTTTTTAAAAAAAAATATAGGTGCCGCTACTCAGTGATGGATTGACTAACTTTTAAAGCAGTTTCGCATTTTATATGTTAAAAAAAATCAATTTTAACAAATTAATAATATAATAAATGAATAATAAACCTTTAAAATACAAGAAAAGTAATAATTTTTTCCCCACATTGAAAAAGGTGCCGGTACGCCGTACCGGTGCGTACCGTAAAAAAAAAGCACTGTATATATATATATGTATAGAGCGTTCTCAGTAGGCGGAGCTTAAGTTTTTTTGTGTAAATTTAGTGACGTATTTGTGTAAATATAGAACCCACTTGAGGTACAAACATAACGTGGTGAAAGTGAAGTACTTCTTTATCATGCAAAATTCACATCTGAATATTGGCTATCCTACTCAAAAATAAGGAGATAAATAGTAGTACTGTAGATTAATTGATTAATGTGATTAGGCTAGGGCCGGCTAGACCTATTTACACTTTCAATTTCACTTTATAGGCCTACACTTTTAATGTTTCGTAGGCTAGGCTACGATGTCAAGTGATATTGTTGGTGAATAGGCTATCTAGTCAAGTCATTATTAGGCTCACATCGTCTATGATCTATGTCTATGATAATAATAAAATAGCCTATTTTATTTAACATACATAATACAGCTTAAATCTTAATAAGACTTAAAACACAACACATCATTTAAAAAAAGCTCGAGCCTATATGAAACTTTATTAATACAGCGGCCATATTTAATTGTCCACCATTACTCAAAGTAAACACAAATCACGTGCTTTTTGTCACGGGATTGCAAACGCCCTATTTGACTGCATGTAAAAGAAATTGAGCGAGAGTTTGGACGTTTAATATTTTAAATATTACAGGCGGTTTTCAAGCGTCAACCTTGGTTCAAGTAATAACATGTTCCCATAGTCCCCACCCATGTCACACTCCCGCACTGCTAAAGACTAGCGGACGATTTTTATGGCCTTTTTTGTGAGATTTTCGATAGAAACATCCCGTACCTAGATTATGGCTCCTTGCGTCCATACACCCTAGCATAACGACTGTAGCTGTCAGATACAATCTGATAGAGACTGAACGGAACTAGCAAATACTGCAACAAATACTGTGAATAAGAAATCACATTTAATTGTTAACTGACACACTGTAGGCCTACATGTTTGTTCAACGAGAAGCTGAAGTTAAATGAAGTGAAATGCTAATTAGCTCGCCAAATTGGCAGCCAGAGGCAGACAAAGTGGGTTACTGGTTATCATTCAGCATCAGCAATACTGTAGGAATACACAGGCTAAAACGGCAATGCCGAAAGGCAGGGCCGAGGCCACGAGGGGCCCCCACAATCCTAAATACCACCCTGTGTACAAATGTGCTAGAGTTATAGCCTGGAGTTATAGCCCGGATTATTCAATGAATGGTAGCAACTGACGCTGTAGTGTGTCAGTTTGTGTACGTGACGCCATTATTGTGTGTGTATTATTTGACCTATTAAATCCCGTGAAAACAAATACGGTCATGTAGACAGTAGGCCTACAGTGTGTTCAGTTTCACAACCGCGGTTCTACTATATTTATATTATATAGTCTATATATTATAGCCCATGAGTAGACCTAGAGATTCTTCTGTTTCACTTAGTGTGTCCATCACAACAGAAGATTTAGATATATTCTTTCGTTTCTCTTTGTGTCATGTCAATACTTGTTCATTTCCATAGACCGATGTAACTATTTTTAAACATTTAAAATGTGGAAATGCGTAATCATAAAGGTGTATAAAGTATTATTATTATATACTATTATACTATTAGTATTTTTTTTACTCTATACTCTGTTTTTTAGAAATATATTTTCAGATCCTTCAGAAATCATCTATCTTGTGTGATGGAATTTTTAAAAATTGTATTCCCATTTTCTTTGTGGATTTGTTTGTGGGATGTTGTGCATTTTGTTGCTGGTTTTAGACGCCTTCGGTTGTTAGCGCTATAAACTATTGGAATTGCAGCGTTTAAAAAACATTTAATTACACTATTTTTCCTACCCCCTGGCAATCAAGAGCACCCCCACCCCAAGAGCTTCCCAGCACAACATCCCCTACTAACGCCTTACATGGGAGTAGCAACATCCCAAGTGGGAACCTTAGATATAGACCTACACCAGAGATTTCACATTATATTTACCTAGATAGGCCTATTATATATAAAAACCAGCCAAAATTCCATCTTTAAAAATGCCAGATTTAAACGAAATGTTCTGGAGGTATGAAGACGAAGACTGCCCATTCACTAAACTCTATTTCAGAACTCTTTCTTTCAATAAATGTATAAAAAAAAACTTTGTTCAACAATCAGGATGAAATTGTTTTTTTACAGTCATATAAAAATGAAGATCATTCAAGTCCCACAACTCTCTCTAACATTCAAGTCCCACAACTCTCTCTCTCTAACACAAACTCATGTTCCAAGACATCACTCATTTATCTATCTTTACTTGTTGTTTATATTTAGCTTCTCTAACAAAACCAGACCAATATATCCAATTACTCTTCATCCAATGAATAATATTTCACCAATATACAGTCTTTCATAAAAATGTCTATGATTAGCACTCGCCAAGAACTATTTACTGTTATAAGCTTACTCAGTGGCGTGTTTAGGCATGTTCCACATATTATTCCATTGGAACAGAGCCCCCCCCCCCCACACACACACACACCCCACATTTTTACAGCATCTACCCACCGTTTTGACATTTTAACTAAGAAATTGCAATCTTTTGATGTACCACTGTGTGTAGGCCTACCAAAGAAGTTGTCAGAAACACGTTGGTCTTGTCGGTATGGTGCGACGAATTTAAATCATTTGCAGCAGGCTATCACCCGATTCAAGCTTTAGCTCCATATGTTAATATTTATACCTTCAAAGGGAACAAGTTTCATGTTTAAATTAATTTTGACTCTATGTAGGCCTATTTCAAAATGTAAAGTTCACGTCAAATTCCGATGAAATAATAATATAGGCTACGATGAAGAAGAAACGCACTGAGCTATATATATTATAGCTCAGTGAAGAAACGGATGAAGAATTTGAAAACAATTGAAATGAACTTATTTCTTCTTTTTAGATAATGCTAATTACAGTATACTCTCACCTATTCGTGGTTCCCCATTTGCGGCCCCGCATATTCGCGGATCACGGGTTTGGCTCTTAACTATGGTTGCCATATCCGGCCGAGACCTCGTCGAGACACTCTGAGATGGGGTTGTAGAAATGAAGTAAAAGAATTATTTAATAAAATTACCTTTTATTTAAACAAAAAAATACAAATTACATATTTTATATAGCGCTACTCACAACAAAATCTTCGAATGCGCTTTACATTTATAAAATATATCGAAAAAGTGTGTTTTTAGTTTTGTTTTAAAAATGTCTATATTGTCAGCTTATTTGATTTTGTTTGGGAGCTCATTCCACCACATAGCACAAGTACATAGCCTAGAGTTTGTTACGGCAGAACTAGTTGGTACATCATATTTTTCGGAAGATTTCACCTTTTTCAACAAGTCTTTTTTCCCTTTTACATATTTTATAAAACTTCATGCCAGTAAGCTTGTAGTTAAACTGGTATGTAAGATTGATTCGACAGTCCCTGGCAGCAGTCGATTACTTTCATCAGTCCACTGGGCCGACAACAGCGAAAATATTCTTTTCACAGTGGCGTTGTGTACTGGGCTAGAAAAAAAATACTCGCATAATTTTTTAGTGTCGATTTAATATATTTCTTATTTCAATTGTCAATACTTTATTCTTCTCCACGCGTTTTTTTTTTTTTCAAACAGAGCCAAGTTTGACTGCAGAAACATGAAGTAAATTTCACTGATCGGATTACTTTAAAAATCTGAAATTATTTTAGGCGTCAAATATTTCTTTTAATGGAAGCCAAAGTTTAAGAATTCTCTCTACTGCGGGCATTAACGACAACCAACTGGTTCTTGAGTGAGGTAGAAAAGTCGGATGATTGACTTCAACGTATAAACAGAACTATTTCATCTTCTCTGTCCTTACTGTGCAGGCCTATATTGAAAAATAATGAAATATTTTCATGACGATTATTTCAATGTCGATAGTTTAAGATTCCAGCAGCGCTTGATATAGTTTTGTGGAAAATATGGGCAGGGCATGCAATTCATTCTACATTTTTCCTTAGTTCTTCTTTAAATTGGTAAAACACATTCCGCTGGCCCCGTCAATGAAGCCCTCCGAAGTTGTCACCGGTAATGGTAGGCCTATTGTCTCCACAAAAAGCGATTAATTTATCTAATGGAATTTGCAGTTGTCTTAAAGTGTCTAGACACAACTTTGCAATTGTCTCCAATATTTCGTTCTACAGTGAATCAAACTTCAACAGCTTCTGTTGGATTCCGTCAGTTTCAGTAAAGTATTGAACAACTAAAGGAAACATTGAAACATCTTTTCAGCCTTGTCGTTCGATGCGTCGGTGCCTATGCCGTAAAATGAAACTTCTGGCAATCGTTTTATGCATTCGGACTTGGAGTGTGGTCGGAGAATATTTGTAACAATCACTGTAGCTTTGGTCCTGGCTGTAGACTGCTTTCCGGCGACTTTGGAGTCAGGATACATTTCGGCATTCAGTTTTACGGCACAGTCAAGAGAACTGAAGGATTGATGATGCTTGACAACTTTATAAGCTGTTGTTAGTTCTGCAGCAGCAACGAGCAATTCCTCCTAGGATCTTCTTTAATCATGAATGTAGAAATAGGCTTTGATGTCTATGCTACCGCGAATGTAGCCTATTTGTATGATGCCTCACATCTGCCTTCTCTCCTTGAGTTACTGAGATGAAAGAGCTACAAATCTCAAACAACGCTGCCTGATCCGTACGTCTTTTCTTGGCAAAATACCACTCTTTTGTGTAATCATCTGAATAGTGACAATTTCTCTTTCCATCCTTAGGCATTTTCGTAAGCTTTGCACTTCTCGCCCTATATATCCGCAGTAAACACTTCAAACTTTAAATTTCAAATTCCGGCCTATCAACTTACGCGTGTTGCTGCTTAAATATTTCCAGCCCAATACTACTGGAGAGGTCTTTTATTTTCTCAAATGATGAAGCTAGATGGCTGTAATATATCGAAATGTAATAGAAACAGTTCACAGTTGTACTAAGACTTTATTCTGTAATGAAGATTAACACATTAGGATAGAGGAACAAAGACACAACGAACATACACTGGGAATCTGGGTCAACAATGAAAGGGGCAGCACTCTCACAGTTCACACAAGGGAAACAACACAACAAATAGACATAATGATTACAACATTCCTCCCCCTTTAATTTCTAGGTGGTCCAAGATCCAAATCGTTCTGGAACACGCCTAATACGACCTGATGTTCGAGCTACTGAAGGTACAGGTGACATCTGATTTTCCTGTGATGATATCGGTATGTCCGAAACCCGAGGTACCGGTACCAGGGCTGCATTAGAGGCCCACTGATTTACTGGCGAAGCTTCCGTTGCTGGAATGTTCACTATTCCCTCCGTTACTGCTGTCTGAAACTCAGGCTCTGCATTACCTCCTGAAAATGACCTGGTTGTGGGTTTATTTGGAATCTCTTCTGTAAGATCAGGTAGACCCGGAATGTCCGTATACCTTTGTCGAATATGGTCCACATGCCTTTTAACAGTACTTCCGTCGGTCAATTTGATGACATAAGAGAGCGGACCGGTCGCTGACTCTACGGTTCCTGGTAACCACTCAATTCTAGAACCACCACTATGAGTAAACACTTTGTCACCTGGTGTGAAAGTGCGTGTCTTACAACCCTTGTCATGCGACTGGGCCTGCAGCGCTTGTTTTGTCTCTATGCGACTTCTCAAATCAGCTTGGAGCATTGAAATGGGTGTACGCAGGCACCGGTTCATCAGCAACTGTGATGGAGTCTCTTGGGTTGTGCTTTGAGGCGCTGTTCTGTATTTGAACAAGAATTTGTTTACCCGCATTTCCCATGGGATAGTATTTCCCATTTTCCTGATGCTAGACTTGAAGATTTGAACTGCCCTTTCTGCAAGTCCATTGGTGGACGGGTGTCGTGGAGCCGAGCGAATGTGTTTAATTCCATGTCTTGTGCAGAATCTTTGGAAATCATCACTAGTGAATGACGTACCATTGTCCAATACTAGAGTGACAGGAAGACCATGAGTTGCAAATATTCCACTGAGTGCAATGATAGTTGCCTGGGTTGATGTATTAGGAACATTTATCACTTCTAGCCATTTCGAATGGGCATCAATTACAATCAGAAAGAGTTTACCCATGAAAGGACCGGCATGATCAATATGAACCCTAGACCAGGGAGAACTTGGCCATTCCCAAGGGTGAAGCTCTGCCACCGCTGGTGCATTTTGGTTTTTGTCACATGACGAACACTCTCTCACTGCTGTCTCAATATCCTGGTCCATTCCTGGCCACCAGACATAACTTCTGCCTGTAGCCTTCATCCTTGATATACCTATGTGAGTATCATGTAGTAGACACAAAACTGCCTCGCGACACTTGCTAGGAACAATAATCCTGTTTCCCCACAGGAGACAGCCATCCATGATTGATAGTTCCTCCTTTCTAACGTAAAATGCATTATAACACTTATCAACTTTGCCTGGCCAACCCCACCGGACCCATTGAAACACTTTTAACAGAATACGGTCCCGTTGCGTCTCGGTCCGTATCTCCTGAAAACTCACTAACGGAGCAGCTGAGTCGACCATGTTGACAACCAAAACCATCTCTTGGGGCATTGTTACAGATTGAGGTAGGTCCGGGAGTGGAAGTCGACTCAAAGCATCCGCATTAGCATTATCAACTCCTCGCTTGTATTCAATGCTGTAATTATAGGCAGAAAGTGTCAATGCCCATCTTTGTATCCGTGCCGACGCCATTGCTGAAATTGTGCAGTCATGGCCAAACAAGTAGGTCAGGGGCTTGTGGTCTGTCACGAGGATGAATCTATCAGCTCCTGTTCGGCCATAAAGATATTGATGGAATTTAGTGACCCCAAATACCAAAGCCAGGGCTTCCCTATCAATTTGTAAATAGTTCATTTCAGCTGGATTCAAGCTACGGGATGCAAATGCTATGGGTCGGTCTGTGCCATCGGTATACCTATGACTTAGCACTGCACCGATTCCTTTCGGCGAGGCGTCACATTGTACCAAAAGTGGCAAAAGTGGGTTGTAATTGTAACAGGGTGGGGCGAGGGGAGGGCGGTTATATTTTTTTGGTATATTTCATGGTTACTACTAATTAAAGAGGGTTGTGGGTAAAGGACAGCAATCATAACTAAATACATCTAAACTAGGGCACGAGGGGACTTTGGGCTTCCGTGACACTTCCGTTGGTACAGAAGGATATTACAATCTAAACAGACCAACAACACTGAACACTAAACATAAAACACTAAAATCATATTTAAATTACAAATTACTTTTATTCATGGAAAATTCACTCGTCCCATTAAAGGGAACATAAAAATCATAAAAAAAACAAATTAAACCCCAACAATAAACCTATACTATCTAAACTCTAAACATACTGTAAACCCTCACAAATAATAACCAAACTTTAATTCCCTACTAAAAAAACAAACTTCAACTCCCCACTAAAAACCAAACTTCAACTCCCCACTAAAAAACAAACTTCAACTCCCCACTAAAAACCAAACTTCAACTCCCCACTAAAAACCAACATAGGCCGACATTACGACCTACAATATAATAGAATAGAAATAGAGAAATAAAAATAAACATTAGAACATGGTCATCTATATACATAAGCATAATATATATATACTATATACAGTAAATAAAAACTACATAGCATAGTCCCAACTATAACCAGTTCAAACATGAACCTATACTCCTTGTACATCTTATAACATAATATGAATTATGACATAAGAATCAACCCAGCTCTAGTCAATGAAGACTAGAACAAGACAACACCGCTCTATACTCTGTACCACAGAATTAGGCCACTCACTGGTTAATACATACCAGTTAAAACCAAGCATGAAATAAAAACATCTACCATAACTTATTCCCATGCCGGCCATTAAAGGCAACATTACATTAAAATAATAATATACATGAACTAAAAAGAAATATACATTTAAAAAGAAGAAGCCAACATGGCGGCTAATGTTCCTTCCCAAACCTCCAACTTAATCCATTCCCATCAATGCACTTGTCATAGACAAGTGGACAATATGCATAAAATAACCAAATAAAACATAGCATAAAATAACATACAAATTCTAAAAAGTAATTAAATCTCAACTCACGTCATATCCGAACAAGCCACACACAACTACGCCATAATCTGACCACTGGTCTTCCACAAAATGGGCCATTTCAGACGGAAGTGATTGATTAATTGTTCTATTTATAGACGCTGACCGAACGTCTTTGGTGGCAACTCTAACTCTCGCTCTAACTAATTTCAAAATGACTATTTCCTGTTGACTAAAGTGCTAATCCTTATTCTAAATCTCTAATTGCTAAATATCTACAAATCTACCTTATGTACAACCCTATATTAAATTAAACTACAATAAAAATTCTACCTATTACTTTAATTAAACTACACTAACAAAAACCCAATTTAAAATGATCAGAAAAAGAATTCCGAAAAATGACGCAAGGCCTAGCCGCTTAACCTCGTTTCAGGGCTTTCACAAAATACAAAACAATATTTACATACATCATTTTTATACCAAACAGTCCCCCAAGTCTATATCTATATTACAAATAATAAAATATATTTACATTAAAAGTCCATTACTTACATTCTCACAAATCATAGCACCCACAGAGCACAGAAACTTAAACACATTCAAACGGACCACTCGTACAGCACAAAGCAATTGATACGCACTATTAATTTAAGTCACCGACCTACATTATGAACCAATAAATCAGAAGTACTGATCATGTCCTTTGCATAGTGAAAAACTGTTTCCTCTCGTCTCCCCCATTTCCAAGAAACGTCCTTTTTCGTAAGCTCGTACAATGGTGCAAGCTCAGCAGAAAGATTCCTGAGGAACCTAGAGTAGTAGTTTATGAGGCCAAGAAAACTTCGAAGTTCAGTTTTGTTTGTAGGTGTTGGTGCTTCCTTTACAGCCTTCACCTTTGCTGGAATAGGATGAAGACCATCCGCGTCTATGCGGTGTCCCAGATACTCAACTGAAGGTTGCATGAACATACACTTGTTTTTATTTGCCTGCAGCCCTGCTTGCATGAGGCGCTCAAGCACAAGTTCAACATTTTTTAAATGCTCGCAGTTATCTCTTCCTGTCACAAGAATGTCATCTAGATAAACGCAGACACCTTTTAGTCCTTTCAGTACAGTACAGATAATTCTTTGAAAACAGCCCACTGCTGCGTTAACACCGAATGGGAGACGTTTCACTTTAAACAGGCCCATGTGAGTGTTTACAGTCAGATACTTGTGGTACTCCTCATCAACGGGTATTTGTGAATAGGCTTGATGCAAATCAATTTTTGTAAATGTTTGTCCACCCCTTAACTCTGCAAACATATCTTCAATTCTAGGCAGGGGGTAAGGGTCAACCTTACAGGCTTGATTTATTGTTACCTTGTAATCACCACAAAGCCGTATTGTGCCATCGGTTTTCAAAACAGACACCACTGGGGCTGCCCAATCGCTGTAACCAACCGCCTCCCATATGTCAAGTTCTACATTCTTATCGATTGCTTCCTGCACTTTGTTCTTGATAGCATAAGGTACTGGTCTGGCCTTAAAAAACCGAGGTTGTGCTTCTGGATCAATGAAAAATTTGACTGGTGGACCATTATATTTGCAGAGGCTTCCTTCAAAAATAGCTGAATATTTCAATAGTAAGTCATCAATATTCACGGTTTGGATGTTATTGATGCTTTTCCAGTCAAGGCGAATAGCTGTTAGCCAATTTCGGCCAAGAAGTGAAGGCCCACTACCAGCAACCACGACTAGGGGTAGGACCGCATGTTGTCCCTTATATGCCACGTTAACGTTTGCATACCCATGCACAACGATGGTGTAACGCTGTAGCATTTCATAGCTTAAACATACTGCATCATATGACTAGCATTCAATAGCCTAACCCTAGTACATCGTTTGGTTGTCCTAGATAAATATATGTCAGGATTCTGGCTGAATGTAATTTGACATTTGACCTCGTGTCACAGTTTGATTGAAACGTGTGAAAGTATGTTATTTTGCCAAGGTATCTTTTTAGGATGTTATGTATCATTTGTAATCATTGTAGACCACCCCGTGTGTGTCTTTCTCTTTCACCCACATACACGGTCACATCTACTCGCCTTTTTGTTGTTGCTTAGATTAGCATTTAGCGATATCCGACCCCACCTTGTATTTTCAAGTTAATTGTCTTTGTATTTACAACAATAGTGTCTTTGTGCCCAATGACATGTAACCCAAATCCTCCTTTCTGAGAAGGAGTGTTAGCCCTAAGATAATTGATCCTTCCCCTGTATTTCCATTGCATGCTACACCCACTCCTTTTATGGTAATGTAAAGACAACTGGGTACTCCCCACCCACCTCCTCCTTACGTGGCACCCCTACCCTTCTTGAATTGATGTAAGTTAATTAGTTTTCCCCCACTACCCCTCTAACTAAGCATTCTAAAGATATCTACAGCATCCAATGAATATACGTTGCTCTCACGTGATTTTAAACACCCAATCTGGTTAAAGGAAATTCTGGGACCAGCGTGGGTGGAAAAACTATAGTTAGTTGAATTCTTAGCTCCGTGCTGTACACACGTTAAACTCTAGTCTAGAATAGATCTTCTCATCTTATATGTACATTGAATTATTATATGTGGATTCTGATAATCCTGTTTCCAAGTATATCGACATTTACTCTATTAATAAACTGATCATAATCGCATATATATATATGGCTTGATATACTAAACCTGAATCTTTGTGAGTCACTTACACTTACAGTGTTGTTTTGTTGTGTTGCCTTAAATAAGGCGTATCAAATAAAAATTTGTAAGAGTTCAAGAATAGCTGTGATAGCCATCAAACTAGACAACAAGCCAAGGGTGTAAGACACAATTCCACCTCACCTTGTGATGACGGGTAATTTTACAACCACCCTGTCACAGATGGGCTCTCCTGTATAGGTAGTTATAACGCTGTGAAACGTCGACAGCTTAACGTCGTTGAAGAACTCTCTGTATGTATGTTGAGAAATAATTGTAAGGGAGGCCCCTGTATCCACCTGCATCCTTATGTCCCTAGACTCTACCTGTAACACCACATCTATTGAAGGAATTTTCTTCTGTAGTGAATCAACACTAAATAATGAGAAACACTGATCAGAGGAGTGCTCTTCCTGATGTACAATGTTCGTTGGATTTGATCGTGACTTGTTGGGGAAACTTTTGAACTTAGGCACCTCAGCATGTGGTGGCTTGACATTAGTTGTTCTACAGGCTCTTTGGATATGACCCTTCCTATTGCAGCCATGGCAGATGGCATCTTTGAACCGGCAATCTTGCCTGAGATGAGACCCCCCACAGCCGAAACATGTTAAAGGAACCTTGGGTTTGACTTGAACTTGTACTTTGTTGACTTCCTGTAGGCCTACATTAGTCGAGGTAGACCAGGCCGTGGCCGCCTCGAGTATGTCCTTTGCATTATACTCGGCAGCTTCCATTGCCAAAGCCGTCTCCGATGCTGTTTCGAATGTTATTGTGTCCGGCATAACGATGTTAAAACCGGTTTGTTTTCAAAACCGGTTTTCGGTTCTATAAAACCGGTTTAAAACCGGATTTCGATTCACCCCTTCCCCCCCCCCCCCCCGCAATGTCACAAGTCACAGGCCGGAAAAGGGCGTAGTTTTGTAGGTGTATTTGAAAAATATTTCAAACTTAATAAGTGTTTGCATAGCATTCAAGAGGTTGATTTGTGTGAATACATTATGATTTTGTACACTTTACCATAACATTCTTTAGAAATAAAAAAATATGGGCTAATTTATTAAAACCGATAAGAGCTTTCAATAGTGATAATTTGTGCCTTGTAAAATAATGCATTGAATAGGATCACGTAGCGCCAATCAAAAGTCAAAAGAATATGTATTTAATGCTGCCGTTAATAAAAAAGCACAGACGCGGTGCGGTGTCTAGCCGAATTGTTCAGGGTCATAGGACAAAACTAGTTTGCTCTCTCCATTGCGTACATCAAAGAATCGTCATCGGCATCCGTCCGTCTGGAGTGACGATGGTGTAGCTTCATGGGTGAGGTATCCAACTGCACCGCCGAGAATGACTGTGTAGGCCAACCCGGGAGGGGCAATCCCTGCTGCATTTGAGGCACACCAAACAGTAGCGCACATCTAAACGATGAGCCGACATTTGGTTTGATGTTGTTTTTATCGCAAGCCATAGTTGGTATTTGGAGAAAAAAAAAGAAACACGATATCTAAGACTAAATAGTATTAGCAAGGCATTTCAAAAATTGTTTTGCGTGAATCCAACATTGTTTTTTTTAAATATTTCCATCAGAACCAATAAAAAAAATAAAAAAAGGGTGTGCTACTTGAAGTAATGATTACCTTCCAACCAACAAAGCGAAATCCGGTTTTAAAAATCAAAACCGGTTTTCAGATTCAAAACCGGAATCCGGTATTCCGGTTTTCGTTTAACATCCCTAGTCCGGCAGAGACAATAATATTTCCTTTGCATGGACTCGTTGTTTATACCAACAATGAAAATGTCTCTAAGTTGCTCGCTTAGGTCAGAAAACCTACAATCTGTTGCAGCCTGCCTTAAACGTATAACAAAATTTGCAATAGTTTCCCCCTCTTTTCTTTTAATTGTATAATATTTGAACCTTGAAACAATGCGGCTTGGTGCCGGGATAACATGGTGCTTGACCAGTGTCACAAGCTCAACAAAGGTTTTAGTAGATGGCTTCGCAGGGGCAGTAAGTGTGGATATTAGATGGTAGGCATCTGGCCCAACAGTAGCTAAAAATACTTGCCGCCGTTTGTCATCATTTTCTATGCCATTCGCAGCGAAGAAATTTTCGAGTATTTCAGTATACTCGTCCCAATTTGAACCAAGTTTAAACTCATTAATATGCCCGATTAAAGGCATTTGGAATATAAAAAGTTTATCCTCGTCGCCAAATGTAATATATCGAAATGTAATAGAAACAGTTCACAGTTGTACTAAGACTTTATCCTGTAATGAAGATTAACACATTAGGATAGAGCATAGGTTCTCAACCTTTTTCGGCTCACCGCCCCCTTTTACATTTTTTTTCCGCTCACCGCCCCCTAACTGAATTTTAGCGGAAATATTTGTTAATTAAAGGGAGATAATAAACCCTTTTCATTTGAGGTAATATTTCAATTTGTTTTTCTTTTATACAAAATTAAATGGCTTGCATTTATAACTTTGAAATAATATGATAGAACTGTAAAAATTATTTGAAAATTGTATAAATATTATATGACTAAAGAATTTATATGAATATTTTCAAGCATTTTAATAACTACCCAGTTTGTATAATTACTACGTATCTATACCGCTCATCTATTGTGGTTACCTCTTTACTAAGGATTCAAACGCATTAAAAGACATCTCGGTAAAACGAGTATAATTTGTAATATTAGCCGATGATAAGGCGACAGTCCGGTGAACCAACCATAAGACGAGACGGCCGCATAACATATTTGCCAAGTACTAACCGTAACTAACCCCTACTTCATCGAAAAGTCATTGCGATTCTTTTTTGTTCAATAATATGTATGCCTACTGTTGGGGGATATCAGATATTTACTATTATTTAGTAGCACTTGCGTTTACATCATATTTCATCCAAAAACTAATCGATTCAAATAGCTGAGTTGTTGAAATTATAGCAGGTACGTATGTACCGCCCACTTGCCCTTCATCGCCCCCCAATCGCCCCCGGGAATGTTATCGCCCCCCTAAAGCTTCTCATCGCCCCCTGGGGGGCGATATCGCCCCCGTTGAGAACCTATGGGATAGAGGAACAAAGACACAACGAACATACACTGGGAATCTGGGTCAACAATGAAAGGGGCAGCACTCTCACAGTTCACACAAGGGAAACAACACAACAAATAGACATAATGATTACAACAATGGCGCTAGACCTAGAAGGTGCTTGCTTCGTCGAATAGGATAAGCAACATGCAACGTCATCTGTGAGATGACCTTGTCAACATTAACTTGTTGACATATATAAAACTAACTAAGGCTGCATTTACAGTATTTTCCAAAATCGGTACAAATTGGGCCTTGTCGGGACAAGAAGGTCCACAACGGTGACAGTCCCGATATATCGGGACGGATGCAACCCTACTCTTTACCCTATCCTATCATACCATCGTATGCCCAGTATGAGTATAGCCAGGGCCCTCGTGAGAAAAAAAAAGATGCCGGTACAAGATCTTTTCTGCCCCCCCCCCCCACCCACCACTTTTTTTTTCTCACTAGTCATATCTAGATGATTTAATTTATTTGTATTACATACGTTTTAAAAATCAGGAGAATTATTTCCTGAACAAAGTCTTCACAACTTATGTCATTAGAATACTTTTTTGCTAACTTAGCAGTTTTATACTTCAAGTCTACTTCTGACATCTTTGGTACCGGTAGTTCCAAAGAAAGCTGAATGTGTCAGAAATATCTTTGACTGAATTGAACCGAACTGTAAGCCCTCCAATAATCCAATACAACATTTTAGAAAGTGGGATTCCCCAGGCCATTCGTCTATTTCGTTCTTCTCATTCAAATTTTCATCAGGTGTATTCTCATCATAAAATCTTGTTCTTTTTCTGGCAGTTGTATTACTGTTCTTAAACAATTGTACTTCTATCTGCAGATTGGCTGCAACAAATTATTTTCATCCCACATTGCTTTCCAACTGTTTCGCATAGCAAGTAAGCTTTCTATGTTTGCAACTTCCATATCTATAATGGCATCACAAGCTTGAATGACTTTGCTACAGAAGTCAATAGGGACTAGTATACTGTGCCACACGACTGACATTATGATGCACGTGAAAGACCCGACATATCATATAGCTTCGCGGATTTAATTTCTGTTTTTCGGAGTGAGATTAGCTCTAACAGGTCTTCCAAAGCCAACTTAACCCCTGGTAGATGAGCTACAAATGGTTTTACACTTTCAACTCGATCTGACCATCTGGTGCTAGACATGCCATGAAGCCTACAGCCAATACGCTTGACAGTATTTTCCACCTCTTGGGACTGCAACTGAATTAATGTGTATATTGTTTGTATAGTTCCAAAGGTAGGTGATTGCTTCTGGAATACATTCATCAGCATCATTATGCCTACCGCATAAGTTAAGTGTGTGGCAACACAAGGAGATTATAGTAGGCCTATATAATATATAGCAGTAGGGCATTGTACTTTTATTATTGCTTGTGCTCTGTTGTATTTACTTTACATGTTTGTGGCATTTTCATAACCCTGTTCTATACAATCAGCTAGTGGAATAGCATGGCTTTCCAATGCTTCCGTAATTAATTGAGCAATATCATATCCATTTTTGTCACTACAATCTACAAATTTCAGAAATCGTTCCACAATTTCATAACGTGATTCATGGCGAACTAGGTAGCGCAAAAGAAATGTAGTTTGCTCAACATTGCATAGTACTTTGCAGACTGTCTTTCTCTCAAATTTACAGGGTGTTTTTTTTAGTATAAATATTTGCTGACTTTGCACATTTTAACCATTTCTGTGTTTATTTATTACGTCGATGTGACGTCATCGGTAAAAAATGAGTTTAACAAAAGACATGAACTAAAATACAAGTTAAAAAAATAGCCTAATGTTTAGGCCTACATCACTAATTAAGACTAGACCAGAATGAATCATAATAAAAGACTGTAGCGGGCATTTGTAGGCTAGGCCTAACTGTCAGAAACAGATAGAGACTGAACTGATGAACAAGCAAATACTGCAACAGATAAGCTTAGGTCTATAGCCTACTGTGAATGAGAAATCGCATGAGATTGTATGACACTGACACACTGTAAAAGGCCTAGGCCTACATATTATGTTTGTTCAATTATATATGAGTGTTCAAACGAGCAACTGAAGTTAAATGAGCTTAAGTGAAATGCTAAGTTGCTCGCTAAATTAGCAGAGTCAGGCCGAGTGGGTTACTGCAATGGTTATCATTCGAGATCAGCATCAGCAACACTGATAGTAGGGGAGAGTGGGGAGAAATGGCCCACCAAATAGTCGTTCTTGATAAACTGTGTCTAATTTATATAAAAATATGTTTATTTAACTATGAAATTGTAATATGATGTTAGCCTAGCCAATAATACAAGTTTATATAGGCCTACCTCAAATTGTTTATTCCCATATTATATATAGATTTATATATAATAAATAACAATTGATGTGCATATAAGTGGGGAAAAATTGCCATAGCATGTGGAGAAATGGCCCACTAGGTGGGGAGAAATGGCCCTGAATGCTTTTTTTTGCTATTTCCTACCATTTAGCTTTTGAAAAGTAGGCTATATGTAAACTGTATCTTAGCATGAGCATTTTACATATTTAGTCATATAAAAAATGTATTTAGTCCACTTTTTTATAGCGTTGAATGGTATGGTATCTGGAGTCCTTTTAAAATGTTGACGTTTGACTAGAAAAATTATAATTTCATAATTAGACATTTAGAAATAACATGTTAGTAAAGTCCATTTAATATTCATAGTTGTTATAATCATATTAATCATAGTTTAATAAGCAATAGATTGCATATGCTTACTATAAACTATATTTAGGGCTACATTCACTATTATTGGCTAATGAATTTGTAATAATAAAAAAAACTATCTTTAAAAAACACAATAGTTTCTAATATCAAAATATATTTAATTAGTAATTTAAATTATTATCAATATTAGTGGTACATTTAAATTAATTTACTATAAAACAGTTGTTTTATAAGGATAGTTTGCTAAAAAAGTTAGTTTTGTGGGTGGCCATTTATCCCCACAAATTGTGGGCCATTTCTCCCCATAGGGGGGTTGTGATATAAAAATATTTTTTTTTTAATTATATGATATCAAAGATAATTTAAAATATCATATTGTTATATCTAAATAATTGATATATTAAGAAAATGACTTACCAATTATTAAGACAAAAAAGGCTTAATTTTGATTTTAAAAATGAAAAAGTTCAAAAAGTATATTTTTTTAACATCAAATTTCAAACATATATCTAGTCCAACAATAATCGAACATTTCGCCCAGAAATTGATGGAGAACCATAAAGAGAATGTACTAAATACATTCATTTACATCCTAAACATTAAGGTCCAGCAGTTTTGGATATAATAGGGGTGGGCCATTTCTCCCACCTGGCCATTTCTCCTCACTCTCCCCGTAATGTCGGAAGGCATGTGCGAGGCCAATAGGGGCCCCCACATAAATTTGGGAACAGGGCCCCCACATAGGCCTACCTAAATACGGCCCTGCCTACATTAAACCTAGATTATAATAGGCCTAAAAAGACAAAAACTATAACTGTCTCCATCTCCATCTTTACCTCTCTTTCTCTTGCTGTCATTTTGATACTAGATAGCAGGCATATAGGTCTAGGCCTACACAAACTCGAGATCCCAATACAGATCTAATATATTTCTATAATTGTATCTCTCTCACTCTCTCACTCTCTGTTTTCGTTACTTTTATTAAGGCAGTTTAAGGGCATTAAAATAATTTTAATATTATGGAAATATTATGGACCAAAATAATAGGCCTATAAAATCCCATGACAGACGAAAATCCTGACTCTTTCTCGGCGTAATATCTTATTATAGGCATTATCTTAAACTTAATATGTTATAGGTATAGGCCTACGTATGGCCTAACTGCAAGCTTATAGAGAAATCATGTGCAACTACTCGGTTAAAAAAAAGTATACCTGTATATTATATAGATTCTAGGCCCTACTACTTATAATTAAATATTTTTTTTTGTATTCATTGACATTTGGGGTTTTTTAAATTGGAGATTTAAAAAAAAATATTTTTTTTACAGCTAGCAGTTGGACTTTAGACAGTAGGCTAATTCTTTTTACTGCTGGCAGTTTCAGTTGGACTTTGGACAACTTTCCGTGAACCTTTATTTAGCGACAATTTGTTCATAAGTAAGCTATTATAGTATAAGGTATTCTTATATTGAGTAGAGTAGACCCGACAATTTAACCTGTTTTTTTTTTCTTTAATTGTAAATTAAAATTGTTAGCCTTGGTAAAAGTTGGTAAATTGAATGTTGAATGCATTTTTTTTCATTTAGTTAGGCCTAAGCCGCTAAGCGGCAAGCCGCCTAATGACTAATGCCTAACTTAATAATTAATTACTAATAATACTAATATAATATTAGTAATATGCTTTAAAAAAGCAACGCAATAGACAATAGACTCAATAGTTCAATATATAATTTATATTATATTAAATATATTAAATAGGGCGCACTATAATAGGGCCTATAGTACTATAGTTAGACAGTAGGCCCTAAGTATAGTTCAATATCATTATCAATAGTCAATTATCATAATTTTGTTATGTCAATAATCAATAGGCTCAAACAACACATATAAAAACACAAATTCAATCGGAACAAGTTTATATCTCCAAGCAAAGGCAAAAGCAACATTAGGCCTACTAGATCTAATCAATTTGACCATAGTTTATAATCTTTTTTAGCCTTACCCCTGGCTTACACTCTTATCTTAGACTTAGTAGTGTGACTATTAAGTTTAAGCTTAGACTGCCTGGCCATATTAATTATTATTAAGATTTATGATTTGTGAGAAGTGTAGTGTAGTCCTATAATTATATAGGCTAATATAAACCTATATAATATATATATAACTAACTGTATTTACTGTATAGCCTACATTCACCTTTTGCTTGTTATTTCAACAGTCACTTTTCATTGAGCAGTTAAAAATGGAGAATTTCCAACCTAATAGAAATCCAGAGATCAAGTATACACAGGTTATTATGCTTTCAGATTTAATAGTATAGCCCATAGGTTCTCAACCTTTTTCGGCTCACCGCCCCCTTTTAAATATTTTTTCCGCTCACCGCCCCCTTTCCGCCCACCTGGACTATAGATTCCGCAATTTATTTAGGCTGACTAGACTTTTTATGTGATTAATTATCTTTAAAAAAAAACTGAAAAGGAAACATATTGTAAGAATTAATAGATCAAAAAATTGTCTTAATAAAAGGTTAAATAAATCAATATTAATAAGAATCATTTGCCTAGTGTGTTGCTAGCAATTTGTCTTTTTGTTTCAATTTTGGTTGCAAAAGCCTTATTAGGTCTAATAATAATCAGTAATAACATAACAGAACTTGTTCGGCATCACTAGGGAATCAAATGTGGAAACATTTTTTTTTAAAGGGAGATAATTAGTCCGTTTTATTTAAGCTAATATTTCTGTTTTTTTTTTCCTTTTTTAAAAAATAAATGGCTTACAATTAATAACTTTGAAATGATCCAACTGTAAAAAGTATTTGAAAATAATACAAATATTATATGACGAAAAAAAATTATATGTATACTTTCGAACATTACAATAACTACCCAGATTGTATGATTACTACTTATCTATACCGCTTTACATTATTCTACTCTCGAAAATGACGGTTTATAAGGTTTATAATACATCGGTTGACTCTGGCTTCCCCACACAACGTGTAGATCTTCTCCACCTTGTGCGATTAGATTTTTCACACAGGTGTGTGGGAAGTCTTAGTCACCCCGAGCTACGGCTCTCATCTAAACCTACCCAAAGGAGGGGCAAGGATGTAAGAATCTGACGCGCCTCCTAATAGAAAAAAAAGGACATCTCGGTTAAACTGAGATCAAAGTAATAAAATCATTAATATTAGCAGATGTTAGGGCGACAGTGATAGGTCAACAGGAATGACAGTCATGTCAACCAACCACAGGACCAGCCGGCCGCATACAGTATCTGCTAAATACAGATATACTTCATCGAAAAGTCACTGCGATTCCTATTTCTTATTAATATAATAATATGTAGGCATACTGTCAAGGGAAATCAGATATTTAGCAGCGTTTCCGTTTACATCACATTTCATCCTCCAAAAACGAATCGATTCAAACAGCTGAGGTGTTAAAATATATCAGGTACGTTTGTACCGCCCACTTGCCCTTCATCGCCCCCCAATCGCCCCCGGGAATGTCAGCGCCCCCCTAAAGCTTCTCACCGCCCCCCGGGGGGCGATATCGCCCCCGTTGAGAACCTATGGTATAGCCTATACTATAGGCCTATTTACTATTTGTAGCTTTTCTAGTTAGTCCTGTGTCTGTGTGTCAAATTTCATGTGTATTGTTTAAATTATTCACTTTAACTTTAAACTCACATAAATATTTAATCTAAGCTAAAAAAAAATGTTTTCTCTGTTAAACATCTCAACAAAAAAGATAGCATTGGAATTTAAGGATGAAAACAAAACCTAAAAACATTTCACCATAAAAAAATATGTCAATCATGCATATTCTGTGTGGGACCCATCAACTGTGTGGGACCCATCAACTGAAGAAAATATACCCTAAACAAAATATATTAAAAAAAAACACTTTTAAACTTTATGCCAGGTGAATATTTAGGATTAACAACTGTAACACTATTAGTAAAATCACAAAATTTAAAAAATAGTTTAAGGCAGAAGATTAAAAAAAACACTTAAATTCTAACTAAAAAATACAGCACACACAATAATTTGAATAATGTAATAAAATACCCAGAAGGACAGATATAAAAACTTTTCTTATTCCCTTTGCAAGGACTATACATTTTTATTCTCTTTCTTTTATCCTGAGTGGCATAGAGCATGAAAATGTTTGCCTGTTAAGTTTTCATTCTCAATTGTTGTGTAGCAAATTGAACATATTCCAGGCTTTTGAGAAATCCAGTAATAGTATTTCTTATTTAATTAAATACCATGAGAAATAAAGCATTAATGTTCCTATATTATAGTAGGAGATATAATATACTTCAGGTAATTCTATTCTAACTTCTAACTATTCTATGCAAGAGGAACAATGCTAGCAGTTACTGCAGTACATATAATTAACTTCGTCTGAATTTGATCTCAGTTGCTCACTGTATGCTTTCTTTTCAGTTGTTTATTAACAATGAATTTGTTAATTCTGTTAGTGGGAAAACTTTTCCAACCATAAACCCTGCTACTGGACAGAAAATTGCTGACATTCAGGAAGCTGATAAGGTAAATTGCTGCAACTCTGACCTTTGTACAAATCAAAGCACCATTTAGGCTTTTGTATATTTAGGAGCTAACTTAATAACTTGTAGGTAGAGGTAGATAAAGCTGTGCCAACTTTATAACCACCATTGATTGCTTCTTTAGGAAGATATAGATAAAGCTGTTCAAACTTTATAACTACTATTGATTGTGACTTTAGGAAGATGTAGATAAAGCTGTTTAAACTTTATAACTACTATTGATTGTGACTTTAGGAAGATGTAGATAAAGCTGTTCAAACTTTATAACTACTATTGATTGTGACTTTAGGAAGATGTAGATAAAGCTGTTCAAACTTTATAAATACTATTGATTGCTTCTTTAGGAAGATGTAGATAAAGCTGTTCCAACTTTATAACCACCATTGATTGCTTCTTTAGGAAGATATAGATAAAGCTGTTCAAACTTTATAACTACTATTGATTGTGACTTTAGGAAGATGTAGATAAAGCTGTTTAAACTTTATAACTACTATTGATTGTGACTTTAGGAAGATGTAGATAAAGCTGTTCAAACTTTATAACTACTATTGATTGTGACTTTAGGAAGATGTAGATAAAGCTGTTTAAACTTTATAACTACTATTGATTGTGACTTTAGGAAGATGTAGATAAAGCTGTTCAAACTTTATAACTACTATTGATTGTGACTTTAGGAAGATGTAGATAAAGCTGTTCAAACTTTATAACTACTATTGATTGTGACTTTAGGAAGATGTAGATAAAGCTGTTCAAACTTTATAACTACTATTGATTGTGACTTTAGGAAGATGTAGATAAAGCTGTTTAAACTTTATAACTACTATTAATTGCTTCTTTAGGAAGATATAGATAAAGCTGTTCAAACTTTATAAATACTTTTGATTGTAACTTTAGGAAGATGTAGATAAAGCTGTTTAAACTTTATAACTACTATTGATTGTGACTTTAGGAAGATGTAGATAAAGCTGTTCAAGCTGCTGCTGCTGCTTTTTCTCTTGGCTCAAAATATCGGACCATGGATGCTAGTGAAAGAGGAAAACTGTTGAACAAAGTCGCTGACCTCATAGAGAGAGACATTAACTTCATTGCTGTAAGTATTTGGATTGAATTTAAAAAAGTAAAAAAAAACTTAGGGGAGGGGCTTTGTATTAATATTAGAATATTGATAGAGAAGGATCTTTACTACTTTTTAAATTAATGTTTAGTGCAAAAATCAATCTCCCTGTTTATTTTTTTCAACTTATTTTTTTATAAATCATAAATATTAATATTTTATAAATATATAGATCTAATTACCAAATTACTGTTAACTTATTTACTATTGTAATTGTTAATACACTATAAACTTATTTCTTATATCTTCCCTATTTGTCTAGCAAATTATGAACATATTTTCAGAGTCTTGAAACATTGGATAATGGAAAAGCTTTTGCATTTCACGGATCTATTGGGGATGTTTATTTCTCAATAAATGTGTTTAGGTATTATGCTGGATGGGCAGATAAAATTTGTGGAAAAACAATTCCAGCAGGTAAATTTACATGAGTATTTCTAAAGCAAATGTTCCAGTTATATATCTTAATGAAATCTGTATTTTTCTTTAGCTTTGTATAGGCAATCACAGTGGTTAAATATTTTACAGGAGGTTTTTTTTTCTTCATAAATCAGATGATTTTGTTTTATTTCATCTTTATTTTTAAACTGCAATTGTTCAATAGTGTTATCATCAAACTAATCTATTTGCCTAACTCAAAATGTTCATGCATAGTTTCATTAAACTAATCCATTTGCCTAACCCTAAATGTTCATGCATAGTTTCATTAAACTAATCCAATTGCCTAACCCTAAATGTTCATGCAGTTTCATCAAACTAATCCATCTGCCTAACGATAAATGTTCATGCATAGTTTCATTAAACTAATCCATTTGCCTAACCCTAAATGTTCATGCATAGTTTCATTAAACTAATCCAATTGCTTAACTCTAAATGTTTACTCATAGTTTCATTAAACTAATCCAATTGCTTAACTCTAAATGTTTACTCATAGTTTCATTAAACTAATCCATTCGCCTAACCCTCATGCATAGTTTCATCAAACTAATCCATCTGCATAACTATAAATGTTCGTGCATAGTTTCATTAAACTAATCCATTCGCCTAAGCCTAAATGTTCATGCATAGTTTCATTAAACTAATCCAATTGCCTAACTCTAAATGTTTACTCATAGTTTCATTAAAATGATCCAATTGCTTAACTCTAAATGTTTACTCATAGTTTCATTAAACTAATCCATTCGCCTAACCCTAAATGTTTACTCATAGTTTCATTAAACTAATCCATTCGCCTAAGCCTAAATGTTCATGCATAGTTTCATTAAACTAATCCAATTGCCTAACTCTAAATGTTTACTCATAGTTTCATTAAAATGATCCAATTGCTTAACTCTAAATGTTTACTCATAGTTTCATTAAACTAATCCATTCGCCTAACCCTAAATGTTTACTCATAGTTTCATTAAACTAATCCATTCGCCTAAGCCTAAATGTTCATGCATAGTTTCATTAAACTAATCCATTTGCCTAACTCTAAATGTTTACTCATAGTTTCATTAAACTAATCCATTCGCCTAAGCCTAAATGTTCATGCATAGTTTCATTAAACTAATCCATTTGCCTAACTCTAAATGTTTACTCATAGTTTCATTAAACTAATCCATTCGCCTAAGCCTAAATGTTCATGCATAGTTTCATTAAACTAATCCATTCGCCTAACCCTAAATGTTTACTCATAGTTTCATTAAACTAATCCATTCGCCTAAGCCTAAATGTTCATGCATAGTTTCATTAAACTAATCCAATTGCCTAACTCTAAATGTTTACTCATAGTTTCATTAAACTAATCCAATTGCTTAACTCTAAATGTTTACTCATAGTTTCATTAAACTAATCCATTTGCCTAACTCTAAATGTTTACTCATAGTTTCATTAAAATGATCCAATTGCTTAACTCTAAATGTTTACTCATAGTTTCATTAAACTTATCCAATTGCTTAACTCTAAATGTTTACTCATAGTTTCATTAAACTAATCCAATTGCTTAACTCTAAATGTTTACTCATAGATAGTTTCATTAAACTAATCCAATTGCTTAACTCTAAATGTTTACTCATAGTTTCATTAAACTAATCCAATTGCTTAACTCTAAATGTTTACTCATAGTTTCATTAAACTAATCCAATTGCTTAACTCTAAATGTTTACTCATAGTTTCATTAAACTAATCCAATTGCTTAACTCTAAATGTTTACTCATAGTTTCATTAAACTAATCCAATTGCCTAACTCTAAATGTTTACTCATAGTTTCATTAAACTAATCCAATTGCCTAACTCTAAATGTTTACTCATAGTTTCATTAAACTAATCCAATTGCCTAACTCTAAATGTTTACTCATAGTTTCATTAAACTAATCCAATTGCCTAACTCTAAATGTTTACTCATAGTTTCATTAAACTAATCCATTTGCCTAACTCTAAATGTTTACTCATAGTTTCATTAAACTAATCCAATTGCCTAACTCTAAATGTTTACTCATAGTTTCATTAAACTAATCCAATTGCCTAACTCTAAATGTTTACTCATAGTTTCATTAAACTAATCCAATTGCCTAACTCTAAATGTTTACTCATAGTTTCATTAAACTAATCCAATTGCCTAACTCTAAATGTTTACTCATAGTTTCATTAAAATGATCCAATTGCTTAACTCTAAATGTTTACTCATAGTTTCATTAAACTAATCCAATTGCTTAACTCTAAATGTTTACTCATAGTTTCATTAAACTAATCCAATTGCTTAACTCTAAATGTTTACTCATAGTTTCATTAAACTAATCCAATTGCTTAACTCTAAATGTTTACTCATAGTTTCATTAAACTAATCCAATTGCTTAACTCTAAATGTTTACTCATAGTTTCATTAAACTAATCCAATTGCTTAACTCTAAATGTTTACTCATAGTTTCATTAAACTAATCCAATTGCTTAACTCTAAATGTTTACTCATAGTTTCATTAAACTAATCCAATTGCCTAACTCTGAATGTTTACTCATAGTTTCATTAAACTAATCCAATTGCTTAACTCTAAATGTTTACTCATAGTTTCATTAAACTAATCCAATTGCCTAACTCTAAATGTTTACTCATAGTTTCATTAAACTAATCCAATTGCCTAACTCTAAATGTTTACTCATAGTTTCATTAAACTAATCCAATTGCCTAACTCTAAATGTTTACTCATAGTTTCATTAAACTAATCCATTTGCCTAACTCTAAATGTTTACTCATAGTTTCATTAAACTAATCCAATTGCCTAACTCTAAATGTTTACTCATAGTTTCATTAAACTAATCCAATTGCCTAACTCTAAATGTTTACTCATAGTTTCATTAAACTAATCCAATTGCCTAACTCTAAATGTTTACTCATAGTTTCATTAAACTAATCCAATTGCCTAACTCTAAATGTTTACTCATAGTTTCATTAAACTAATCCAATTGCCTAACTCTAAATGTTTACTCATAGTTTCATTAAACTAATCCAATTGCTTAACTCTAAATGTTTACTCATAGTTTCATTAAACTAATCCAATTGCTTAACTCTAAATGTTTACTCATAGTTTCATTAAACTAATCCAATTGCCTAACTCTAAATGTTTACTCATAGTTTCATTAAACTAATCCAATTGCCTAACTCTAAATGTTTACTCATAGTTTCATTAAACTAATCCAATTGCCTAACTCTAAATGTTTACTCATAGTTTCATTAAACTAATCCAATTGCCTAACTCTAAATGTTTACTCATAGTTTCATTAAACTAATCCAATTGCCTAACTCTAAATGTTTACTCATAGTTTCATTAAACTAATCCAATTGCTTAACTCTAAATGTTTACTCATAGTTTCATTAAACTAATCCATTTGCCTAACTCTAAATGTTTACTCATAGTTTCATTAAACTAATCCAATTGCCTAACTCTAAATGTTTACTCATAGTTTCATTAAACTAATCCAATTGCCTAACTCTAAATGTTTACTCATAGTTTCATTAAACTAATCCAATTGCCTAACTCTAAATGTTTACTCATAGTTTCATTAAACTAATCCAATTGCCTAACTCTAAATGTTTACTCATAGTTTCATTAAACTAATCCAATTGCCTAACTCTAAATGTTTACTCATAGTTTCATTAAACTAATCCAATTGCCTAACTCTAAATGTTTACTCATAGTTTCATTAAACTAATCCAATTGCTTAACTCTAAATGTTTACTCATAGTTTCATTAAACTAATCCATTTGCCTAACTCTAAATGTTTACTCATAGTTTCATTAAACTAATCCAATTGCCTAACTCTAAATGTTTACTCATAGTTTCATTAAACTAATCCAATTGCCTAACTCTAAATGTTTACTCATAGTTTCATTAAACTAATCCAATTGCCTAACTCTAAATGTTTACTCATAGTTTCATTAAACTAATCCAATTGCCT
The DNA here is from genome assembly GCA_949126835.1 of Anisus vortex. NCBI lineage: Eukaryota > Metazoa > Mollusca > Gastropoda > Planorbidae > Anisus > Anisus vortex. The sequence continues at coordinate 44,378,621 of OX421492.1, read as the reverse complement.
AACTCTAAATGTTTACTCATAGTTTCATTAAACTAATCCAATTGCCTAACTCTAAATGTTTACTCATAGTTTCATTAAACTAATCCAATTGCCTAACTCTAAATGTTTACTCATAGTTTCATTAAACTAATCCAATTGCCTAACTCTAAATGTTTACTCATAGTTTCATTAAACTAATCCAATTGCCTAACTCTAAATGTTTACTCATAGTTTCATTAAACTAATCCAATTGCCTAACTCTAAATGTTTACTCATAGTTTCATTAAACTAATCCAATTGCCTAACTCTAAATGTTTACTCATAGTTTCATTAAACTAATCCAATTGCCTAACTCTAAATGTTTACTCATAGTTTCATTAAACTAATCCAATTGCCTAACTCTAAATGTTTACTCATAGTTTCATTAAACTAATCCAATTGCCTAACTCTAAATGTTTACTCATAGTTTCATTAAACTAATCCAATTGCCTAACTCTAAATGTTTACTCATAGTTTCATTAAACTAATCCAATTGCCTAACTCTAAATGTTTACTCATAGTTTCATTAAACTAATCCAATTGCCTAACTCTAAATGTTTACTCATAGTTTCATTAAACTAATCCAATTGCCTAACTCTAAATGTTTACTCATAGTTTCATTAAACTAATCCAATTGCCTAACTCTAAATGTTTACTCATAGTTTCATTAAACTAATCCAATTGCTTAACTCTAAATGTTTACTCATAGTTTCATTAAACTAATCCAATTGCCTAACTCTAAATGTTTACTCATAGTTTCATTAAACTAATCCAATTGCCTAACTCTAAATGTTTACTCATAGTTTCATTAAACTAATCCAATTGCCTAACTCTAAATGTTTACTCATAGTTTCATTAAACTAATCCAATTGCCTAACTCTAAATGTTTACTCATAGTTTCATTAAACTAATCCAATTGCTTAACTCTAAATGTTTACTCATAGTTTCATTAAACTAATCCATTTGCCTAACTCTAAATGTTTACTCATAGTTTCATTAAACTAATCCAATTGCCTAACTCTAAATGTTTACTCATAGTTTCATTAAACTAATCCAATTGCCTAACTCTAAATGTTTACTCATAGTTTCATTAAACTAATCCAATTGCCTAACTCTAAATGTTTACTCATAGTTTCATTAAACTAATCCAATTGCCTAACTCTAAATGTTTACTCATAGTTTCATTAAACTAATCCAATTGCCTAACTCTAAATGTTTACTCATAGTTTCATTAAACTAATCCAATTGCCTAACTCTAAATGTTTACTCATAGTTTCATTAAACTAATCCAATTGCTTAACTCTAAATGTTTACTCATAGTTTCATTAAACTAATCCATTTGCCTAACTCTAAATGTTTACTCATAGTTTCATTAAACTAATCCAATTGCCTAACTCTAAATGTTTACTCATAGTTTCATTAAACTAATCCAATTGCCTAACTCTAAATGTTTACTCATAGTTTCATTAAACTAATCCAATTGCCTAACTCTAAATGTTTACTCATAGTTTCATTAAACTAATCCAATTGCCTAACTCTAAATGTTTACTCATAGTTTCATTAAACTAATCCAATTGCCTAACTCTAAATGTTTACTCATAGTTTCATTAAACTAATCCAATTGCCTAACTCTAAATGTTTACTCATAGTTTCATTAAACTAATCCAATTGCCTAACTCTAAATGTTTACTCATAGTTTCATTAAACTAATCCAATTGCCTAACTCTAAATGTTTACTCATAGTTTCATTAAACTAATCCAATTGCCTAACTCTAAATGTTTACTCATAGTTTCATTAAACTAATCCAATTGCCTAACTCTAAATGTTTACTCATAGTTTCATTAAACTAATCCAATTGCCTAACTCTAAATGTTTACTCATAGTTTCATTAAACTAATCCAATTGCCTAACTCTAAATGTTTACTCATAGTTTCATTAAACTAATCCAATTGCCTAACTCTAAATGTTTACTCATAGTTTCATTAAACTAATCCAATTGCTTAACTCTAAATGTTTACTCATAGTTTCATTAAACTAATCCAATTGCCTAACTCTAAATGTTTACTCATAGTTTCATTAAACTAATCCAATTGCCTAACTCTAAATGTTTACTCATAGTTTCATTAAACTAATCCAATTGCCTAACTCTAAATGTTTACTCATAGTTTCATTAAACTAATCCAATTGCCTAACTCTAAATGTTTACTCATAGTTTCATTAAACTAATCCAATTGCCTAACTCTAAATGTTTACTCATAGTTTCATTAAACTAATCCAATTGCCTAACTCTAAATGTTTACTCATAGTTTCATTAAACTAATCCAATTGCTTAACTCTAAATGTTTACTCATAGTTTCATTAAACTAATCCAATTGCCTAACTCTAAATGTTTACTCATAGTTTCATTAAACTAATCCAATTGCCTAACTCTAAATGTTTACTCATAGTTTCATTAAACTAATCCAATTGCCTAACTCTAAATGTTTACTCATAGTTTCATTAAACTAATCCAATTGCCTAACTCTAAATGTTTACTCATAGTTTCATTAAACTAATCCAATTGCTTAACTCTAAATGTTTACTCATAGTTTCATTAAACTAATCCAATTGCCTAACTCTAAATGTTTACTCATAGTTTCATTAAACTAATCCAATTGCTTAACTCTAAATGTTTACTCATAGTTTCATTAAACTAATCCAATTGCCTAACTCTAAATGTTTACTCATAGTTTCATTAAACTAATCCAATTGCCTAACTCTAAATGTTTACTCATAGTTTCATTAAACTAATCCAATTGCCTAACTCTAAATGTTTACTCATAGTTTCATTAAACTAATCCAATTGCCTAACTCTAAATGTTTACTCATAGTTTCATTAAACTAATCCAATTGCCTAACTCTAAATGTTTACTCATAGTTTCATTAAACTAATCCAATTGCCTAACTCTAAATGTTTACTCATAGTTTCATTAAACTAATCCAATTGCCTAACTCTAAATGTTTACTCATAGTTTCATTAAACTAATCCAATTGCTTAACTCTAAATGTTTACTCATAGTTTCATTAAACTAATCCAATTGCCTAACTCTAAATGTTTACTCATAGTTTCATTAAACTAATCCAATTGCCTAACTCTAAATGTTTACTCATAGTTTCATTAAACTAATCCAATTGCCTAACTCTAAATGTTTACTCATAGTTTCATTAAACTAATCCAATTGCCTAACTCTAAATGTTTACTCATAGTTTCATTAAACTAATCCAATTGCTTAACTCTAAATGTTTACTCATAGTTTCATTAAACTAATCCAATTGCCTAACTCTAAATGTTTACTCATAGTTTCATTAAACTAATCCAATTGCTTAACTCTAAATGTTTACTCATAGTTTCATTAAACTAATCCAATTGCCTAACTCTAAATGTTTACTCATAGTTTCATTAAACTAATCCAATTGCCTAACTCTAAATGTTTACTCATAGTTTCATTAAACTAATCCAATTGCCTAACTCTAAATGTTTACTCATAGTTTCATTAAACTAATCCAATTGCCTAACTCTAAATGTTTACTCATAGTTTCATTAAACTAATCCAATTGCCTAACTCTAAATGTTTACTCATAGTTTCATTAAACTAATCCAATTGCCTAACTCTAAATGTTTACTCATAGTTTCATTAAACTAATCCAATTGCCTAACTCTAAATGTTTACTCATAGTTTCATTAAACTAATCCAATTGCCTAACTCTAAATGTTTACTCATAGTTTCATTAAACTAATCCAATTGCTTAACTCTAAATGTTTACTCATAGTTTCATTAAACTAATCCATTTGCCTAACTCTAAATGTTTACTCATAGTTTCATTAAACTAATCCAATTGCCTAACTCTAAATGTTTACTCATAGTTTCATTAAACTAATCCAATTGCTTAACTCTAAATGTTTACTCATAGTTTCATTAAACTAATCCAATTGCCTAACTCTAAATGTTTACTCATAGTTTCATTAAAATGATCCAATATCTTTCATCAGATGGAAACTATTTCACTTACACTCGCCATGAACCTGTGGGCATTTGTGGTCAAATTATACCTGTATGTTCACATTAAATAGTTTCATTACATTTTGTAACATTTTCTATCCTTTTTAGTTATTTTGTGTGTGTGTTTATGTTTACATAAAGTTTGTATGATTTATTTTTTAGTTATGTTTTATTTGTGTGTTAGTTTGCATAAAGTTATTACAATTGTTCATTCCATATAGTGGAACTATCCTCTATGTATGGCTGCCTGGAAGATTGCACCAGCTATAGCAGCTGGTAATGTTGTGGTTTTGAAACCAGCAGAACAGACGCCACTAACTGCTTTGTATCTCGCAGCACTCATTAAAGAGGTTGTATCATTTGTTCTATTTTAAATGCATTAAATCTCCCCCATCCCCAAAAAATTTGTTTTGATCAAATAGATTCATTCATATAACTTTTAAAAAAGTTTGTTCTTGTTTTTTTTTTAAAGGTAATAGTCTAAGTTCTGTGACTCATTGGTCTAGTCTTTCTTTTCTGTGACTCATTGGTCTAGTCTTTCTTTTCTGTGACTCATTGGTCTAGTCTTTCTTTTCATTTCTAATTAGTTTCTAGTAGAAAAATCAAATGAATTTATTTGAGAACATTTAATAGACAAATTATAGGAAAAGTAATCAGTTGCAATTTTTATAAGTAAAAATTTCCTTTTAATCTCCACTAGGCTGGATTCCCCCCTGGGGTGGTGAATGTTTTACCTGGCTATGGCCCAACAGCAGGAGCAGCTTTATCTAATCATCCTGACATCAACAAAGTGGCTTTTACTGGATCTACAGAGGTCATTTTTGTTTATCTTTCTTTTTTTCTTGCTTTGTTTCCTTATTTTTGGAGGTTTTGTTGATCAATACATGGAAGATGTTTTGAGGTTAAAGCTTTTCAAGATTAGAAATATTTGTATGAGTACTGGAAACTAAAATATAAAAAAAACTAATTTTTTAATACTTTTCTAGGCATATAATTTCAACTTTTCTCTGTCAATATGTGTAAATGGGGGCAGTAGTAAGGCTATTTAAATGGCAAAAAGTTCATTTAAGCTATTAACACTATTTGAAATGAGATTGATATTTCAATCATTGATTGCATTGTGTTTTTGTTTCATTGTGTTTCTAGATTGGTCAAATTATTCTTCAAGCTGCTGGGGCTTCTAATATTAAAAGAACAACTCTTGAATTAGGTGGCAAAAGTCCTTGTGTTATTTTTGATGATGTGGATGGTAAGTAGAGCTGACTATTAGAAACAAATTGAAAAGAACAAACATTGTTTAATCTAGTGAATCAAGTTTAGAGAAGTATGCTTAGTTTGAAAATAAAGTTAAATGTTTTTTGTGTATGTCTAGTGGATACTGCAGTAAGAGAGGCTCAAGAAGCTTGCATGACTAACATGGGTCAGTGCTGTGTGGCTGGCACAAGGACTTTTGTTCATGAAAACATTTATGATGAGTTTGTAGCCAAGAGCAGAGAACTTGCTAAAAGCAGGAAAATTGGTGATCCATTTGATCCAACCACCATAAATGGACCTCAGGTTTGTATACATTTAAGCAAACAATGTTTCCATGTTGTTGTTTTTCTGATGATTTAAATCTTCTTTCTGAGCCTTATAAAAAATTATGAACATAACCCAGACATAGGATTAAAATTGAGAAAATAACTCAGACAAAAGAATAAAATATTGAAAATAACCCAGACATAAGAGTAATATAAAGAAATTAAATCTGAAATTTACAAGACACCTCAGATTTCATGTATGATTGTTGAATACCCATTAACTATGACTAAAACAACTGAGCTGAACATGTAAGTGACCAATGTGTCTACTTACTTTGCCTTACTGTTTTTTCAGAATGGAAACGTTTTTTTGCTTTGTATTTTTATATAAAATTGATAGGCCTGTAAGTTGGATAGATCTAAAAGTTAAATTCCATGATAAATTGAGATTAGGCCTTGCCCTGAATAGAACATTTATATTTTCACAAAGTGACATACCAATCAAAATTCACCTGAAATCTCCTGTTCGTTTGTATACAAACTTATAATCTGCCATTGTGATGCTAATCCACAAACCGGTAGAGAAGTCAGCTAAAACTTTTTTACTAGATGCAAAAATAATGTATTTTAAGTTGCTTTTGAGTGACAAAATTATGGAAAAATGAACTCAAATTTATTTTATAACTTTAAAATTTTAACGTGTTTTGCAGAATGTAATTGCAATCGGTTAATATTTTTTCATCTTGTTAATATTTACTTATCCCTTGCAATGCTAAATTTTTGAAAATCAATAATGTTTTTTTTAAAAATATTTCTAAAAAAACTACTGCTCTTACCTAACTCTTGTAAGTTTGCATAACTGACCTTATCCATTTTAGATCTTGTTTTTTCATCAATTCTATATTACAGCTAAATGAATTAGCTTCAATAAAATATCTAAAACTAATTATCTTATGTTGCCTAATTCAGTGCTTGTTCCATGAGGTAGCATCACTATTTATCAAAGACTATTATATTCTCAAATGAGTTTTATTGTTAATTGATGTAGACCTCTGTATAAATTTTTATAAAATACTAAGACAAGAAAAAAGCAGACATCTATCTTATAATTAACAGCTTTTATGGGTATCTGGCAGTATATAAGAACAGATTAAACAAAATATATGGGCATTATTATTATTGTTCATTAGTTTTGCATTTTGATTACGACAAAAGTCATGTTACAAATCATTTAAAATACATCAAATCACTGTTTGTCTAAGTTTTTGGAAGGCCTTTTTTTCAACTTAGATTAGTTAAGGGCTAAACAATATAGGTACCCAACTCACAAAAAAACGTTTTCTATAACCCTAATTGTCTTACAAGTTATAAAAAAAAAAGCTTACTAATTTTTTAATAAATCCACTGGTGATATCATGTTGTGTTCATTTACTTCATGCAAGAACAATTCCAGTAAATTGTATAATAATGTATTTTCTTTTTGTAAAATATAAACACTTTTAACATCTTTAGTTTACCTCCATGTATGCTCTATAGAAGTTGATAATTATTTATTGAACTAGTGATGCAATCCTCCATTAGTGTGCTGGTCAAACCAAGAACTATTGATGCAATCCTCCATTAGTGTGCTGGTCAAACCAAGAACTAGTGATGCAATCCTCCATTAGTGTGCTGGTCAAACCAAGAAAATATGTCCCTTTTAGTTTATTGTTAACATTTACTTCAACACTGTTTTAAGTCTTATAAAGAAGTAAAGCCATCTAACACTGTTTTACAAAGTAAAGTTGTATATATCCATCTTCTCTAACATAGTGAAAATTCAGGATTATTACAACTGGCATCTATGTATCCTAAAGCATAACTGTACATAAATCTTCAAGCACAAAGTGTCTTATGACTATGTGTTTATTCAGACTTAGTAACAGTTAGTTATAGCTTGTTATGACTATGTGTTTATTCAGACTTAGTAACAGTTAGTCATAGCTTGTTATGTGAAGTGAGATTTTTAGGCTAGGGCAATGAAGTACTAAATAATTTTAACTTACAGTAAAAATCCCAATAGTAAAATTGTATGTTGATGTTTGAGATTCTATTTTAAATGTTTTTTTGTCAGATTGACTCAGAGCAGCTAAATAAAATTTTGAGCCTAATTGAAAGTGGGAAACAGGAAGGTGCTAAAGTTGAGCATGGTGGGGAGAGACATGGAGACCAAGGTTTTTTTGTGACACCAACAGTCTTTTCTAATGTGACTGATGACATGAGAATTGCTAAAGAAGAGGTATTTTCATTTTTATAGTTACAGCTCAACTGTGTTTCTGCTAGGGATGTTAAAACTGGTTTATTTTCAAAACCAGTTTTTGGATCTACAAAACCGGTTTAAAACCGGATTTCGGTTCCCCCCTTCCCCCCCCCCCCCCTTTGCGCAACGTCACAAGTCACAAGCCGGAAAAGCCAAATGTGCGTAGCTTTGTAGGAATATTTGAAAATAGATCAAACTTAACTAGTATTTGTAAGGCATTCAAGAGGTTGATTTGTGTGAATACAATATGATTTTGGACACTTTACCATAACATTCCTTAGAACAAAAATAAAATCGGGGCTAATTGATTAAAACCAATTAGGCCTATAGCTTTCAATGGTGATAAAGAAAATGTGTACACCGTTGACCTTGATTTGTAAATAATGTATTTTATGTAGGCCTATTGATGAAAATGATCGCGCGGCACCAATGAAAAGAATGTGTATTTATTTAATATTGCCGGCATAATAAAGCACAGACGCGGTGTCTAGCCGAATTGTTCAGGGTCACAGGGCAAATCTAGTTTTCGTGTCTCCATTGCGTACATCAAAGAGTCCGTCGTCGTCGGCGGCATCCGTCCGTCTCGTGAGACGATGGTGTAGCGTCATCAAAGAGTATGAGCCGACAAGTAAAAAAAATTCCTGTTAATTGTAACTGTAACCAGTTGGTTTGATGTTGTTTTTATCGCAAGCCATATTTGGTATTTGGCGACAAAAGAAACACAATACCTAAGACTAATTAGTGTTAGCAAGGCATTTCAACTTCAAGTATTGTTTTGTGCGAATCAACTTTTTTTTCCCATCAGAACCGAAAAAAAGGTGTGCTACTTTAAGTAATGATAACCTTCCAACCAACAAACCGAAATCCGGTTTTGAAAATCAAAACCGGTTTTCAGTTTCAAAACCGGAATCCGGTATTCCGGTTTTCGTTTAACATCCCTAGTTTCTGCTTTTGTTTATCTATGTTGTTGATACCAACCCCACCCCCAACATTCATTCTCACATACACAATTGGTCAGTCTAAATTTGTTCTAATATTCCACTTACAATTTACTCTACTATTAGTTATCTAAAAGTATTGTTGTTATTGTTCACAAAGTATGAAATAATTTCAGATTTTTGGACCAGTGCAACAAATATTGAAATTTAAAGATATGAATGAAGTGATTCGACGTGCCAATAGTACAACCTATGGTCTGGGAGCTGCAGTTTTTACTAAAGATATAAACAAGGCTTTAACTTTTGCCCATAGTGTGCAAGCTGGCACAGTTTGGTCAGTTTTAATATTTTAATGTAAATTTGCTTTTTTGGTCAACTAGAAATTTAAGAAACAATATTTTTAAAACATTTTATTTTTGCAAAGAAAAAGAAAGGAATCATTCAAGATATTCAACAAATGAGATACAATTTATTTATATTTAAACAATGATATTTACTAAACAATTAATGTGTCAATAAAATATTTTCTTTAAACATATTGTAGGTAAAAAGTTTTTAATGAAAGTTATATTCTTAGAAATCTTATTCTGTAAATAATGTCAAACATCAAATTTAAAAGTTTGCTAAGATTATTGTTCTTTTTTTACTCTGAAATATTTTGTTCCATCAGGATCAACTCTTACAATCATGTTTCTCCTCAAGCACCCTTTGGAGGTTTCAAAAAATCTGGCATTGGGAGAGAATTGTGAGTGTTACTTTTGTATCTTAATTGTTCAAATTGTGAGTATTACTTTTGTATCTTCATTGTTCAAATTGTGAGTATTACTTTTGTATCTTCATTGTTCAAATTTTGAGTGTTACTTTTGTATCTTCATTGTTCAAATTGTGAGTGTTACTTTTGTATCTTCATTGTTCAAATTGTGAGTGTTACTTTTGTATCTTCATTGTTCAAATTGTGAGTGTTACTTTTGTATCTTCATTGTTCAAATTGTGAGTGTTACTTTTGTATCTTAATTGTTCAAATTGTGAGTGTTACTTTTGTATCTTCATTGTTCAAATTGTGAGTGTTACTTTTGTATCTTCATTGTTCAAATTGTGAGTGTTACTTTTGTATCTTCATTGTTCAAATTGTGAGTGTTACTTTTGTATCTTAATTGTTCAAATTGTGAGTGTTACTTTTGTATCTTCATTGTTCAAATTGTGAGTGTTACTTTTGTATCTTCATTGTTCAAATTCATGTGTAGGCCTCTTTTCTTTCCCTTTTGTTCAAATTGATGTGTAATGTATTACCTCTAATAATGTAAGTCACATTAAGTGGTGGTAAGGATTGTTTGTATCCAGAAGGTGAAGAACATTGCAGGCAAATTCTGAATATGTACACCTGCAAGTTTTTATCCAAATCTATTGAAAGTGAAAGACTATTTTATCTCATGACATAGAGTCTGTCTTTAGATTTAGGTTATCTCCCCTATCACAAAAAAAACTTTTGGTTTTGGGGAAAAAGGCTGGTTCTTCTGGATGAGATTAGAGAGCGCACTCCCTCCCTTGATGTCACTAATAATCTTATTTTATTAGATGTATAATAATCTCACTTGTTTAAATCTTGTGTAATAATATTCTGCATAGAAGTAGCAACTTACATACAAGTAGACAAACGTTGTGTGAGCATTATAGCTACATGTCCAACAATTACTTTTATATTACAGGGGTGACTATGGCCTCCAGAACTATATTGAAGTGAAAACAGTAAGTCTTGTTTAGTTGATACTAAAGGAGTTGTCAAAATATTGTTTAATTTCTGGTATACAGAATAAATTATCTCTACACTCACTGGTATCTATATATATAAAACGATTGTGTTCCCATTGGGGATAAAGAGATCAGATCCCCATTGGTCAATTTGAAAACACCTGAGTTTGTGTCACTGACCTATTTAGGCCTAGGCCTACATACTGTCTAATAATTTTTCACATCGGACATGTGTCTTCGCTAGCTCAGTGGTTAACGTATCGGACTGCTATGCGGGTGACCCGGGTTTGATTCTTCAGGCAAACTATACCTTTTTTTTCTACAATTTTTTTTCTAACTTTTAAAAACAAAAGACATTGTAAATCTACGGGCAATTTAGATTTTTGTTAAATAAAAATACTTGTCTATTTTTTTTACCCAATTACAATATTTATTTTAAATTACTTTCCTAAAAGTGTTCAGTAAAAAAAAAAAAATTTAAACATTAGATTTATAGCTTTCTTTTAATTGTAGTTAATAAAAATTTTATCTGCACCTTATACAGTCCTGTTTTTTTTCACCCGGGCAACATCGGGCAATGTAGCTTGTACAGAATAAAACATCTATACACTCACTGGTATACAGAATAAAGTATCTATACACTCACTAGTATACAAATAAAACATCTATACACTCACTAGTATACAAATAAGACATCTATACACTCACTAGTATACAAATAAAACATCTATACACTCACTAGTATACAAATAAAACATCTATACACTCACTAGTATACAAATAAAACATCTATACACTCACTAGTATACAAATAAAACATCTATACACTCACTAGTATACAAATAAAACATCTATACACTCACTAGTATACAAATAACACATCTATACACTCACTAGTATACAAATAAGACATCTATACACTCACTAGTATACAAATAAAACATCTATACACTCACTAGTATACAAATAAAACATCTATACACTCACTAGTATACAAATAAAACATCTATACACTCACTCTTATACAAATAAAACATCTATACACTCACTAGTATACAAATAAAACATCTATACACTCACTCTTATACAAATAAAACATCTATACACTCACTCTTATACAAATAAAACATCTATACACTCACTCTTATACAAATAAAACATCTATACACTCACTCTTATACAAATAAAACATCTATACACTCACTCTTATACAAATAAAACATCTATACACTCACTCTTATACAAATAAAACATCTATACACTCACTCTTATACAAATAAAACATCTATACACTCACTCTTATACAAATAAAACATCTATACACTCACTCTTATACAAATAAAACATCTATACACTCACTCTTATACAAATAAAACATCTATACACTCACTCTTATACAAATAAAACATCTATACACTCACTAGTATACAAATAAAACATCTATACACTCACTCTTATACAAATAAAACATCTATACACTCACTCTTATACAAATAAAACATCTATACACTCACTAGTATACAAATAAAACATATATACACTCACTAGTATACAAATAAAACATCTATACACTCACTAGTATACAAATAAAACATCTATACACTCACTAGTATACAAATAAAACATCTATACACTCACTGGTATACAAATAAAACATCTATACACTCACTAGTATACAAATAAAACATCTATACACTCACTCTTATACAAATAAAACATCTATACACTCACTCTTATACAAATAAAACATCTATACACTCACTAGTATACAAATAAAACATCTATACACTCACTCTTATACAAATAAAACATCTATACACTCACTCTTATACAAATAAAACATCTATACACTCACTCTTATACAAATAAAACATCTATACACTCACTCTTATACAAATAAAACATCTATACACTCACTCTTATACAAATAAAACATCTATACACTCACTCTTATACAAATAAAACATCTATACACTCACTAGTATACAAATAAGACATCTATACACTCACTAGTATACAAATAAAACATCTATACACTCACTAGTATACAAATAAAACATCTATACACTCACTCTTATACAAATAAAACATCTATACACTCACTAGTATACAAATAAAACATCTATACACTCACTAGTATACAAATAAAACATCTATACACTCACTCTTATACAAATAAAACATCTATACACTCACTCTTATACAAATAAAACATCTATACACTCACTCTTATACAAATAAAACATCTATACACTCACTCTTATACAAATAAAACATCTATACACTCACTAGTATACAAATAAAACATCTATACACTCACTAGTATACAAATAAAACATCTATACACTCACTAGTATACAAATAAAACATCTATACACTCACTAGTATACAAATAAAACATCTATACACTCACTAGTATACAAATAAAACATCTATACACTCACTAGTATACAAATAAAACATCTATACACTCACTAGTATACAAATAAAGTATCTATACACTCACTGGTATACAGAATAAAGTATCTATACACTCACTGGTATACAGAATAAATTATCTATACACTCACTTGTATACAGAATGAAACATCTATACACTCACTAGTATACAGAATAAAGTATCTATACACTCACTGGTATACAGAATAAAGTATCTATACACTCACTGGTATACAGAATAAATTATCTATACACTCACTTGTATACAGAATAAAGTATCTATACACTCACTGGTATACAGAATAAAGTATCTTTACACTCACTGGTATACAGAATAAAGTATCTATACACTCACTGGTATACAGAATAAAGTATCTATACACTCACTGGTATACAGAATAAAGTATCTATACACTCACTGGTATACAGAATAAAGTATCTATACACTCACTGGTATACAGAATAAAGTATCTATACACTCACTTCTTCTTCTTCGCCATTATTATCTCCTAGTGGAGCATAGGCCATCAGCAATCTTTTTCCATATCCTCCTGTCTCTGGCTATCTTCTCTAACTCCTTCCAAGTTCTCCCGATCACCTGCACATCCTTTTCTACTTCCCTCCGCCAGGTGTTCTTTGGTCTACCTCTTCGTCTTGCACCCTGGGGATTGCACGAAAGAGCTTGTCTAATCAAATTTGTCGTTGGTTTCCTCAATGTGTGGCCTATCCATCTCCATCTTCTTTTTTGTATTTCTTGTTCTACTGGAATATGTGCTGTCCTTTCCCATATAGTTGCATTTGTAATTGTGTCATACCATTTGATATCCATTATTCTACGTAGGCAGCCATTCACAAAAGTTTGTAGTTTGTTCAAATCCCCCTTTGTTAATCTCCAACTTTCTGAGCCATATAGTAATACAGATTTAACGTTAGAATTAAAGATTCTTAATTTAGTTTTGGTTCTAATTTGTTTTGTTTTCCAGATATTTTTTAGCATAGCAAAGGCTCCTCTTGCTTTTTGTATCTTTACTTTAATATCTGTTCCAGATCCTCCTTCCTTGTCCACTATACTTCCTAGATATGTGAAGTTGTCTACTTCTTCCAGCATCCTTCCTCCTACTTCCACTGCATCAGTACTTTTGGAGTTTATTCTCATTATCTTGGACTTTCTATCATTTATTTTAAGTCCTAGCTGTTGTGCCCAGGAATCTAGTATTGAATTTTTTTCTTGCATTTGGTACTGATAGCAACATAATCCCTCTATAGTTAGAGCAATCTGTAAGATCCCCTTTCTTTGGAAGCTTTACTAGATATCCCTCTCTCCAGTCCTTTGGTAGTTCTCCTTTTTCCCATATGTTTCCAATAATGTTGTATAGTACGTTAGTTGATAACTCAATGTCTGATTTAATTGCTTCTGCTGGTATTCCATCAGGTCCAGCAGCCTTCCCATTCTTTAGCGTTTTTATTGCATTTTTTATTTCTCCTTTAGTAGGTCTATTACAGTCTATCTCTAGGTCTCTCTCAGCTGGTTGAATATCTGGGGTATTAAGGGGAGCAGGCCTGTTTAAGAGTTCTTTGAAATATTCTACCCATCTCTTTTCCTGCTTTTCTGCATTTGTTAGCTTATTACCTTCTTTGTCTTTGATGGGTTTATTTTGTTGCTGGAATTTGCCTGCTAATTTCTTTGTAATACTGTACAACTCCTTTATGTTTCCCTTAGATGCTGCTGTTTCTGCCTCCACTGCCAGGTTGTTGATATAATCATTTTTATCTTTTTTAATGCTTTTTTTAACTTCCCTATTGGCTTCTGTATAGTTCTCTTGAGCATCTTTTTTCAAGGCCCTGGTTTGGCTGTTCATCAAAACAACTTTCTTTTCTTTCCGTTGCTTAATTTTTTTGAGAGTGTTGTCTGAAAGCCATGGTTTATTGGGGTGTGTTTTTATCCCTAGCACTTGCTTGCATGTTGTGTTCCATGCTTCTTTTATTGATTCCCATTGTGTGCCTATGTCTTCATTTCCTTCCAGGTCTTCTAGGGCCTTAAATCTATTTCTCAGTTCAATTCTAAATTCATTGTTTACGTTTGTTTCCCTTAGAAATGTGACATTGTATTGAGTTCTGCGTCTTGGGCAATCTCTTTGTCTTTTAAGTCGTAGCCTAATTTGGCCCACTAATAAGTGATGGTCAGAAGCTACGTCAGCACTTCTGAAAACTCTTACGTTTTGCAATGAGCGCCTGAATTTCTTTTTGATGCAAATATGGTCGATTTGGTTGTGTGTGTGATGATCTGGTGACATCCATGTGGCTTTGTGAATATCTTTGTGCTGGAATATGCTGCCTCCTATTACTAATGAATTATCTGCACAAAAATTAATAAACAACTCCCCATTCTCGTTTTTTATTCCTAAGCCCTGTCTCCCCATTATCTCCTCATATCCTTGGTTATCATAGCCTATTTTTGCATTAAAGTCTCCCATCACTATTGTTAAGTCTTTATCTTTAAATCTATTTAGAACTGTCTGTAGTTTACTATAGAAATTATTCTTTATTTCATCCTCTTGTTCATTTGTTGGAGCATAGCACTGTATAACATTGAGATTGATCCCCTTCTTGAAAGTCCTGAAAGATGCTGTTATTATCCGAGACCCTTCCGGTTGCCACTCTATAAGTGATTGATTAGCCTGTGGTGATAGTATTATGGCTACTCCCTCTGTGTGTTGAGCGTTCTCATCCTCGTGGCCTGAGTAAAGAATGGTTTCACCTGTTGATAGTTTTGTTTTTCCTGACAGTATCCATCTCGCTTCACTCACTCCTAGTATACTTATATTGTATTTTTTCATTTCTGAAGCTACTTGGTGGGCCTTCCCCATCTCATACATTGTTCTCACATTCCAGTTGCCAACCTGGGTATTCTTCCTCAGAGAGAAGGAGGTAGTCTGCCTATCAGCTCCCTTTCGGGTTTGGCTGACCTGCTTCATAATCCCTTTGACAGGGCCTCCCTTCTCTGAAAATGGCAGACATGTAATTGATTTTGTTGATGATTTTGTAGCAAGGTAGTTTTTTACACTGGTGGGTTGCTAGCCCTACGCAGAAACCTACAAACATGCCAGTATGCCCCGTCACCACGTCAAGGTAGGTTCTCGGCGGGGTATACACTCACTAGTATACAAATAAAACATCTATACACTCACTAGTATACAAATAAAACATCTATACACTCACTAGTATACAAATAAAACATCTATACACTCACTGGTATACAGAATGAAACATCTATACACTCACTGGTATACAGAATGAAACATCTATACACTCACTGGTATACAGAATGAAACATCTATACACTCACTGGTATACAGAATGAAACATCTATACACTCACTGGTATACAGAATAAAACATCTATACACTCACTGGTATACAGAATGAAACATCTATACACTCACTGGTATACAGAATGAAACATCTATACACTCACTGGTATACAGAATGAAACATCTATACACTCACTGGTATACAGAATGAAACATCTATACACTCACTGGTATACAGAATGAAACATCTATACACTCACTGGTATACAGAATGAAACATCTATACACTCACTGGTATACAGAATAAATTATCTATACACTCACTGGTATACAGAATAAATTATCTATACACTCACTGGTATACAGAATAAATTATCTATACACTCACTGGTATACAGAATAAATTATCTATACACTCACTAGTATACAAATAAAACATCTATACACTCACTGGTATACAGAATGAAACATCTATAGCATAAGTGGGGAAAAAGACATACAATATATTGTTTATTAGCTGAGAAATACTTCAGATGAATGCACTTACATTCAATGGTAAATTTCAATTACTTTACTTTATCACAGTTTTTATTTCTTTCTATTATATTATACATTGAATACACTCTGTTATTAGAAAAATTGTTTACTTTTCAGGTTTATGTGAAGATGACAGAGAAGAATTCTTAAACTAACAAGGCACTGCCACCACTTATAGTTTTGACATGTTGAAAATGTTGCTTATTAATCAGTAGAATATATGTAACTAGTCTTACCAAAACAGTATTTGGACAGAGCTTTTGTTTAAGGGTTGTGAACAAATATTATTGTATGCTTCAAAACCAAACATAAAATTAAAACCAAAAAAAATAATTTCTTACTAAATATTATAATGAAATGTTTTTTGTTCTGTTTACTTAAATATAATTTGTGTGTTTTATGTCTAATGTATTGCATTATATTCAGAATTAAAAATTGTTTATAAAATATATAAATATTTTGTGTTGAAGTGTGTTGGTGCTTTTTTACCAATAATTTGTTATTAAAATCTGAACTGTGCTAATTAATACATAGGTAAGCTCAATGTAAAGAATTGTGTCAACATCCCATGAGGAGACTGTCCATACAAAAAACAATTAGTCAAGAACTCTTCTGTGTAAAAATTCAAGAAACAATGTTGGTAGTATTTGCATTCTGTCTCTATTATTGACTAATTCATACATTTAGAAAAAGGCTTTTGTAAGTTATTCTTAGAATAAACGATTTGATTAGCTTCCTTTTGACCTTATACCTTCGAGGGTTTCAACCTAGACCTACTAGATATTTTTTTTTTACAAATGTTTTACCTCTGGCCTATAAATTAATGGCTGCAATTTATGGAATTATAATTGCAAGTAGCTCATCTGAAAGTGACAGAGATTTTGCCCTAATTTTGTTCCGACCTAAACACAACCAGATTTGATGAGAGGTCAGCTCTAGCAGTGTGCGGGGGGATCGGACCATTTCATTCATCAAATAAGAAAAATAACGACAAACTGGCAACGCTTGAATTGGTGACACCAACAGATGTTCATCTAAGAAAATCTTCAAAGCTTCATTGACACACCTAGGTGACATACAACGACATATGTACATTAAATCATCCAGTTCTTTTTGATAATGGGCATAAGAGTTTATGACCTCAAACTTTGTCAAATATGGAAGAATGTTGTCAAAGTATGCATTCACTGCATATTTAGTTGCACGCTTAGAGTCTGGATTCGCCCCGTATCTCATGAGTGCTTTTAAAACACTTTTGTCTAATCCCAATATGTTGCTATATTTAGTATATTCAAAGAGTGCATCATTCAGTATTATTCTTTTTGTTTTATCAAAGGATTCTATTGTTGTGAGAAACTTTTTGGTAAACATCTTGGACAAGTAAGGTTTTTCAAAAAAGTCCAGAGACGACTTGGCGCTCTCTAAAATACAATGAATAGCAGATGTAAAAGATTTCCTGGTAAATGATAAACTGGTACTTTTCGCGGTATCTTTTTCTGCTCTTTCTTCGCTGTAGTGTGGATTGGCTTTGGCTTCTAGTAAAATAATTAGACATTCAAGATAATAATAAAATTGTTTCATGAGTGAAATGTTAAATGCACAGCTAATAAGTGTGTATATGGGATATGTTCTCGGGACATTGTGGGCATTCACGTTTTCTTTGCAACTGATCAAGACACGAGTCATCTCAGGCATGAGTTCGTATCTGTAGTTCGACAACAGACTCTGTGCATAAAGTACATGGAAAAGATTGACTCCATCAAACAATGATGCTCTCTCTTTCCCACTTATAGTCAACAATGCGGTCAGACAGTCGGGGTAAAGTTCACGAATGGCAACTAACACGGCGCTCTGATAATCCCATCGCGACATTTTCTTTTGGACCAAAAGTAGTATAGCTTCGGGGCTTCGGGCTTTTGTCGCTAGAGTTAATGGTTCTTTTGTCGCTAGCATTGGATTGGATTTAAGTATAACTTGATCCAGTAAAAACTGGACACAATCAAGGTGTCCACGTTCAGCAGCAATGGTGAGAGGAGTTTTATTCATGCATCGGTAGATGTCGTCTTTTTCACGAGTTTCGCGGTGGTCTATTTTAATGCGGAATTCCTTATATTTTTTCTTGCCCCTCACTCCAATATCGATTCGTTCATTTTTAATCCAAGATTTTTGGGGCTCAGCTAGTTGTGTATTGGAGGATTTCGATCCTGTAGTTGAACGATCTTTTTTATGTTGTTCTGAATAGTCTAATTTTGAAATTGCGTCATTGTTCTTTAATTTATTCGATGTTTGTGAGACACTGTAATCATCTTGTGGCACTCCTCTGAAAGCGCTTTGATCTTTAAAGTCATATAATCGAAATGCTTTAGTATTTTCTGCTAATTGGATCGCCACAGGTGATCCTGCGCCATTAAGAATCCCTGGTTCTTCGTCGGAAAACATATTCCAGTATACAGTTAGAACATGACAGTATCCTAACTTTTTGTGACTTTGATTTTCTAATGTGTTGGTCTTGGGAGATTCTACTTTACTTGTTTGTTTTATTTGGGAAGATTTCCTTTCTGTGAGAAAGCTCGATCTTGGATCCGCCAGATTACCCGAGATAGGCGCTAATCTATTTTCATTTGCCTTGGCCACACCTTTAGAAATCGATGTTTGATTTCTGCTTATCACAGGCAAGTTACCATCTACCGATACCAGAGGTTTGTTTTTTACTCCGATTCGACGTGTTTTTTTCGTAATAGAATATTTGGTCTTTTTGTCATGTTTTTCTTCATCCATCAATGTAGACATTGTTTCCAGTTCACTTTGAGCCAGTTTTGACTCTTCGTTACTGTCATACATTTTGATTTTGTCTAAAAATGTATTTTTAACGGATTCTTTTACTTTTAGTCGTCGGATATATTCATCCGGCAGCTTCAGAAATTGAGACGGCATTGAAATTTTGAAGAAATCTCCGGGTCTATATTGAAGAATAACTCTGAGACATTCTTTATGTCCTAACAATGCAGCTAGGTGCCCATATGGGTTCAGATAAGGTGAATGTGTTTTTGGAAAAAACATTGTATCTGCCAGTAAAAAATGTATTACATCAGGTTTGTTGTTGATGATTGCATAATGTAAAATATTCAGTTGGTTTTGATCTCGCCATAGTGTAACCTGAGGTGCAAATGAATCGGTAATAGTTGCTAATAGAGATTTAATAGCTTTAAGCACTGATGGTGAAGTATCTTCTAGTAAGCTTTTTACCTTGATCATGGTAGATTCAAGCTCTTCTTGTGTACTCACGTAGGACAATCTTTCTGCCCTTTTCGATTTAGACTGGTATTCTCTTTCTTCCCTTTTCTTCAGGAGCACGTATGCCTCTGAAAAAGTTATTGGCTCCATGAATGCTGTCTGTGTAATACCTGCAGGCTTTTTTTTTCTATTTGTAATTATCAATATAGCCCATGCTGCCAATGTTGATTGTATTGATCTATATGTCTATGTATTGTGAGTGGGTTTACAGGCTGTTAGCTATTAGAGCGCGTCGCAGAAAGTACCAATGAAAACCTATAGTAAACGTGAAAATTACACATAATTATTCTATTTGCAACCTAATTTGCATCGCAGATTTTTTAATTCTTTATATCGCAAAACTTTCTTTGCATATCAATCAATAAACCAATTTCATTTAAGTCCTCAATTAGATAATATAAAACACTGTCCGTTTGTCTGTGCCATTATCTCGAGAGACGATCTTTTCTCCTTGCCAGACTTCATGGAGTTGAAGAGACCAATCCTGGAAATACTGGCATGGACACAATGTGTGCAGATGAAAACATCGAAGATTATTACATTTTCTTCCACCTTCCTGAGCCTTGTGCCATTTTCTCCTGCAAGCCGGAAACGTTCCTTGATCCCTGCCCTCCAGGTGGGCTTATCCTGCGCCATTTCCTCCCAACTGTTGGTATCGATATGAAGGTGTTTCATAATAATATGGCGTTTGCATACATCCACATATTTCAGTTTTGGACGTCCAGCAGGTCCCTGAACACGAACTAAGGTTCCGTATCGGCTGTCCTGTGTGTGTCGATCCTGTGGCTTTCGGTGACCTAGCCAGCTGATGTTTTGACACCCTGCTATTTGCAGGACCTCTGCGTTTGGGATTTCGTCTTGCCATCTTATATCTAGGATACGTCTGAGGTGAAAATTGTTCCGTTTTTTTTCCTGCCAGGAATATGTATACTATGTCTCACTGTCCTACAGCAAGGTGCTTAACGCGAAAGTTGGTGGACTAGTGGTTTGGTGCCTATGGCTTTAGCTATCCTACCATAGACTGTTGATTTACATATCGCGAGGAGCACATCACTTGAGATTTTTGCCCCAAGGTAGAAAAACTCGTCAACAACTTCTAATTGTTGGCCACCAACAGTGATGCATGTTGAGGTGGTAGCATTTTGAGCCAATAGGCCTACCTTTGTTTGCATTGACTAATGCAGAGGCTGAATTTTAGTTTGTTGATTGGGCGACTATAGCTGTATCATGTGTATAGAGAAGTTCCTTAATCAGTTTTGTTTCGGCTCTGAGCCTATTTAGATTGAAGAGCTTTCCGGGTGTCCTTGTTTGTAGGTAGACACTATCAGTGTGGCCTCCATACGCATAGTACAGTAGCCTAGAACGAGAAGGATAGGCCTATTCCAAACAGGGTGGGTGCACGTACAAAGCCTTATTTAACGCCCATGCGGACCTCAAAAGGCTGTGATTACGCTCCGTTAAACTTCTGCGTGCACCTGGTATTCTCGTGAAAGAGAGCAGTTCCGGAAAGCATCCTATCTTTGCTAATAGTCTGATAAGTTTACTTCTGCTGACCATGCAGTGGTTAAATTAACAAAGGCAACGTAATAGCTTAATGGTTTGTTCAGCTAACGTAAATTCTCTTGCAGCTGTTGAAGGAAATAGATCATGTCTATGGTAGATCTTCCACTTCTAAAACCGTACTGAGACCTTTTGTAGACTCTGCATGCCAGTAGCCTACTAGCAGTCACTCTAGCAAAGATCTTACCAACTAGGCCTATGGTTAAGAGGGATATAGGCTACCTCTATAGCAATTGGAGTCACTGCGGTCCCTTTTGATTTTATATAGTGCAAAAATCGATACTTGCGTTACTATATTGTGGAACATAGCCAGATTCCCAGCAGGGGCAGATAAGATCATAAAGTTCTAGAATCAGAATTGACTTGTTGGCCTTTATTACAGTCCACGCAACATAATTGTTGATGGCAACCTTTAAAAAAAATTCAAACCATTGTTGACTTTATTCCTTGATATAACTTTATTCCTTGATATAACTTTGCGTTGGTTTGTTTCGTCTTTGTAGGCCTTTTTGGCAAAGGGCAAAATCTCCAAAAGGCAAATGTATAACAAAAATGCATAGACCTATAAATGATTTATATGAAAAACTGTGTTTTTAGGAATTGTTAAATTTAAACCTTTAGGTAGGTCCCTATATAGGCCTATTAACTTTGCACAACTTTTCAAGCATACGTAGCCTATGCCTATATGGTTATATGGCAAATCTTCTGGAGGCCAATTCTAACTGACCCCACTTTCCCTCATCCCATATGGAGCTGAAACTTGGCACATTTAGCCTAAAAGAGGCAAAGCTGATGAAAACACATTCTATGAGCTCCTCCAAACCCCATCTCTGAAAAAAAAAAAATCTGTTTTTTCCTTATTTTTCCGTTTTAATTAAAAAGGAAAAATTGAAAAAAAAAAGATGTGCATTCATTCAAAATGCGCTCAATAAAATATTTATGGCGGTCTTAAACCTATAGATTACATATAGATCTAGCTCAATAAAAGCGTAATTAGGCTATGTAGGCATACGCAGTGGCGTAGCTAAGGGAGGGGGAGGGGTCCAAATTCGAAAGTCCCCCCGGACCCCTACTTGAGGGGGGCCCCTACTTGAGGTGGGTCCGAATTGGTTTTCTCATGTCATAATGTCAAATATCAAAATGCAGGGGCCCCAAAGAGGCCAATCCCCCCAGGCCCCCAAATCCCTTGCAACGGCACGTACTGTATGTACGTGAGATTAGCCTATAGACTATATAATATAGCCTATGGCCTATAAGATTATAGTCATTATCAGTGCTTTTTTTGTAAAAAAAAATAGGTGCCGGTACTCACGGATGGATTGCCTAACTTTTAAAGCAATTGCGCATACATATTTTAATTCTTATTGCGCGCAATTTTAAAATAATTCAATTTTAACAAATTAATAATATAATAAATTAATAATAAACGTTAAAATACAAGAAAATTAATAATTTTTCCCCACATTGAAAAAGGTGCCTATACGCCGTACCGGTGCGTACCGTCACAAAAAAAGCACTGGCCATTATAAATTCCGGGTTCGGCAACCTTTGATAATAGTGTGCACAAGTTGGATTTCTAATTCATTCTGCGTGCCAACAGCCTAAAAGTCATCATGCTCTAGCACTAAATTGTTTGTGGACGAGACTTGACGCCGGGCCTTTTCTAAAAGTATTTTGCGTGCCATTGAAAATTGCTCTACGTGCCAAGTTTGGCACGCGATCGTAGGTTGCTGACCCCTAGATTAGATTACTAGACTTTTTTAACACTCGTTAAAAACAGAATATAATATATTTATGGTTATAATTATAGGTTATAACAACTGCTTGTTTTAAAGGACAATTCTACTTTCCGAGGTACGCGAAACTGGGAATTCCCTAATACTGCCTAACAGGGCAGCATGGCCTAATAATGGTTATATACAAAATATATATATAGTTCAGTGATTAAACCAGGTTTTTTTTTTACAGAGAGAAGCTTGAGTTTTATTTAAGAATAGATTCTGTGTTTTTATCCTACAGGACAATCTTACCAAAACAGAGTCTAAACAGACACGTGTGATTTTAACGTGATTACATTAAACTGCCTAAAAAAGATAACGCCTAGAAATGAAAGTGCGTAGAATTGTTGCACCAAAGCCTAGTACTAAAATGAAAACTGGTAAAAAGAAAAAACTACCTAAAAGCTCATCAAGTAACCCTGTTACAAAGAAATTCAGAGATGCAGTTCGACAGACTTTTATGACAGGAGCATTTCTTCATACAACTAAGAAACCTTTGAAATCTCAAATTATTAATTGTAAGTTTTTAAAGTAGGGGCCTAGATCTAGACTATAATTATATTACAAAGTAGTGCTGTTCCTGATCATTTCAGAAGTGTATTTACTTAGAATATACTTATAGTTATAGTAACTACATAATACATAGCCCATGATATATAGGCCCTAATTATCTATTTAATTTATATATGATATTAATATTATATGGCAGGATTTCAGGAGTTCCCATTTTTTAAGTTGTTTTTTTTTTAAAATAATGTTAAGCTATAGTATAGTATTATATGTTATTTTAAAGCCTAAAAGCCCAGAAATCCAAATATGACACTTATAAAGTAAGCTGATATTTCAATTATAATTACATTTAAAAATCGGGAAATTCCTTCTATCAAAAAGTTCCTGGGGCTACAAAATGAGTTAGACATTAAAATAGCATTAAAACACACAATATTGTTGAAATTGATACTTTTATGACAATTAAACTCACAAAACATAAATATATCAGTGTTTGTGTTGTGTTTTATTATTATTTTTACAATAAAACGTGATTTCGCACTCGGGCGTCATAATGTCTAGAACTACCGAAGTCGCCGCCATTTTGAAAAAAAACGTGGCTTTCTTGGATGTAAACAAAGCGTGTGTGATAAAAGCGAAAAAAAAGGATTTTTTACGTTTAAACCACAATAGTTTGCGTAAATTTAGTTTAAAACTATAAATAATAGTATTTTGTTGCCGTAGATAGTACATAAATAGTCGGAAATCGGAAAATAAATGTGTAAATAGTGTTTTAGAAAATACTTTTTCGAAATCGATCGAACGTTCCAAAAAGCGAACGTTTTCCACCAAATGGAGTTAAAAAATTAAAAAAAAAAATCCTCTTTTTGCAAACTAAAAAAGTGCATCAAATGTAATTTTTAAGCTATGCCGATCCGATCGGATTTACATTCTATAATTCGCACGTGTGCATTTAAATTGACCGTAATCTTGAATCTTGTTTTGACAGCGAACGTTATCTTTGCTAGTCCGAAGCCTTTTTTGTACCAATCGATTTTCAATTATTTACTAATAAAATGAATTCTTCGGCTAAATATTTAAAACAAACTTTGTTTTTATGAAAAGAATGAAATTTCTGGTTCAAATTAAAAGAGTTTTATGAAATTACATAGATAAATCTTATTTTAGATCTAGTTTTAGACTTAGTCTCGGCGGCGGAAAAAATCCACCGATAGGCCCTAAAAATTAGGATTTTTTAAAACACATTTTTGTTCAAAAGATAAACATTTTTTTGTGCTTCTGATGGTGGCCTAGGGAAAATTAACATGTTTATGAATCTTAAACATTAAAAAAACATAATATTTCGGCTTTATTTATTCCTGGTAAGTGATTTTCAAATGTATACAAAAAATTGGGAAATGGGATCGGTGGATTATGTAACGTTTGAGGGTGTTTAAATTAATATAAACAACACAATAATATAATTAAAACATACAATACTGATGCAGCTGATACTTTATGGACATATAAACACATACAAGTAAAAAAAACAGCATTTTGTATCAACAATTTTTATTTTTTAAATAAACAATAAATCTCCATCATTTGGTGGCCATTTTGTGAAACCTGCCATATTATATAAATAGGCCTATAATTCCTATAATATATAATATATAGTGTAAATTTCTCATCAGATGCAGATTGGAATGCTAAACACTTGCCTTAGTGCCTTAGTAAAAAAGCTTACATTTGCAAAAAAGAAAGCAAATCAAGCTTAGGCCTATAATATTAAGTTTATTAAAAATGGGCTTTAGCCTATATTTTCAATTTTTCCCGGATCAAAGGTGATCAATATGTATGGAAAATGCCTGCTTAAATTTAAAAGCTTTACCTATACACTACAGCGCCTGCTAGTGTATTTTGAAATATTAGTACGTCTCTGTGCCTAGGGGGTTGGTTCTATCTCTAACTCAATACTTCTTACTTTTCCTAAAAGAATAATTAGTCTTCCTTCAACTTTCTTCCAAGTAACAATAAGACGACTTTAGAAACAATAAAAAATACTTTTAATAATAAATAATACTGAGCTCCACAGCCTATAAAACAAATACAATTCTTATCAGAACACAAGTCAATAAACAACAGCACGTCTACTCTGGGCATATCACTCTCTCTAACTTGTCTGACTGACGTAACACTCCTACACACTTGCTACCGTACTTGTGGTGTATGATCCCCAGGCTTTCATTCAAGCGGACAAGGGTCATTCTCGGGTCACAAAAAAGACATTTGGCCACAAGTTACAAAAGGGGAGATAAACAAAAAAAATCAACGGAGTTAATTTATATAATACTTATGCGTTACAATATATTTAGTTCAAAATGCACAGAAATGGTCCATTTTCTATTTTTTAAAAAGAAATTTGTGACTTTTAAGCTGATATTTTATTTCATAGAGTAAAAGTTTCAGTATTTTGTCTGGTTTAGATAATTATAAAGTATATACAATTTTTTTATTCTTTTTTTCAAATTGAAAAGTTTGATAATTTCTTGACTAACTCATTTTTGCCCTAATAAAAGTGACTTTTATAAGTTTTATATAGCTTATAATTGAGACAAAATAATGTAAAGCTACAATTATAAAATTTACAAAATGTAGGCCTATATAGTTAATATGGGCCTATGTGTAATTTGGCAAGTAGGTCTTTTTCTAAACATTGTTGGAGTGATTTAAATATGCAGCAACTACAGTAGGTAGAGTATTAGAAAATACTATTTTGATAAACAAAAAAAAATGAGTGATGAATTTTTGGTCCAAACATAAATTAATTTTCATGTTCCTACAAATTATTTAAATTCAAAGTAGGTGGGTCTGCTTACAAACAAAATTTTTAGATGGCTTGTTATTTTTTCTATTTTTTGCTGAAATTCAATTTACATTTATTTTAGCCGGGAGTTTAACATTGGAAGCTTTAGAGAAACACAATGCAACAGTAGATGGCTTCACAGAAGCTTCACTTCAAGATGATGGTAGAAGTATTGGTGGCACAACATTTAATACCTGGGCCACCAACTTAACAGGCTGCACCAATGTCACGTTTAGTAGAGTACATCATTATATGAATTCAAACAATCAAATTCATAAAGAGGTATTTTCTTAATTTTAGCAGATTTTTAATGTTTTTTATCTACATCATAAAGTGCTTAAGATATTTTTAATATATACATTATTATGTCTACCTCTATGAGTAGTTTTCTAACCTTGGGTCAATCTGATAGGCTATAAATTATAAAAAAGCTCATACTATTGTAAAACCTTGTTAGTACTGATCCATGTGTTAAGTCCAAGTCTAAAACCCTATGCCTTATATATAGTTTAAACATGGCTTTATATCATAATTTTTGTAGAAAACCAGAGGAAATTTATTGCTCTCTACTTTAGTTTCTATGCTAATGATGTGTGCTCATTTACAACCTGTTACACAGTTTAAGCCTTTGATTAATCTAGCTGCAAACATATACATTGATTGCTATAACTATAAGTATTTAGGGCAGACTTTTGCTGAACAAACTTTTTGTTTGTATTTTCATGAGCGAGATGCAGGGATGAATCATCCCTAGGAAGTAAATTGAAAACATGATAAACTGATAGCCTCCCGTGATTAAGGATAAAACAGAATAATTAAATATTTACCATTACTATTATTATTATAACAATATATCAAATATCTGCGCTAAATACATTTTAGCTTAGTAAACTGCACTTATGATAAAGCTCTTGTTAAAGCTAATTATCTACTAAATGTCATCTGTACACATGATGAAATTATTATGTTCTAATGACATTTTAGATCATAGCAGTTTTAGCTGCAATAACTGAAGTTATACAAGAGAGTGGCGGTTCAGGAACAGATGTTCAGTATTTTGCTACTTTGGTAATATTTCATTGTCCTTGTTGATTTAATCTGCAAGAAAGTTGTTTTTTCTATTTACCTATTCACATAATACAGAATTAATACTAAGAAAATGATTGAGTGTATCATTTCATTATCTTTTTCTATTTACCTATTCACATAATACAGAATTAATACTAAGAAAATGATTGAGTGTATCATTTCATTATCTTTTTCTATTTACCTATTCACATAATACAGAATTAATACTAAGAAAATGATTGAGTGTATCATTTCATTATCTTTTTCTATTTACCTATTCACATTTATTATAATACAGAATTAATACTAAGAA
This sequence comes from Anisus vortex, assembly GCA_949126835.1. NCBI lineage: Eukaryota > Metazoa > Mollusca > Gastropoda > Planorbidae > Anisus > Anisus vortex. The sequence goes on along the minus strand of OX421492.1, from coordinate 44,350,402 downwards.
AATGATTGAGTGTATCATTTCATTATCTTTTTCTATTATTTGCTAATTTGTTACTTTCTGTTTTTTTATAATTAGGTCACCAGTTTAGAAAATGAAGATAAAACAGAAACAAGAATGGCTATGGCTCATCTACTAAAAATTGTCATTAAAAGGTTAGTTACTAGAGTTACAAATGAACTCATAGTTGAATGAATCTAATACTTGGCATTGCCATGGTTACCATAAAACAACAAATACAACAAAATCAAATGTTTTGTGCATAAATAAAAGAATAAATTATAATTATTTACTTTAGCCTTAACTTTTAAACACAGTTTCAATCAAATGTTTTGTGCATAAATAAAAGGATCAATTATAATTATTTACTTTAGCCTCAACTTTTAAACACAGTTTCAATCAATTGTTTTGTGCCTAAATAAAAGGATAAATTATAATTATTTACTTTAGCCTTAACTTTTAAACACAGTTTCAATCAAATGCTGTCACATCATATACATATTTTATTGCACTTAAATAAAGTAGCTGAATTGTATAATTTATAAAATATTATCATTTTAATATACCTATAGATTTATACAGTTCCTGAATATCTATTTTTTGACTAGAGTGCCAGTGTCTGTTTTGTGTAGTAGATATTCACAAGTAGAGAAGACTTTATTGAAAATCATCACAGATTGTGTCCAGAATGAAAAAGTATCACCTCTTAAGCCGGTATTTTGTTTTTCAAAAATTTTACTTGATAAATTTAATTGGTCATTAAAAAATGTGGTCCAATTTTTTAGAGGAAATCTTTGCTTTCATTTTTGTTTAAATATGATAAGTTAAAAAAAATATATCAAAAACATTTATTAACCAAACAGTACAACAATTTAAACATCTTGAAAAGTGAATAATGTTTATGAATGTTTTTATATTACTGTTAATATTAACTTTTTGAATGTCTGTATTATGTGTAAATAATAAAAATATCAGTCATCTTTTGGTATTGATACTTGTGTTCTTGTTTTTTTTATTTCACCAGCTACTTTCTTGTTTAGCAAGTCTTCTTCGTGTTCAGGATGTTACCAAATGGTTAGATGGATCAACAACACATGCATTTAATGCAGTTCTTGCTTTTATAACTCATAAAAGGCCTAAGGTAGTTGACCGTACCCCTTCCTGACACCTAATAATGACTATAGTATCATTAAATTATTATAGAGTTGGCAATGCTTGGTACTGGAACACTAAATCAAGAGCTTTTTTACACCCAGTATAAGACCTACAAGGTTTGAGAATTAGGCTTAAGAATAGTTAGGGTAGACCTTAAAATTATGCCCAAAAACTACTAAGCCAAATATCTCATTCTATCTAGGATAGATAATTTATATTGTTCATAGAATTTTAACAACTTTTTATTACTTCTTTGTATGCATTTCAAAACAATTGTTTTAAGTCTATGAAAGTATTTTTGAACCATTTTATTCATTAGACTCAATATAGAATTTAATTATAATTAGCAATTTTTTTTTATTTATGTACATTAAAAAAAATTTTTTTATAATTTTATTTAAACTCTGTGCAAAAACATATAGTTGGGACTCAGGGTAAAACATACTTAGAACAACAACTGTGCATAAGTTGTTTTTAAAAGAAGAAAACCTGTAAATTTCTTACCTATTAATGGGAAACACTAATATTCATATTGAAAAACTGTTAGAATTCTAGTACAGTAAAATTAAAAACATGTACCCTGTTGTTTTTTTTCTGTGCTACATATTGTATTTCTTTCAGTTAAGGAGAGCTGCTCAAACTGCAATACAAGTTATCCTAAGGGGAAGTCTACTCATGCAACAGACACCAGCGCCACCTTGTCATCCTGCTGCTCCTTTGACTGCTCAGTATTGTGAAAAACTCATATCTACCTTTAAAGGTAAGGTTATTGTAATAGAATAATACTGGAGAATACATGAATTATAAGCTTAATTGTGATATCTACAGAGTTGACTAGATTTAGGTACCACAAACTGGCTTAAAATTTCGTTTTTCTCTCATTTTGGTCATTTTTTGGTACTTTTCACTTAATTATTTATCTAATAAAAAATCGTACTATGCTAATAAAAATTATACCATTTAAAAGTTTATTTTAAGCTCTCTAATTCTGTGTTATTTTTATTGACGTTGACAGAAATTAATATATTAAACTTTTCGTTTGAAAAACATCATCGTAATGATTTTTCAGCGGCAGTCGCGCGACCATTTTTACACACCCTCTTTTCAACCCGTCTGCCGAAATGGGCCATTCATGGAATTTCGTCACAAATGAGGTCATTGTATGCAGAAATGAATACCCTTTATTTCCGTACCAAACAAAAAAGTAGCATTTGATATTAAATATTTTAAAATTTAAAATTTCGGAAAAAACAGTAAATTACTAAAGGATTTTGAAAACATACAGCATTTTTATTAGTATCATTAGAAAGCTCGTCCATTTTTCTTTTAAAATACGAAAACAAAACTTCATTTCTAAGTATGGCCCAAAACGGCCGAAATAAACAAAAACTCTATCGTTTTACCAAATTTCATTCATACGCGAAACCACCGGTAGCGTAAAAATGGCTGACTTCAGTGTTGACGGCGCTCAACTAAATCGACTTTAGCAGATCACAAAAGCTTAGTAGGTAAGTACAATAAGTAGAAACATGTAATATTATTGTTGATATCTTTGAGAATCATGTTTAAATTGTTTATTTTTATGAAAATGTATTGTTATAACTACGTTTATTGGTACCATGTTAAGATCGTTTTCGGGTCTAGTCATGGACGCCATGAGAGAAACCCCCCCATCTGTTTGTAAAGGAATGTAATTTTTTCGTATTGCTCCAAGTATATTTTTATTGTCTTTTTAAAAAAAAGGTACCTTGAAAATTAATAATTACTAGTATTCATAGGTTTTAAATGATATTATCAGCTTCAATTTTCATAAATATAAAAGGTCACGTGATTGTCGGCAATGTAAACAATGTTTAAAGTATAGGCCTAACTCGTACCATAGTTGATGCAGGTTAAACTAAAGGATAGTTTTCTCTAAGGTTTAAACCATTAACAAAGTTATACATAATTTTCAGTGTAGGCCTATTGTAATTTCATGTCATTATCATAAAAATATTGTTTTTTGGTCAGGCCTATTTCTAGGCCTAATGCCTAAATTAAGGTACCGGTACTAATTAGTAGGCCTAAGACTAAGAACTAATGTCTAATGCCATTAGTAATGGCATGAATTTATACCATTTTATCATTAGTCTATGGCTATATTAATACAATTAAAATATTCTTTTGTTCAGTTTGTTTAGCCTAATTTATCTTGTAATATCTTTGCAGCTTGAATCCTGATTCTCATGGATTAAAAGTTGCAGGCCTATACTACTAACTACCAGTTATTGAGTTCAAAAGTGTTTGGAAAAGTTGTTAATAATGTGTTTTCCCTTTTGACATCGGATTACGTGATTTATTATTCTGATCAAGTTCTGGATTACATATATATTCTTACAAATGACAAGAATAAAGCTTAGTAAATGATCATCTAAAGCTAACACCGGGTACAGCAAATGATTTCTAGATCAAGAATATTTGAGAATTAAGACAATACGGCAATGGTGGTGCGTGTACCAAAGCAGAAGTTGAACCTTCAGCAACTTAAAAATGAATCTTTTCTAGAACCGAATGGTTCTTAGTATTATATACTTGCTTAGTGTAGAATGTATAAATATCATAAAATAAGTACAAAGCCTGTAAGCTTATGTTATTCTAGGTAGACCAACAATTTTTTGTAGAAAAATTAATTATTCCGGTACGCTAAACCCCTGTACAGTTCCAGCCATTTTTGCATTTTATATAAAAATGTTTTAAACACAATAACTGTTTTAACTCTTAGAGCTATAATACTACTGTGTTTTGATATGATTAGATTAACTATGGGCATAACTATTTATTTTAAAAAAATATTTTATAACGACGTGTTTTTTAAATTTCATGAACCCCTGTCCTATTCTAACCATACATGTATTTTAAATATATATGCTATGTAAAAGAAAACTGTTTATATACATAGAGCTATGATTCCCCTTCATTTTGATATAAGTATCTTGTATGCCATACTATCAGTTAATTTTTTATGAATTTTTGAAAAGGTACAAAATTTGTGTTTTTTACCTCCCTTTCAGAATTTTTCAAAATGTGACAAAACGACATTTTCATTTGAATAAATTTTCATTATTTATCATTTTAAACCCTTCAAAAAAATTGAGTTTGTTCTATATATATGTGTGTTTATGTTGAGTGTAAGAAAGTCAGTTTAGGTGATATAGTTTTACAGATATAGCTTAGCAAAAATGGTACTTTTCACTGCGTGAAAAAAAAATAAAAAAAGCACATTTTAAAAAATTCATATTTTAAAAACTATTTGAGATATGTGAACAAATTTGGTATCCACATTCTTGGGTTCACGAGTTCTTGCTATAAATATAATTAACTAAGTTCTACAATAATTTTGAAAATTCAGTTTGTGGTACCTACTAGATTGTTATGTTGAATTTCTGATTGATTCCATCCACAGGGCATTCAAGTAAAGTAGAAGTTCTTCATATCTTGTCATTGTTGAAAAACATCATCTTTGTATTTACAGCTGGAAATATTAAATCTTTGTGTGAAACACTGTTGAGATTAATGACACTTACAGACTTGGTATTATTACCTCTACATATCAGCTTAGTTTGATTACATGATTAGAAATTACTTTTTTATTATTTTTTTTTAGTTTAAAAAAAGACATTGTTTTCTTTCATTTTTACACCTATTTTGTTTCAGATAATGAAAACATCTTGTATGGAAGTGTTGTATCATTTGTTTTCTGCCAAACCAAGTGCCCAGTCTCTGCCAGCAGAAATGAATGGCCAGATTCTTACTGTAAGTAGGACACGGTGGGAAGTTTGTTTTCTAAAAAATACTTTTCTTAAAATTAGTGACTTTTTGAGTTATCGCTAAATAATTTCATCAATTAGAATCACTTGTGTTATTAAGTTGTACACTTGAATAAATCTTGTGTCTCTTCATATATACAAACACATTATTACATTTTTAAACATTTTTATAATAAAAAATAAGTGACAACTAATAATTCAGTTATTTAAATACTATATTAAAAGAATAAAATAGTTTGTTATTGCATAAAGTTACCTTTTGGTAACAATTGTCTTCCTTTAAAGTATTATAATATTGTATAAAAAAATTTTTTATCAGGCTCTTTATGAATATCAGCCTTCTGAAAAGGATAGTCAGCAGATATTGGCCTGGATCAAAGTAATGGAAGCTGCTACTCATAACTTAGCTATGTATGTTATATTTATGTTATTGTTTGTTTTTAGTGTCACTTTATCTGTTTGCCTTGTCAAACCAGCCCAAGAATATCTTTTTTGTAAAAATAAAAATATACATTTTTTTGTTACTGCTAGCAAGAAGCATTAAGGTCTTATTACTGATCTGGAAATTCCTCTTTATTCCTCTAAGAACTAAATTTAAATACACTTCTCAGGACTAAGGATCAATAGTAGTCTAGAACATTTTTTTCTTTCTGTTAGACCTCTAACGGCTTTGATATGAACTTTTGGACTACTAAGTTAAGGAACAGATAGTGCAATATTTTACACTATAAATGCATGTGATAAGTTTAAGAAAAATAAATAAATTTGACATCTTTTTGTTTTACTAATTCTTAGAAAGATCTAGTTTTAGAATAAAATTTTTAGGACTAAAGAATAATAAGTGCACAGGAACCTTTTTATAACACATAAATGCACTAAATTTTCCCAAAGATAACCTTGCATAGAAACGTTTTAAAAGAAAAAAACACTACAGAAGTGTACAAGTAATTTAGATATAGGTATACAGTCGCGTATAAGTCACTTTTTTAAAATAAAAAATTTTGACAAAAAGTAGGAGTGTGACTTATTACAGACGACACTTATTTGAAAAGTTCTAAAAATATAATTATTCTGTCCAAAAGTTTCCTACATCATCCATATCGTTGATTGTATTGATGTAGAATTATTAGGATATGCGTAGGCCTACATTTTACATTTAGAAAACTTTTGTAGGTGTAAATATAGCCTACTATCTTTATATAACTGAAATTGAAATGGACAAATATTTGTGATGCAAACCCATGGAATGGTACTGAAGTCAGAAAAATAATATTTTTAGTTTTAGGTCTTTAATAAAAGCTAATTCATTCATCTATACAGTGGTGAAAAGATTTCAAAAATTTATATTTTGTGTACATAATATTAATAAACTATCATATATATTCACACTTGATCAATTCACCTATGGGTGGAAAATTTTTTAATTTTGCTGGTTATATCTTTGATCTGTTCACTTAAATAAGGAAGGTTCAAAATATCAAACAATGCATTCTGACTCATGAATATCAAACTAGCATTCTGAGTCATGAATATCAAACTAGCATTCTGAGTCATGAATATCAAACTAGCATTCTGACTCATGAAAATCAAACTAGCATTCTGAGTCATGAATATCAAACTAGTATTCTGACTCATGAATATCAAACTAGCATTCTGACTCATGAATATCAAACTAGCATTCTGAGTCATGAATATCAAACTAGCATTCTGACTCATGAATATCACTGTTTTGATATCAATTTTAAATAATCAATTAAGGAAGAAATAAACTTGATTTTGTTGTATCATAATTGTTCTTTTTTATGATTTTACAGTCAAGATTTTGAGCTAAGTATGAATCACTTACCAAGGCTATTTTCAAAATTAATGACTTGCCTATTAACCAATGGACATGAAGTGGCCAAAGCAGCTGTTGAGTCTATGAAGGTATTTTCACTTCAAGTTAACTTCTATTGAATAGGTTAAAGTTTTGATTCCCAAGTAAGGATGTTGTGTTAATCTTAAAATCTGTTATGCTTTTGTGAGCTAATGCTTTGTTTCTCAATAATTGTACAAACGGCAAGAAAAATAAGTAAACATTAAAACATTTGGAAAGTATCATTGCTACTTACAATTTGTTTCCATTTCCTAAGCTAGGTCAATGGTATTTCATGCCACTTTTTTCACTATGGACTTTTGTCTCTCATGTTTTATGTAACAGATAGATCATAGCTCTCTATTAACATTCCATCCTTAATATAAAATAATCAATTTTTAAAGCATCCTATTATAGTAACAAACTAATGTACACTGACGCATTGTCACTTTCATTATCAACAAAACCATTGCCATTGACTGGTGTAAAATCTTATAGAACTGTATGCTTCCTACAGCTTCTACACTTCTCTTTAATATTCTACAATATGGAAATTGCATTAATAAATTATTTTATACTTGAAGGAAGCTGTGACTTGATTTTCATAGAATAGACCAGAGTCAGTAAAATAGAGAATTTTGTTGTCCAAATTTTAATACAAAATGGGTCTAATTGTGACCTGTTCCCACAAAAGTGTTTTTTTCAACATTTTGAGCTATATATATCGTTTGAAAGGGCATTGAATAAGCTTTATTTTAATACCAAACTTATTATTATACGTCAATATTTCATTTTTCTATGACACTTTCTATCACTTAGAAAACTAGTCAGACAAAAAACTAGTTTTGAGAAAACGCGTTTTAAAGTTTATGTATTTGAAAATGTCGAAACTCCGTAACAACCAGAGTCGTAATAACTATATTTACATACCAATGGAAAAAGTATTCAATTATTTATTTCGTGGTATATACGATATTATTTTATAATAAAACTGAGCAAAAAATATTCACATCTCGCAAAGAATTTAGCAGTGAAGCTATGCGTATCTCCATGTTGTGAAATTTTCATAATCTCGAAAACGGAAAGCCTAATCGTTTACTCTTTGTATTCCAATAGCCAATCAGCGAATTTGTATTGGAAAAATATGGTATCGTAACCAATGATCAATTTATAAACAAATTTTCATTGGACAGAAAGAAAGGAATTTTTTATCCCAAACTTCAGGCTTAAATATTTTCTGATTCGTTTCTATAAATAGTGATCACACGGAAATTTCCGAGAATCTGCCCTTTTCAATGATATATAATGTTATGGGGTTCTGTCAAGGTTAAGGTAGAAAACAATAGGTTAAATAAAGTCAAATTTTAGTGAACTTATGCTAAATTATAATTATAAATCACACGTTGATCAAAATAATTAATTACAATATTTTTAAGTAGAAAAAAATTAAAAAAACATAAATTATGATTTAGAAATGGATAACCTAGTATTTACAAAAATAAAAAAAAAATTCACCTGAAAGACCCCCACAATACAAAAACGCATGTAGCACAAATTGGTATTTCCGACTTATGTCACCTTTCATGAGAACGGGTCACAATTAGTTAATTACAATCAATTAGTGCTTATATTACTGAGATATTTCTTGTTGGTTAGGCAACAATAACCAGTGAACAGATTTTAACCTAGCCATTGCTGTCCAAATATTTATTTTAGGTTTGGCAATCATCAAATTTATTTCAAGATGAGTTGAAAAAAAAATAAAAAAATAAAGAAGCATAAATAAAATGTTAATATTTCATTTGTCCTTATGTAATTTTCTGTACAGGTATTGTTACAAAATTGTGTGGATAGAGAGAACTTAATAACTAGTAATCTATCATTGACAACAATTGTGCAGAAGCTAATTAAGACAATGGAAACAGGCTTGAGTTACCAGTTCTGTTCAGTCTGGCCATTAGTATTACAGTTATGGTCCATTGCATTCATGGTAAGATCTGTATTTATTTCTATGTTGTAACTTTTGATCATAAATAAAGTAAATCTGTGTCAATTGTGATACTTTATAGTAATCAGTTTTGTTTCATTGCTTTGTTGTGGTAGTTTATTATTATTTGTTTAGAAACATTGTTTGAGCAGGTCTTTTAGGTTTCCTAATGTATTATTATCTAGTCTTAGTGTCCTTACCAGAAATAAGACAAAGATTAGGAGTACAATTTTCACAGGACACTAAACTTTTCCCTAGTTTTTCAAGACCAAAACACTGGTTACCAGTAACACAAACAGAAGATCAATGATAATGATAAAAATGACAAATGTATAAAATTGACAAAAGTTTTTTTCTTGTATTTTTATAAAAAGGTTTTCTATGATGTGAAATATGGTTCTAGTCCAAGTTTGAAAGTAAAGTAACCCTTTCAGACCTGTGCATTTATTGACCTAGACTTTTATTTTTGGCTACACTCAGCATATGTATATATATTCATCTTATTGACAAATTACATTGTAAACATGTACAGATCATTTCTGCACTCAAGGTTGCATTTTAGATACTGGAAAGGTATAATAGAAGAACAAAGTAAAAACACTATCAGAGGTGATCATTATTTTAGGTAAAAAATTAAGTCAATTATATATTGTTACTTTTTAAATACAAGTTGAATTGACTCAATTTGAGCTCATTTAAGAGACTGAAAGCCCTTTCAAACCAATAGTCTAGTCAAACAATAATAAAAGATCACCTAAGACTCCTAAAAAATGTGAACCTTTAGACAGGTTTGAAAAAGTAATTGTATTACATGCAAAAATATGTATTACACAAGACATTTTTTTGTACTATTCCAAAATAATTTTTTCAGACTTTTGAACAATCCTAGTGTATCTAATAGAAATAGATCTAGCCTGACATAGAACATTTCTATTTTACTACATACATTGAAGTCAGAGACAGAAAGAAACCTAATGGTCTGCCTGGTCACCCAAAATTCTATTAAAATTTAAATCTGATCTCAAATAAAATCATCTAAAGCTAATAAATTAATTTTTTTTAAAAATACAATTTATCAGAGCAGATAAAACCATGAGAATAAAAGTTGATAGTTATAAGTTAAAAAAATTAGTAATGTTGACAACACACATAACTGAAATGCATGGGTAATTATTGTTTAGAGAAACCATACATGTGAAGAAACAAATAGCACAGAATATTACAGCAAAAATGTAGTCAACTACATTTCCTTTTTAGAAGAGACAGAGGTCATAAATACAGTAATTCCATTAAAAACTGTATCATGCGCTCTTAAAATCAATGTAAGAAAATAAATATGGGCATAGCATTAATTAAACAAAACAAATAAGAACAATCCATTACATCTGGTAAATAAACACAACAAGATCTACAACCAATATAATATTGGAACCAAAAATATAATATATTCTACTACAACAACCATAAATAAAAATTACTATAAATTAATTTAGTAGGTCATTTTTATCATTGATCTTCTGTTTTGTTACTGGTAACCAGTGTTTTGGTCTTGAAAAACTAGGGAAAAGTTTAGTGTCCTGAATTTTACCCTCAAATTATGTTATTAGATCCATTCACGTTAATACATTTTAGGAATGAACTAGTTTTTAAATTTTTCTAGTATTACATCATCCTCATAAGTTATATGTTTTTTGTTTTTTTTGCTTAGGTTTTGGGGAAAATTGTGCCCAAATCTTTGCTCTCAGTAAGTATCATTCTCTTATAGTAATTATTCTCTTATAAAAATATTTGGTGAGAACATTTTCTTACTCAAAATACTGTAAACAATTTTTAGAGTAAAAATTATTTATTACCTAACTATTCCTAACTTAAGTGAAAGTATTGTTAGAAGTATATTTCATGTCTAATTTCTCTTCAACCAGTGTTTGACATCCATGGGTGAACTGAGAGATAGCCCTCACTTTTCATTTAAAGTAGATTTAGATCGTGCTGTTGGATGTGCTATCAAGTCTATGGGACCTCAATTGGTTTTGGAAGCTATACCTCTGGGTATTACTGGAGAAAAGTAAGTGTGCAATGATCAGATCATTTTTAGAGTGTTAGTTTTGTGTTAGGTTAACTACAGATTTTTACATTTTAAACAATTAGTTTTAAAACTTGTTAGGTATACATCTTCCCCACCCCCAACTCATAGAGCACCCAATTTTTTTAAATTGTTTCTTGTATTAACAATCATTTAACCCTTCTAGAATATAAGTCAGTTGGCTTTAGTAATTCCAGTAGCATTCACGAGGTGGCATAACTTTTCTATGAGTAATTTCAATAGCATGCCCCAGATGGTATAACTTTTCTATGTCCGGCATAGATATTGATAGTTGTCTGGAAATGGGATGGTTCATTTATAAACATAGTCTTATAGATATTCTTACCAAACAATTATTTAAACCTTATATAACATATGTTCCAGAACAGCCTTAGAAGACAACAATTTTAAGAAAGCTAAAGACTTAATGTCTATTGTTGCCAGTAAATATTTGAGAATACCAACACCATTTTAATAAAAAATACTAACAATTGTTCGTTTTTTTTAAGTTTAAACTATCCATCCATATAATATTTTGACAAAAACAAATGGTACTCACTGGAGTTGCCGCGAGGTTGAAATATGTCAGGGGTCGGGAACCTTTTTGTCTGAGAGAGCCATTGACACCACATATTTTGAAAAGTAATTCTGTGAGAGTGATACATTATTACATTATGTTTAAAACTAAAATTTCAAGTAAATGTGTGCATTTTGTGTAATTTCAACACTAAAAGTACAATAATCATGTGGCTAAATTCTTTTGAATAACATTGTCATGCTATTGATAATCAATAATGAGTATTTCTTACCATCAATGTGACTTCTGGTTCTGCAATGCAATTAATATGTAGATTAAAGGCGTCTAAAGAATTTTTTTTTTATAATCGAACATTTGTCTGTGAGCCAGATGCAGCCATCAATAAAGCCACATCTGGCTCGCGAGCCATAGGTTCCCGACCCCTGGTCTATGTGGTTAGGCCCGACTTTAAAATCTATTAGTCAATATTAATGATTGTAATGTAACCATTGAAAAATAAATTATAAATCTGTATTTGTATGGCTTTTAACTTTTAATATTCTTTTTTGTCAAGTTCTTTTCATTGCTTTTATTATCAAATTATACTAAAGGAATTAATGTATTACTTACTTCTCAATATTAGTGACAACTTAGAATTTCCCAGAGGTTGGCTTTTACCTGTACTGAGAGATAATGTCACCCATACAGAATTAAGCTATTTTGCATCTTTCATTTTGCCATTAGCTGCAAAGTTTAAAATCAAAGGTATTTGTGTGTAGTTTAATTTATATTTTTTTAATTTGAATCCTTCATTTCATGTTTGTATCACAGCTATGAATATTTGGAGTAAAAAAAATTATTTCTTTCACTCGTTTGGTTTCCAAGCTGATGAATTTTCCAAAGAAAAAAGACTTGCAGAATCAAAAGTGTACACAACATTACATCTTCAAATGTGGTCTTTGCTAAGAGGTTTTTCTGATCATCCAACTGATATTGTAAAAGTTAGTAAATAATTTATTTTACTAACATCAATATTTTATTATGAAGGTAACATTGTCTTCATGTGCATAAGTATAAGTATTAAACTAAACAAATGTGTAAAGACGTAATAATAAATGTAGTAATAAGACAACTAAAGTGTAAAAATGATACTTAATCAGCTTATATTTACAAACAAATTTCTATAACTGATACATTATGTTCTATTTCTCTTTTCTCAGAGTTTTCAGGTTGTTGCAAAAACATTAGGTACAGCATTAAGTGAACGAGAAGATTTACAAATGGATGTTATGGCTGCAATAAGATCATTGATTACATGCAGTCTTGAAAATGGTAATCCAGTTTTCACTCAATACATTGGCATTGTATCAATATATGTAATTCTGAAGTTTTATAAAAAACATAAGTATTTCTCTTCCTATGAACATAAACAATGAATCTTACAAGTGGTTATTTCTCTTCCTATGAACATAAACAATGAATCTTACAAGTGGTTATTTCTCTTCCTATGAACATAAACAATGAATCTTACAAGTGGTTATTTCTCTTCCTATGAACATAAACAATGAATATTACAAGTGGTTATTTCTCTTCCTATGAACATAAACAATGAATCTTACAAGTGGTTATTTCTCTTCCTATGAACATAAACAATGAATCTTACAAGTGGTTATTTCTCTTCCTATGAACATAAACAATGAATCTTACAAGTGGTTATTTCTCTTCCTATGAACATAAACAATGAATCTTACAAGTGGTTATTTCTCTTCCTATGAACATAAACAATGAATCTTACAAGTGGTTATTTCTCTTCCTATGAACATAAACAATGAATCTTACAAGTGGTTATTTCTCTTCCTATGAACATAAACAATGAATATTACAAGTGGTTATTTCTCTTCCTATGAACATAAACAATGAATCTTACAAGTGGTTATTTCTCTTCCTATGAACATAAACAATGAATCTTACAAGTGGTTATTTCTCTTCCTATGAACATAAACAATGAATCTTACAAGTGGTTATTTCTCTTCCTATGAACATAAACAATGAATCTTACAAGTGGTTATTTCTCTTCCTATGAACATAAACAATGAATCTTACAAGTGGTTATTTCTCTTCCTATGAACATAAACAATAAATCTTACAAGTGGTTATTTCTCTTCCTATGAACATAAACAATGAATCTTACAAGTGGTTATTTCTCTTCCTATGAACATAAACAATGAATCTTACAAGTGGTTATTTCTCTTCCTATGAACATAAACAATGAATCTTACAAGTGGTTATTTCTCTTCCTATGAACATAAACAATGAATCTTACAAGTGGTTATTTCTCTTCCTATGAACATAAACAATGAATCTTACAAGTGGTTATTTCTCTTCCTATGAACATAAACAATGAATCTTACAAGTGGTTATTTCTCTTCCTATGAACATAAACAATGAATCTTACAAGTGGTTTGACATTTTCATTACAGAACTAGAGAGCAAAGAAATGGGCCGATTTGCTAAAAACTATTTGCCTATATTATTTAATCTGTTCACTGAAAACCAAGTTAATGGTGGTATCAGATTAGCAGCCCTGGAAACAATCAAGAAATATATGTTAGTAGCAGATGACAAGGTACATTCTTTTTGTTTGAATGCATAGAGATTCTTTTCAAGATATTTTCTAATCATTGAACTTGGTTTTTTTATTGTCACATAACTTGTTTGTTGATTTTCTCTACAGCTTCTGCAGACATTTCTGGATAAATGTTTAGAGAAAATAAACCTAGAGGCAAAGGGTTTTAAAAAGTAAGTCTTTTGATGTTTGTCTTTATACACAACTCTTTATGGCACTTGTGTTTTACTGGGAATTACATAGTAAGGAAGTAAGGCAGTCAAGTTAGATAGTTCTGGGTTCACATCCTGAGAGTTGTATTTTTGGTTTATTTAATTCATTTGCGACTTAATGGGGCCTACCCCCCTCCGTACTTATGCGCCCAAAAGCGGCCGCCACGTATGTGACTAACCTATCGTCATTTATTGATTTTTCTATGTGCGTTCTGTGAGGCTGTTTTTACTGCAAGCACGGCTTTTAAAAAGAAGGAATATAGTCTGTTTCGTTAAAAAAACAACTGATGTTTTTATTACGATTTGTTTTGTTTTTTTTGCGATGCGCTTTCAAAGTACAGGTAGTTTTCACTGGCCTATCATCATGTAATATTTTTTTATAGTCTTCACCTTTAATTTTTTAGTTTATCAATCAATAGCGCTATACCTCCAAGTATAACACATAACAACAGTTCTGATAATAAGGATGCTTCAGATATAGACTTAGATGAATTTCCATTACAACTCGATTTATGGGCTTTATGATACTTTATCGGACTTTGACGCTAGGGCTAGTGAAAATATTTAGCCAAATCCTAGGGTCTCAACACTGAGCAAATGATTCTTCCAATAATTCGACATTTTTTATGTATAAAAGTATACATTTCCAGAAAGCTAAGGGATTTATCTGTTTAATGGTGTAATTTTTTTATTAACTTAGGGGAATATTCAGTCATTAAAAAAATTATTTAAAAATAATTAACTAAATTTAATGAGGAGTTCATTCTCTTTGGCTAGTACTTTGAGTGGTGTCTTTGGAAACTGGGTAGCAAATGGTAGTAGCAAATGAGTTAATAATCTTAATCTTAAAAAAAACATTCCCTGATATACATGAAAGTAAGATGTTTAGTGACTGAATTTATTGTTATAATATTTCTATATTTTTATTTCAGTGTTGCATTACTTGATCTAGTCATAGCAATGATTCCTTATGCAGATCAAGTCAGCCTAAACAAAATATTTCAGATGTCTCTTGTGGAAATTTCGGTACTAAAATAATTTCTCTATAAACTATTTGCATTTCATTTTCCATGTTTTAAATAGCAAAGTACTGATTCTAATAAATTATTTTATTTAGAATTATCTAAATTTCTTTAAAATGGTTTTCATTAAACTTTAAAAAAGAAATTAATATATGTAAACAATTATTGGAAATGACTGGAACATTTTTTACTGCTGTGTGTTCTGTAGTTTTCTAAAAGCAGAATAACTATTTTAATGTGTAGTATGATTGTCATTATTCCAGTCTTATATCACTGATATACATTTAAAACTTAATAATAGAAGTGCAAATATAGTAAATATTTTTGTGACATATTTTCTTTCAACCTTCTAAAGATTTCTGAATTGAAGTATACACGTAATTAAAATGTTGAACTTGATGTTTGCTTTATTGTAAAAAATGTAACCTAATTACTTGTAATTACTCATAAACATTTTCTTATGCTAAAAAAACTTTATGAACTATTTTCAGTCTGAGGATAAAAGCATTCAAAAAAAATCTTATAGGATTTTAGAGGAAATCAGTAAAAGTGATACAGCCTCTTGTAAAGAACTTTTGTCCTCCAATTTACAACTGATAAATGAAACGTTGTTGAAGTCACTGTCTAAGTCTAGTCCTTCTGCTAAAGCTGTAAGTCTACATTTAATTGTAAATGTACTTATCTTATACATTACAGACGCTCCTTCTATAAAGAAGATTATTGCGTCCTATCATCTGTGGTTTATGTCTAGTCTTGCATTTTCATTAATGTTTTAAGTGATGGTAACTTATTGCTTGTTTTATTGTTGTACACAAGAGGTTTTCCCTTATTGGCATAACATTTTTTTTGCAGCCTCGCCTGAGATGTTTAATTAACTTGTACAAAACTCTACAACAAAAAAATATGGACTTCTTTCTAGCTACATTACCTGAGGTAAAAAAAATAACAACTAGCAATGTCTTTGGAAATTCTTTATTTAAATGATATTAGCACTAAAGTTATGAATGAATATTTCATCAATTTTCTAGGCTATCTTGTGTACCATAGAAATAAGTTATGAATGAATATTTCATCAATTTTCTAGGCTATCTTGTGCACTAAAGAAATAGGCTCAAATGCTAAAGCCGTGGCTTTTCAGCTTTTAATTGTAATGGCTGATACATACATTACATGGCATTCAGATTTCTCTGAAAAAGGTATGAAGTCTTTTTTAACTATTAGTCCTTGTGTATGTAGTATACAATGGATAACTGTATGATATGCTAACTAAATTACACAATGAGTCTTTCTAACATTTTTAACAAATCAGTGATACTGTGACTTGACATTAATTATTAAAAATGCAAGATTGTTTGTTTAACTAATAAGTAACACAAGTTTTGTTCTTAAACACTAAACTTAAATTTACTTATTTATGTAGTTTTTAATATTTCATTTTTTCATATGTATTTTGTTTGTTTATAGAAAATCTTGCAGCTTTTGTCCAGCATGTGATGGCAGGTCTGGCGGGTTCAGTTCATATGGTCAGTGCTACAGTGTTGGCATTAGCACACATAGTCTCCAAATTTAAAGGTACAACTTCACTATTTAAAAATAATTCTGAATTTAACATTCTAAATAAACACACTTTACTGTTTATTATGTTGATTCTATTGATGAGGTACAGTCCCCACATCATACATATCCAGTAGTCTGTCAAATTGTTGAGGTGCCACAGATGACATGTACACAAGCCTCTTCCATTCCTTTCATCTCTCGGCCCTTCTTATTGCATCACAGTTTTATTCCTGTCCACTCCCTGATGTTGTCCTCCCATCATTTCCTTTGTCTTCCTCTCTTTCTCCCCCATCTGGTGGTTCCCTGCAGAATTGACAAGTCTTAATGAGGCGTGAACTTTTGAACTGGGGTTATCGTGAACTTCCGGTTTTATTTTTAATCTAATAAACAAAAAAAGCATGCTTTTGCTGGTTATTGACAGTTGATTTCAACCTCGACGGCTAGTCCTAGTCTTTTAGAATTATACAAAGGATACAATATTTGTTATGAGGAATCCGTTTTTAACATCAAAAGTGAGTAGGCGATAATTAATACTCAAGTGTTAGTCGCGTGAGGTTAAATGTTTATTTGTTTACAAAATAAATTAGTCAAGAGTTGCGTTTTCTTGGATATTGAAAAACAAAATGTGTAAATTCATAAAAACGATTAACAAAAATTCTTTTGCATTAATCAATAAGTTTTTATATTATAAAAAGGTGATTATAGCCTTCTGACATTCACAATACATTGTTTTCTTTTGTAAACATGTTTTGGAAATGAAAGAAATTTTAATCCCCAACAAATGTTCGTACAACCAGTAACCCAGCACACAGACATGTTTCGAATAAAATTATCGAATTTGACCGAAAATGTTTTTTCTTGTGAACTTTTATGCATGCATATACGTTAAGACTTGTCCATAGTTTTGGCAAGCCCATTGGCTCTTGTTATGTGGTACAATTTTTTTAAAATAAGTTTTATGGCCTGGTTCAAAATGTCTGCCAGCTCTAACAAAAAGGTGCTACCTAATAATATAAATAAAAACTGAATCCACTGATCAAAACTAAGGCTCTATTTCATCTTTGTACAAGGGTCTTGGTGCAGCCAAATGGCCAGTATAAAGCTGTTTTTTAATCTGATAGGTTTAACTTTTGTTTTATATTTTGTACTATTATGCTTTTTGGTAGAAACTTTTTTTTTACTTACAAGTACTACTTATAAAAAATGATATTAGCGTGTAAAGAGTGTATTCTATCCAAGTAGTTTGATATACTCAATGTATAATATAAAAATATAAGACTATCATTGTAATAAAACAAGTTTCCCCTATTGAATAAACTTTTTTTTTTCAGGAAGGTTAGCTGGTCAGATTGCTGACAACTTAATAGAAAATACTTGTGTTTTGTTGGGATCAAAGACAAAAGAAGTTACAACATCAACATTAGGATTTCTTAAAGTCTTGTTGTCTGTCTATGAAAATATAACACTTGCCTCTCATCTCAAAGATCTAGTATGAATCATTGATAGTTTATAATTAGACCCAAATTAATCTTGTATTTATTTTATTTTATACTAAGGAGATCAAAAAAAGGACAATAATAATCAACCTATCATCTGTTTATTCTTTCTAGTCCATCAATAAATGTTTTTAATTTATGCTTTTTGTAATACAGTCATTAAATTTTTAATAAATTGTGCTTTAGTAATAAATTGTTAAAATCAATATGTTAAATTAGCTGTTTAATAAATAATAAACTCTTGACTTTGATAAACTTAATAAACTCTTGACTTTGACACCATTTAGTTAAACAGTCTTCATGATGTTGCTGTAAAAGGGAGAATGAAAATAGCTATTAAGAAAATCTACACGAAGCTTATTAAAAAATTTGGGTAAGTATGAGAGACATCAATTATACTTTGACCATTAGTTAAAATATAGAGATATATAAATTATACTTTGACCATAAGTTAACATATAGAGATATATAAATTATACTTTGACTATAAGTTAACATATAGAGATATATCAATTATACTTTGACCATAAGTTAACATATAGAGATATATAAATTATAATTTGACCATTAGTTAAAATATAGAGATATATAAATTATACTTTGACCATAAGTTAACATATAGAGATATATAAATTATAATTTGACCATAAGTTAACATATAGAGATATATAAATTATACTTAGACTATAAGTTAACATATAGAGATATATAAATTATACTTTGACCATAAGTTAACATATAGAGATATATAAATTATACTTTGACCATAAGTTAACATATAGAGATATATAAATTATAATTTGACCATAAGTTAACATATAGAGATATATAAATTATAATTTGACCATTAGTTAACATATAGAGATATATAAATTATAATTTGACCATTAGTTAACATATAGAGATATATAAATTATAATTTGACCATAAGTTAACATATAGAGATATATAAATTATAATTTGACCATTAGTTAACATATAGAGATATATAAATTATAATTTGACCATAAGTTAACATATAGAGATATATAATTTATACTTTGACCATAAGTTAACATATAGAGATATATCAATTATACTTTGACCATAAGTTAAAATATAGAGATATATCAATTATACTTTGACCATAAGTTAACATATAGAGATATATCAATTATACTTTGACCATAAGTTAACATATAGAGATATATCAATTATACTTTGACCATAAGTTAACATATAGAGATATATCAATTATACTTTGACCATAAGTTAACATATAGAGATATATCAATTATACTTTGACCATAAGTTAACATATAGAGATATATCAATTATACATTATAAATCAAAAATACATTGACTATTAGTTAACATTTTTTTTGTGCCTGATCCAAGAGATGAAATATCCTTTTTTTTGTATTTGTCAGTTATGAGTTGATATTATCCATGACCAAACCAAGCATACACAAAATGTTGAAAAATTTACATAAATCTCAAGAAAGAGTCAAAAAGAAGAAAAATGGCAAAGAAAACTCTGACATTGAAAGTGAAAGTGATGAGGAAAAGCCAAAACATCAACCAGAAAGGTTACAGCAAAAAATTTTTAGATCACACATTCCATATAAATTATAAAGCAATAAATTATTTTTTTTTATATCAATGATTATTTTTATCAAATTTAGTTAAAAACTAATCAGTAGAGATTTATAAAACTAATTTTATTCTTGATTTGTGTGTGTAAATCAATGTTCTCCTATTTACAGCATTGATGATTTGTTGCATGACACTGATTCTGAAATGGAGAGTGATGAGGAAATACAGACAAAGAACAAATCTAAAAGAAAACAAGGCAATGCTGCTTGGTTAATGGAGTCTGGGGATGATATAGTGGACTTCATGGACCCTGCAGCTGCTAAACAAGTTTTAGGTATTTACACAGCACAAGATTGCCATTTAAAACACATTTTTTAATCTATTTGTTCTAAAGTTTAAGGACATCTAAAGCTATAGCGATGTTTTCTTTTTCTCTATAAGTCTTGTATAAGGCTAATATCTAAGTTAAGTAAAGATACATTTTACTTCTTTCCTCAGCTACCAGACCAGACAAATCTACTAAAGAGAAAAAGGTGGATCAAGACAGAGGTTTTAAATTCTCCTCTGATGGAAGACTTATCATAACACAAGATGAGGAGGAGACTCATAGAGGTGCAGTAAACACAAATAGCTAACACTTAAACTAAAAAATAAAAATAATTATATAGTGATTGTATGTGTTAAAACTTCATCTTTATGAAATTAGTTTCCAATATCACACATGTAACAATTATTCAAACCATCAGTTCATTTTGAAAATAATCTATAGCAAGAAAGCAGAGAAACATTCTACATAAACCAAAAACAGAAAGAAAAAAAACATTTTTTGAGAGGACACAATAATTGCATTTCTCTCCTGCTAAAGTTATTCTATTTTATTAAATTTCTTTTCAATTCTAGCTAAAGTATAAGATGTTAGCAATTGGATGTTTAAAATTATTATCCTTGCTTTTTATCTAGATAAAAGAAACAAAAATGTAAAGGATGACGAAGATGATCTTGATGAAAGTGTCAACACTGTTATGGAAACTGTTCAGGTAACATACCATAGATTACATTGTTAATATTACACTGTACCTAATTTATTGCGACTGTATGAGAGATTAGATGTTGAATTAAGATCGGCACATTTGAAACAAATATCTCACTGAAACACTTTACTCTTTCCGTGCCAGGCATGTTTCTAAGTTTGTACCAGGGACTAAAAAAAAGAAAAGTACCAGTGGGGCCAAATTGATAATAGAGCCGGTGTAGCAGCGTTTATGTTTCAGTGGCCACGGTATACTAGGGGATGTGTGGCAAGCACAATGCCCAGTCGCCTTTACATTACCCCAACTAATGTCAGGTACCCATCAGAGTTGGGTAGATTTAGGGACACCTTCGAGTCCAGGTAAAAAATCTTAGCCATCACCATGATTCGAACCCAGGACTTTCAGTTCACCAGTTAACTGCCGCTCGGCCACCGTATTCCTTGTTTGTACCAGCCAGTTTTAGGCCACCACTGGAAAATGCATTCATGAATTTGGAATAGTATTTACTTATGCATGATAGCTTTTTTATTTTCAAATTAAAGTAAATTACACGGAATAACAATATCTAGAAAAACAAGTTCAATTTTATAAACAATATGCGATGTAATTTTTTTTTAAGAAAAGATTACCCACCAAATGGAGCCTATTAGTTTACTCTATAGTTTGTGTAGCTGGTATCATATTCTGCTTCAGTGCTTACAAACCATTTTTTATTAATGATCTGAATGCATTTTACATTTTTTAAATATTCTATTTAGTTAATAGAGTTTTTACCAATTTTTGTAATGTTAATGTCAGAAATAGTTTCTTTTTATATTATAAAGGCCTAGGACTATACACAAAAATGGTAGAATACACTGAAAATCCTGACTTAAATCAGATTCTAATGATTGCTAATGCCAATAAAAGCTCTTGAGCTTACAAACATGACAAGCTACTAGTCCTGCAACATCTGAAGTGCTAGTTCTAGGCATGGCTATTGTTTGTTTACAACAATTACAACACAAACTGATAGAAAAATGTCATAATTATTAGTAAACCTAATGTAAAGAAACTTTTTTTCTATCAGGAAGGAAGCAGGAAAAGTTATAGTTCATTTGAAAAAGTCTGTTTATTGCAGGCAAAAAATAAAGTGAAGAAATTACTGGATGACATAGTGTCGATTGGCATAAATGTGGCCAGTTAATTACACTATATTGTCGATTAATAAGGAAAGAGTTCAGCTGCAATAATTTTTAACTGTAATAAACAATAATAGGAAGTAGAATTGAATTGATGAAACTATAAATGATTCCTTTAATTTCTAACTCAATATAGTTTGAGTGATGTTGGTGAATATTAATTCATTAACAACCTGGATACATTTTGAAAATCTAAGTCAGGAAGTAAAATCTGATCCTTCCTTCAAAACTCTTTCTAGACAGACTTCCATGAAATTTCTCAGTAGATCTTGCTTCTGTTTAAGTTGCAAATTTTCATCAATAAACTCATGTTTACAGTCTCATCATTGCAACTTGCAGTTTTTTAAAACCTTTTTTTTTCTAGGCTGCAAATTTTTCTTGGGACACTTGATTCCAACTAGTTGTTTGATTCAGAGACAAACATTCCTGCTTTATTTCTTTACATTTATTATAATATGACAATTAAAATAGTACAAGTCAAATTATTAGTTTTTATTGTTTTATTTGTTTATTTCTCTATGTATGCTTATGCTTTAAATGTAAGTTCTGAATGCATTAGTGTCATTTGAATCCAACAGAAACTGAATCGAAAGAGAAAGCTTACAACTGAATCGGATGATGATGAAGATAAGCCTCCACAGTCTAAATACAAAGGTCAATACAATGTTGTTGTTTTTTAATTACCGGTATATATAGAACTGAAGCACTTTACACATTACATAAAATCTATATTCATGATAGAAATTTATTTACAAAAATGTTTACATTTCAAAATATCTTTTTCTGTACAGCTGGTGGAAGTGGTATTCATAGAGCTGTGAAGAAAAGCAAAGAAAATCTAGAGATAGGACAAGAATATAGAGCTAAGGTTGGTTTAATTGTAGAGATAAAAAATATAGAGCTAATGTTGGTTTAATTGTAGAGATAAAAAATATAGAGCTAATGTTGGTTTAATTGTAGAGATAAAAAATATAGAGCTAATGTTGGTTTAATTGTAGAGATAAAAAATATAGAGCTAATGTTGGTTTAATTGTAGAGATAAAAAATATAGAGCTAATGTTGGTTTAATTGTAGAGATAAAAAATATAGAGCTTAGGTTGGTTTAATTGTAGAGATAAAGAATATAGAGCTAATGTTGGTTTAATTGTAGAGATTAAAAATATAGAGCTAATGTTGGTTTAATTGTAGAGATAAAAAATATAGAGCTTAGGTTGGTTTAATTGTAGAGATAAAGAATATAGAGCTAATGTTGGTTTAAAATCAAACACCTTCTCACTCTAATTCTTCTGTTTACAAGCCTTAATGAAGTCAATATGTTTTCTATCATCTGTATGTAAAATTTAATGTATAAGACAAAAATTCCTTTTTTTCTTTCTCTAGAAAGCTTTGGGAGATGTGAAAAAGAAAGGGAAACCTGATCCTTATGCTTATGTGCCTTTAAATTTTAATAACCTAAATAAGAGGTTAGTAGATCAATTTTCAACTATTGGTAGTTATTTTTGTGATACTCAAATAGACAGAATGAGAAAAGCAGAAATTTAACTTTATGATCTTGTATTGAACTCTTTGAGTCCTTTGGCTGTTAAATTTTCCTTCCTAGATTCTTGAGAAAAATCAACACAGATGCCCATTATCTTTTGATGGCCCAAACAGGTCTATACGACATTGATTTATTATCCCCAACACAAGTTATGTCACTTGCATTCAATTTATACTATGTCCATACCAAAGGAATCTTTATTTATATCCAATTTATCCTATTCTGATATATGTCTGGAACTAATGTATACATGCTTTCATGTAAATTGAATGCTAGTCTGCTAGTCTATTATTGCACTTTTTAGTTTAACATTAATCCAAAATTAAATACTAAACTAAGCACTCAATAATGCAGCTGCTATTCAGCAGGTAGTGTTGTGTGTTCTGGTATCAGCATTTACTGCACATTTTTGTATTGGGAATACAATGGGTGTGTAAGACCCAAATATTGGTCAAGCATGATATGATTTTTTTATGTCCGGATAAGTGATAGTGACGGAAAAATTGGTTCAAAGGTTAAAACTGCAGAGTATTCTTTTTTTCTTAATTACCATTATTAAAAATGTTTATTTAACTTTATTGTAAAGCAGATGATACAAAAAATCAAATTGTTCTTTTTGTATTTTCAGGAAGCAAATGAAAGTGAAAGGTACATTTATTAACTTAGTGAAAGGTGCTCGAAGAGGTGCTGCAAAGGGAAACAAATCTAGAGTACATAAAAAAACTAAAAAGTAATTATTTGGTTCATTGTGAATGTTCACCACTATGTTTAGCATTGTGAAATCAGTAACCTTGGAACATTTCAATACCTATCAGGAGCAAGTACGCTAGATGACATCTTATCTTTGTAAATACTCTTGTGTATAAATGTCACTTTTGTCATCTTAGTTTTCTGGTTGTTGTTGACACAGATGTTTATAGTTAAGCATATACATAATGACAGAATTTGTGAATGACATTTACTATACTTTAAAGACTAGGCAGTTTAATTAACAGTGACTTGAGTTCTGTAGTGACCTAATTATGTTCACACACTTAACTTGTATATTTGGTGAATAGACCTATAACATAAATTGGTGCGGTCATTTTTTGATAACTTAGATACAAAGTTCTGTTCTTTTTTATATACAATTGAATGTTTTTTGGTTTTTAGTTAAACTAACATAGATGATAATACTTTGATAAAGACAGAAATGTTCAAGTTAATAAAGACAATAACAATTAATCTAGGAGTAACATTGAACACATAGTTAAAGAATTTTTAAAAATTCAGGAAATAATTGTCTTTTGTGGTTTAATTTATTTCATGTATATACTTCTTATTGCTGTTTATTACTTTCAATGTTAATTGAAACAAAAAAAATAAACTTTTATTTACTTCTAGGTGGGGTTAACTCAATTCTTTATCATTTTTTATGATAAAATTTGCCTGTTCACATTTGTGTATTTTATTAACTTTTATTTTTTACAAATAACTGGCTGAAATTTAATTCTGTGAAAATTGTTATATTTATACAGAAGCCATTTAGTTTACAAAATATAGGAAGAAACATTCTTTTTTATGTCTCGTGTTTAAAATACATGAATACAAAAAATGTCACTATAAATTGATGAAGTTGCATATATTTATATTGTTACCAACATTGTAATAATACATTCTGTATTAGAAAGCTTAACAAAAATCATTTCATTAGAAGGGAATGAAGAGTATGAAAACATCAATGTAAACTCAAGTGTAATAGAAAAATGTTACATGAACTTGAATGAATAGTTACTTGTATTTGTATATACTATACAAAACTTGTATATATACATTTATTTTTCTGGTGTATTATTAACAATATACTATATGTCAAGACAATCAAGAACTACTTTTAGTACTACTACCGTAATTAAATAATTTTTCAAGCACTCTCTTTGTAGGCATTTAAAAGTATTATTTTCATATTTTTTTTCATACTTTGATAGTAAAATCAATATCTAGAAACAATTTTTAAAATTCCTAAATAAACTTTCTCTCTTTAGTTTTAAAAATGTTTGAAATATTTATCAATTAGAGCTTATTTGTATCATTCATTTATGCAAACCTTAAGTGAGACATGCGTTATTAAATTTCTTTTTTTTTTAATGCAAATTCATTTCTATTATAGATTATTGAGATGTTAAGTGAAAATAACTTGAGACATTCTGGTACATTCAGATATTTATTGATTACATACATTACATGACATTTTCTTTACAAATGAAAGATAAAATTGTGAGAAAATGTATTTAACATACCATAATTAATTACAAATTGTAAATTCATCCAAACTTCTTTGAGTGTTAGTTTTAGAAAAAACAGAAGTTGAGAGGAAATTTGTGAGACAGTCTGAAACAAAATGTTTTTCTTTATTTAGCTTCAACTTATGTAACAACTGCATAATTGTATCAACACTTTACACATTTTTTGGATATGTATCCATAGTTAAGTAGGTTCTACATTTTAATTCCTTTTTAAATTTTAGACAAATAACAATTTGGCCTAACTACAAAGTCTACAACCACAATAATTACCTATATTCTGGTTTTTCTCTACAATTTAAAATAGTACTATAAGAAAAATGATTTTAATGAGACAGCAAAAGTTCGGAAAAATTGCAAAAGTTCGCAAAAATTGTTCACAGTATATATGTAATGGGCTACTATTAATACTAAAACTGAATGGTCATTTAAGTGTCTCAATAAAAGTGATTAACAGTAGTGTAATGAAGGAATCCCTTAAGTTGCATGAATTTGAATGAGTTACACCTTTCCTCTGTCTGTTTACTTCACAGCAAAAAAAATAAAAAGAAGGATTTTCTAGAAATCTATTAAACCAAGAAAGTAGACATATTGCATAATACTTGGCCTCTGTTAGAGGACTGAGGTTTATTGCCTAGCATATTGTCATTTAATCCTAAGTAACAATTATCAATATATTGATCATTAATTATGGGAAAATAATGAGTATATTATCTGAAGTATTAACAAAGGTATATTAGTGTTATAAAGAACAAGTAGGCTAATAAGTTTATTAAAGCAGCTTTTAAAATAATTGAGACTTATTTCCATAAGTTTCAAAACTGCTGTTCTTAAAAATGTTTCTTAGTACATGAATACGGTAGGTTTAAATATTGGTACTGGCATATTAGGATGAAGTACAAAATAAAGGCTTTATTGTGGACATTGATTAATATAGCATAGATTTGTATTGATTATTGAATATTTCAACTAAGTTTAAATAAAGCTACAAATGTACAGCAACTCTACTTTTATCTTATGAGGTAAGAAATGAGCAAACCCTGTATGAGATTCAGTGAGTGAAAGTATTAACTTAAAGACACCTGACCCCAGCAGGAGATAGTTGAGGACATGAGCTCATCCAACCTTCTGTATCACAGGCATCCAGTCTTGTCTCATTACCAACACAAGACACTTTGCTGAGCCAAGCAGAATTAGTTCCATCTTCCCATTTCCCTATCTCGGTCTCTCTCCCATCTAAAAATCCCATTTGTTTGCAGGCTACTTGAGAAGAGAAACCACTCCAGCCCTCACTGCATATTGGCAACCACATGCCCTACAGAGGATTAAAAAAAAATTAAAATTTGAATTGTAAAGTGATAAGGGTTAAGTTTAATGGGCTTTAACTTTAAAACTTTTAATTTAATGCATAATTGTGATAAAGATTTATGTTATAAAGAAATGTTATACATGTTCTAAGATAATGCTTTCTTTCAATGTATAAATTTGTCAGAGAATGATGCATTGGCAAAAAACATTTCAAATTAAACTGGTAAAACTAACCCTGTGATGAATTTCTAGTCGTCCAACTTTGTGATTTTTTGAACCTTCTAATGAAATGATTCGCAGCATGTGATCTGAAACAAAAAAATACATAGAGGAAAGAGTTTCTGCTACCAATTTATATCAAATGTTCAGGAAATAAAAAAAATTTCATTATTATATAACCATATAACTAACCAATGAGAACAGATTCATTTCCTGCTTACTTTTATTTTATTTTAACAAAAACTAAGGTCTCTTTACTCTTTGCGTCCTAATTATTTTTTAGAAGTATTGAACTAAAATTGATAATAAAACAATCGGATCAATAATTGATTCATTGATAATAAAACAATTGGAACAATAAGTGATTCATTGATAATAAAACAATTGGAACAATAACTTCAATAAGTAATTCATTCATGTATTGGCTTTCAAGATTTAGAATTCTGTAGAATATTTTACCACATATAACAGCAGCAGCCATCTCATGGTTACAGTGGGCAGTAGACTCTGTATAATTTACCACATCACACTGAGAGGTAGCCAAACATGAAGCATTGAAATTCCAAGCAACACCAGTTCCGGATCCAAAGTAGCCAGCTCCTGCTGAGATTCCACCACGAAAACCAAGATGGCGGCAAATTATATCTGCTTCTAAGTGTGTGAGATTATTGTGACATAGTATTCCCCAATGACCTTTAAAATATATTTCTACTCTTCCTTGATCTGCTCGTCCACCACCAACCAGGGTTATTAACGGATCTGAAATTCAAATGTTGATGTCAACTAAAATTGGTGGAGCTAAATGTTAAGTCTTTTAAAATATATATAATATGAATAATATGTATGAAATTTAGAAAATATATGTAGTAAAATAGCTAACCTATACAAATTAAAAGCTCCTTAGAGAACTATGCATTGTCTTATATTATAATTTTACAGACGTTCCTTCTAAATAGAAGATTAATACGTCTACTAGGCCCAAAACTCATGCAGGGTGGCAGGAATCTGTCGGCGGAAGGGATAAAACCTGTGACGCATCAGTTGACAGTCCAGTGAACTAACCACAGGACGCATCAGTTGACAGTCCAGTGAACTAACCACAGGACGCATCAGTTGACAGTCCAGTGAACTAACCACAGGACCGAAGGAATTACTGGGGAACAACTTTATTCTGCCATTTACTTTACTTTTGTTAGTTGGCTTAAACAATTTCCATAAAATGCTCAATTTAAGTCCGGATTAAACTTACCGGGTTCAGCTAAAAGCTTGGTAAGAGCTGGCATTATTCTGTTTAGTTGTAAACTTGTAGCATAAATAGTTTCTAAGGATTCCTTATCAAGACCTCTATCTTCTTTTGTTGAGTTACTGCTGTTATTTTTTGTAGCTTGGTGATACTTTTGAGGTGCTCTGGTGCTAGCTGTTGATTCAAGATCAGCTTGATCAATTCTTCTAGATTTATTCAAACTCTGTTGAGTTTGTACTAATAAATTGTAATTCCTGTTCACCATATATAATGATCGATTTGTGAGGGTTTCCATATTTTGTAGATTGTTAACAATGGCTGGAAGCCATCCTGTATTTGTAGCTATAGACTCCACCAGCTTAACAATTTTGTCTGTATTATTCATTATTCTCACCATTGATTCATCGCCCAATATTTTGGCTAAATAAGTTGATGCCAAACTTGTTTTTATTCTTTCAATTTGCTTCAGCTCATCGTGTAAGGCATTGGTGGCTTGAGCCATAGAAACTGAACTCAATTGAGCTAGATCTGTCAGTACCTGTTAAAAATGTTTCATAGTTAAAAATGTGATGCATCAAAGGAATTACAGCACATGTACTTTAAAAAAAAAAGGAAAGTTCATTTCCACATTACAATTAATGTTCTGATTTCTTAACATGCAATAGAAGTATATTTCTAAGGCCAGACATGGCTCTCACATACATAAAAAGTTAGATCCCTTCCTGCTTGACAGTCCTAAACTAGCCAATGTCAGACATGCATTATTGCTCCTCAACTACCATAACCAACACACTCTACCAACACACTCTGCCAACAAACTCTACCAACACACTCTACCAACAAACTCTACCAACACACTCTACCAACACACTCTACCAACACACTCTACCAACACACTCTACCGACACACTCTACCGACACACTCTACCAACACACTCTACCAACAAACTCTACCAACAAACTCTACCAACACACTCTACCAACACACTCTAACAACACACTCTACCAACACACTCTACCAACACACTCTACCAACACACTCTACCAACAAACTCTACCAACACACTCTACCAACACACTCTACCAACACACTCTACCAACAAACTCTACCAACACACTCTACCAACACACTCTACCAACAAACTCTACCAACACACTCTACCAACAAAACCAAACAGCTAAAAAAAGACATATCTCTATATTTGTTGTGCATTGACTGCAAGAGAGCAAACAACTGTGCAGCATTGTTGAAAGAAGAATTATATGTTGAAAGAAGAATTATATGTTGAAAGAAGAATTATATGTTGAAAGAAGAATTATATGTTGAAAGAAGAATTATATGTTGAAAGAAGAATTATATGTTGAAAGAAGAATTATATGTTGAAAGAAGAATTATATGTTGAAAGAAGAATTATATGTTGAAAGAAGAATTATATGTTGAAAGAAGAATTATATGTTGAAAGAAGAATTATATGTTGAAAGAAGAATTATATGTTGAAAGAAGAATTATATGTTGAAAGAAGAATTATATGTTGAAAGAAGAATTATATGTTGAAAGAAAAATTATATGTTGAAAGAAGAATTATATGTTGAAAGAAGAATTATATGTTGAAAGAAGAATTATATGTTGAAAGAAGAATTATATGTTGAAAGAAGAATTATATGTTGAAGGAAGAATTATATGTTGAAAGAAGAATTATATGTTGAAAGAAGAATTATTTCAAATGTAAAAAAATACCTCCAACAATTGACTGCCATTTTGAAGTATATTAGCAAATTTCCATATCATGTCCTTAGATGATGGTTGCCAGGCAGTGTGAGGGTAGTGATGGTAACCATCATTGGTTACAGATCCAGGGATTGTATTAGGTACATCAAATTCATCAGATTGTGAAGGTTTTGCTAAGTTGACCAACTTTAACTTCTTAGTAAACTCTGATTGTGAGCTAACAAGTAAATCTGTGTTAGAGAGGGTTAGCTCTAATAGTTCACCAGTATTTCTCAGATAGCTGACTGCCTGTAAAACACTGTTGGTCATATTACTTAATGCAGCCAGCACCTGTTCATCCATTTCATTGATTTCATTGCTTGTGTTGTGACAGTTATTCTCATTTGTTGTCTGCTTCAAATTTTTATTTTTTTTATCAATATGATTTTGATTTTCCACATTATTTGATAGCTTTGCAAGTAATTGTGGTACTTCTTCTCGTAAAACATTTTTAAATTTAGATTCAATGAAATTATGTGTAGACATCTTATAATCTTCTATTTTAGTATCAATAAGATGTGTTAAACCTGCCATATCCACTGTACAATTATGTTGCTCTATCTGAAAAACAAAAGATGGATAATTGAATCTAGGTTCACTAGAGTAAACATAATCATAAAACAACACATAAGTTATAGGTTCACTAAAGTAAACATAATCATAAAACAACACATAAGTTATAGGTCCATTAGAGTAAACATAATCATAAAACAACACATAAGTTATAGGTCCATTAGAGTAAACATAATCATAAAAAAAACACAAAAGTTATAGGTCCATTAGAGTAAACATAATCATTAAAAAAAAATACAAAAGTTATAGGTCCATTAGAGTAAACATAATCATAAAAAAAAACACAAAAGTTATAGGTCCATTAGAGTAAACATAATCATAAAAAAACACAAAAGTTATAGGTCCATTAGAGTAAACATAATCATAAAAAAACACAAAAGTTATAGGCCCATTAGAATAAACATAATCATGAAAAAAACACAAAAGTTATAGGTCCATTAGAGTAAACATAATCATTAAAAAAAACCCACAAAAGTTATAGGTCCATTAGAGTAAACATAATCATAAAAAAAAACACAAAAGTTATAGGTCCATTAGAGTAAACATAATCATAAAAAAAACACAAAAGTTATAGGTCCATTAGAGTAAACATAATCATAAAAAAAACACAAAAGTTATAGGTCCATTAGAGTAAACATAATCATAAAACAACACATAAGTTATAGGTTCACTAAAGTAAACATAATCATAAAACAACACATAAGTTATAGGTCCATTAGAGTAAACATAATCATAAAACAACACATAAGTTATAGGTCCATTAGAGTAAACATAATCATAAAAAAAACACAAAAGTTATAGGTCCATTAGAGTAAACATAATCATTAAAAAAAAAAAAAAAAGTTATAGGTCCATTAGAGTAAACATAATCATAAAAAAAACACAAAAGTTATAGGTCCATTAGAGTAAACATAATCATAAAAAAAACACAAAAGTTATAGGTCCATTAGAGTAAACATAATCATAAAAAAACACAAAAGTTACAGGTCCATTAGAGTAAACATAATCATAAAAAAAACACAAAAGTTATAGGTCCATTAGAGTAAACATAATCATAAAAAAAAACACAAAAGTTATAGGTCCATTAGAGTAAACATAATCATACAAAAAACACAAAAGTTATAGGTCCATTAGAGTAAACATAATCATAAAAAACAACACAAAAGTTATAGGTCCATTAGAGTAAACATAATCATAAAGATAACACAAAAGTTATAGGTCCATTAGAATAAACATAATCATAAAAAAACACAAAAGTTATAGGTCCATTAGAGTAAACATAATCATAAAAAAACACAAAAGTTATAGGTTCATTAGAGTAAACATAATCATACAAAAAACACAAAAGTTATAGGTCCATTAGAGTAAACATAATCATTAAAAAAACACAAAAGTTATAGGTCTATTAGAGTAAACATAATCATAAAAAAAACACAAAAGTTATAGGTCCATTAGAGTAAATAGAATCATAAAAAAAAAAGTTATAGGTCCATTAGAGTAAACATAATCATAAAAAAAACACAAAAGTTATAGGTCCATTAGAATAAACAAAATCATAAAAAAAACACAAAAGTTATAGGTCCATTAGAGTAAACATAATCATAAAAAAAACACAAAAGTTATAGGTCCATTAGAGTAAACATAATCATACAAAAAACACAAAAGTTATAGGTCCATTAGAGTAAACATAATCATAAAAAAACACAAAAGTTATAGGTCTATTAGAGTAAACATAATCATAAAAAAAACACAAAAGTTATAGGTCCATTAGAGTAAACATAATCAAAAAAAAACAACACAAAAGTTATAGGTCCATTAGAGTAAACATAATCATAAAAAAACACA
Organism: Anisus vortex; assembly: GCA_949126835.1. Lineage (NCBI taxonomy): Eukaryota > Metazoa > Mollusca > Gastropoda > Planorbidae > Anisus > Anisus vortex. Next base: position 44,317,524 of record OX421492.1, on the reverse strand, counting down.
AAAGTTATAGGTCCATTAGAATAAACATAATCATAAAAAAAAACACAAAAGTTATAGGTCCATTAGAGTAAACATAATCATAAAAAAAACACAAAAGTTATAGGTCCATTAGAGTAAACATAATCATAAAAAAAACACAAAAGTTATAGGTCCATTAGAGTAAACATAATCATAAAAAAAACACAAAAGTTATAGGTCCATTAGAGTAAACATAATCATAAAAAAACACAAAAGTTATAGGTCCATTAGAGTAAACATAATCATAAAAAAAACACAAAAGTTATAGGTCCATTAGAGTAAACATAATCATAAAAAAAACACAAAAGTTATAGGTCCATTAGAGTAAACATAATCATAAAAAAACACAAAAGTTATAGGTCCATTAGAGTAAAAATAATCATAAAAAAAACACAAAAGTTATAGGTCCATTAGAGTAAACATAATCATAAAAAAACACAAAAGTTATAGGTCCATTAGAGTAAACATAATCATAAAAAAAAACACAAAAGTTATAGGTCCATTAGAGTAAACATAATCATAAAAAAAAAGTTATAGGTCCATTAGAGTAAACATAATCATAAAACAACACATAAGTTATAGGTCCATTAGAGTAAACATAATCATAAAACAACACATAAGTTATAGGTCCATTAGAGTAAACATAATCATAAAACAACACATAAGTTATAGGTCCATTAGAGTAAACATAATCATAAAACAACACATAAGTTATAGGTCCATTAGAGTAAACATAATCATAAAACAACACATAAGTTATAGGTCCATTAGAGTAAACATAATCATAAAACAACACAAAAGTTATAGGTCCATTAGAGTAAACATAATCATAAAACAACACATAAGTTATAGGTCCATTAGAGTAAACATAATCATAAAACAACACAAAAGTTATAGGTCCATTAGAGTAAACATAATCATAAAACAACACATAAGTTATAGGTCCATTAGAGTAAACATAATCATAAAACAACACAAAAGTTATAGGTCCATTAGAGTAAACATAATCATAAAACAACACATAAGTTATAGGTCCATTAGAGTAAACAAAATCATAAAAAAAGCACAAAAGTTATAGGTCCATTAGAGTAAACATAATCATAAAACAACACGTTGAAGTAGATAGAATGTACTTACTTCTCTCAGATTGTGTTCAGTCAAATTCTCAAATTGTTTACTTATCATTTGATGAGATTCATGGGCTAATTTCACAAATGTGTCTTCAATGAAGGTCTTCACATAATTAATTTGTTTATCAATGTTATCATTGAGATAGGTTACACTTGACTCTAGTTCTCCTAGAATTGTTGATGTACTTGATTTGATTTCTGTCATATCACGACTTATTAGACTCAAAGATATTTTCATTCCTCTTCCGTCTACTTCTAACTGACCAACCTAATCAATAAAATAATTTATTCAAATTTTAATACTTGTATTTAAGTATCACAATTTTAAATTGACATTTACACAATTTTGAGAGAAATTTGTCTTTAAACTTATTTACGGTAGAATCAGAAATTGTTCTAAGTTTATATTTTTTCTATTTACTAGACCTAACATTTAACTAAATCAGCCTAAAAAAAAATCAATTAAAAAGTGTTTCAATCCCCGAATTTAGAAACTATTCAGGAAAAAGTAAAAGAGTAATATAATAAATCAAATATTTCATTCTTAGAAATATAGCACAACAATAATTTTGAATGGATTACTTACTTGAAGAAACCGGGTAAACCAACATCTTATAATAATTTAAAACCTTAATCAAACCAAACTTCAACAAGAAGCGTTTGTAGCATAAACATTTAGATGAGATAAAATTTTGTTAATATTAGATTGAATATTTACTCAAATGTAGTGTATTGGAAACCTGAAAATGTTTTAGTGGCAATAGATACATTCCTAATTTGCATTTATAGTTATTTAAAAAACTAACATGAAAGTTCTAGTAGGCCTACCACTTTTTCCCAGACCTTCTGACCTAAATAAAAATACAAAGTACCATTCACTTTTTATGTCTAAGAAAGGAAAAATTATCAGTCAACATTCCTTAACAATTTCCTCTGGGATAATAAAGATTATTATGCCTATTATTATATTATTATTGAAATAAAAAGTAATAAATATAAATATTCTTTAGTAACCAATCAATGCCAGTGAGAATAGTTTTAATTCATGTAAAAATAAATATTAATTCATTCTAACTGATTCCATTTTAAAACAGCTATTAAGTTAAACATTCAAAAATTTACTCTATGCATTGAAAATGTAGAAACAAACCATAGGACTTTTCTAAAAAAAAATTACCCACAATTCCCAGAGAAAGAATAAAAATAAAATCACCTGTTTAGAGACAGCATCTAAACCATTCTCACTATTTTGCAGTCGACCATTGATTTGCCTGAATTGCCTTATAGAATAGAATTGAAGATTGGAAACTGCTCTTTCAAGGGCAGTAATTCTTGTAGTCAATGTATCAAATTTATTATCAACTATCCTCAGCATATCTGTAACTACAGTATCCTCTAGCTTTTTAGCCAGGGGCACACCATCTGTAGTTTCACCTTGACCAGCTACATAGACAGCAAGATGTGCTACACACCAAAGCTTTACAAAAATCATGCAGTGAACTTTCAACCAATGCCTGCCATCCATGTTTATGTGAAGATTGGTTCCATAAACACACTTGGAAAAGAACAAATGTATTTGGAATCGGTTAACATAATGAAACCTGAAACAAAATAAAAGATTGAAATCAACAACAAAAAAATGACTTTGGTATTCTTATTCTAAATTTTTTAAATATTGCACTATATATATTTCTTTTAAATTATCTGAACTGATTATTCTAAGGTGTAAACTATTCATAAAACAATTTAATAGTAACATTATTGTGTTTAAATTAATGCATTGCAGTTGCAGTAGGCCTATATGTGTTAAATGTGGAGGGTGTAGAAAGCATCCATACAATTTTATGTGACCTTGACCTTTAGGATATAATAATTTATTGTAGGCCTACTTCATAAAATAACTTGTGTACTTTCCCATATGATACTTTATTTTTTTAAACACTTTTAAAAGAAGTATTTGTGTCTAATTTACACATTTCTTTCAGAGTTACAGTAGACTAACATCTTTGTGTTATATAGGCCTAATAGTTCTAAAATGGGGGAACATATTTAGAAAAAAATAATTTAGGTAGGCCTAACTATCTAGTTTTTTTTGTTTGTTTTTTTGTTGAAAATCAAACTACTAGTTAGAGTTAGGCTCTATTTAAATAGGCTATAACTATAGGTAGAGCTATAGTCTATAGTCTATAGGCATGGGCCTAGATCTATTAGCAATTGAATTTTCTAACATTTGAATTTGTTAATGTATGTTAACATCGTTTACAATTTGTAAACTTTTTTATTAGAACGTCAGCAATTTCAATAACAATAACATGCATTTAAATCCACAAGCTACTTCACATATGACATATAATTGGATACATTGCTACACAACTAAAATCGCAACTATTTGATATTTATTGTACAAGAGTTCACTCCCCCTAAATTGGCTAAATTCAACATGTTCAGTGACATAATGATAATCATAATGTCTTTGCTGAATTAAAAGTTATTTTTACATTCCATCAATCATATTAAATGTAATATAAATAAAATATTTATTTATTATGATAGAGCATTTGTTGTTTTTGTTTTTTTATTTGACTTACCTAGTAGCAAATGTCCACTGTCAATCAATACATGTAAAACATTTCTGATTTCTGGGCAGAATTGAACTCACCAACACAACAATCCTTACCAGTTAAGAAGCACTTCCCTAACCAAAAATAAATATAACTTGTCTCTTCGATTCAAGTATCTTTCTCCCCGTAGGCTTAATAACTCTTCGTTAATTGAAACTACGGGCGACTTCTTTAGTAAAGTTTAGTCTTTATACTTTAAAACATTTCTAAAAAAAAAAAAAACACATTGTTTATTATTATTATTTTTTTTTTTGCTAAAAAGGTCATTGTAATATTTTACTGTATATAATATATTATAAATGTAGGCCTATATTATATAGGCCTACATTTATAATGACTAAAATATGTGTTAAACAGTGAAAAATAGCATTTATATTTATAAACTAAATGTAAAATAAGAAAAGAAATACATTTATGAAAAGCCACATGAATCTTTAAATCCACCTAGACTATAGACTCGTCACAAAAGTTATACACTAAAATAGTCGTTCAAGTTGTTATGTAAAAAAGTAAACCATAACCATTAAACCGCAACAGCACCAGGCCATTTTTAGAAATCATCTTGTGAATCAAAGATAGCTCAGTGACCCCTGACCTCACATTTAGCACTGCTCGCTTTTTAAGTGCACGCACCTTCATACATACCACTTCACATGGAAGATTCTCTCGAAGTGTTCCCTCGGTAGATTTTCGCTTCGTCATTTTAGTAAATACAGCACACATTAATGCAATACTGACTAAAAAATAAAATGCTTAGGGATGATGGATGCCTGAAGTGATTACTTTCGGGGGGGGGGGGGGGGGGTATATAGGTGTTATTAAAGACAATTCATTTACTAATTTGGGTTGCCATTTTTGAAAGTAGCTCCCTACCAAAGAAAAAAAATAATAGTCATAATTTAAAAGAACTGCTATCTTTCCTATCCTGTTATACATACGCATTTCAACACATTAAATACAAATGCACGCAAATCTTAACATTCTGAAATTCACACTCGCATGGTTTACATGTTTAGCCTAAACACATTGACACACATACACACATGCAAAGAGGCACACGTACGCGTAAAACATACTTACACGTGTAGATATCTAAATATAAAACAAGCACAGATACAAACTTACATGTAAGTAAATACACACATAATATGATTAAAAGAATATGCAAGCAAACGCACAGGCAACATTTCTAATTTTAACACACACATGTATTTAAGCATATTAAAAAAAACACGTGCATATTTACAAACACATAATTTATAACGGAACATCCATATACGCATATCTTTTACAGAAACGCATCATTTATAGAGTAACATTCACACACAAACACATCATTAATGAAAGTTCGTTTATAAAAACTTGAATGTATGCACATTCACACACACACACACACACATAGGTCTACATGTAAACACAAACACATAAACACATACACGTTTATACATTTACACACATACTAATAGTATTCATCAAATCACATTCTCACATTCTTTATAAATGCTCATTCTCAAACATGCATGAAGACACTAAACCATCAATCTATTTAAGACATCAAACCATCAATCTATTTAAGACATAAAACAATCAATCTATTTAAGACATTAAACCATCAATCTATTTAAGACATCAAACCATCAATCTATTTAAGACATCAAACCATAAATCTCTTTAAGACATCAAACCATCAATCTATTTAAGACATCAAACCATCAATCTATTTAAGACATCAAACCATCAATCTATTTAAGACATCAAACCATCAATCTATTTAAGACATCAAACCATCAATCTATTTAAGACATCAAACCATCAATCTATTAAAGACATCAAACCATCAATCTATTAAATACATCAAACCATCAATCTATTAAAGACATGAAACCATCAATCTATTAAAGACATCAAACCATCAATCTATTGTAGTTGGGCGGTGGGTCTAATAGGTGGGCGGTGGGTCTAGTAGTTGGGCGGTGGGTCTAGTAGTTGGGCGGTGGGTCTAGTAGGTGGGCGTGGGTCTAGTAGGTGGGCGGTGGGTCTAGTAGGTGGGCGGTGGGTCTAGTAGGTGGGCGTGGGTCTAGTAGGCTGCTATATTCTTTACCAATGGGAAACTATGAAACTCGGAAATTACGAGTAGGAAGTTTTCCCATTTACGAATTGGTTCATTTTTGCATAATAATTTGTCCATTATCTATCTAATATGTATAATGTACAGTTTTGATGTCCACAGGGGTTCAAATGGGACAGCGATGCGAAAACAAGACTCATTATGTCTACTAGCCTCTCCTGTTCAAGCCTACCCTCACCTACCCGCCGGTGAACCCTGTTCTACCCAGCAATCCAGCCAGAGGTTGGGTTTAAACCCCAGCGGATGGCTGGATGTGACAACCAACGAGGTTAAGGCGAAGTCATACACTCCCTGCCAGAGGGGAGCAGCTCCCAACGAAGTCGGAGATATGTCGACTGTTCCAACTGGGGAACAGTGTGGGAGCATCAGAAAACGGACATACACGCAACCATAAAGCTTTCTAATGAATATGACCAAAGCCAGGCGAGAGCGGCACCGGGCCCCTAGCCTCGAAGGGGTCCACCCAATCGACTGGCGGCTCTGTGAATCTGGATACCAGGGACAAACAGAGTATAGCTACTGGACCCCAAAGCCAAAATTCCCTGAGGATAATGCAGTGGAATGCAGAAGGTATCTACTGCAAGAAACCGGAGTTCCACACGTTCCTCAGGGAAAATAACATCGATGTCGCCTGCCTACAGGAAACACACCTTTGTGGAAAACGCAAATTTTTTATCAGAGGATACGACACATTTAGACGTGACAGACCAAACGGACAGAGAGGTGGTGTAATAACTCTGGTAAGACATGGGATTGCTGCCACACTGACCTCACAGACAGAAACTGGACAGTTAGAATTCATCACAGTCAGGATAATCACACAAGGCCAGGAACTACTCATAACTAATTGATACAGTCCGCCCACAACCAAGCTCGATCTACATCAACTAAAGCCTCAGACTGAATCCCACCTCATAGTGGGAGACTTCAACGGCCACTCTCCAGCTTGGGGATATGAAACTTCAGATCCCAGAGGTGATGAAATTCAAGACTGGATGACCGACAACAAGCTAATACTTATCAACAAACCAGACGACAAACCATCTTATTTCTCCAGAGCCTGGAAAAAGACATCGACCCCGGACATTGCCATGGCCTCAGAGGATGTGCAGAAGAAAACAACTCGAACAGTCAACGACCAATTGGGAGGGAGTGATCACCTACCCATAACATTTCTAATCTCCGACATGAAGACCACCTCAGCTAACAGTAGGAGAAAGGCCAGCTGGAACTTCAAGAAAGCTGAATGGCAGAAATTCAAGACTGAAGCTGAAAATCTCAGGAAAATAACTTTCACACAATATTTAAACAAGAACACAAAGACGCTCACACAGCATATCCTAAATGCTGCCAAAAAATCCATTCCACGAGGTTTCAGGAAAGAATATAAACCCTACTGGAGCAAAACCTTGGAAACCAAACATCAAGAACTAACAGAAGCCAGGGAGGAAATGGAAAACAACCCTACGCTAGACACCACAATTAAACACAACAATATTAAAAAAGAATACAACGAAACCAAAACCTGTGAGCTACAGAAATGCTGGAAAGACAAAACCGAGGGTTTAGTTTTGAAAAAAACACAGGGAAACTTTGGCACCTAGTTAAAACACTAAACGAAGATGTTACAACAGCTAGAGGAACACCTGCCATTGAACATCGGGTCTCCTTGAAAACGGGAAAACAGGCAGCAAACATACTTGCCGACCACTTTCAACTTGAAAGCACAACCAAAGTTCCGCGAACTAGGCGTAAAAAAATAGAGAAGCAACTTCAAACTAGGCCCAGGAAACAAACAAACCAAACTCCAACGATGACGTCAGAGCTCACACTGGAAGAACTAAAAGATGCAATACAAAAACTCAAAATGAAGAAATCTCCTGGAAAGGATGGCATCTGCAATGAGATGATCAAACACTTGGGACCAGGTGCCAGGGAAAAGCAATTAGAACTCTACAATCAATCGTGGAATTCGGGCAGCTTTCCTATTGCCTGGAAAAAGGCAATAATCATCCCCATCCCAAAAAAGCAAAAGGACCCCAAACAAAAAGACAGCTACAGACCAATCAGCCTACTGAGCTGCCTGGGGAAGACACTGGAAAGGATGATCAACAAAAGGCTTATGTGGCACCTAGAATCAAACAACATAATCATCAAAGAACAATCAGCCTTCAGGAAAAACAGAAGTACAGAGAATCAGCTAATTCACCTAACTCAATCCATTGAAAACGCCTTTCAAATGAAAGAAAAAGTGGTAGCAACATTTATAGACCTCTCCAAGGCGTTCGATAGGGTCGGGAAGAAAGGGCTGCTAGTTAAGCTCCTAAATGCAGGCATAACAGGTAAAATGTTTGACTGGCTAAGCAACTTTCTCAGTCACAGAACTGCCAGGGTAAAGCTCCAAAACAATCTGAGCCACTTAGTCAAAATTAGGGAAGGAGTCCCACAAGGAGGCGTTGTCTCCCCAACCCTCTTTAACATCTTCATTAATGATATAGTAGACAACATACCACTCAAAATCAATCGAGCACTTCATGCAGATGACCTCACACTATGGAATGCCTCAGAATCTCTACCAGCTGCCTCAATAAGGATGCAAGAAGCCCTAAACAAAATAGGCAAATGGGCTGTAGATTGGGGTGTGACAATAAACTGCTCCAAGACTCTTGCAACTTGCTTTTCGCTCTCCACAAACAAAGAGACACTCCAGCTAAAAATTAACAACAAAATCATTCCCCAAGAAGACACGCCCACATATCTAGGCATCAAACTAGACAAAAGACTGACATGGAACACACACATCAAGGAAACAGAGAGCCGGGCTACCAGGAGGTTGGCAGTAATGAAAAAGCTGTCAGGGACAGACTGGGGAGCTAACAGCAAAATCCTCAAACAATTATACACTGGATATGTCAGACCGATAATGGAATATGGATCAGCTACCTGGAGTACCGCCTCCAAAAGCAACACACACAGGCTCAGCACCGTACAAAATGCAGGTATGCGCATCATCACAGGAGGACTAAAAACTACACCCATTACAGCACTAGAAACAACCTCAAACCTTGCCCCTCTAGACAAAAGACGGGAAGGAAAGATCCTAACTCATCACGACAAAATACAAAGAACGGCCAGTCTGCCTGTGCACAACATACTCCAGGCAAGAACCAAAAACAGACTCAAAAGATCCAGCTTCAATCACATGTCAAGACAACTAGCCAAAGCACACTCAGATGAACTTCCCAACACACCTGACATCTATGAACCCGTACAACTCACAGAAGAATGGAACAGTCCACACCACAACATATTCTTCTCCAAGGAAGTTCCAGGAATCGACATCAAAGAGGGGCTATCAAAGGTCACACAGAGATCCCTCACAGCGGACATGCTAGAGAGAGAATACAGCTCAAACAAATGTACCCATATCTATACCGATGGCTCTACAAATCCTAACACCAAAATTGGAGGAAGCGGAATAGTTATCTCACACCTAAATGGACACACCACCTCTCACTCCCTCCCAGCTGGCTTTCCAACCACCAACCATAAAGCAGAACTCATCGCCATTCGGGAAGCCACGAGCCTGATCAACAAGCTTACCCCACCTGCCGGTCATATTGTCATACTCACAGACAGCAAATCCTGCATAGAGGGACTGATATCCCCAAGGGATCACCTCGAGAGGGAGACACTGGACAGACTGAGTACTCTCTCACTACAGAGTGCCCTAGCGGTCCAGTGGATACCCTCACATTGTGGACTGCCTGGAAACGAGGAGGCAGATGAGCTGGCCAGGCTCGGAAGAGATGCCCCACAGGATATCAACCACACACACCGCATCTCCTACTGCGAGGCAAAGGACATAATCAAAGACATGTACAAGAGAAAATGGACTGAACAACACAATCCCCCAACAGGAGACGACTGACAACACCTTACCAGATATGAGCAGACCACCATACTCCGATTAAGGACAGGACACAACAGACTATTAGACCACCAGCACCGAATCGGCTTAAGTCACACCCCTGAGTGCCCCTGTGGAACTGGACTCCAGAATGCAGAGCACATCCTGCAATGGTGCCCACTCCACAGAGAGGCCCGTAACCAGGCCTGGCCTCAGGGAGCCACCATGGAGGAAAAGCTCTGGGGCCCAAAGCCATTCCTACAGACAACAGCCCGGTTTGTCAGAGAAACAGGACTGCCAGTCGGACACAGCAAAGGAAAGCTAAATGGAACGCAGAAGAAGAAGAAGATGTCCGCAACCTATGTCCAGCAGGGAATTACGTGACCAGTACAGTGCTTTTTCTCAACAATGTTATCCTACATTTGTAACGTTGATTGACAATTCATATTTTTCACAGTAACACTGGCTTGTTATAGGTGTTGTATATTTCGAAAAAAATTATTTCAGAGACCCCCCCCCCCCCCCCCGCATACAATTATATCAACACTGCGTAACCTTCTCCCCACCCAACCTATTAAGTAACACATATAGCCGCGAGGTGTGTGTGTTTGGGGGGGGGGAAGGGGTAAAGGAGGTGTAGGTGTTTTCTCCCCGCCCCCTTTACATTTGTTTTCCGATCCGAGGATTTAAATCATACTTTTTTTTTTCTTTAAGTTTACAATTTTTATTTTGATAGAAATATTTAATGATTCTATTTTTACGTTTGGCTTTTGATATTTTCATACAATGTACATTGTTCAATTTAGTGAGAAATTATGCACCAGTTCAGAATGCGCCTTCTGCAGTGCGCCATTTTACCCCCCCCCTTTTTTTGCACTAGCCCGCCCACCCTCTCACCCAATAGGGCGTTTGCAATCACGTGACAAAAAGCACGTGATTTGTGTTTACTTTCTGTAATGGTGTACAAGTAATAATGGCCGCTGTATTAATAAAGTTTCATATAGGCTCGAGTTTTTTTTAAATGATGTGTTGTGTTTTTAAATCTTATTAAGATTTAAGCTGTATTATGTATGTTAAATAAAATAGGCTATTTTATTATTATCATAGACATAGATCATAGACGATGTGAGCCTATTAGTGACTTGACTAGATAGCCTATAAGCCCCTATTCACCAACACTATCACTTGACATCGTAGCCTAGCCTACGAAACATTAAAAGTGTAGGCCTATAAAGTGAAATTGAAAGTGTAAATAGGTCTAGCCGGCCCTAGCCTAATCACATTAATCAATTAATCTACAGTACTACTATTTACCTCCTTATTTTTTAGTAGGATAGCCAATATTCAGATGTGAATTTTGCATGATAAAAAACATCTTCACTTTCACCACGTTACATTTGTACCTCAAGTGGGTTCTTATATTTACACAAATACGTCACTAAAAAGCTAAGCCACGCCCACCGAGAACGCTCTATCTCATGTTACTTCGCCAATTTTACAATTATTTGCTCCAATTTATTGATACTTTATAATACAAATTCTTTTAGACTATATATATAGCCAGGTAATTCATTTCTAACATAATTGCTTTAATTCAGAACTAAAATTTACTAATCGACCAATCACAGTTACATATTCAAAAATCAACTATATTTAAAAAAATCAACTATTGAAAACTTGAACATAATTTAGAAAGTTTTATTAGAGGAAGAAAGTTTTTATTAACGATTCACATAAATTCCACGAAATTAAACAAGAGATACATTCTGAAGTTCTCAATAGATTGAAAATACCTGTTCCAATAAATGTCTCAAAAATAATTATTATCATTAAAAGCTATGACAGTTTACAAAAACCAATACAAAAAAAATAGAAATAAATAATGTATAACCATTGTGAACAAAAAATTGAAGATACAAGTTGTTGCACATAATGTAAAAAAATCTAATTTTACAAAATCTTTCACTTTCAACTAAATACTAGCAATTAATTGCAATCCAAAGTAAAGAAATGCCAATTGAAGTTAAATGCAAGAAAAATACAAATATATTAACATAATGAACAATTGCAGTTTAATGTAAGGAAAAGATTAATATGTCAACAGAGTGGACATTTGCAGTTAAATGTAAAAAAAAGATCAATATATCAACATAGTAAACAATTGAAGTTTAATGTATGAAAAAGATTAATATATCAACATATTAGACAATTGCAGTTTAATGTAAGACAAAGATTAACATAGCAAGAGTGTGTACAATTGCAGCTTAATGTAAGACATAGATCAATAAGAAACAAATATTGCTCATGTAATTTAGCCAGCTAGCCAAAGCTGTTGTCCAGGGTGTGGCACGAGGAGCCATACATGAGCCAGACAGTGAGATTTGGAACTCAATGGAATCTGAATATCGTAAAAGATATGGCTTTCAGAGACCAGTAAATACAATTCCTTCTCCCACTACCTAACACCCCGGTTAGTACCAGTAGAACTACAGTAGAACCTTTAGGCTATAACTAAAAACATATTTTAATTTTAATTTTTAAAGGAAAGAAGTTAAAAGCTGTTGAATTAAATGTAGTCTTGCATGTATATTTCAATTACTCATAAATTAAATGTAGTCTTGCATGTATATTTCAATTACTCATAAATTAAATGTAGTCTTGCATGTATATTTCAATTACTCATAAATTAAATGTAGTCTTGCATGTATATTTCAATTACTCATAAATTATAAACACTAAAAATATGTAGATAGAGTTATAATAGTAATAGCTTTATTTAAATTTTAACATTTTAAATTTAAAAAAAATTCAATTAGAATTAGTCAAATTCAATAGTCATTTTGATTTAGCCAGTGCAGTAAAAATGTAATAGTATTCTATTTTAAACTAGGATTTTGCGATCAACTTACTTAGATATTTAATTGGGTAATTAAAATTTAATGTTAAATTTTTATATTTTTTTTTACATCACAACTTAGGTTCTACTGCATGTTAGTAAAAACATTCGGAGAAAATATATTACTATATTCTATTCATCTAGCACTATTATTCAGTTCATCTAAAGCTATAATTTGTCTACCTACACTTCTAGATGTTAGTAATATTAGTAGAAGATATTACTTCAAATCACGACATGTGGATAACAAGCATGACTAAAAATAGCTGTAGACCATACATTAATATCACAGAGATCTATATAGGCTAGTGAGAAAAACAAACAACAAAATTGACACAAGCTAATTAATAACAAAAGTAAGCATTAAGTATACCTATACAGCTGCCGAGAAATTTAATAATCCTTTATAACATAAAGTAATAACCATATAGAGGCGGAACTTAACAATACACTCACAGCAATAAAATGTAATAATATAAACCATATAGAATAAAAATAATATTTAAACACATGGAGAAAAGTAATATTAAAACACATGTAGGAGAAAAATGATATCAAAATACATGTAGGAGTAAAGTATTATTAAGACATGTAGGAGAAAGTTATATTAAAAGCCATATAGAAGAAAAGTATTATTAAGACATGTAGGAGAAAGTTATATTAAAAGCCATATAGAAGTAAAGTATTATTAAGACATGTAGGAGAAAGTTATATTAAAAGCCATATAGAAGTAAAGTATTATTAAGACATGTAGGAGAAAGTTATATTAAAAGCCATATAGAAGTAAAGTATTATTAAGACATGTAGGATTAAAGTAATATTCAAACCCATATAGAAGAAAAGTAATATCAAAACATGTAGGAGAAAAGTAATATTAATAAAAATGGAGAAGAGTAATATTAAAACTAATGTAGGAGAAAAGTAATATTAATAAAAATGGAGAAGAGTAATATTAAAACTAATGTAGGAGAAAAGTAATATTAATAAAAATGGAGAAGAGTAATATTAAAACTAATGTAGGAGAAAAGTAATATTAATAAAAATGAAGAAGAGTAATATTAAAACTAATGTAGGAGAAAAGTAATATTAATAAAAATGGATAAGAGTAGGCCCTAATATTAAAACACATGTAGGCGAAAAGTAATATTAAAACATATGTAGGATAAAAGTAATATTAAAATACATAGAGAAAAGTAATATTAAAACATATAGGAGACAAGTAAACTATTTTAAAACACAATTACTTGACAAAAACACATAGATTCTAAAATAGAACACTGTCTAAGAGAGTTAATCGATTCTTTCAGAAATGCATAAATTATCCCAATAGGCATAAAAACATGTGCAGTTGCCCTACGGTTAATTAATAAATATACAACAAATTAAACTAAAAGAAAAGGCTAGAAAATACAGCACCGATTTCCTTTGAAATATCATCTCACATATCTTGTTCCTTTAGGTTCTGTTCTTCTGGTTCTCCGCTTTTTTCATTGGCTGTTGTCCCCGGAGATTTTTTGACTTGACAAACATACCTAGATTATAGAAGAATTGATTGCTTTGGCAATGTGTCTCGATCTAAACATTCATTACATCAAATGATGATCCTAAAATTATGTTTTCAATGACTATTTCATCCATTCCATAATATATATACCATAAATCTAGGCAATGATTTTTTAACAAGTCAATCTAATATTATTCAAACACATCTATGACAATAATTCATAATTATAGGCTCACACTTTGTTCAATAAGAAAAAAAAAACATAAACTTTTTCAAAATTATTTAAAGTCTCTCTAGGCTCACTTGAACAAAATAAAGTATTTAAAGCATTATGACTTTAGTGAAATCCTAAAGCTACTATAAAGACTAACATATCTAGGGGGAAGAAAATCTGGACCGCGAAGCGTGAAGTGCATGGAGTGTGTGTGTTTGATATTATGAGACAAAAGAAGAAAAAAACAAAGGGACATAACACATTTGTTTTTATTTACAACACAAAGTGCTCAAGGGAAGTAACTATAGTTCATAAAACATGCACAATTACCATGTTCACAGAAATGGAATCGCTATACGAAACCTAGACTTTCGTATTCAGGACAAAAAGATCTTTTACACCCTTTACTGGGCAGACGTTTTTCCATTTTCTTGCTCTGTGCGGGCAAGATTTTTTAAGGATTTTTCAACGCGCGTATTTATTTGTTTGAGAAGCTATTTTATCCATTGTTACTTCTTCAAACAATTGATTGAAAGTAGCTTATAAACTGAGACTGATTAGCCACAGGCCCATTGGGGCCAGTTTGTTCCCTAAATTCTTCTATTTTTATTTAATTTGTTACATTTTCCACCCATGGGGGGTCGCCCGATGGTCCCTCCCATCTACTTCAAGATCAGACTCACAACTTTCGATATATATTTTTTCACTGTAGGAAAAATCGAAAGTAGGCCACTATCGATGTCACTATCAAACTTAACTTCACCCGATTAAAAAATTCCCCCAACTTAAATGCCCATTAAACTAAACCCGAAGAACTTCAAGAACGCCTAACTAATACCCGACGCTCCATCACACCACTTCGCGAAAAAAAAAATTAAAATATGAAAAAATAAACTTACAGTGATGAAAAATTTACTAGAGATACTGTAGACCATAGGTTCTCAACGGGGGCGATATCGCCCCCCAAGGGGCTGTGAAGAGGTCTTGGGGGGCGCTGACGATCTCGGCAGCGATAGGGAGGGCGATGGTGGGCGAATGGGCGGTGCAAACCTTCTTGAAATAATGTTAACAGATTAACAATTTAAATTAAAACAATTAAAGTACTTAATAATTAAAACAGTAATATTTAGCTTGGTGAGTCAATAGCAGAACAGTCGATTAAAATTAATAGACTGATCCGCTAATGATCTATTGTCACAGTGTAATTGTGACGTAGATGGCTAAGAACTCAGAACAGAAATGGTTGGAGAAGTAGGCCTACACAGCTGTACAAATGCTGCCAGAGGGCTAAATTCACCTTATCGCGGAGGCTAAGACACCAGCGAAGAAAAAAAACATAGGCTGCCCCTGCCCAACTCCAACGGTCCCGCTTTCAAGTGCCAGAGATGTGACAGTTTATCTCTTAAGGATAGGTCTCCACAGATACAGCTAATGCTGCAAAACTGTCGAAATATAAAGGGCGCAAATAAAATTGTCTTCTGATTTAAGGATGTTAAACGAAAACCGGAATACCGGATTTTTCGTGGAGGGAGGACCGAAATCCGGGTTTAAACCGGCTTTATACAACCGAAAACCGGTTTTGAAGAAAAAAACGGTTTTAACATCAATACTTGTCATACTATTGAGCCAATGAATTGTGACGTAAACGTTATTCAAAGTCGTAGGCCTATATGGGCTTAACCTAGATTTATTACTATATTTAGATTATTTGCCGAGAATAGCAAAAGGGATGGGGCGTTATATTGTGGATGAAATGTGACATAGAACACAATTGCTGCTAAATAACCAACATACTTAGAAATTAGAAATAGGAATAGCGCCGATTTTTTAAAGTAGTGGCTCGATTAAGTACTAATGGACCCGTCCTTAGCATCGTCCTGTAAATCTGGAGCGAGCGTAAGCTAGCTACTTGTAGGCCCGCTATTCATGAAATAACTGCACTTGTCTTAAGAATTCTCTCTATCAAGTTGTACATAAAAAAAAAAAGCCCGTGTCCGTCTCTGCATCGCTGAATGACCATTACTAAATGACACATAGTCTACTTGCGAGCGTGCGTCAAATAGTTAGCGGGCTTAGGATAGCTGAGTCTGATATTAGGTGGCACTTTTGTACCCATGGGCCCCAAAGACTGGCGAAGTGTGTAAACCGCCGATACGTTCCCATTAAGAATACAAAGGCGGGCGAACGCATGGGGGACAGCTCCCGCAGCGGGTCCGAGATTCATTGCACTGCCGAGAGGATACGGGGTCTCGGTGGGGAGGAAGCAATGGACGCTGCAACCCCGTCTCGAGAACCACCCGGTGCCTGGATGTCAGTATCTATAGTATAGGATTTGTGCTACCTGGTGACAGTGCAGTTATACAGGCGAGCCACCACGATAATGACCCCAAGGGGAACCGCAGTGGGCAACCTAGCTGCGGAATCTTCACTGTTACACGGCACGCCACGCCTTTGGAGTGTAGTGGGTTGGCTCCAGCCCGGACAGAGCTGAGCTCAAACCTATCGTTACGACCTGGACAAAAGAGCCCGTTTCTTTTTTAAAGAGACCGTATAACTCTGTCCATTGTGTAATTCTCAAGCAACATGTTGTTGCTAAAAATCTCAGCATCAGTATCTTCAATATGTAATAACTGCAATGCATTCAACGAGAGAGTGTTTAAACAACTGTGTATTGAGAATAACAAAGACTATTATCTTTTGCTACTGGACGCTGGTTATCACGAGGTGCCTGTTTAAATAGATTTTACTGGGTCTTTGACTTAGTTTTCGAGTTTCTAGAAAGCAAAGACAATTCTCTGAAAGAAAATCTTAAAAAAAAAAAAGAATAACAATATCGCATATTTAACGGACTTATCAAATAAGTTCAATGAAATTAATATTCAATTGCAGGGAGATGACCTCAATTTGATCAAAACAAAAAGTGTCATTTCGGCATTTATGTAAAAACTTCAATTGTACAAATGAACCTTTGGACGTGGAGAATTTATAAGTTTCCCAATCTTGCATCTGTAGAAAGAACTGAAGAAGACATTCTCATTTATTGTGATCACCTCGAAGCACTTACTGGCGACTTCCACAGTCGATTTCAAGACATTATTAACATAAAAATACATGATTGGGTTTTAGATTTTTTTCTAATAGTGAATAATTACAATCAGGCCTACCTACACAACTGCAAGAGGCATTGGTTGAATTAGCAACAAATGAAGAACACAAATTGAAATTTGTAAGAAAAGGCTATCACGACTTTTGGCTGCAAAAAGAACATCAGTTTCTCCAGGACTGTAGGCTTTGGTAAAGCCTTTTTTTTAATTGCATTTTCATCTTCCTATTTAGTAGAGCGAGGTTTTAGTGCTGCCAGGCTACCACTTTGTTGTCAAAAAAAAAGAAGCAAGTTGCAAGTAGTGGAGCGTGGAGACTTGATGCTTTTGCTAACCAAAATAGAACCTAATATTGACAATCTGCTGTCAACACACCAGGCGCAATCTTCACACTAATACTCAGTTTTAAAACATCTTGTATATATGTTTGTAGATATGTGTATTATCATTAAAAACAATTTACAAAAAAACTCTGCTTAACCATTGACTTTTACTTTAAAGCTCATCAAATAGGAATTAAATATATGCCAACATACGTAAATTTTTTACTAAAACATTTACTAGAGGGGGGGGGGGTAGGGGGGCGGTGAACCAAAAAAAATTGTAAAAGGGGGCGGTGAGCCGGAAAGGTTGAGAACCTATGCTTTAGACATTATATAAACCGGAAATAAACAAACTGAATGCTCCCGAGATCTCCAACCAAAAGAGAAAGTAGCCTGAACTATATAAATTGTCACGGCCGTTTTCGAGCGTTTTGCCTATATCGGCTACGGAATTTTTCGGCCGCAATGCCCGGTAAAGGGTTAAAAAAGAAATTGAACCATTTATACTAAATTATACTAAATTTAAATAATACTCAAGCGTTTGGTGGCCATTTTGTGAAACCTGCCATAACATGAATTGATATTTTGACTAGAATATAAAATGAAAAATCGTCCAATTAGGCCTAAAGTCTACTTCAACACAAAGCGTCAGTTTGAAAAAAATCTTTATGTCTATTGTAATGTAAATTAATTTCTCCTTCATAGGTATAGACCTAAGTATAAGAACCAGAATACTAAACTTCATAAACAGGTCTCTAAATGAGATATTGAATAAACTATATTACTATAGACTATGGGGTGATAAGATAGAAAATCACAAGAGATGTATGATGTGCAATAAAAAACAACAGTGGGCTAGCCAAGGTTTGAAAGAATGTAGAAATTGATATACATGTATGCCTATTTCACACTGTCATAAAAAGAAATGAAAACAAGCGAGAAGTGTTGTACAAGACATAGTCATGAACTGTCATGTAAACAAACATACGACATTGTAGCGTTTAAAGTTAGATAACTTATATTCAACAATCAGATTTGTACATCAAACATTATTAGATTAGCCTGCCCTTGTAAAACATACGAGCACTGAGCTCTAATATATGGAGTGCTCAAAGGAAGTAAATTGTAGGAGAAAATGCGGACTTTTTAATATAGATAGGTGCACCGTAGACTGAACTATATATAAATAAGCGTCTAAATAATACATATATACTATTATATACATTAAAATTACTTACTCAGTTAACATATATAAGCGTATATGTTATTCAAAGAATTATTCAGACAAATGATCAACCATTTCATCTTTTGACTTGACAAAGAAATGAATCCGGTACTTATTAAAACTTACAAGTATAAGAGAGTATATATAAAGTCTATATAAAATAGTTCATTTTTATCAAATTACAATGACGCAATTACAAAAAGTTTTTAAATTTTAAGTAATTTTATGTATATATAGGTCAGTCTACAGTGCACCTATCTATATTAAAGAGTCCGCATTTTCTCCCATTTTTTCTTCTCTATTTTAATTGCTTGAGCACTCCATGTATATATAGCTCAGTGCATACGAGTACTATTACTTTAGTAGTCAAACAAGATGGCAGTCAGCCATGTTTAGTTATTAAACCAGACCATGTTTATTATTAATTCAGTGTTGTTCACTAATTTATCCTGTTACTTATATAACTAATAACCTATGCACCTACATATCATAAGACCACCACATTAGAAACACTATATTGGCGACGAGAAGGTTGGTTATTTTAAGTTCCAACGGGAATATAATATTCATAAGAAATTACATTACATTTCTTAGTTTGAGATTGCATCAGACAACTAAAAACGGATACATTTAAAATAGATTAGAACATGGCGTCTTTATGTTACCACAATACCCACATTTCATTGTTAATCAGAGGGAGTTACAATCCGATGGTCGAAATGGATAAATAGACTACAAAATCTTTTCACAGCTTACAACATCACGAATGTTGAGCAAAAAAAGGCTTTACTATTAACATATGGTGGTGAAGAACTCAATGACCTAATAGAATCGTTACCACTATCACAGTCAAGTACAACAGCTGCTGAAACTGAGGGGGAAGATCCATTCAGTCAAATCGTAAAGCAACTAACAAGCCACTTCAATCCATAAATGAACGTTGAAATGCAAAAATATACTTTTCGACATAAAATACAACACTCAACACATGTAGAGAAATTCTACCAAGATCTGTATCAACTTGCCAAAACTTGTAATGTCACTAATGCAGAAAGTGAAATCAAATCTCAATTGATCGCGGGATGCAAGTCTTCCAAAGTGAGGGAAAAAGGTCTATCCACTCCAGAGATGTCTCTCAAAGCCTTACTCCAATATGCTAAGACAATTGAATTGGCTGAAGACTCCCATAAAAGAATCAATAATGATCAAGTTCAGAAAATAGGCACTGCTACAACAACTATTGGTAAGAAACAGCATAAAAGACATGATCAGTCCTTTCATGGTAAAGAAAGACTGTATAATATCAGTTGCAGGAACTGTGGTGGTAAATGGCCTCATCCAGGTGGTCAAAGCAATTGCCCAGCACATGGTAAAACATACCACAATTGCAGAAAAGTCAACCATTTTGCTTCTGTGTGTAAAAATAAACTGATAACTGACACAAAACATAAATAAAAAAAAAAAAAGACTCAAGAATACATTATCTGGAAGATGATGATTCCACACATGAATATGTATTTTCATTCAACATAAAAAAGAATATGCCAAAGGTACAATTAAACATTTTGGACACAAATATTAATTTTCTCATAGACACTGGAGCAAGTATTAATGTCATAGATGAGGAACATTTCAGGAAATTAAGAAACACACCCGAACTCAACAAATCTAATACTACAGTATTTGCTTACAATAATTCAAAAATCAATGTTTTAGGCACATTTGAGACTGTTATTTCTCATGAGAAAGATGTAATCAAGTCTACATTTCATGTACTGCAAGGTTCCAATGGATGTGTAATAAACTACCAACTTGCAAATGATCTCAAGCTAATAAGTATTTCTGATTCAGTAAACTCAATCACATCAGAAATTCAAAAAGAGTTTCCAGAATTATTTCAAGGACTAGGCAAACTAAAGGATCAGCAGGTTAAACTAATGTGTCTTTGTTTTTAAATATTGTAACTATCGTTTTTGTCACTTTTAATGTTGCACCTATTATTTTTAAAATCAATTTTATTGCTGTAGCTATTATCTTTATAGCCATTTAATGATGTAGCTATTGTCTATTTATTTTAGTAGCTTAAATAGATTATAATTTTAGTAAAATTGTAAAGCGCTTAGAGCTGTAAGGTAAGCGCTATATAAAAATGCCTCAATAAATAAATAAATAAATAAACTCCACATTGATTCAAACATAGTTTCAATGGCTCAAAAGTATAGACGCAATCCATTCCATGTGAGAAAACAACTTGAGAAACAATTATATCATGAAGAATCTCTAGGTGTTATTGAAAAAGCTAATGGACCAACTCCATGGCTGTCTCCACTTGTTGTAGTTCCTAAACCAAAGGCTCCACATGAAATTCGTGTATGCGTAGACATGAGAATGGCAAACAGAGCTATAAAAAGAGAAAGACATGCCACTCCTACTCTCAATGAGATTATCTCTCTTTTGAGCAATGCAAAAGTACTCAGTAAGCTAGATCTCAATCAAGGCTACAACCAATTAGAACTAGCAGAAGAAAGCAGATACATTACAACTTTTTCAACACATATTGTTTTGTTTAGATTCAAAAGACTCAATTTCGGTGTGAATAGCGCATCCGAGATATTTCAAGACCCCATACGTCAAACTCTGAATGGTTTAGATGGTGTGATTAATGTGAGTGATGACATACTGGTATTCAGTCCAGATAAAGACACACATAAAAAACAACTTCATGCCGTATTTCAACGCCTACGAGAAAAGGGACTTACTCTTAATGCTGCCAAGTGTGATCTAAATAAAACATCAATACATTTTCTTGGTCACATTTTCAGTGCAGAAGGTGTCAAACCATCTCCAGACAAGTTGAAAGATATTATACACCTGCCCACAACTAAAATGCCAGTGAAGTAAGAAGTCTCCTAGGCATGACAAACTTCTGTGGATCAAAATTTATTCACAATTATGCCACACTTACTCATGAACTAAGGTTATTAACCAAACAAGGAACGCAGTTCATATGGGAAAACAAACATGAACGTGCTTTTGTCAAATTAAAAGAACAACTTCAAAACACAACTCCTCTTGCCTACTACAATCAAAATGAAGAAACACATATTTTTGTGGATGCAAGTCCAGTAGGACTTAGTGCAATCTTAGCTCAACCTGACAGAAATAAAGGTTATAAGATAATCCAGTTTGCAAGCCGAGCTTTAACTCTAACAGAACAAAGGTATTCTCAGTCTGAACGAGAAGTGCTAGCTGTTGTATGGGCGTGTGAACATTTGCACATATATTTGTATGGCACTCCTTTTACAGTACATACTGACCACAAACCATTAGTCTCTATATTTGGTAAGCCTAATGCTCAATTAGGTGCACGTCTTGAAAGATGGGTATTAGGCACACAAGCATATAACATGTCTGTGGTATACCGTCCAGGAAAAGACAATCCTGCAGATTATCTAAGTAGACATCCTGCAAAGAATTGTGAAAGTGATAGAGAACTCAAGATTGCAGAAGAATACATACAATACATTATGGAAAATTCCATTCCAAAAGCTATTACAGCAGACCAAGTTGCTTTAGAAACAGCTCAAGATCCAACATTATCACATGTCATAGAGTGTATTTCAA
Organism: Anisus vortex; assembly: GCA_949126835.1. Lineage (NCBI taxonomy): Eukaryota > Metazoa > Mollusca > Gastropoda > Planorbidae > Anisus > Anisus vortex. Next base: position 44,294,830 of record OX421492.1, on the reverse strand, counting down.
AAGGACTCTGGATGGCAAACAAAAATCCAAATGTTGATACCAAACTTTTTGAAACATTGAAATTATGCAGAGAAGAATTTTCTGTAACACAGAACAAGATTATCTTAACGTATGTAGGCCTAATACAAATAAATCATCAAGATATAAATACTGTTAGAAAAAAAAAGGTTTTGGCGCGGGGGGGGGGGGGGAAGAAGGGGGCCCACAAAAGATTTCGTACCGGCATCTTTTTTTTCTCTCGAGGGCCCTGAACACAAGTAGAACTTGGATTTAATTTTTAGATTACAGCAATGATACATTCAAATTCTTACCTTTTATTGAAAAATTGAGACGAATTTGAAGTAGAATCCTGCCTGAACATTGAGTTTGCATTTTGTTATGGTGGAAGTTGTTGGCGGAAAATAGGGTGAACATGAATTCATAAACATTAAAATCAAATAAAACTTTGACCAGTTGAATGGACAGAAAGGTCACGTGATGTGAAATTTGGAAACAAAGTGGCAACGGGGAAAGGGGAAGGAGAGGAGGCATTAAAGCAGCGGTTCCCAATCTGTGGGTCGCAACACCTTTGGGGGTCGAACGACCATTTCACGGGGGTCGTCTTAGACCATCGGAAAACACATAATTTTGCTGGTCTTAGGAACCGATACACCTACATTATTAGTTTCCCTTATCTTATCTTATACATTACAGACGCTCCTTCTATAAAGAAGATTATTGCGTTCTACGCTCATCCGTGGTCCGAGTCTGTTTCTTGAGGAACATGTCATCGAAGCAGATAAATTGATTACAATGATACAGTCTGTGAAAGAACATTTACAATTTTAAGTTTGCGACGAAAATAGTGTTATTTTTGGGGGTCACCATAGCATTAGGAGCTGTATTAAAAGGGTCGCGACATTAGCAAGGTTGGGAACCACTGCATTAAAGTATGTAGCCAATCATGCTTCACAAACAGTAAAATAAAAAAAAGTTTCATTCATTATTCCCCTGACTAATTTGTTCGAGCGATTAAACGTCACAAAATGTCAAACCCCCCCTCAAATATGACATCACAAAATCTGCACCCCTCCCCCCCCCCCCCTAGAAGATATCTGTCTAAAAATGCAAATTTACAGGTTCCAAATTACTTTTATTTTTCATCGTTTTGTAATTAATGAATTTTGTATTACACAAAAGAAAAATCGAAAGTGTAATTATAACAATAATGTAATATCATATGCACAAATATAAATGCTTTAGTAGAATCAGTACAATTTTTAAAAAATTAAGTTTAAAAAAAACAACACACAGAATGTATGTCATGCGTTCTCCCATGATGCTGAAAAATGCTCTTTCATGGAATAAATGGGGAAAATACTGGTCTCTTCATCAGGTGGAATGGATATTCCATTCAAATAAAGCTCTTCTTCATCTATACATTCAGCACTCTCCATTTTCTTCATTTGCGATAATAACCATTAGTTCGCGTTGTCTATGTGCAGCAACTCTTTGTGGCCTGACAGGTTTAGGAGGAATACATTTTCAGACCTTCGCCTGATTGAACAACTGGTAAAGGAGGTGAAAAAATCTCTCTGTTACTACACTGAAATATTAGCTTCTTGGTTTTGAACAGCACTTTTTTTGTCGGTGCATTTTACAATTTGAGTTAAGTCTTGGCTTGTTCGTACATAAACGTCAAACCATTTTTATGCCTACATAGAAAAGAATGTCAACATCTTGAGCCATGGGGGCGGCCATGTTGTCAGCCTTCCCTGGATGCACCAAGGTGATTGCCGAACTAGGGCATCTTTCCCACTTTTTTTAGCATTCAGACGCGTTGGCATGGCGATCATCATTTGAAAATAGCTAAGAAACAATGCGATCATAATTTAAATTTAGAAAGCTTATTAATAGTAACTAGTTGACCCGTGGATACATTGTGTCCATACTCAGGGAGGAGGGCAGAGGGGGCATACGCCTGGGGGAGACACTTCTAGGGGATGCAAATATAGTGCAAATATAGCACTAAACAAGCAGTTACAGTATGCAAGGGGGCGTCGCTGAAACTTTTGCCCTGGGGCGCTATATAGGCATATGTGGGCTCTGTCCATACAAAACATAATATAGAAATTTAAAGAATAATAGCGAGATCAACAATAGAGAGAAAAAAAAGTACAGTATAAACAAACAATGCAAACAAAACAGAGTGCGCAGACATACAAAATAAAAGTCGGGAAAATCCAAAGTTGGCTGTTCAACACTCTCAGTGAAAGCAAAATGAAAGCGAAGCTACTCACTTTTACGGCGAGGAGCTATTTCTTTTTTTTTATTATTACAGTTTTCATGTATGCATAACCGGCATACTTTTATTTATATAAAATCAACAAAGTCAGCAGCATACGTGATAAATTAAATTTTTCTATTCCGGAAAGTCGCGAGTAGATGTCCATTTTTGGTTGTCCCGATCGATCATACGGCATAGGAGTCTATAGCGCACAAACAAAATATATGTAGGCCTATATTCTTTTCATGTGACGTCGGATATCTTAGACCCCCCCGCCCCCATCCCTCTTCACACATCGTCACAAATGCGCGACCCCCTCCCCCCCCTAATCGTGTGACGTAGTTTATGGACGACCCCTAAATAGGCCTCCATTTGATTTTATAAATCTACAACCGTCTAAGTCTATGTAAATAAACAAAATATTGTCATGACACAGAGAGAAACGGAAAGAATCTATAGATTCAGGGGGAATAAGACTTTCATCGACAAACTCACAAACAGAAACAGAAGACTCTCTAGATAGGAATTTCTTAAACTGAGGTCCGCGCGGTCATCTAGGACAGGGTTCGGCAACTTACACAGCTAGTGCCTCACTTGGTGCACGGGGAGATTTTAAAAGGCACGTGGAAGAATTGCTAAAAGGCCATTCAAGTCTTTTGTACAAGAAGTTAAGTGCTTTAAATTATATCACAAATGTTTAAAGTATCAACGAACAAAAAAAAAATTGTTAGGTACCGCAAAGTAAAAAAAATCCTTTTAAGTTTGAGAACCATATTACGGCAATAAAAGCTGTAGATCCAGGACCGGCTCATCCATATAGGCGATCTAGGCGGCCGAGTAGGGCGCAAAATTTTTTTTTTTTTGGGGGGGGGGGGCGCATAATTGAGGATTTTTTTAATTCGGAGTTTTAAAAATATAAACTATTTTAAAGTTTAGTGCTTCTACGCGCTAATAGCATAGGCAGATGAATTACTAGGTAATGAAAGGCGTAGGTTATTTTAAGTTGTCTTAGAAAATAGGAAAGTATGCCTTAACAGTACTTAGTTTGGCAACCTAGCTGTGCGTAGCGGAGTGCAAAAAGGCCAATCACCCGGCCACACCCTGGATGCGATGCGGGGGCGGAATATCATAGTGAAGTGACGTGATTGTGACCTTCAAGTCAATTCGTTAATCGTAAGTCGTGAGGGCGCTGAGTTGTTTGCATTGGCAGTGCAGCTGTTTTTTTTTGTGTGCATTTTCAGATTGTTAGTTACGAAAACGAGTACATTAAATCCCCTAAGTTGCACAAGTAGGTCTAGTCGAATTGATGCACTAACACCCCTGCGGTACCAGTAATCTCATGTTTGTAATGCTTTGGAAGAGATTTCTAAAGACACTAAATGAATCTAGTGGCAGTATTGCGAAGGTAGAAGCACTTGGGGTTACTTAAAAATATCTCAGACTTCAAGTTTATAGTTGCACTTGTCACATGGAACAACATTTTGTTTCAAGTAAACTTAATGTAAGATATTGCAAGAAAAAAATTGAGAGTCTCCAGAAAGCCGTTAGTCACATGAAAAAAAAAGAGTTTTTGGTTACAGCTAGAAATGATTTAGAGTTCGATAGAGTTCTGGTTGATGCTAATGAAGTGGCATAAGAAGTTGCATGGAATAGAACCAGTATTTGAGAAAGAGAAGGTCCGAATTAGAAAAAAAAAAGAAGAACATGGTTGATTACGAATCAGCAGATGAATCTGTAGTTATCGCAGGTGACCTCTCACAAATTTTCAAGATCCACTTTTATGTTAGGCTACTGCTTTAGACACAGCTGTTTATGCGGTAAAAGAAAGATTTTCCCAGTTAAATAAAGTATCTGGTGTCTTTGGATTTTTGTACAACATTCCTGACCTTAAAAACTAGACTACAACAGATGTTAAGTCGATGTGCAAAAACGTGGGAAAAGCATTAACAATTGTAAAAGATGAAGGTTTGAATGAATCTGACATTAATGCTTTACGACAGTGTTCTAAACTATATAAGAGCAATTTCCCATCATCTCCATGAATCAGTATCAAACCCTGAAGAAGTCCTTAACTACATTTACCTTCTTCTTCTTCTTCGTTCTCAAAAGTTATGATTGGGAGGATTCAGACAACAAGTCAGATAGTTGTAATGAACTGCGCCGTGGCTGTCAGTTGCTCTAGTCCACCGAACAGTTTGTCGTTGAAGGTAGCCCCCAGGGGCCAAATGGCTGACCGGGTAGAAAGATACAGAGGGCAGGTCTGAAGGACATGCTCCGCATTTTCGGGAGCTGTTTCACAGGGGCACATTTCGCTTGCTCCGATTCGTAGTTTGCGGAACATATGTTGCTTTAGCCTGTTGTGACCAGTCCGTAGTCTGAAGATGATGTTTTGAAATTGGCGGGAGAGTTTGTAGTAAGCATCAATCTTTGGGTTGTTTTGTTGCAGCTCAGACCATCTTTCGGATTCATTCCTTTTGAGTAATGCCTTTATTTCTTCGGGGTGTAGAGATGGGTCTGTCTGGTTTTGTCTGCCTTCAGCTTTAGCTAAGGTGTCGGCAGTGTCATTTCCTTCATTATGCCCAGGGATCCATTGGAGAACCAGTTCTTTAGTTATTTTGTTCAGTTTTAAAAGTTCTGTACTGAGTGACTGGTTGATCGGGGCATTTGGGTTTTTTAGAGACTGGAGTACTGTTTTGGCGTCAGTGAAGATGACAATCTGGCTGTTGGGGGATTGAGTGTGGCTTGTTAGTATATTTGCAGCAAGCTCAATTGCTTTTCTTTCTGCTCTAGTGCTATCTGAGAGGCTACCTGTGACAGTGGCTTTTTCTAGGAGTTCTCCATTTGGCCACTCTAGGAAAATGCCGGCTCCTTCATTTTTCAACTCTTTTCCAGTTGACCCATCAGTATAGACTCTGGTCCATGCATTTTGGGGGTATTGTTCTCTAATGATGTTGTTTACTGCTTCTTTTAGTATTTCGGGCGTGTAGTCAGATTTTTTCCCTATGTTGCTTAGTTCGTCTCTGATTTTTAGAGTAGGGCTTGGGTCCCAGGGGGGGGGGGAAGTGGCTGTGGGGTTGGGTAGGTTCAATTGCAATGTTATCTATTTTATATTTACTTTTTAGATGTTTGGCTTCTTGTATAAAATTGGATCTTTGAAGTCTTTTTGTTGAGGAGGTTTTGAGTAGCTTGGGTTTTAGAGGGTGATGACCTGATGCTTCTAGCTTGGTGAAGTGAGTAAGGATTTTGGTTTCTCGTCTAGTTTCCATAGAGCTTAGGTTTGTTGCATCCTCCATTGCTCTGATTGGGGTAGTTTTCATTGCTCCTGTTATGATTCGAAGTCCTAGGTTTTGAACTTTGTTTATTTTTCGGAGGTTTGATTGGGCTACCGTACCCCACACTGTGGCTCCATATTCTAGGGTAGGCTTTATATAACTGGTATATGTTTTTTTCAAGATAGAGTGATTTGCACCCCAGTCTGAGCCAGCAAGTTTTTTCATCAAAGCTAGTCTTTGGATTCCCTTTTTCTGTGAGTTTTCTATTTGACTTTTCCAGGTTAGTCTTGGGTCAAACGTAACTCCTAAATATGTGGGATTGTCATTTTTTTCAAGGATTGTTTTGTCTAAGGTCAGTTTGAGGCTTTGTACTTTAGTAGATAGAGAGAAAATTGAGTATGTAGTCTTTTTTGAGTTTATGGTCATTCCCCATTCTTTGGACCATAGGTTGAGGTTGTTTAGTGCATCTTGTAGCCTGAATTTTGAGGTGCCTATATATTCTTCTGTGCTTATTAGAGCAAGATCGTCGGCGTACATGCTGCTTTTTACTTTTCTAGGAATATGTTGAATTAGGTCATTTATGAAAATGAGAAATAGTGTGGGTGACAGTACACCTCCCTGGGGAACTCCATTTTGTATTGTTGCTATGTTGCTCCTTTTTCCTTGCAAGTTGACTATAGCTTTTCGATTTTTTAGGTATTCTGTAATCCAGTTTAAAATTTTGTGGGATATATGGTTGTTTAATAGCTTTAGGATTAGACCTTCTTTCCAGACCTTATCGAATGCTTTTTCTAGGTCGACCCAGACAATGGTCGTTGGTTTCTTTTCCTGGAATCCATCTTCTATTTCTTGGGCTATATAAGCTATTTGGTCTTCTGTTGATCGACATTTTCTGAAACCTGCCTGTTCATCTGCTAGTATATTTTCAGATTCAAGAAGCCATGTGAGCCTATTGTTGACCATTCTTTCCATTAGTTTGCAGACGCAACTGGTTAAACTTATTGGGCGGTAGCTGTCAACTTGGTTTCTTGGTTTACCATGCTTTAGTATAGGGATCATGATAGCTTTTTTCCAGACAGTTGAAATTTTCCCTGACTTCCAGCTAGCATTGAATATTTGCAGTAGTTTTTTCTTTGCCAGAGGTCCTAAATGAATAAGAATATCATTTGAGATCTTGTCTGATCCTGGAGCTTGTTTGGGTTTGAGGAGTTTCAGTGAGTCATCAAACTCTTTCATACTGAGATTTGCTGTCATTCCATGAGAGTGTGGTGTGGAAATTTTTGGAGCTTTCTCTATGTGGTCATTGACTTCTCTGGCTCTTTTTTCGGTGATACTAATCTTTCCTACGCTGCTGTTTTATAAATTTTTGAGCAGCTTCGCGGCCTGTGAGCTTTTCTTGGTCTGCGTCTAGGACTATTGGCGAAGATCTGTTCTCCTCTTGGTTCAGACTTTTGGCGATTTTCCACAGCTTATGTCCATCTCTGTCTGCATTTAGTTTTTCTGTCTTTTCATGCCAGCTCTTCCTGATTGACGAGAGATATTCCTTTCTGAAGATTGCGTTTGCAGCTTTTAGTTGTATATTATTTTCTATCGTTGGAGATTTTTCTGCTTTGATGGTTTCATTGTGGAGGAGTTCCAAGTGTTGAGACCAGTTTGGTATATAATTTTTTCTGGCTCCTCTTGGGATGGATTCCTTCGCTGCTTTAAGGAGAGCTCTAGAGAATTCAGTGTAGGATTTGTTTATCCGATTTGTTTTGCCATTGATGTGTGTCACATAGACATCTGTTAAGCGTGCAAAGAGGTTCCAATTTGCTTTCTTGTAGTTCCATCTGGGAAGGGTGGGGTTTTCTATGGGCAGGTGAGTGGTTTCTATTTGGATGAGAATGGGTCTGTGGTCACTGGTGGCTAGTTGGTCAGCGACTACTCTTTTACTTCCTATGGATATTGTATTGGTAGCAAAGGCTAAGTCTGGAGTTGATGAAGTCATCCATGATCTGGAGTAAAAGGTGGGTGGGTCTTCTGGCTGGTTTAGGAGAATCAGACTGTTTTCGGCTTGCCACTCCTCGATTTCTTCTCCCCTGGCATTGAGGTCTGGATATCCCCAGCTCTGGGAGCGGCTGTTCATATCACCCAGTATTAGACACTCTTCATTTATTGGGATTTGAATTCTGCCAAGTTCTAGCTCTTTGTCTGGTGGGCAGTAGCAATTGATTATGTTTAGGTTTCCCCCTGGTAGGATCAGCTTGGTCCCCATTATTTCAGATTGCGTGGAGCTTGGTATGATGATATCTGAGGTAGGTATGTTGTTTTTGACGAGAGTAAGAATTCCCCCTTTAGATCTGTTTTCCCTGTCTTGTCTTAAGCATGTGTAGCCTCTAATTGAGAAACGCTGATTGCTATTGAGGTGAGTTTCTTGGATGCATGCCACATCTACTTAATTTTTATGGAGGAAGATCTTTAAGGCTTCTTTTTTCTTTTGGATGCCCTCTGCATTCCAGTGGAGAAAGACTAAATTGTGTTTTGTTTTCCCTTTAATGTTCTTGTCAGTAGGGTTTACTTCCTTTTCTCTGCTCCTGACTTCACAAGCAGAGGAGGAAGAACCACCAGTTCGCTTGGGTGGGCTCCTTCGAGGCGGAGAGCCCGACCCCCTACCTGCACGGCGGGATTCCACAGGCAGGACGCCACAACTATAGTATGTACTATTATCTGTTTCCTCCATCATTTTGAGGTTTGCGTGCCGACGTGTTTTGCGCCAGTTGGCCCGTGGACTCCGACTTCAGCCTGCTTTTCTTTCTGAATGTGCTTCCATAGCCTTTGATCAACCAAGATCGTCTGCAAGGCAGCAGTTGATTTATTTTTGGAGTTTTCTCTCCTAGATGATTGCTATCCCTAGCTAACGGCCTCATCTGTCCGGGTTTAGAGTTTGAGCGCTCTATGTTCGCTTTTTGAAGTCATTTCTTTGGATTTATAAGGCATTTTTTAAAGAGTATCCTTACCACGGGATACCCCACCTCACCCTCCATGACAGCAAACCAGTTGGTCCGCGGCCGCTTATTCAGTATTCACGGCTAACCCTTATATCTAAAGGTCATTCCCCTATCCGCCACCTGGGGACGCGCTTGGTAGGAGATGATAGCTCCCTCAAGCTACATTTACCAATATAATCTTAAAAATGGATTCCCTAACATTTGTGTAGCCCTTCGTATTTTGCTTACGTTGTCAATTTTCGTAGCTAGTGTTGAACGAAGTTTTTTTAAATCTGAAGCTAATTAAAACCTGTATGCGTAGTAAAATGCGGGTCTGGCGACAATTTCTATTGAAAGTGAGATAGCAAGTAAGTTAGACCCAAAAGCCGTCATACAAGGATTTCCTAAGCAGAGAAGTATCATTAGGGTTTTAGTCTTTATAATTATATATTTACATTTCACAGTAATTAATCAAATGTTATAAAATAAAATACTTTGTTGGGCTATAACAATTATTAACACAAACACATTTTCGAAGTTCCATACCCGGCAGACCCCGCCGAAGGCACTTTAACGAGGGCGCAGAATTTGTTTTCGCCTAGGGCGTCAATAACCCTAGAGCCGGCCCTGTGTAGATCCTCTACTGTTATGGACAAACTCACAAAGAAAACTTTGAATTATTATTAAGTTACAACACTGAGCACACTGTGCTGGCCGTGATTGTCTAACTGACCTTTATTTGTTTTTCTTACAGTCCTCCTGCTATCAATTGGTCATGGGTTTCGAGATGTCAAACAATACACACACAATAATAATTATGACGTCACAAAATCAAGTGGACACACTTCACGTCGTTGAATAAAATAGGCTATATAAGAAAGATAACGAGTTAGAGCCCTACAATGAAAGAAATAATTAGTTAGATTCACCATTTGGGGAAAAAAACACTTGAAAATCATGAAGGTATCATGCGTATCTGGGGCTGTGATGTTTCATCGAATGCCAAAACAGAAAACATCAACGAACAGGACTGGAATACATAGAAGGTGGCTCCCTCCTTTACAACAATAAAGTCTCTTGATCTAGCCTTCTCAGCATTATCCTCATTCACTAAGCAAGATATATTTATATTGAACTTCTTTTCATTCTAATTGTGTTTGTATTTATATCGTTGGCTGTTAATTGAACATTGTTCTAATTATTATATACAAACCATTTTCTAAAAACAATAGGATTTTTTTTCTACACTAAAAATGTGTTTGGTATTCTTGGTGTTTGATACAAGTCAAAGTTTCTGTAACGGGTTAATGACGTAGGGCATATATCCTACCTAAATGCCTACAGTAAGCTTATATTAGTAACACCTAGATAAACTGACTGCAGATTATACCAGAGTAACACCTAGATAAACTGACGGCAGATTATAACAGAGTAACACCTAGATAAACTGACGGCAGATTATACCAGAGTAACACCTAGATAAACTGACGGCAGATTATAACAGAGTAACACCTAGATAAACTGACGGCAGATTATAACAGAGTAACACCTAGATAAACTGACGGCAGATTATGACAGAGTAACACCTAGATAAACTGACGGCAGATTATAACAGAGTAACACCTAGATAAACTGACGGCAGATTATAACAGAGTAACACCTAGATAAACTGACGGCAGATTATAACAGAGTAACACCTAGATAAACTGACGGCAGATTATAACAGAGTAACACCTAGATAAACTGACGGCAGATTATAACAGAGTAACACCTAGATAAACTGACTGCAGATTATAACAGAGTAACACCTAGATAAACTGACGGCAGATTATAACAGAGTAACACCTAGATAAACTGACGGCAGATTATAACAGAGTAACACCTAGATAAACTGACGGCAGATTATACCAGAGTAACACCTAGATAAACTGACGGCAGATTATACCAGAGTAACACCTAGATAAACTGACTGCAGATTATACCAGAGTAACACCTAGATAAACTGACGGCAGATTATAACAGAGTAACACCTAGATAAACTGACTGCAGATTATACCAGAGTAACACCTAGATAAACTGACTGCAGATTATAACATAGTAACACCTAGATAAACTGACGCTGATTATAACAGAGTAACACCTAGATAAACTGACTGCAGATTATACCAGAGTAACACCTAGATAAACTGACTGCAGATTATACCAGAGTAACACCTAGATAAACTGACTGCAGATTATACCAGAGTAACACCTAGATAAACTGACTGCAGATTATACCAGAGTAACACCTAGATAAACTGACTGCAGATTATACCAGAGTAACACCTAGATAAACTGACTGCAGATTATACCAGAGTAACACCTAGATAAACTGACTGCAGATTATACCAGAGTAACACCTAGATAAACTGACGGCAGATTATAACAGAGTAACACCTAGATAAACTGACTGCAGATTATACCAGAGTAACACCTAGATAAACTGACTGCAGATTATACCAGAGTAACACCTAGATAAACTGACTGCAGATTATACCAGAGTAACACCTAGATAAATTGACGGCAGATTATAACATAGTAACACCTAGATAAACTGACGGCAGATTATAACAGAGTAACACCTAGATAAACTGACGGCAGATTATAACAGAGTAACACCTAGATAAACTGACTGCAGATTATAACAGAGTAACACCTAGATGAACTGACGGCAGATTATAACAGAGTAACACCTAAATAAACTGACGGCAGATTATAACAGAGTAACACCTAGATAAACTGACTGCAGATTATAACAGAGTAACACCTAGATAAACTGACGGCAGATTATAACAGAGTAACACCTAGATAAACTGACTGCAGATTATAACAGAGTAACACCTAGATAAACTGACTGCAGATTATAACAGAGTAACACCTAGATAAACTGACGGCAGATTATAACAGAGTAACACCTAGATAAACTGACGGCAGATTATAACAGAGTAACACCTAGATAAACTGACTGCAGATTATAACAGAGTAACACCTAGATAAACTGACGGCAGATTATAACAGAGTAACACCTAGATAAACTGACGGCAGATTATAACAGAGTAACACCTAGATAAACTGACGGCAGATTATAACAGAGTAACACCTAGATAAACTGACTGCAGATTATAACAGAGTAACACCTAGATAAACTGACGGCAGATTATACCAGAGTAACACCTAGATAAACTGACTGCAGATTATAACAGAGTAACACCTAGATAAACTGACGGCAGATTATACCAGAGTAACACCTAGATAAACTGACGGCAGATTATAACAGAGTAACACCAAGATAAACTGACTGCAGATTATAACAGAGTAACACCTAGATAAACTGACGGCAGATTATAACAGAGTAACACCTAGATAAACTGACGGCAGATTATAACAGAGTAACACCTAGATAAACTGACTGCAGATTATAACAGAGTAACGCCTAGATAAACTGACGGCAGATTATACAAAAGTAACACCTAGATAAACTGACTGCAGATTATAACAGAGTAACACCTAGATAAACTGACGGCAGATTATACCAGAGTAACACCTAGATAAACTGACGGCAGATTATAACAGAGTAACACCAAGATAAACTGACTGCAGATTATAACAGAGTAACACCTAGATAAACTGACGGCAGATTATAACAGAGTAACACCAAGATAAACTGACGGCAGATTATACCAGAGTAACACCAAGATAAACTGACGGCAGGTTATACCAGAGTAACACCTAGATAAACTGACTGCAGATTATACCAGAGTAACACCTAGATAAACTGACGGCAGATTATAACAGAGTAACACCTAGATAAACTGACGGCAGATTATAACAGAGTAACACCTAGATAAACTGACGGCAGATTATAACAGAGTAACACCTAGATAAACTGACTGCAGATTATAACAGAGTAACACCTAGATAAACTGACGGCAGATTATACCAGAGTAACACCTAGATAAACTGACGGCAGATTATAACAGAATAACACCAAGATAAACTGACGGCAGATTATACCAGATTGGGGGGGGGGCCTAAGCCCCTATATAGTAGGCCTACTATTATGAAAACTTATAAAATGAAAATAAAAAATAATTTAAAAATGGTTGCCATGGAGATGGTGGCCAATTAGTTTTTTTTTAATATTATTTTTAACTTGAACAAAGACCATACTTCTTTTTTATTTATCAATTGAATCTAGATTTAATTAAAGTTAGCATATTATATTAATACTAACTACTTTTATGCAAATTGCAAAAGAATTTTAGATTAAATAAAAAATGAATTTTTTATTGAGGCATGTGCTATAAACATTTAAAAACATGTAAAAGATTAAAAAATACTGTTAACGTTTTTGTTTTTTTTAATCGCTTTATGCAATTTAAAATCCACAATGTAAGGAATGTCTGTTAAAAATTTCGGGATAATTGAGTAAATAAAAAACCAGTCTAGAATATAAGACCAAAAAACGTTTGAAAAAAAAAAAAACGGAAAAACGGACAATTCTAGAAAAAAAGAATATTTATTTACGAAATTTCAATTTAATCATCTAATTTTTAATGTGTTTTTTTTTGTAAAAAAAAATGTCCACACAAAGACAATATATATTAACCTTGATATTGACGTATCGACTAGTAATATAAATTTACAGGCTTACGCTTTTTTGTTATGTTAGACCTACTGTAATTTAAATATGTTAAAAAATATTTAAATTATTTTCTGATGTATTCAAATGCAATTTTTACATTGGTTTGTGTTTTTCAATTAGCACAACTGTCTCAATTTAAATAAATAAATGACTCGACGATAGATGAAGGAATATGAAAAAGACAAGTTTGAGTGATAGGAGGAGCGATAAGCAGTCTTAGCAGTCTTAGCAGTCTTAGCAGTCTTAGCAGTCGTAGCAGTCTTAGCAGTCTTAGTAGTCGTAGCCCTCCCCACACCCTCAATCTCCTACAAATTAATTCACATAATTTAATACTAAAATTAGCCTAAGGCTTGTGGAACCAGGTGACTTTAAAATACCTGAACCGTGTTTTCAGTGCCGGTTTTTTTTTTTCGGAATCGGATACCCGTTCTAGACTTCATTCTGAGAACAGTTGAAAATTGTAAAAGAAATTAAAAAAAACAGGCAGCGTAGACAGTGTAAGCAGCATATTAGCCTATAGTTTATAATAGAAACGTAATAATAAGTCAATTCAAAACTAACCGATAAAAACACAGTTTTTATTATACTCCCTTTCTTTGTAAACTAAGTTTATATTTCATTTATATTTTGATAGATTAAAATAAATATAAGTGATGTCATAGACTATAATATACATGGACCGCTTGCTTTATTTTTTTATGCTATTATCTTCTTATTTTTTGCAATTCCCGATTCTAAATGAAGTAATTGTTATACAAGTTACGTTTTATTAAATCGCATTTTTTCGACTTTAAATGAATACTTGTAGACCTATTAATCCTATTATCATTGTTTATAATAAGATGGACCGCCTGCTCTATTTTTAGAGCTTATTTTCTTTTTCCGTGCGCACACAACACTGATCTATAAATGTTTCCACTCTGTACAACATTCGATTTTAATTTTTCATTGAGAAAATCATAGCGATTAAATAAAACGGAACTTGTATATCAAAAACTTTTTTTCCTGTAATTGCGTTATTTAGAATGGGGAATTCAGAACATCAGTGTTTCAAGTCATCATATAGCAGAAATACTAAAGCAAGCGGTCCATGTATGTTATATTCTATGGTGATATCATACCTTATGAATTTCTACACTAAAATTTTGCGCATCCTTTTTTTTTCTAGCTTTGGCCCGCAAAAACCATAAAAAAATAACTCGCTTTGTTTCGGCTATATTGTGTCGTTTTCATTCTATTTATTTCGTGTAAACGAACATATCCGAAAAGTTTATTTACTACCGTCTCTTCCGGTAGAGGCAGCCATGTTTTTTTCTTCGATTCGCAATTTGGTCGAAGGTATTAATGACTATTCCAAAGGCTATGATGCTGAAAATTTGATAGAATGTATTGTTAGTCTGGACAAGTCTGTTGTCTAAGTTTCAGCTAGATTGGACGACGGGAAGCGGTCGAAAAATCGTTGCAAAGTTTTGCTATCAACCAAACAACCAAGCAGACAGACAGACAGACGGTACAAGTTAAAATAAAAGGAGTAAACAAGAAAAAACCATAAAAACGAAGTTTTTTTATTATACTCTCTTTCTTTGCAAACTAAGTTTACCATTTCACTACACTTCAAAACTAAAATTTCGAATCGGTAATGTCGGCAAATACATATTATCTAATTATAACGATTGCGCATTTAAAAAAAAAAAGCTTGTTTTATATTTCGGCTATATTGTGTCGTTTTCATTCGTATTTATTTCGTGAAAACAAACATACCCGAAAAGTTTATATTTATATACTTCCGTCAAAGGAAGCCATGTTTTTTCGTCAAATATATTCCTCGATTCGCAAATTGGTAGAAGGAATTCGTGACTATTCCAAATGCTCCGATGCTGAAAATTTGATACAATGTAGGCCTATTGTTAGTCTGGGCAAGACTGCTGCCCAAATTTCAGCTCGATTGGACCACGGGAAGTGGTCGAAAAATCGAAGCAATGTCTTGCTATCAAGTTTGCAACCATCCGGACAGACAGACAGACAGAAATTGCAACTTAAAATAAAGGGAGTAAAAATTGGTAAAATTTTCTAAAAATTCAATATAGACCTGAGAATTTGTTAATGTACTTTTTAAAATATATGTGGGTAGAATTATGTGGTAGACTTGTGACTTGTGTGGTCATAACTTTTTTTTCTACACTTCTCTTCAATTTATTTTTAGACTTCACTTTTTCTATCTTTAACCGTCGACTCTTTTATAAAAATCTTATTTGTAGGTCTTGTTTCTGATGTTTGGACTGACCACTATTTGTAGGTCTTGTTTCTGATGTTTGGACTGACCACTATTTGTAGGTCTTGTTTCTGATGTTTGGACTGACCACTATTTGTAGGTCTTGTTTCTGATGTTTGGACTGACCACTATTTGTAGGTCTTGTTTCTGATGTTTGGACTGACCACTATTTGTAGGTCTTGTTTCTGATGTTTGGACTGACCACTATTTGTAGGTCTTGTTTCTGATGTTTGGACTGACCACTATTTGTAGGTCTTGTTTCTGATGTTTGGACTGACCACTATTTGTAGGTCTTGTTTCTGATGTTTGGACTGACCACTATTTGTATTAATTTATATGTATGTTATTTATATCATTGCTAAACCCTATATCTATCTATCTATCTTTCTATCTATCTATCTATCTATCTATCTATCTATCTATCTATCTATCTATCTATCTATCTATCTCTCTATCCATCTATCTATCTCTCTATCTATCTATCTATCTATCTATCTATCTATCTATCTATCTATTAATTTGTCTATATTAGAGACCGACCGAAACCAAATTTTTAGTTTCAGCCGAAAACGAAACCATACCGAATATTATACATTGACTTTCGGCCGAAACCGAAGCCGAAACCAAAAATTTAACTACAACTTCGGCCGAAACCGAAAAATAAATTGAAAATGCGAAACAAATGATTTCAAAAGACTGCACATTTATGTGTAATATTAACTAGTTTATGGACACTCTATTTGAGTAAACCATTCTTTGGAGTGATTAAATAATCCGTTATTATTAACTTCAGTCTTCTACTTCACATTCTTCTTCTTCTATCCCATAACAATTGGCGCACATTTTTTGACAGTTGGATTATTTTACGCCATTTGTCTCGGTCCTGCGCTGCCCTCTGGGAGTCTGCAAGAGACAAGCCGGTCCACTCCTTGATGTCATCATCCCATCGTCTCTTCTGCCTGCCTCTCTTTCTTCCACCCTGCACTGTGCCCTTCAGGATGTTTTCGCCAGGCCTTTGGATCTTGCCACATGCCCGTACCATCTGAGTTTTCTGGATTTAATAGTGCTGAGTAGATCCTCGTGGGGGCCGATGACATTAGGGATGTTAATATCCTTTTTTTTTTTCTCAAAACCTATTTTCGGTTCTAAATATCCGATTTTTTTACCCATTTTCTGTTCCCTCTCCACGCCCCCGGGTAAAGTAAGTTATAGTTTGGAAAAGACACATTTGCATTGATTATATAAAAAAATAATACGAAGGACCATTGACCTTACAAACGTGGTGAAATCTTTTAAAAAAAGTTGATTTTGGATTAACAGAAATTAAAAGCTGTAGCATGACCTTTTTTAATTATAATATAAATCAGTGGATGTTAGATCTATATGTTACACACATTAAAAGAATATTTGTAGAATATGAATAAAATCCCAGACTCATCTATCTAGGGTTGACAGACGTCCGGCAAGAAAATTAACAGTTTTTGAAAAGAACCTTACATGCACTGCAAAGTTGTTTTTTTTAATTGACCAAGTTGCTTTTCAGTCTACGTTAAAAAAAAATGTTGGGTCAGTTTTACTAATATACAATTATTGACAGCTAATGTAATAAAACTGAACTGATTGTGAAATACGTCATTCTTTTTGTCTCTCTATGTCCTCCTTTTGAAGTCCAAGTATCTCGCAACCTTACGTCTATCGGTCTGTCTGTTACAAAAGCGTTCAGCATCAGTGGGGAAATTCCAGTTTTTTTTCTTTTCGAATACGTAGATTAAATGGCTGTGGGGACGTCCATTAATTACGTCAACAAAAAAGGGGGGAGGGGGGGTCTGAAAAAGTTTGACAATTGTTGACAAGAGGGAGGGGGGGAGGTCAAGAAAAGTTGACGTCAACAATGTTACTTTTTTTAAATAAATAATGATACAAATTTATTACAAAATTCTAGGCTACATTTGTCATGTGCCACTTACATAGCAGACATAATATATCAACATGGTTTTACGTTAATCAAAAATATTAATTAAAAATCATTTTTGTGTTCATCTTGTTAGTTTGTAGATCTATGTATGAGTGGAAAGTGGAAACTAATGCAATTGTTAGCACAGCAAAATGACCGACCAATTGTAAAAAACGTCACCTTCGCTGTAGTCTAGCGAGCCATTGTGACTGGAATAACAAAAGAACATAAACACACCAACAAACATTCTGCAGAGTACGTTCAGAAACAGAAACCCAGCTTTTGCCGCTCAGTAGACCTACATCTAAATTAGGCGCCGTTCTGTTATTGAGTCCTGAAAAGACTATTAACACCGTCCGAGAGTCGACTGCTTTAATTCAACGCCCATGGTTGAGTCTTTTCCAAGTTCCAACCCTTGAAACCATGTTTGGATCAGCGTTAGCAGGCCATCCACTCCGACATGGAAAGATATGAGTAGGCAGGCGTTGTCCTACAAGGCCGTCGCTTGTTGGGTCGGCTTGCTCTGTTCGGATTCCCCTTTTACGAACGTACATTTGCTCGAGCCATCCATGGCTTGCCTCGTATTCCTGTAATGTGGGCTGACGGTGTGTTGGCCGAGCGGATTTTGTCTGACACGGAGATGTCATCCCCTCAAGGCCACCTTTGAAAGCAGCCGTCTTTATAGGACGTTTTGTATACCTTTCCGTACGTCGCATCAGCCCCCACTCCGGAGACGCCAGAAATCGGACAGTGGGGTAGGCCTACCTCACAGGCCCCCTCTAATGGAAGAACAGAACAAGCCGATTAATCTCCAGACTTGCAGCTCGGGATACCACGCCTCTCTCCGTCACTTACAGAGATGGGAGTGGAAGTAGGCCTATCTCGGCGACCGCTTGTCCCATGCATTAGCTCACTGGTCAGACTCGGGGAACCAAGTTAAAAGGTCTAAAAAATATAAAATCGGACGAGCCCGTCTTGTGTCCAGGGCGTAACGTTTAGGGTTGAGCTCAGCTCTGTCCGGACCCGCTGCGGGAGCTCTCCCCCATGCGTTCACCCGCTGGTGTATTCTTAATGGGAACGTATCGGCGGTTTACATACTTCGCCAGCTTTGGGCTCATAGGTACGGAAGTTAAATTAGGCGCCAGAGACTGACGTTCGTTATATATACCATGTAAGCGATAGCTGGGATGGGCAATAGAACTAAAAACAACAATAGGCCCTCTCTGAGACTATGTTTGAATTGCATTGAATGAAGTGTAGGCTATTGTGTGAATCCAACATGGTTTTTTTTAAATATTTCCTTCAGAAAAATAATTCGTGGCCCATGAAATCCGAAATACTTAGCCTAGCATTCCTTTTCACATCCCTAATACTATTTCTGATATATAAACTAATATATTTTTGCTGACACGTTATAATGGGTGAAACATTAAAATTTGGTGATTAGGCTAAATATAGTGATTTGTTTGTTTTAATTTCTAATTTTGTAAAAAAATAATTTATGAGATAAAAATGTATTAGTAGGCCTATAGTGACATAGCCAGATTGCAAGGTGTGGGTGGCAAATAGTGCAAGGTAGGAGCGGTAGGGGCAGGTAAGCCAACTACCGTGTGTATAATCATATAATGTGTGTGGGGGGGGGGGGGGAGGGGGGCAATAATGCAAGAAGGAATAGTGAGCATAGGCTATGGTTAAAATAGCAGGTTAATTTATAACTGGTGCACAATTTCCCCCTAAGCTATTTAACAATTAACATTGTACTAAAAGCTCATTAGTGAAACGTACAATCAGAAAGTATTCAATATTTCTATATGTAAAGAACAATAGTAAATAAAAAGGAAAGAAATATTGTTAAAATCATCGGATTGGAAAAACAAATTGGGAGGGGCGATGGGGGATAGTAAGCATGGTACATCCCTTTCGTGGCAAACGCATATGAGAGTTCTATCTAGTCAATATAAAATCTTTAAAACAAGTCTTAAAATGTATTACAATTAATTATAGTAAAGATCTAGACCTTTCCGTTTCAAATCTATTTTAAACATAAAAGCCAGCGTTTAATTTTTTTTTACTTTTTATAGGGGGGGGGGGGGTAACGAATTGTTGACGTAATTATGTAGGGGGGGTCTCTGAAAGTTTGACAGTTGTTGACAAGGGGGAGGGGGGGAGGTAAAAATAGCCAAAAAATTGTTGACGTAATTAATGGACGTCCCCTGTGCCTACGACTAGCGTTAACATCTGCATTTGCTGTTGTATGTACTTGTATCGCGAATTCACAATCAATATTCGGAATTTGAAAAAAACAAACACAAAAAAAACTGTTATTTACAGTTATGAATGATTTTCTCCCGAAATCAGGTTTTCGTTTAACATCCCTACTTCACACAGATTAAGTCACAACAGTTTAACTAAATGAAAGTATCAATAAGCAGAGTAATAGATGAAGCAATAGCGTAGCATTATGATTTTTGAAAGTTAAAATAGATATTCGGCTGATGGCTGAAAGTCAATATTAGTTTCGGCCGAAACCGTAAACAAATCGAAAACTAACCCTTTGACTTCGTCCGAAACCGAAAACACGCGAAAGAAGGGTTTTTGTCTATTTTCGGCGCCAAAAACGAAGCCGAAACCGAATATCGGTCGGTCTCTAGTCTATATATCTATCTATTTATTATATTTACTTGTATCTATCTATGGATCTATTTGACTGTTGGTGTCATGTTATCTGTCCATTTATCTGTGGCATTCGGGCATGGAATGGGTTGCCTTAACAAACCAGGAAAATCAGTAACTTAACATCATGTAAAACATTGATAAAGACTCGGACCATGGATGAGCGTAGGATGCATAGTCTACTCTTTTTTTTTTTTTATAGAAGGAGGAGCGTCTGTAATATATAAGATCTATCTATCTATCTAATTATATAGGTATATATCTATCTATGTATTTATCTGCCTATCTATCTATCTATTTATTATATTTATTTGTATACATCTATGTATCTGTTTGACTGTTTGTGTCATTTTATCTGTCAATGCATCTATCCTTCTTATTCCTCATACCATCTGACATGTTAGTTTTACATATAATTACTGTATTCTCCGATATCATATATTATAATTAATCTCCTGTAGGCCTATCATAGAGTAAGCTTAGATAGATTTCTGCTATTTAGTTTATTGGATGTAGGCCTATCATAGAGTAAGCTTAGATAGATTTCTGCTATTTTGTTTACTGGATGTAGGCCTATCATAGAGTAAGCTTAGATAGATTTCTGCTATTTAGTTTACTGGATGTAGGCCTAAGATAGAGTAAGCTTAGATAGATTTCTGCTATTTAGTTTACTGGATGTAGGCCTATCATAGAGTAAGCTTAGATAGATTTCTGCTATTTAGTTTACTGGATGTAGAAATATCATCTCTGTCCTTTTGTTTTGTTTTTTTAATGGTTATAAGAATGTCATAGATCTCTGTCCTGTAGTTCAGTTAGGTAGCAGTAAAAACGGCATGCATCTCTGAACTTTGGAATGGTGTCTATAAAAATGGAATGGATTTCTGTCATGTTTAGTTAGATCACTCCCTGGCATTGTGTGAAGGATTATAACCGTATATAGGATTGTGGGGGCCCTGTTCCCAAATTTATGTGGGGCCCCTCGTGGCCTCTCCCCTGCCTTCCACATAGGCCTACCTCAGAAAAATGCCGTTAATTCATGTTACATTCTGTAAAATCATTAATACTTTTTATGTTGCGCTTAGCTTGGTTTGACTGTTTAGTGCTTAAAATTGTAGGGGAATAAATTACTTTTATTTTACATTTTAAACGAAAGAATGGGGATGTGTGGGGGCCCCTATTATGTGGGGGCCCCTGTTCCAATGGAACATGTGGAACATGCCTAAATACACCACTGCATTCGATTAGAGCTTGTCATCTTATAGTTTAAAAAATACACACATTGATCCTTGCATCTCTTGTTCAGTTACAGGTAGAAAAATATTTTATTTCCCCAATTACGAATATGCAGACGACCCTCTGTCAGACGATTGCAGCTGTGTAGCAGAACGTATTTAGCGTTACACGTTTGGACGTGCTTTATGAACAGCCTTTGAACGGAATTTTCTCAAATTTAAAGTCGTTGTTTGAAAATGAAAACTTAATCCTTTATCAACAATAAGCACTAGAGACAAATTTCTTATTGATAAGAAATTAGTTCATCTACAAAAAAAAAAAACACATCACAATACTTTGTTTTGGCTCAAACTGATAATAGGTTCTATAGTCTAATTTAAAAGTTTGTAAAAAGCTGGAAATTTATATCATGTTTGTGTAAATTAGATCTAGTTTATCAAGTTATTCATTTGTCTTTTGCTATGCTGACAGTTAAATATTAGATAATTTTGACAAAAGGGCAGAACTACACATTTGTTAGATTATGAGCTGCAACTAGTTTTGAAAAGAAAACTGATTTTGAATAATGTCATTTTTCTGTCAAATAAGTTTGTTGTACTTAGGAAATGTTTGTGATATAAGTTTTTGTTTACATTCCCAAAAGTTTTGAATATATTAAACATTAACGAAAACCCCACTAAGTTTTTCATTTTAATCCTTTATTCTTATTTGTATTATGTTATTGAGTCGAAACTTTTGAATATCACCGAAAAATATTTTCTTTATTACCTCCTTTTGTAAAGTAAAAAAAAAGTACCCGTCGATCCGAATTGATCCATAGGTCCGGTGAAGCAGCGTTCACCAGTCTCAGTGACCACGGCATACTAGGTGATTGTGTGGCCAGCACTATGCCCAGACGCCTTTACTTTACTCCAACTAAGGGTTGGGTACCCATCATAGCTGGGTAGACTCAGGGACACCCTCCAGACCCAGGAGAAAATCTTAGCCTGCACCAGGATTCGAATCCGGGACATTTCTGTATGCCAAGCCAAACGCGCTGCCGCAGGGCCACCGTGCCCCCTATTTTGTGTTTACATAGATCTATATTACATTTCTATCTATTTTGTGTTTACATAGATCTATATTTCATTTCTATCTATTTTGTGTTTACATAGATCTATATTTCATTTCTATCTATTTTGTGTTTACATAGATCTATATTTCATTTCTATCTATTTTGTGTTTACATAGATCTATATTTCATTTCTATTTATTTTGTGTTTACATAGATCTATATTTCATTTCTATCTATTTTGTGTTTACATAGATCTATATTTCATTTCTATTTATTTTGTGTTTACATAGATCTATATTTCATTCCTGTCTATTTTTGTGTTTACATATATCTATATTTCGTTTTTATCTATTTTGTGTTTACATAGATCTATATTTCATTTCTATCTATTTTGTGTTTACATAGATCTATATTTCATTTCTATTTATTTTGTGTTTACATAGATCTATATTTCATTTCTATCTATTTTGTGTTTACATAGATCTATATTTCAATTCTATTTATTTTGTGTTTACATAGATCTATATTTCATTTCTATTTATTTTGTGTTTACATAGATCTATATTTCATTTCGATTTATTTTGTGTTTGCATAGATCTATATTTCATTTCTATCTATTTTGTGTTTACATAGATCTATATTTCATTTCTATCTATTTTGTTATTTAATCTATATGTTGTTTCTATCTGTGTTGAAAAACTTTAAAAGTTAATTAACAAAAAGGCTTTAAAAATGCGCTCGATCAATTACAATTAAAATACACAGAAAAATGCAGATTTTATTTGGGAATTCGGCTTGAGGAATTTGTATGGGGATGGGATGAAAAGAATGTGTTTTCATCGGCAACGAGTTTATATAATAGGTTCCATAGAATGACGGGAGGTGGGTCACTTAGCCTTCCAAAGATGTTGCCACCCAACCAGACAGATACCAAAGCGAAGTAAATGTAAAGGATTTCAAAGGAAGTTCTTTGGTATGTAATATTTGTTCAATAAATTTAAATTCCATTTTAGTTTTCATCATTTGCTTTTCAATTCTAAGTACAAAAGTTTGTATACAATTTGAATGTTTAACAAGGCTGTGCATTTTTTTGTGGATGAAAAATACAAACAAAAAAAAAAGACGAATTATTATGTAGGAATATTGTAAGATACCTGCATATTATAATAATTTAGATCTTCTATTTTGTACTGCTGGTTCATTAGATTTGTTTGAATTTGTGAGGCCGTTTCCAGACTAATGCAATTCATAGTCATTATTAGTATAAAGATCATAGAAGTCTATTAGGCACAAACCACTGTAATTATATAGGCATATATATATATATATATATCCAGTGCTTTTTTTTGTAAAACAAATAGGTGCCGGTACTCAGTGATGGATTGCCTAACTTTTAAAGCAGTTTCCCATTTTATATTTCAATTTTTATTGCGCGCAATTTTAAAATAATTCAATTTTAACAAATTAATAATATAATAAATTAATAATAAACGTTAAAATACAAGAAAAGTAATAATTTTTCCCCACATTGAAAAAGGTGCCGTTACGCCGTACCGGTGCGTACCGTCACAAAAAAAGCACTGTATATATATATATATATACATATAATATATTATAATATATATATATTATCTAATAGTCTTTCGAGACTATGGAGCCAATGATGATGATGATATATATTATTATATATATTAGTGGTTTGGGGTATAGCTTTGAATTTTGAGTAGTTTTTTAAAAATCCTTTTGACTTAGGCCTATTGGCTTTCCTAATTTGCTTAGATAACCCATTCCTGGCCCAATAGCTACTCGAGAAAAATAACTTATGTGCGTTTGTTTTTGCTAATTAGTAAGGCCGTTCTGTGTTGATATTTAGTGTGTTATACTAAACGACCTTCGTCGACTACTAAGATAATTATAAACAAGTGGTCTCAAGTTAGTATCTCAAAGTACTTTGTACTTATAATTAAACAGTTATTTTAATCAGCATGGGAAATGCTTTATCTCTAATTGTAACGCCATTAAAATGCACAAATGTACAACTACCAAAGGGCAATGTATAGATCTTAACTTTATTCAATACATTTCACTTAACCTTGTTCAACCAATGTATTTTTACTACTCTTATCTTAGGCCTATATATTACAGACGCTACTTCTAAAAAGAAGATTATTGCGTCCTACGCTCATCCGTGGTCTGAGTCTAGTCTTGAATCTTTATATCTATTTTAAATGATGTTAGGTTACTGGTTTTCCTGGTTTGTTCAGGCAACCCATTCAATGTCCGAATGCTACTCGGCAAGAAAGAGTAGGCCTACTTATATGAATTTGTTCTCGCATAAGGGATAAGGAAAGTGTTTTTGTCTTTATGTTCATCTGAGCTTTGTAACATGTTGTTATTGGGTTGTATTTCTAAATTAGAGTTTAATGCCTTATGTGTTATTACTACTTTACTCTTTCCCTTCTGTGCAAGGGTCGGCAACCTACGGTACGTGTGCCGATTTTGGCACGCCAAAGATTCCTAAAAGGCCAATGCAAGTCTTTTCTACAAGAAAAGAACAGGGTGATTTTAGGCTGTTGGCACACTGAATTGTTGGCACACTGAATTGTTGGCACACTGAATTGTTGGCACACTGAATAGTTGGCACACTGAATTGTTGGCACACTGAATTGTTGGCACACTGAATTGATTGGCACACTGAATTGTTGGCACACTGAATTGTTGGCACACTGAATAGTTGGCACACTGAATTGTTGGCACACTGAATTGTTGGCACACTGAATTGATTGGCACACTGAATTGTTGGCACACTGAATTGTTGGCACACTGAATAGTTGGCACACTGAGTTATTGGCACACTGAATTGTTGGCACACTGAATTGTTGCAACACTGAATTGATTGGCACACTGAATTGTTGGCACACTGAATTTTTGGCACACTGAATTGTTGGCACACTGAATCTAATAAGATTCCCATTTTTGTAGTTCATCTGTCTTTATGTAAGAGTTCACTATCTATTCCTGTCTTTATTAATCTATAAATTATAAAATCATCAACAATGTATATTCACTTACAATGACATATCATTGGTTTGTATTTTTTTAAAAATAATTTTATTTACTAGATCTGGGAAAAGAATCTAACCACACAAAAATATATTTTTACCCACAGGCATTTTTCTCTACAGCTTTTTGTTTACTGCATTATTATTTTCTTTTTGTTAACTGCATTATTATTTTCTTTTTGTTTACTGCATTATTCTTTTCTTTTTGTTAACTGCATTATTATTTTCTTTTTGTTTACTGCATTATTCTTTTCTTTTTGTTAACTGCATTATTATTTTCTTTTTGTTTACTGCATTATTCTTTTCTTTTTGTTAACTGCATTATTATTTTCTTTTTGTTTACTGCATTATTCTTTTCTTTTTGTTAACTGCATTATTATTTTCTTTTTGTTTACTGCATTATTCTTTTCTTTTTGTTTACTGCATTATTCTTTTCTTTTTGTTTACTGCATTATTCTTTTCTTTTTGTTTACTGCATTATTATTTTCTTTTTGTTTACTGCATTATTCTTCTTTTCTTTTTGTTTACTGCATTATTCTTTTCTTTTTGTTTACTGCATTATTCTTTTCTTTTTGTTTACTGCATTATTCTTTTCTTTTTGTTTACTGCATTATTCTTTTCTTTTTGTTTACTGCATTATTCTTTTCTTTTTGTTTACTGCATTATTCTTTTCTTTTTGTTTACTGCATTATTCTTTTCTTTTTGTTTACTGCATTATTCTTTTCTTTTTGTTTTTCCTTAACTTTCTTGTGTAGCCTACATTTAGTGATAATAAATTAACTCTTTCATGTACATTTAGTGATGATAAATTAACTCTTTCATATACATTTAGTGATGATACATGTCAGTACATGTAAGAAGAAGAAGTCGACTCATACTACTCCTCAGCTCCTATCTCTGCACTGGCTACCCATTAACCACCGGATCTCCTACAGCTGGCTTCTCTTTGTTACATGTGCCTGAATGACTCTGCCCCCGACTACCTTCGCTCCTGTCTCGAGCTTTACACTCAATCCCGTCCACTCCGCTCGGCGTCTGATGCACTTGCTCTGCAGATCCCTCGTGTGAAACTGGTGTCCGCTGGCGAACGAGCATTCTCATACGTGGGCCCGTTCGCCTGGAATGCCCTACCACTACAGCTTCAACAGAGCCCTAGCTTTAACACCTTCAGGAGCCGGCTGAAGACGCACCTATTCAAGTAGCAGTTTATTATTTTTCATGTATACATTTTTGTCTTTTATTCGTTGTCTGTACTCTGTCTGTGACTGTTGACAGCGCATTGAACTATTCCCAACGGGATATGCGCTATATAAGTCGTATTATTATTATTATTACATTTAGTGATGATAACTTAACTCTTTTGTGTACGTTTAATGATAAATTAACCATTTCCCTACTATTTCCTTGTTTTGACGTCGAAAAGTGGTGTATTTTTTAAAGTTGTATTATTAGGACATGTTCGCCAATTTCTTTCTTGATAAAATTTCAACACTTAGAGAGGATCTAAAACCAAAATACAAGTCTTCAGTCAGCGGGGTTACCAAACTTCAGTCAGCTGGGTTACCAAACTTCAGTCAGCGGGGTTACCAAACTAGGCAGTTTTAGAGCTCTGCGACAGCAGGCACTTAAAAACATAATAAAATCTCATTCTGAAAAAAAAAACATGCGAAATAGACAGCATACCAAGGAAGCTACTAAAAGAGATACTAGATACCATTCTTCACGTGATAACAAAGATAATAAATTCATCACTGGAACAAGGAACCTTTACAACATGCTTGAAGACTGCAATGATCAGACCACTGATTAAGAAAGCTGGGCTAGACCTCATTGCTAATAACTACAGACCTGTAAGCAACTTGCCTTATCTTTCCAAAATTCTAGAAAAGGCAGCTCTCATCCAACTAATGGAACACTGCAATAAATATGACCTAATTCTGGAATATCAATCTGCACACAGACCACACTATAGTTGTGAAACTGCTCTGGTCAAATTAATGAATGACCTTCTGTGGGCAATGGAACATTAGGAGATAACTGCATGGCAGTTATGGCAATAGATCTAAGTGCAGCTTTCGATACAGTAGATCATGACATTTTAGTACCTGTGTTAAAAGCTAAATTCGACATCGAAGGACAAGCCTTAAACTGGTTTGACAGCTATTTAAGACAAAGAAGCTGAAAAGTAAATGTTGGAGAAGCGTACCCTGAACCACACAAATTGACATTTTCAGTCCCGCAGGGTTCGTGCGCAGGGCCAGTGCTCTATTTACTATATGCATCCACAATGCAAGAAGAAATGGTACAAAATATAGAACTGCATAAATATGCTGACGACCATGCCTTAAAAATAAAATTCTTACCTACTAAAAATGAAACCATCGCAATTTCTACTCTCGAAAAATGTTCAAGACAAATCAAATTATGGATGGACGGCAATAGACTAAAAATGAAAACATGAAAAAATGAATTCATTCTGTTCGGATCAAAACAACAAATTAAAAAATGCCAAACAAACTATTTCCTAGTCAACAATGACAATATCCATTAATCAGCTAGAATAAAATATCTTGGAGTATATTTAGATGAAAATCTAACCCTCAAAGAGCAAATAAAAAACAAATGTAAATCTGCAGATAATAAAAAGTATTAGAATCATTCTAACAAAAGAGGCACGTGAAACACTAATCGTAGGAATGGTAATCTCTCATCTAGACTACGCGTACTGTCTAAACAGTGGACTGCCAGAGTGTGATTTGAAAAAAACTACAAAGGGTCCAAAACATGACTGTAAAAATTGTTCAGAACAATAAAGAAAATTCATTAACTTGTCTAATAAAAACTGCACTGGCTACCTATAACACTTAGGATACAATTCAAAGTTCTGACTATGCTCTAAAAAAGGCTTCATGATCAATCTCCCCAGTACATGAAATCCATGGTAGAGCTATATACATCAGAGAAAAGAGAACTGCGTTCAAACAAATTCCATCTAAACATATATTAATGCTGAATATAAGAGCCAAGATAAAGCTTTAACCAGACGAATACTGACCATTAAATAACATATATATACAGGAATGTGTAGGATCAGAGGATGGGCGAGTTATTGAATAAGCGAGTGAATTAATGAATTAGTGAGTCATTATAGTAAGAGTGAATATTCGATTGAGTGAGTGTTGTATGCAACTATATTTATATTTATTGTTTTCTAACATAATGCATGAGTACCATTAAACAATTCTTATATCACTTTTAAACTAGTTTTACATAAAATTGCTGCTTCTATACAATACTAAATGGTTTGTCACAAACTTTGTCACAATTTTTTTAATGTTCATGGTCTACTATTACTATCATTTACTTTTCCTTGTAGTATCAAATGTTAACACTATCAATAAATTGAATAGTCTATATTGACTTGAATTCAATGTTTACATTGTTTGTTATTGCTGTAATGGTGTATATAAGTTCATAATGACGTTTGCAATATAACTAGACCATGTTACGCTACTATCTCATGTCTTTATCAAGGTCCTGGTATTTCCAATCACGTGATGGATTGTGAAGCACATGGTCGAAAACAAGAAGATAGGATATCTGAAAGTCACATGGAAGATTTCATTGATTGATATAAAAGTCAAAACTCTAGCGTCGCCAACTTCCAAATAGAGAGACAGGAACAATGAAGGCTATATTGTTGGTTTCTGTTTGCCTTCTACTTGTGTGCGGAGTGGCGGCGACCAGAAAAAACTGGGCTCTACTAATTGCTGGCTCTGCTGGTTATGACAACTACAGACATCAGGCGGACATTTGTCATGCCTACCAAATCCTCCACAAAGCTGGTATTCCAGACGAACAGATTGTTGTCATGATGTATGACGATATTGCTCACAATACAGAGAACCCATTTAAAGGGAATGTCATTAACAAGCCTAATGGTCCGAATGTCTATCCGGGAGTGTTGAAGGACTACACGGGTAGAAATGTTAACGCTAAGACTTTCTTGGCAGTTCTTCAAGGTGATAAGGCAAGTTCATCTATATATATATGCGTTTTCATTTTTATTCAATTATGTTAACAACGGGGGCTAAGCTACGTGCATGTGCCAAGGAACCGCTGGTAAATGACATTCACAAATACTTATTTATCCTTTTGTATAATATATCTGTAGGCCGATTTGTAAGAGAAAATAATTTTTAGTTTTAGGCAATGGGTACTGTATGAAACTTTGACACAAGCTATGGAGCAAATAGTTCTGAAAATTAAGGCTATTTAAAACTGGTCTTACTTTTACGTGAAAAACATTTCATTTGTATCAATCGCTCAGTCGTAATGTATT
The DNA here is from genome assembly GCA_949126835.1 of Anisus vortex. NCBI lineage: Eukaryota > Metazoa > Mollusca > Gastropoda > Planorbidae > Anisus > Anisus vortex. Next base: position 44,265,052 of record OX421492.1, on the reverse strand, counting down.
TTACTTAAATTATAAATAGTGTAGAAATCTCAACACCCATTAGGTATTAGGGTATTAAGTTCTAATTTATAACCATAGAATTTGTAGCGATCTTCCCTAGTAGGCTCCATTGTATTTCTTCCTTTGCCCAGATGTTAAGCCTATTTCTAGTACAGACCTACATATTTTAAAATATCTATGTATATATATATAGGCCTATATATATATATATATATAATATATATATATTTATAATTTATATATATGTATATATATATATATATATGTATATATATATATATATATATATATATATATATATATATATGTATATATAAATATTTGCCTAAATAAGTAGTTATATAGTATATTTACTTGCAATAACTATTTCTCAAAATAATATGCAACCCGTGTGACGTCACAGTACATTAAATAGGCATTCTCGTGTTATCTAAAACAAAACTTAGATCTAGCGACCCAGGCACTTTTTTTGACTTGACGTTTGAAACATTTGAAATTATTCAATACTAGTAACTCATCAACAATTTGTTTTATATCTAATTAACTACAAAATACATTTTGTTTGCAATCAAGTTTTAACTACTATCGCTTTATCAAATATAATGATCTACATACTTAAAGGGTAAGTAAACGAATAGCTCAAGTGAGGTTACAAAAAACCAAAATAAGACACTAAATGGAACATTCCCTAAAATGAAAGAAGTAACTGTGTCGTTGTATCTCATTTACCGAAATCATGTTTTATGGGGAGACTACTCAATTGTTATGTATGCCTTTAGGCACACCAATATTCATTCAAAGGCTAACAACTTCATTAGTACCAATGGTTCCTAGCTAAAGTAGCTAAAGTAATTATACTACCTAGAAATCATAACCGGAGAAAATTAGTGTAGTGTTTAAAGCCCCAATATTAACCACATACTATACTTTACCATACAGGAAGCAATACGCCAGCTGACTGGAAAAGATGGTAAAGTAATCGAGTCTGGTCCAGATGATTACATCTTTGTGAATTTCGCTGACCATGGAGCACCAGGCATACTTGGCATGCCAACTGAACCATACCTGAAAGCTAGACAACTCAACACTGCCCTTCAGGCAATGTACAATAAAAAAAAGTTTGCTAAACTTTTGTTCTACGTAGAGGCCTGTGAGTCCGGCTCAATTTTCAACAAACTTTTGCCAGAAAATATTAATGTTTACGCAACTACAGCAGCTAATCCAACAGAGTCTAGTTGGGGCTGCTATTGGGACGCTAAGAGGAATACTTACCTTGGTGATACATACAGGTAATGGGTTAGATCCTATTTTAAATAGAGTAATAGAATAATTTTATGTCGTTTAGATAAGTCCATCTTCAAACAACTATCTCTTAGAAGAATGTGTACAATTGTGCAACTGTTTTGAAAGCGCTTATGACAATAATCCGACAAACCCATTCTACAATGTTGTGACATATTTATTTTTACAAAAATGATTGCTAATTTATTTGTATTTTTTTTCTGAATTACCTTTTTTTTTAACCAATCTACTTAGTTTGGTAATCTGGTTATTCCAATCGGTTAGATGTCACAAGGATTCTTTTCCAGGTTGTTTTTTTTTGGAAGGGAGGGGGCTCTGAACTTTTTTTTTCGCGAATTTAGTAATTTAGTACATATTTTAAAATGAAAATGTCATGAAGATCAAATGGTTTTTATTAAATAATTAAGTCACTTGAAATGTCTCAAACTTTTTTACAATCTGAATGACAGATATATTTTCAGTTGGTGTATATTGATTTTATTTGAGTTTATTTTGTAGCGCACACAGTGTGTCCAAAAAATATTTAGGATTTGTTTTGATAAATGAGAACAATAATACGTGTTCTTTTCTCAATGTTATCTGCTAACGTATCATTTACTTGTGTCAAACTTTAGTCGGCCTATATTATTTCCTAAGGGAATGGTCTAACTGCTTGTACAAGAATAGTGTCATTTGCCTAATTTGTAGTGACATAACTCTATTAGTGTGTCAATAGTTCGGTTATGTGTTTTCTATTTCTATATTCTATACTTTGTGTGTATAGCGTCAACTGGATGGAAGATACAGACGTTGCTGTACTCGGTAAAGAAACATTAGAAGAGCAATATAAGAAGGTCAAGGTTGAGACTAACCAGAGTCACGTGATGCAGTATGGTAATTTGTCCATTGATGCATTCACTCTTAACAAGTTTTTCGGTAACAATCAAGAAGTACGTTTAGTTGTTTGTTTACAATAGTATGTTGACATACTTACCAACTGTAGGTTGTTATGTGTTATTTACTTATTCCCCGTTATTAAATCTAGGTATCCGACATTGTAATTACTCTATGTTTACAATATTCTCTGTATATATACAGGCTCAAGTAAAAAAAATTCCCAAAAGACTAAAAGTAAAATAGAACATAAAAATCTAAAGATGACCAATTCATATTCTAGTTGTTGGGTCTTTAATTTGAGTTGCAAAGCTTCTGTATGATTCACCCAATCATGTTGATGTGTACATAATAATTTTCTTTAATAATAAATAAACAACAACATATATCTTGTTTCTTTTGCAGCCTTTCAACTTGCCAGAAAGGACAGAAAGAGTTGAGCCCAAAGATCAGGTTCCTAGTGAATTGGTTGTTTTGAAAACACTTGAAAATAGATTGGCCGCTGCAGTAGACTCCCTTGAAAAGGCTCATCTAGAAGAGAAATTAAATAACTTAAAACAAACAATGTCACATACAAATAAATTATTCTGGGACATTGTTTCTACAGTATACAGGTAATGAACTTTCTACATGTTTATTCTTAGTGTGTTCCTACAAAACACATTCAGAAAATATTTGAACACATAATAAATGTTACCTGTCCTACAATCCTGTTGGTAGTTAAGAGATTTTATGCTAGAAACTTTGTACATCTGAATATTTAGTTGTACATGTCCTTTGATCAACACTATACTTACAATAGTGTTATATTGACACTCTTACTGCTCAAGCTTTAAACTCTGCAAAAGATTCATGGAGAACAAGTTTAGGTCTTAATTATTGTCCATCCGAGCTACGGTCCTTACCGGTATTGTGACTGATTGTAACAAATACTACAAGCAATATTGACCTAATAACATTTTAACAACATTGTAGATGTCTGAGATTATAAAGATTATAATACAACTCTAAACGCCAAATAGTATGTTTTTACTAAACTAAAACAATCCCCAGTATCTTATTATCGGTTACTATGGTGGCCTTTAGTCTGGATATACACATACTGGGACAACAATTGACCCTTAGCCCATTGATCCACATAAATCTTCACCCTTGAGACACTGCCTCTCTGAGTAAATGCAAACAGTTTTTCTATAAGAAATGAACTCTTTTCTTTCCTCAGCGAAGTTCCAGAGAACCAGTTATACAGTCTGATCATGAAAAAACATGAAGACATAGAGGAATGGGATTGTTATGAGATGGCAGTCGATACTTTGATTTCCCTATGCCCCAACATTAACCTCACCAACAATGACCTTGCCCTACGTAAACTCTATCTGCTGGTCAATGTATGTAATCATAACCCACAAAATAAAATCATTTCTGCCCTGGAAGCAGCTGTAGGTGTAAACCCAATGTGCCATGTGTAATTGACAGTCTCATTGAAATGTTAGTCTAAAGCAAATGAAGGTGTTTGTTTGTTTGTAAATAAAGCTTTTTTTTATTTTTTAACTAAACGAAGTTTTTTTTTTCTTTAATACTAAAGACAAAATATATAGGTTTGTGAATATGTAGTTTTATTTCGTTCATTAATTGGTTAAAATGAAAAAAATCAAATTGAAAGGGGACAAAACACTTCTTTAATGTCTGAATTTGATGTTGGATGATTGTGTGTGTCTCTGTGTGTTTGTGTGTTAGAATGTTTGATGCAACATAATCCCCGTGGCTAATTAATCAAGCTAATGTATTATCAGATCTATAGATCGAATTGTATTAATAAATCACGCGGCAAGGTTCAATCTACAAATTGTACGTCCTAGTTGGGGGCAGTAGTCGTTATCAATATACATAGTTAAAGGGTTCTAGTGGGGGCAGTAGTCTCCAGCAATATACATAGTTGAAGGGTCCTAGTTGGGGGCAGTAGTCCTTAGCAAAATACATAGTTGAAGGGTTCTAGCGGGGGCAGTAGTCTCCAGCAATATACATAGTTGAAGGGTCCTAGTTGGGGGCAGTAGTCCTTTGCAAAATACATAGATGAAGAGTTCTCGTGGGGCAGTAGTCCCTAGCAATATACATAAATGAAGGGTCCTGGTTGGGGGCAGTAGTCCCTAGCAATATACATAGATGAAGAGTTCTCGTGGGGCAGTAGTCCCTAGCAATATACATAGATGAAGGGTCCTAGTTGAGGGCAGTAGTCCTTATCAAAATACATAGTTGAAGGCCTTTGAAGGGTTCTAGCGGGGGCAGTAGTCCCTAGCAATATACATAGATGAAGGGTCCTAGTTGAGGGCAGTAGTCCTTAGCAAAATACATAGTTGAAGGCCTTTGAAGGGTTGTAGCGGGGGCAGTAGTCTCTAGCAATATACATAGTTGAAGGGTTCTAGTTGGGGGCAGTAGTCTCTAGCAATATACATAGATGAAGAGTTTTAGTGGGGCAGTAGTCCCTAGCAATATGCATAGATGAAGGTTCTAGCGGGGGCAGTAGTGCCTAGCAATATACATAGATGAAGGTTCTAGCGGGGGCAGTAGTGCCTAGCAATATACATAGTTGAAGGGTCCTAGTTTTACAAAAAAACATTAATAGGGTCTTAGTGCCCCATGTAATGAAGAACGAGTACACACACTCAGCACACATCCCACACACACACCACACAATTCCCCCCACACACCACATATATTATCACACACCACATTTTCCACCTACACACCACATATATTCACACACACACACACCACACATTTCCCCCACAAACACAAAATATATACACCAAATATTCACACACACACTATAAATTCCCCACACACACCACCACATATATTCCCCACACACCAAATATTCCTATACACACCACAAATCCCCACATACCACACATTCTAACACACAGGTTACACGTTTATCCCATACACTCTATATATATTTCCACTCACATACACCACATATTATGCCCACACACATACACCACATATTTCTCCCCACACACCACATATATTCCCCCAAACATACACTTCACATTCTTCTTACACAAACCACATATTCCACCACACACACCACACATTTCCACACACCCAAAACACACCACAGATATTATGTATATTGTAAGCCTAACACGAGCTTTTATTTAACTGTATAGATCTACAAATGTAGACTAAATTTTATGAAGAATTGGAATGTCCTAAAATGTTTTAAAAAATATTATATTACCATTTATTTGCTTTGTTTGTGTCTTCAACTTGTAATATTTCAACGTGTGCCTAAGTTTGAATCCTAAAATGTATTTTCCAACAACTTATTGCCTTGATAGTCAGATGGCGTGTCATAGATTACAGGGGCAATAACTCACGTCCAACTCACGGCCAGACTGGGAATATGAGGCAGATTTCATTTCCATGTCACCTGGGGCCGATTGAAGCGGCACTGTCTCAAAACTCGGCACAGCTTAATCTGTGATCCCTGGAGTAGTGCTAGAAAATTGCTTTTGGCTCGCTCTGACCAGACAACTTCATAGATTATGATTCAGGCAACACTATCGATCACATACTTTATGGTTGGGTCAATCGTTGCCAATACGTTCAGTAGATACAAATTTCCAACTCAATTAATTTAACCTTTCTTTCTGCCACTATTGAACAAATAAAAAACAACAATATGGGATGACATTATTTAAAAAAAAAATATCATTAACTACCAGGAAACAAGAGACTGTTGTTTTTAAAAATGATACATTAGACTGTGGAAATGAAACTTTGTATCATCTTGTTGATTTGTGCGTCAATACCTTCTATTGATTCAAATGACATAATTTATAGATCTGGTTTTGTCTGTAAGAAACAATTAATTTGGGGAATACAAGAAACATGGGCCAAACATTTCTTATGCCCCCCTGAAAATAATCCTTATTCAAGTTTATAACGATTATCTATGACGTCATTTGGTTATTTGTTAGCGAGCATTGACAACACTGGAGTGCTGTCCCCCTTGCTGTAGAGACCATCAATATATCTAATGTAAACATCACATCATGTATGCTTTTTAAAACATTTTACTTCACAAGTTTAGGAGCTCTTAATTTACTCACATTTTCTATTATTTAATGTATTGGAAGATAAGAAACCGTTTCAGCAGAACAATAGATATTTCTGTTCAAAATGTAACCTCTCTACATATTTAAAGACATTTTACTTTCAAATGCCTGTGCTACAAGTGTTGCAAGACCCTAAACTCATGTGTCGCCCGGTTACACTTATTACTTCCCCTCATATTTTATGCAAACATTTAGGCTACAATCTGTGATACCCTTGGAGAAAAAAATTAAACTCAAGTGGAGATAATCAAAGCTGGTGAAAAGAAGGACATAAGTTAATACCCTTGCTATTAAATAAATAATTTTAAAAAAAACATCGATGCAACAAACCAATAATGTGTAGGCAGAAAAATAATATTTTACGCAGACGAATAATGTGTAAGCCGACAAATAATGTGTAAGCAGATAAATAGAATGTAGGCATAAAAATAATGTGTAGGCAGAAAAATAATGTGTAGGCAGACAAATCGTGTGTAAGCAGAAAAATAATGTGTAAGCAGACAAATAATGTGTAAGCAGAAAAATAATGTGTAGGCAGATAAATAATGTGTAGGCAGACAAATAATGTGTAAGCAGACAAATAATGTGTAAGCAGACAAATAATGTGTAAGCAAACAAAATAATATTTTAGACATACGAATAAAGTTTAGGTAGACAAATAATGTGTAAGCAGATAAATAATGTGTAGGCAGACAAATAATGTGTAGGCAGGCAAATAATGTGCAAGCAAACAAAATAATATTTTAGACACACGAATAAAGTGTAGGTAGACAAATAATGTGTAGGCAGACAAATAATGTGTAGGCAGACAAATAATGTGTAGGCAGACAAATAATGTGTAGGCAGACAAATAATGTGTAGGCAGACAAATAATGTGTAGGCAGACAAATAATATGTAGGCAGACAAATAATATGTAGGCAGACAAATAATATGTAGGCAGACAAATAATGTGCAAGAAAACCAAAATGGTATTTTAGGCAGACGAATAATGTTTAGGCAGACAAATAATATGTAGACAGATAAATAACCAAAATGGTATTTTAGGCAGACGAATAATGTGTAGGCAGACAATAATGTGGAAGCAGACAAATAATGTGTAGGCAGACAAATAATGTGCAAGCAAACAAAATAATATTTTAGGCAGACAAAATAATTTGTAGGCAGAAAAATAATGTGTAAGCAGATACATAATGTGTAGGCAGACTAATGTTGTGTAAGCAGATAAATAATGTGTAGGCAGCCAAAAAACGTTTAAGCAGATAAATAGTGTGTAGGCAGACAAATAATGTGTAAGCAGATACATAATGTGTAGGCAGACTAATGTTGTGTAAGCAGATAAATAATGTCTAGAAAGTAGAACATTTCTTTACGTAAATATTAAATCCAATGACAGTATTTTGTATAACGAAAACCAACAATATTTGAATATTTGTTTTTTGTCACCATTTCGATTTTTCTCTCGTATTTAAGCCAAAACCGAATTGTTATATATATTTCAAAAAAAGAGAAAAGCATTGTATAACTTTTCTTCCGTCCATTCCTATTTCTTCTTGATTCTGAAATATCATTTTTGTAGACGCAGGGGACAACCGCAGACTAATAAAGATAAGTCAGCTGGGACCTATAGAACACGCGACTAGCGATAGTTCCTATCGACAGATGATGGCGTTGACCAAATTTGAACTTCACTAGATGACGAGGAACGAAATGAACACATTATTGTTTTTAAAAACACTTTACACAAAGACAGCACTTAGTCAAGAAATAAACACCAGACACCACTTAGTCAAGAAATAGACACCAGACACCACTTAGTCAAGAAATAGACACCAGACTCCACTTAGTCAAGAAATAGACACCAGACACCATATAGTCAAGAAAAAGACACCAGACAACACTACATTAAGAAATAGACACAAGACACAACTTATTCAAGAAATAGACACCAGACACCATATAGTCAAGAAATAGACACCAGACAACACTTAGTCAAGAAATAGACACCCGACACCACTTAGTCAAGAAATAAACACCAGACACCACTTAGTCAAGAAATAAACACCAGACACCACTTAGTCAGGAAATAGACACCAGACACCACTTAGTCAAGAAATAGACACCAGACTCCAATTAGTCAAGAAATAGACACCAGACACCATATAGTCAAGAAATAGACACCAGACAACACTACATTAAGAAATAGACACAAGACACAACTTATTCAAGAAATATACACCAGACACCATATAGTCAAGAAATAGACACCAGACAACACTACATTAAGAAATAGACACAAGACACCACTTAGTCAAGAAATAGACACCAGACACCACTTAGTCAAGAAATAGACACCAGACTCCACTTAGTCAAGAACTAGACACCAGACTCCACTTAGTCAAGAAATAGACACCAGACCCCACTACGTCAGGAAATAGACACCTGACACCACTCATCAAGAAATAGACAGCAAACACCACTACGTCAGGAAACAGACACCAGACACCACTTAGTCAGGAAACAGACACCAGACACCACTACGTCAGGAAATAGACACCAGACACCACTTAGTCAAGACATAGACACCAGACAACACTACATCAAGAAATAGACACCAGACACCACTTAGTCAAGAAATAGACACCAGACACCACTTAGTCAAGAAATAGACACCAGACACCACTTAGTCAAGAAATAGACACCAGACAACACTACATCAAGAAATAGACACCAGACAACACTACAACAGACACCATTAATTCAAAAATAAACACTGAACACCACTAGGTAAAAAAATAGACACAAGACATAACTATCGTATAATCAAGCAATAGACACAAGACATAATTATCGTATAATCAAGAAATAGACACAAGACATAACTATCGTATAATCAAGCAATAGACACAAGACATAATTATCGTATAATCAAGAAATAGACACAAGACATAACTATCGTATAATCAAGCAATAGACACAAGACATAACTATCGTATAATCAAGCAATAGACACAAGACATAACTATCGTATAATCAAGCAATAGACACAAGACATAATTATCGTATAATCAAGCAATAGACACAAGACATAACTATCGTATAATCAAGAAATAGACACACGTCATAACTATCGTATAATCAAGAAATAGACACAAGACATAACTATCGTATAATCAAGAAATAGACACAAGACATAACTATCGTATAATCAAGCAATAGACACAAGACATAACTATTGGTAAATCAAGAAATGGACACAAGACATAACTATCGTATAATCAAGCAATAGACACAGGACATAACTATCGTATAATCAAGAAATAGACACACGTCATAACTATCGTATAATCAAGAAATAGACACAAGACATAACTATCGTATAATCAAGAAATAGACACAAGACATAACTATCGTATAATCAAGAAATAGACACAAGACATAACTATTGGTAAATCAAGAAATGGACACAAGACATAACTATCGGTAAATCAAGAAATAGACACAGCTTTTTTTGTGGCTTATTATAGTCTATAAAATATAAAAGGTCTACTATTTAGAACGGTACGAGTTTAATTAGTGTGTGCATTAAAACCATTAAAAAGTATTAATTTAAATGTCTTTGTTTGGGAATACAAGATTCGAATTTCATTGATTTGCACAAAGAGCCACGTCTGATATTGAAAAGACCCATAAACAATAACATAAAGCCTAGTTTTTTTTTTCAATAGCATTACAATCATACTTTAATGTGAGGCTTAATTCTAAATCACACAATTGGACCAGCTTCATTCACAATATGGACATCGATTTATGTAGATGACGCTATCAAAATGTCATGACGTGTAATTCAATTGACGTCCCACTGATGCAGTATATCAATTAATTGCATGACGTCATAACGAGCTTTTGGTTCGAGAAATACAATGTACGTGAGGAGCGAACATTTAACCCTGGGCTAAGGGGACTTCACAACATGCCTGAAATAACACGCCATGTAGTCGAATTATCCGCCCTTGCTCAACGGCCTCCTTTCTCTGTGGTTGAGCTTTAACAGACAGGTGTTGGTGGTTCCTAGGAGGCAGAGGGTGGGGAAATCAGATTCCATGCTGTTATAAAACGTCAGAGTAGCAGACAATACGTTAGTTAACACTTGACTAATTACATGGACATACTTATGCAGGAGATGGGTGTATAAAGGTAAGAACTTATTGGCTTATTCTTAATATTTCACTTTATGAATGAATTGTAAATCAAGGACTCCATTATTTGCTTTCAATGTGTTGGATCGAAGTTTTTAAAATCATTTAAAGACATGGTTTATTATGTAATTGTTTCATATGGCCAAGTAAAGTATGTATGTATGATAACGTGTGCATGTATGATAATGTGTATGTATGATAATGTGCGTATGTATGATAGTGTGTATATGTATGATAATGTGTGTATGTATGACACTATTATATCTATGTATAATAGTGTATGTATGTATGATAGTGTGTGTATGTATGATAATGTGTGTATGTATGATAATGTGTGTATGTATGATAATGTGTGCATGTATGACAATATTATATCTATGTATGATAGTGTCTGCATGTATGATAATGTGTATGTATGATAATGTGCGTATGTATGATAGTGTGTATATGTATGATAATGTGTGTATGTATGACACTATTATATCTATGTATAATATTGTATGTATGTATGATAATGTGTGTATGTATGATAATGTGTGTATGTATGACACTATTATATCTATGTATAATAGTGTATGTATGTATGATAGTGTGTGTATGTATGATAATGTGTGTATGTATGACACTATTATATCTATGTATAATAGTGTATGTATGTATGATAGTGTGTGTATGTATGATACTGTGTGTATGTATGACACTATTATATCTATGTATAATAGTGTATGTATGTATGATAGTGTGTGTATGTATGATAATGTGTGTATGTATGATAATGTGTGCATGTATGATAATATTATATCTATGTATGATAGTGTCTGCATGTATGATAATGTGTGAATGTATAAAAATGTGTGTATTTATGATAATATGTGCGTTTGTATGATAAGGAAGAAAGGAACTAATCCTTTGTCAACCGAGGAATACAGATCAATTAACAAACAAATACGTTCCAAAATAAAGAGTTCACACAAGGAATGGAGCACTGAACAATGTAACAATAGTGATAGTAGCACTGAACTATGTAACAATAGTGATAGTAGCACTGAACTATGTAACAATAGTGATAGTAGCACTGAACTATGTAACAATAGTGATAGTAGCACTGAACTATGTAACAATAGTGATAGTAGCACTGAACTATGTAACAATAGTGATAGTAGCACTGAACAATGTAACAATAGTGATAGTAGCACTGAACTATGTAACAATAGTGATAGTAGCACTGAACAATGTAACAATAGTGATAGTAGCACTGAACAATGTAACAATAGTGATAGTAGCACTGAACAATGTAACAATAGTGATAGTAGCACTGAGCAATGTAACAATAGTGATAGTAGCACTGAACTATGTAACAATAGTGATAGTAGTTTAAAAGACGGCAATATTAAGAAAGCATTTGAAACGTTGAAAAAACTAATACAAAAAAACTTGATTAACTGTAATTGAAGATAGTAAAGGCTCCCCTCTAACAGATATTTTTGAAAGATGGATAGAATAATGTAAGGGTCTCTACAACCACACAATATGCCATAGTTACAACTTAATAAACAACACACTTTGGGACAATAGAGAGATAGGTAATTCTCCAATACTAGAGACAGAAGTAGATGAGGCAATAAGATCACTAAGGGATGAAAGTATCCTGGGATTGACAACCAGCAGCATTAATTAAGCATGACGGCCAACAAATAAAAAATGGATGAGGGCACTATGTCAGAAAATCTGGTAATAAAATCAAATGACCCACAGAATGGATTTAATCCTTAATCATTCCTCTATCTAAATAAGGAAACATAAAACAGTGCCACAGAATGGAGCCAATCCTCCCAATCATTCCTCTACCTAAATAAGGAAACATAAAACAGTGCCACAGAATGGAGCCAATCTTTAATCATTCCTCTACCTAAATAAGAACACATAAAACAGTGCCAAAACTACTGAACAAACAGTCACCCAAGCAAAATAATGTTAAGAATGATACTGAACTGGCTTAAAAGGGAATCGGAAAAAATTATCTCTGAAGAACAGGCTGTTTTCAGAGATGGCAGAAGCACTGTCGAACAAATATTTAACATTAGAATTTCGAACGAAAAGCGCCTTCAATACCAAAAACTGCTGATAAACTACTTCATTGATTTCAAAAAGAAATTTTGATCGCGTGTGGCATGATGGCTTGTGGCAATTGGTAAGCCAATTCTATATAGATAAAAATATCATCGATGTTATTAAAGTTCTATCTACTAAGGCAAGCAGCGCAGTTCTCCTGAACAACAAATTTTGGGAATACTTCAGGATATCTATAGGAGTTCGCCAAGAGTGCATTCTCTGTCCAGTTGTATTCTATATATTCCTGGAACATAGTATGATGGAAAATTTAAGGAGTTTTACACCAAGCCTGACCTTAAATGGACGACCCATTTCTAATCTCAGGTTTGCTGACGATAAAGACCTTATTGGAGAAAATGCTGACCAGGTAAAAGACCTTCACCTTCAGATGCTGCAGCTAAATCTGTTGGTAGGGAAATCAGCACAGAAAAAAATAAAATATTCATTAGCGGCGGAGACAACTCATAAAACTCAACGGCCACATTTTGGAAGAGGTTGAAATATTCAAATACCTAGGGTCAACTCACATTCAAATACCTAGGGTCAACTCCAACTAGAGATGGAAGATTGATAAAGGAAATAGAACTTCGACTTAGCCTGACCACCTCCGTCATGGTCAAACTATGGAAAAGCAATATCAGCTTCCCAGAGAAAATAAAATTATACTCATCACTGGTACTTTCCGTTTTTTATATTGCTGCGAAAGTTGGACGGTGAATGTAGAGGCTTAGAGAAGAATTCAGACCTTTGAGAACAAATGCTAGTAATACGCTATCAAGAAAGAAAAATTAATGAAATTGTCTTGCTCCAGGTCCATAATCTGGCGGGGAAACAGGAGGCACTCCTTTCAACCGTAAAACGATGAAAGCTCAGATGGTTTGGTCATAATATCACGATAATGTGTGTATATATGTTAATGTCTGTGTATGTAAGATAATGTGTGTATGTTTGTTAATGTGTGTATGTATGTTAATGTGGGTAAGTATTTTAATGTGTTTATGTATGATAATGTGTGTATGTTTGATGATGTGTGTATGTATGATAATGTGAGTATATTTGATAATGTGTGTATGTATGATAATGTGTGTATGTTTGATAATGTGTGTATGTATGATTTTGTGTATGTATGATAATATGTGCATGTATGATCATATGCGTGTGTATGATGATGCATCATGATGTATGTATGTATAATGCATAGAACGAGAAACATTTACACCATTCTGAAAGTATAACATTGTTTGACATGCATGTTTTTACTATCAAAGTATCATGTGAAATGCTAAAAAATATTAACTGATTTCACAAATGTAGTATCTATAAATATTGACATATATCGTTACAATTAACCGTTACATTTAGCATATCCCATTAATGAAATCGAATTTTAGCATTATGTAGCCGCATTCGTAAATTCATTCATTTATTATTTACACAAATTATGGATTGTTTGCCCTTGAATAGCATACCACGCAACATACCATTAAATCAAAGTATTTTTTTAAAAATACAGTTTTATCCACTCTTAAGCTTTTGTGAAGCCGGCTGGTCCAGCGGTTAGTTCACCGGACTGTTAACCAAAAACCAACTGACAGGTCGCGGGTTCTAGCCCTGCCACCGACGGACCTAATAATCTTCTATCTAGAAGGAACGTCTGTAAACTTATAAGATAATGCAATTAAATCCCATGATTTATGAAACAAGGCAACGCACATGTAAACAAAATATTTGGTAGATATTGTTCCAGCAATAAACACATCTTTTAAGGCTGATTTGAGTCATTAGTTTTTATTATCATTCAATTTCCTAGCAATTATTTTTTACTTATCGTAATTGAAACTTTAAGGCTTATGTAAATAGGCTTACTTAAGTTGAAACATGAGACACTAAGTTTTTTGTACTTGGCTACTAGTGTAGCAACATGCTTTTCTTATGATTATTTAATATTAGCATAGCAACATGCTTATCTTATATATAAAAGACGCTCCTTCTATAAAGAAGATTATTGCGCCCTACCGTCATCTGAGTCTAGTCTTGCATTTTATTAGTGTTTTAAATGATGTTAAGTTACTGGTTTTCCTGGTTTGTTCAGGCAACCCATTCCAGGCTCGGGTGCTACACGGCTAGAAAAAGTACTTATATGCATTTGTTCTCGCATAAGGGACAAGAAAAGGTTTTTTGTCCTTATGTTTATCTGAGCATTGCAACAGGTTGTTATTGTGTTGTATTTCTAAATAAGAGTTAAATGCCTTATGCATTATCAATACTTTAGACCTACTCTTTGCTCTTCTGTCCTCTACTGTTTCTAGGTTTATTGATTTAACTATTGGTGTTATTCTTGTCAGTTGTGAATATTCGAAAATAACGAACCGTGAAGCTCTTTTCTGAATTTGTTTTAATTTTTTAATGTTTCTCTAATATTAGCCTAGCAACGGTATTCCATCATGTTTTTTTCTTTCCGAAACGGCATTGCGTGTTCCAATGTAATTTCCTGGTAATGTTCTCTTATAGCGTCTTTATATTTGTTGGATGATCAGAAATGTTTCCATTTCTTTAGTGAATAGTTTCTATAGTCTATATAGTCTTTAAGGCCATACAGAAACAGATTTCTTTAGTGAATAGTTTCTATAGTCTAAATAGAAGGCCATACAGAAACAGATATAATAATATAATCTACAATAATTTCAGATAAAGCCCAGTTCGTGGCTTTTCTTTTAACATAAATGTTTGTTCAATATTCCTGGTTTATATAGAGTTGCTTGAGTTGCACAAACTCTTTAGTTATTCGTCATAGTTTTGTCATATTTTATCACAAACATTAATTCTAAGATTGTGTGAAGAAAAAATAATTCAACTCTACTTATAAGTTAAATCGTTCTTACAGTATCTGCTGGATGAAATGAAATTAGAATACAATGTGATGAATGCTTTGCGAGATTGTATCACATAGACTACAGAATATACAACAATTACAGAGTACTATGTATTCATTAAACAACATTATATAGAACTCTCACAAGGTAATTTGCAACTTGTTGATCACATCATATACAACACCTACATTGTAATATACATCTCATTGATATATACAAAAAACTTACCATGTCACATGTCTCACGTTGACCACACCATATAAAACATTTACATTGTACATTGTACCACGTATCACGCTGGCCACAGCATATAGAAATTCTCATTTTATTATGTACTATGTATCACATTGACCACAGTATATAGAACATTCACATTTTATTATGTAAAATTTATCACGTCGGCCACAGCCTATAGAACATTCACATTGCACTATGTACCATGTATCTCGTTCACTATACCATATAGAACATTCACATTTTATTATGTAAAATTTATCACGTTGACCGCAGCCTATAGAACATTCACATTTTATTATGTACCATGCATCTCGTTGGCCACATCATATAGAACATTCACATTTTATTATGTACCATGCATCACTTTGGCCACATCATATAGAACATTCACATTGTACTGTGTACCATGTATCTCGTTCACTATATCATATAGAACATTCACATTTTATTATGTACATGCATCACGTTGGTCACATCATATAGAACATTCAAATTTACTATGTAACATATATCACGTTGACCGCAGCCTATAGAAAATTCACATGTTATGTAACTTGTATCACGTTGGCCACAGCATATAGAACATTCACATGTTATGTAACTTGTATCACCTTGGCCACAGCATATAGAACATTCACATTTTATTATGTACATGCATCACGTTGGTCACATCATATAGAACATTCAAATTTACTATGTAACATATATCACGTTGACCGCAGCCTATAGAAAATTCACATGTTATGTAACTTGTATCACGTTGGCCACAGCATATAGAACATTCACATGTTATGTAACTTGTATCACCTTGGCCACAGCATATAGAACATTCACATTTTATTATGTACATGCATTACGTTGGTCACAGCATATAGAACATTCACATTGTACTGTGTACCATGTATCTCGTTCACTATACCATATAGAACACTCACATGTTATGTAACTTGTATCACCTTGGCCACAGCATATAGAAAATTCACATTGCACTATGTACCTTGTATCACGTTAGCCAAAGCATAGATAACATTTGCATTTTACTATGTACCATGCATCTCATTCACTATATCATATAGAACATTCACATTTTATTATGTACATGTATCACGTTGACCGCAGCCTATAGAACATTCACATTTTATTATGGACATTTATCACGTTGGCCACAGCATATAGAACATTTACATTGTA
This sequence comes from Anisus vortex, assembly GCA_949126835.1. Lineage (NCBI taxonomy): Eukaryota > Metazoa > Mollusca > Gastropoda > Planorbidae > Anisus > Anisus vortex. The sequence continues at coordinate 44,248,146 of OX421492.1, read as the reverse complement.
CTGTGTACCATTTATCACGTTGGCCACAGCATATAGAACATTCACATTGTACTATGCCGTATTGAAAATTGAAATTACTTTGCTAATGCCTGTTTTATTGAATTATCTTTTAAGGACTTATACAAATAATTCTTGTTCAGTTGTCTTGCTTGATAAAAGCTTATGTAATTATACAATTTTAAAGCTTAAAAAAATACTTTTTACGTCTATAAACACCAGTAAAACACTAGTAAGACTTTGAAATACATAAATATGTTCCCCTTAATACTAAAACTAACCGTGTATAATGGAAGACGCAATATTCATCTGTACAGAAATCACGTCTGTAATATACACGATAAGATAACACTGGTATAAAATGCATGTATACTAGAAGCGTCTATAACATTTCAAACAATAAAGGTATAAACAATTAAATTCGCAGCCTAATTCGATTCAAAGGTTTTTTTCCATAGAAAATGGGTAATTTTAATTGTTCCCAATTATTAGGTAAACCAAAAATTGCATAAATACGTTATTTCTTTTATTAAATGTTATTTTCATTTAATTTTATTGAAACTTTAACAAAAGGGTTAAAGAATTAAAAGTAACATAATACTATTATGACAATAATACTGAATCATGACAATAATACTGAATCATGTCAATAATACTGATTAATGACAACAATACTGATTGATGACAAAAATTATTAATGACAATAATAATTTACAGATTCATGACAATAAAAATTATTCATGACAAATACTACGATTTATGACAAAATACTGATTTATGACAATAATAGGTCTACTGATACATGACAAAAATTCTGATGTGTGACAGAGATAATTATTCGTGACAATAATACTGATTAAAGACAATAATACTGATTCAAGACAATAATACTGATTCAAGACAATAATAGCCTACTGATTCATGACAATAATACTGATTCATGACAATAATACTGATTCATGACAATAATACTGATTCATGACAATAATACTGATTCATGACAATAATACTGATTCATGACAATAATACTGATTCATGACAATAATACTGATTCATGACAATAATACTGATACAAGATAATAATAGCCTACTGATTCATGACAATAATACTGATTCATGACAATAATACTAATTCATGACAATAATACTGATACAAGATAATAATAGCCTACTGATTCATGACAATAATACTGATTCATGACAATAATACTGATTCATGACAATAAAAATGATTCGTGACAATAATACTGATTCATGACAATAATACTGATTCATGACAATAATACTGATTCATGACAATAATACTGATTCATGACAATAATACTGATTCATGACAATAATACTGATTCATGACAATAATACTGATACAAGATAATAATAGCCTACTGATTCATGACAATAATATTGATTCATGACAATAATACTGATTCATGACAATAAAAATGATTCGTGACAATAATACTGATTCATGACAATAATACTGATTCATGACAATAATACTGATTCATGACAATAATACTGATTCATGACAATAATACTGATTCATGACAATAATACTGATTCATGACAATAATACTGATACAAGATAATAATAGCCTACTGATTCATGACAATAATACTGATTCAAGACAATAATACTGATTCAAGACAATAATACTGATTCAAGACAATAATAGCCTACTGATTCATGACAATAATACTGATTCATGACAATAATACTGATTCATGACAATAATACTGATTCATGACAATAATACTAATTCATGACAATAATACTGATACAAGATAATAATAGCCTACTGATTCATGACAATAATACTAATTCATGACAATAATACTGATACAAGATAATAATAGCCTACTGATTCATGACAATAATACTGATTCATGACGATAATACTGATTCATGACATTAAAAATGATTCGTGACAATAATACTAATTCAGGACTTCTTTACATTGAGCGAACCGTTTTGTTTAGCAAATCATTCATCTTATTACCGTAGTCTAGTCCGTTATATTGAAGTTTGACAAAATTTGTAAAACTCGACTTTTATTCTCGCCTTAGACCTATATGCTGGATAAACTCAATATATAGGCATATATGCTGGGTAAGCTCAATATATGGGTTTTATGTATTATGCTGGATAAGAACTTTATTTAAATACGCCTATATGCTGGATAAGAACTTAATTTAAATAGGTCTATATGCTGGATAAGAACTCAAAATAATATATAGGTTTAGTCTCATATAGAAGCTTTGGCAGTGATCAGATTACGGTTGCTCGTTATATTATATAGCGAGACTTGATCTATTAATTGGTTATTTTGTTGAAGATCAACATACTGGTGTTTTCTGGTGTTTTCTGGTGTTTTCTGGTGTTTTCTGGTGTTTTCTTGTGTTTTCTGGTGTTTTCTGGTGTTTTCTCTTTTCTAATTCTACAACCATTTCTTTTTTTTTCTGGACATTAAATATTAGGTAATTGTTTCCCAACCATTTGTAGGCCTATAAGTTTTAGATTGTTTTGTGAAACATATTTTCATACCACTCGACCGAAGGCCAACAATGGACTTGTCATCGTCTTAGACAATTTGATTAAGGGAACTCTATCCACAGCTGGGATCCGAATGTTATTTGTGTAGATTGAAGATGGTATGTTTAACAGGAAGGAGGACGCACCCTTGTGGCGCTCCAGTGCTAATTTATCTGATTTGTGAGATATGTCCAACTACTCTGGACGTCTGGCTGGTTCATATGCAAATAGTTGGAGGTCAAGGCCTGTTAATAAATGTTCAAAAATAGTTTCTCTAATCATTTCATTACAATAGATGTAAGTGTGACCGGACGTAGTTCAGAGTGGCAAAACAATCTTCAATACTTGTTAAACCTCTGATGTCTTCCAGATAATAAGTATTGCATGCTTTTCCCAAAATTTGTTACAGATAAAGCAGAAAATGCAAGACAGCTATTCTGTACAAAGTCTTACGAGTTGGCCGTTTAGTTTGTCTAGCCATGAATTTGTTTACTTGTTTAAACATAGACTGAAACGGACAAATTGTTGACTTTCTTGAATGCAATTGTTAAAGGATATTAGTCATCATGACCGTCAAATTCATTGAATTCTTGAAGAAACTTAATACTATCGTCATCGGCATGCATTGTTTCACTTGCAGTTACATTACCTGGCAATGTCTTCTAACTAGCCCATCATTTTTTTGCGTTGTTTGTAGAAAGAAAAACTTTCTATTTTTTTTTTTTTTTTTATATCTATATTCAAATAGATTCCTTTTAATTGTGTTTTGGCAGAAATAACATTCATGATTCCACCTAAAAATCTGGACACTGCATTCCGCCAGTGGTCTTCGGATAAAGCGTTAATGCCCGTGTTTATAATTATATATGATGTAACAGCGGAGATGTAAGAATTGTATTTATAAGATTGGTCGGAGTCTAGTCTTGCATTTTTAATGAGTGTTTTAAATGATGTTAAATTACTGGTTTTCCTGGTTTTTTCAGGCAACCCAATCCATGCCCTGATGCCACTCGGGAAGAAAAAGTACTTATATGCAATTGTTCTCGCATTGACTTGAAGACTAGTTTTCCTTGGTTTGTATTGTTATTGTTGTGATGTTAATGTGGACTTGAAAATTGAAAACTGCTGACAGACAGGAAATTTGATAACCTGAGAAAGCATTACATAATGAACTAACGTTGCCTTAGTGTCATGTGATCTCTTCAATAGATAACTGCAGGTTTTAAAGGCATGACAAAGAGGAGAAAAAATTAGAAGTGAATGAGACTGTAAGACAATGAAAGAGAGAGAGAGAGAGAGAGAAAGAGAAAATATAATGTCACAGTGAGAAACTGAAAGAGAATGACAGAGGTTAAATCTATAAGAAAAAGAAAACATTAAAGACCAAGTGAAGAGGTTTTTCTCCAAGGAACGAGATTTGGAATAGCCTCATACGGCAGTGATGTTTGAGAAAGAAAACAAATAAACAAAACTCGACGCTATAAATCTATATTTAACCATTTTGTTAAAAATAAGAACCGGAAAAAGATTCAAAACATGTGGCAATAGATTCAAAACACGTGACAATATTCATTTTTCCTACTCTAAATTCTTTCTCTTACGTCACTTTCCTATGTTGCCGGAAATAAAATCATCTCAAATGGCTTCGAGATTTGGATTTGTCCTCCAAAAAACACACACATTTAAGTGCAAATATTGAACTAATTACTTAAAAGTTATCTTTGATATTTTGTTTAAATGGTTTTTATTAACATTCAGATACTGAACACACTATTTATTATCAAAATCTAATGTTAACTAAATTTTGATAAAAAGCTCTTCACTTGGTCTTTAAAGTATTAATTATGTTTTAAAATAAAAAGAGATTTAAAAGGTCTATATATTATTTGTTAATACATTTGAAAACCTGTTTAACAGATTTCAAAATGACTATAACTTCCATAGGGGTTACACCCAATATCTCTATAACTATCTCCCCCGTTCACCCCCCCCCCCCCTCCCCGGCCTTAATTTTTTTCCAATCCGAGGATTTTATTAAACATTTCTTTTTTTTTTCATGTTCATTATTATTATTTTCATAGAAATATTTTATAAATCTAATTTGACTTTTAACTATTGATATTTTTATATAATGTTAGGTGTTAAAAAGTTTAGAGGGATTACAAAAGTTGACAATTATAGCCTTCTATTTCCCTTGTCACTATTTCCTGTTCCCTCTATACTAGTTGCCATGCCTGTCTCCCAAACGCTCCAACCGTGCACTATTTTCAACCCCCACGTTGCAATCATGAATACGCCACTGATAATTATACATTTTATCTCATACTCATATGATTTTTTCCGTGAAAAAATGATAAAATAGATCGATTGAATCAAATAATCAAGTAGAAACGACGAGCTGTGCCCGCTGGAAACTCGTTTCAAGAAGTCATTCTTAAATAAAATCATTATTTGTAATTATTAACAAACATTAGTTATTCTAAAAAAGAATCATTATTTGTAATTATTCACAAACACTAGTTATTCTAAAATAGAATCATTATTTGTAATTATTCACAAACACTAGTCATTCTAGAATAAAATCATTATTTGTAATTATTCACAAACACTAGTTATTCTAAAATAGAATCATTATTTGTAATTATTAACAAACACTAGTTAACAAATAAAAAGATATAAATAAGCCTTAACACAACAAATAGGAAAAAAAAAGTTACTACAATATGAATTGTAGTTCAAAACAAGTCCACTAGCCAAGGACTACTTAAGACTACTTAAGACTAGTCCTTGCAACATTACTTCTCCTTGCCACTAGCATAAGTAAACATTTCATTTTTATCGTTGGCAATTTTTTTTTATTTCAATCGCTAATTTTTGTCTCACTATAACAATTCATTTTTTTGCACTGTCACAATTCGTGTTTCTGTCTGTGACTATTCATTTTGTGCCAATATTAGGGCATTTGCAATCACGTGACAAAAAAAAAAGCTATATAAATTTTTTTTTCCACATAAAACTCGGTTACTATGTGAAACATCAAAAAGGTCGCGATTTGACTCTCCATAATAGATATTGACCTTAAGTGATGTCATGTGTTGACCTGTGAGTAGAGTAGTACTCAGTACTCAGTACACAGTACTCAGTACACAGCTAAAACGTTGCATGTCGTAGAATAGCAGCACTGAGCAAAACAAGTGAAATCAATTCAACAACAGAAACTGAAGAAGAAAAAAAATCTCTTCCCGCAAAGGACTAGATCTAACTATTGGACAAATTATAGATTTTTTATTTTTTGGAAAAATATCGTTGTTTTTTTGTTACTCTACATAGATATACATATTTATACTAATTATTAAATAAAACGTATACAATATAATATGTATAGTATTGCCTAAAACTATTTTATTTCAACTATAGCACACATTATTGAATTTTAAAATGGTTGAAAAAATAACATATATTAACTAGAATATTCTTTTTAACATTTTATCTATTTCTTGCAACATTACTTCTCAGTTCTCATGGACCTATTACCACTGCTTACATTTTCTTCAATGTACTATTTACACTAAAGTCAATGATGCTTCTATTACTTAACATTTCTTTTTTATACGTTTTAAAATTTTTTTTCCATTGCATAATCATTTCATGACAAAAGAAGTCTTTCATAACATTAGGTAGGAACTGTTATACTTCCTTTATGTAAGTGCCAGAGCGATTCATCTGATCCCTTGTTAATGTCAATCTACTGATCCCATGTTACTGTCAATCTACTGATCCCATGTTAGTGCCAATCTGATCCCATGCAAGTGCCAATCTACAGATCCCATGTTATTGTCAATCTACTGATCCCATGTTATTGTCATTCTACTCATCTCATGTTAGTGCCAATCTACTGATCCCATGTTACTGTCAATCTACTGATCCCATGTTAGTGCCAATCTGTTCTCATGCAAGTGCCAATCTACAGATCCCATGTTATTGTCATTCTACTCATCCCATGTTAGTGCCAATCTACTGATCTCATGTTACTGTCAATCTACTGATCCCATGTTAGTGCCAATATGATCCCATGCAAGTGCCAATCTACAGATCCCATGTTATTGTCATTCTACTCATCCCATGTTAGTGCCAATCTACTGATCCCATGTTACTGTCAATCATCTGATCCCATGTTACTGTCAATCTACTGATCCCATGTTAGTGCCAATCTGATCCCATGCAAGTGCCAATCTACAGATCCCATGTTATTGTCATTCTACTCATCCCATGTTAGTGCCAATCTACTCATCCCATGTTACTGTCAATCTACTGATCCCATGTTACTGTCAATCTACTGATCCCATGTTACTGTTAATCTACTGATCCCATGTTAGTGCCGATCTACTGATCCCATGTTACTGTCAATCTACTGATCCCATGTTACTGTCAATCTACTGATCCCATGTTACTGTTAATCTACTGATCCCATGTTAGTGCCAATCTTATCCCATGCAAGTGCCAATCTACTGATCCCATGTTACTGTAAGTCTACTGATCCCATGTTAGTGCCGATCTACTGATCCCATGTTAGTGCCAATCTACTGATCCCATGTTATTGCCAATCTACTGATCCCATGTTAGTGCCAATCTACTGATCCCATGTTAGTGCCAATCTACTGATCCCATGTTAGTGCCAATCTACTGATCCCATGTTAGTGCCAATCTACTGATCCCATGTTAGTGCCAATCTACTGATCCCATGTTATTGCCAATCTACTGATCCCATGTTAGTGCCAATCTACTGATCCCATGTTAGTGCCAATCTACTGATCCCATGTTACTGCCAATCTACTGATCCCATGTTAGTGCCAATCTACTGATCCCATGTTAGTGCCAACCTTCTGATCCCATGTTAATGCCAACCTGTTTTTCACAGTTCGACTTCAACATCCACATCTAGCACTTATCCTACTGGAGAGATTCCGCGTTTAATGCCCAAAACTCTTTATGGTCAGTTCATCGTCTGCACATAGTCGGTTTGACCATCTACGACTGGTCATTATTCAAGGCCAAAAAAAGCCAATCTACACGACAAAATAGATCCCTTCCGAAACCAAGATGTCGCTGAGTTAAGCGACACTTGGACAATGGACAATTCCAATAAAATTAATAATAATGGTCATTTCTTATAACGCTTTTATCCATGCTATTAAATTTACCATGCTCGGTGCGCTCTTGGTGTGAATTGCAGTTGCAGATATATTAGCCAAAGAGAAAGGTCTTAAAGTTCTTTTTAAAAGCCTGTCTTGTCTCAGATTATCTCAGTGTCTGAGGTAAACTGTTCCACAAAGAAGGCGCCACAGATGAAAACTCTTGAAGATAGGAAGGAGCAATGCCCTTTATGCATCCGTACGTTATCGGCATACTTTTGTGATCTATCCGCTTTATCACCGGAAGCCAGTGGAGATCCCTTAGTGTTGGGGAGATATGATCTTGCCTCCTCTCCACCGAAACAATGCGCGCCGCGGTGTTCTGCACTCTCTGTAATTACTGCAGCTGGTTCTTGGGCTAACCCTACAGGCAACTGTTGCAGTAATCCAACATTGACTGGATAAGAGAGACTGCTACGGTATTAAAACAACTATTGTGGAGGAGAGCGCATCGAGCAGACTACTTGTGAAAACAAAGTCCCTGTGGCACTCCTTCTTTGTCGATCTATCAATCTATATAATCATTATTGTAATGAAAGATTGTAATGATTGTGTGCAATCTCAATGAGTACATTATGTATGTAACACTTAACAAAACTGAAGATTTTTTTCTCTTTTACAATTATTTTCCATTTTCAAAAATTAACAATTATTTATATCGGAATTTTTATATATTTATAACAAACCGCCGTAAATCTAGATCTATTTAGTTTTATAACAAACCGCCGTGATTCTAGATCTATTTAGTTTTGCTTATAAGGACAACCTATAACACTTCTTCACACATGTACTAAGATTGCCCGCGGAAAAAAAAACAAGAAAAGAGTACACTTTTTAAGGGAAAAAAACCCATCTAGAATTTAGAAGCTAAAATCTTCTCAACGATTGGCTAGGGAAAGATCTATATAAAGACATATATAAATATATATATATAAAGACATAGAGGAAGAAAAAAATAACAGCTGACGGTTGAGTCCCCTACCCTCTCACTTCTTAGCATTAGCCTGACATTGAAGCAGACCGATACATTAGAAGTAAGCTTTATCCTTAAATAACCCTAGTGCCACAATAAATAAATCCTTCTAAAGTAAATGTTCCTTTAAAAGAAAAGCAAGCAGTCAGTAGAGAACAATGATCAAGTAACAATTTTGTATTACTTCAACCTTATGGTAGGCTTGTACTTACTTTAATGAACAAAATAAATCATATCTCCATTAACATTATATTCTACCAAAGAATGTATGTTTCATTCTATGATTAACCTACATGATTACATTAATCACTATAATATTTAGTGGCTATTGGATGCACCCTATATTGTCTTTGATTCAAAATAACAGAGAAATACCACATCCTCCGTAATCAATAGTTGTTGTTCATTTATCAAGATCGCACACAAATTAACAACACCATCGAAACATCTTGTCACATAAAAATGCATGAAATTGAAAGATTTTGTTATTCAGATTTTAATCAGGTAATTGTGGATAGATTTCTGACAATTATCGAGTCATTCATCATTGTCTCATGACACGTATGCGGCGGAAACTGAATTGGACATAGCATCAAAGTTTTGGACCTCAACTTGAAATGTCCATTCTGGACGACATATTCAATAGAATAGACATTTAAATAGACATTTCTTACAACTAATTGGAATGCTTCTGACACTTTAACTTGCTTCTTTATGAGATGATATTTCATTTCTATCTATTTTGTGTTTACATAGATCTATATTTCATTTCTATCTATTTTGTGTTTACATAGATCTATATTTCATTTCTGTCTATTTTGTGTTTACATAGATCTATATTTCATTTCTGTCTATTTTGTGTTTACATAAATCTATTTTTTTTTCTGTCTATTTTGTGTTTACATAGATCTATATTTCATTTCTATCTATTTTGTGTTTACATAGATCTATATTTCATTTCTGTCTATTTTGTGTTTACATAGATCTATATTTCATTTCTGTCTATTTTGTGTTTACATAGATCTATATTTCATTTCTGTCTATTTTGTGTTTACATAGATCTATATTTCATTTCTGTCTATTTTGTGTTTACATAGATCTATATTTCATTTCTGTCTATTTTGTGTTTACATAGATCTATATTTCATTTCTGTCTATTTTGTGTTTACATAGATCTATATTTCATTTCTGTCTATTTTGTGTTTACAAAGATCTATATTTCATTTCTGTCTATTTTGTGTTTACATAGATCTATATTTCATTTCTGTCTATTTTGTGTTTACGTGGATCTATATTTCATTTCTGTCTATATTGTGTTTACGTGGATCTATATTTCATTTCTGTCTATTTTATGTTTACATAGATCTATATTTCATTTCTGTCTATTTTGTGTTTACATAGATCTATATTTCATTTCTGTCTATTTTGTGTTTACGTGGATCTATATTTCATTTCTGTCTATATTGTGTTTACGTGGATCTATATTTCATTTCTGTCTATTTTGTGTTTACATAGATCTATATTTCATTTCTGTCTATTTTGTGTTTACATAGATCTATATTTCATTTATGTCTATTTTGTGTGTACATAATAGATCTATATTTCATTTCTGTCTATTTTGTGTTTACATAGATCTATATTTCATTTCTGTCTATTTTGTGTTTACATAGATCTATATTTCATTTCTGTCTATATTGTTATTTGATCTGTATGTTGTTTCTATCTGTATTGCGTTTTTTTAGTTTCTTTAACATGTATGGTCGTTGGGGGGGGGGGGGGGGGGGAGGTAATGAGCACTGCGTATACATTAGTCCTTTCTGTGGGCTTGGTAGACTGGATGGCGCCAATCTCCTCTCCAAGTCGGCGGTGAATTTGTTTTTTCTTATTGTTTGCACCATGAGTTGAATCCAGGATGTCGAGTTTGAGAGACAACAATTTACTGTCAACTTTGCTATCCAGGTTAGGTTTATTAGTTCAGAGATAACAGTTATCTTTGCTTGGGCTTATATAGTTCAGAAATATCAGCAATGAATCGTTAGGTTTATTAGATCTGAAATATCAACCATGATTGATTAGGTTTATTAGTTCAGAAGTATCAGCCATGATTGGATAGGTTTATTAGTTCAGAAATATCAGCCATGGTTATTTAAGTTTATTAGTTCAAAAATATCAGCCATGATTGGTTAGTTAGGTTTATTAGATCAGAAATATCAGCAATTGTCTTTTAGGTTTATCAGTTCAGAAATATCAGCCATGATTGATTAGGTTTATTAGTTCAGAATTGGTTGTGATTGGTTAGTTTCTTTTAGTAAAGTTATATCAGCCATGCTTGTTTATGTATTTTAGTAATTATATAAGAGCCATGATTAATTAGGTTTATTAGTAATGAGATAGAAACAGATATCAATCTTGGTTGAGGGCTGGTTAGCTTTTGATTCGCAGATATCAGTCTTGGTTGATGGCTAGTTAGCTTTTAGTTCACATATATCAGTCTTGGTTGATGACTGGTTAGCTTTTAGTTCACAGATGTCAGTATTGGTTGATGGATGGTTAGTTTTTAGTTCACAGATATCAGTATTCTTGGTTGGCTGGTTAGCTTTAAGTTCACAGATATCAGTCTTGGTTGATGGCTGGTAAGCTTTTAGTTCACATATATCAATCTTGGTTGGCTGGTTAACTTTAAGTTCACAGATATCAGTCTTGGTTGATGGCTGGTAAGCTTTAGTTCACATATATCAATCTTGGTTGGCTGGTTAGCTTTTAGTTCCCATATATCAAACTTGGTTGGCTGGTAAGCTTTTAGTTCACATATATCAATCTTGGTTGGCTGGTTAGCTTTTAGTTCACAGATATCCGTATTGGTTGGATGGTTAGCTTTTAGTTTACATATATCAATCTTGGTTGATGGCTGGTTAGCTTTTAGTTTACATATATCAATCTTGGTTGATGGCTGGTTAGCTTTTAGTTCACAGATATCAGTATTCTTGGTTGGCTTGTTAGCTCTTAGTTCACAGATATCAGTCTTGGTTGATGGCTGGTTATCTTTTAGTACACAGATATCAATCTTGGTTGATGGCTGGTTAGCTTTTAGTTCACAGATATCAGTCTTGGTTGATGGCTGGTTAGCTTTTAGTACACAGATATCAATCTTGGTTGATGGCTGGTTAGCTTTTAGTACACATATATCAATCTTGGTTGATGGCTGTTTAGCTTTTAGTTCACAGATATCAATCTTGTTTGATGGCTGGTTAGCTTTTAGTTCACAGATATCAATCTTGGTTGATGGCTGGTTAGCTTTTAGTTCACAGATGTCAATCTTGGTTGATGGCTGGTTAGCTTTTAGTTCACAGATGTCAATCTTGGTTGATGGCTGGTTAGCTTTTAGTTCACATATGTCAATCTTGGTTGATGGCTGGTTAGCTTTTAGTTCACAGATGTCAATCTTGGTTGATGGCTGGTTAGCTTTTAGTTCACAGATGTCAGTATTGGTTGATGGCTGGTTAGCTTTTAGTTCACAGATGTCAATCTTGGTTGATGGCTGGTTAGCTTTTAGTTCACAGATGTCAATCTTGGTTGATGGCTGGTTAGCTTTTAGTTCACAGATGTCAATCTTGGTTGATGGCTGGTTAGCTTTTAGTTCACAGATGTCAGTATTGGTTGATGGCTGGTTAGCTTTTAGTTCACAGATGTCAATCTTGGTTGATGGCTGGTTAGCTTTTAGTTCACAGATGTCAATCTTGGTTGATGGCTGGTTAGCTTTTAGTTCACAGATGTCAGTATTGGTTGATGGCTGGTTAGCTTTTAGTTCACAGATGTCAATCTTGGTTGATGGCTGGTTAGCTTTTAGTTCACAGATGTCAATCTTGGTTGATGGCTGGTTAGCTTTTAGTTCACAGATGTCAATCTTGGTTGATGGCTGGTTAGCTTTTAGTTCACAGATGTCAATCTTGGTTGATGGCTGGTTAGCTTTTAGTTCACAGATATCAATCTTGGTTGGCTGGTTAGCTTTTAGTTCACAGATATATTATTCTGCTCCTTCTATAAAGAAAATTTTTTGCGTTCTTCGCTTTTCCGTAGTTCGAGTCTAGTCTTGAATTTTTATTAATGTTTTAAATTATGTTGAGTTACTGTTTTTCCTGGTTTGTTCAAGCAACCCATATCATGCCCGACTGCCACTTGGAAAGAAAAAAAAAGTACTTGTATGCATTTGTTCCCGCATAAGGGATAAGAACTATTGTTGATTATCTGAGCATTGCAACATATTGTTATTGGGTTGTATTTCTAAATTAGAGTTTAATGCCTTGTGTATTATTACTACTTTACTCTTTGCCCTTCTGTCCTCTTGTGTTTCTAGGTTTAGTGATTTAACTGTTGGTGTTACTCTGGTCAGTTGTGAATATTCACTAGTAATGAACCTTGCAGCTCTTTTCTAAATTTCTTGTAATATTTTAAATATTTTCTTTAGTTGATGGGTCCCATACACATGTCACATATTCTAGTATTGGCTTAACTAATGTGAGATAGCATTTTAGTTTGATATTCTTGTCACATATTCTAGTATTGGCTTAACTAATGTGAGATAGCATTTTAGTTTGATATTCTTGTCACATATTCTAGTATTGGCTTAACTAATGTGAGATAGCATTTTAGTTTGATATTCTTGTCACATATTCTAGTATTGGCTTAACTAATGTGAGATAGCATTTTAGTTTGATATTCTTGTCACATATTCTAGTATTGGTTTAACTAATGTGAGATAGCATTTTAGTTTAATATTCTTGTTACATATTCTAGTATTGGCTTAACTAATGTGAGATAGCATTTTAGTTTGATATTCTTGTCACATATTCTAGTATTGGCTTAACTAATGTGAGAGAGCATTTTAGTATTATGTTCTTATTACATTTGTAAAAGTTCCTCTTTATGAAGCCTAATGTTTTGTTTGATTTTTAATTACTTCATCACTGAGAGGGTTTCAAGATAACTTATAATTTATTATTACTCTTAAGTACTTTGCATTGTTAGTTTAAATTAGTTCTTTGCCATGCATGAAGTAGTTTGTAACTATTTGATTCTTTTTTTTTGTTGGATAATCTTAGCAGTTGGCATTTTTTTCTGGGTGAAAATATATGCTCCAGTTAGATTCCCATTTTTGTACTTTGTCTATGTCTTTTTGTAAGAGTTCCCTATCTTTTTCTATAATCAAAACAATCATCTGCAAACAATCTTACTTTTGTTCCTGTGTTGATGCAATTGGGTAAGTCATTAATATAAACTAGAAATAGTAGGAGTACCGGTACTAGAACAGTTCCTTGTGGAAGTCCTGAATTTACAGTTATTGGTGATGATTTCAAGACATTAATTATTAGGCCTACTATTTGTTCTCTACCTTTAAGGAAATCTTGAATCCGTTGATGTAAGGGACCAGTTTTTTTTTAGTAAACTAGAATGGTGAACTTTATCATCTTTATCATGAACTTTATCAACAAAGACTGCTGATATCTGTGAACTAAAAGCCAACCAGCCATCAACCAAGATAGTAATATCTACTGACTATTTATAAAAAACACTATTTAATTCTATGTAATATGCGCTTGTTCGCTGTGATGAGTTTATGTGGGAACGTTTATTTACTGAGTGAGTGCCGTTTAAATTTGCACTTATATTTTCTGCTCTTGTGGACCATGTCAAAGACATTTCTGTTCTGAACATAGTCGTTCATTAAAATGTAAGTTTTTATTAACTCTCTCTTCCCACACTCACATTTGGGGTTATTATTTGAGCAAGTGTTTTTTGGTGTAAGTTGCCAACATTGTCACAGTTATACTAAGTTAAAATACGATCTATAAAAAATAACCATTCAAGAAGAGTTGGCAGATGTAGGTGGTAATAAAGGTGGCAGAAAGGATATATTAAATATCAATGTTTTGGAACAACACAGACCAAATCAATAAATCAAATGGAAATATTTCAAATCAAAATCATTTTTCGATATATAGATTTCATCCTTTTATTTAGCCGATAGCTAGCTAGTATTGACAAAATTATGACAAAAGGTACCAGTAGACTGGGTGGGAGGAACCAAGAATGAAAAAATAAGTAGATGCAATAAAGGCAAATTCTAAGCTCGATCTTAATTTTGTCTTCAACTATTTTAAAATTAATCATTATTCTGTCTCAATATTAATGATTTCAACATAAATTAATGGAAGCCAATGTTCTGCAAATATTGCAACATATAAAACCCGGAAGCGGTATTTGATTTCTATTTTTGTTCATTTACCTCTTGAATTTCAATGATATCCATTGTCTTATTAGGATCTTATTAGATCAATGTTTCAAACCAGTAGCACATTTGGTTAAGTGTTTCTATCCATTATCTAAATTACATCAATGTGTGTGTGTGACCTAAAAGTAAAGTATCCCGTCGGACCAAATTGATTCATAGGGCCGGTGAAGCAGCGTTCACCGTTTCTGTGGCCACGGCCTACTAGGTGATTGTGTGTAAGCACTATGCACAGCCGCCTTTACTTTACCCCAACTAAAGTCAGGTACCCATGAAAGCTGGGTAGACTCAGGGACACCCTCCAGACCCGGGAAAAATCCTAGCCTGCACCAGGACCTTCGGTACGCCAGTTGAACGAGCTGCCGCTTGGCCAACGTGTCCCATTGTGTGACCTATGACCTATAATATATTGTAATCAGTAGGTCATTGCAATTTTCATTATACATTTTAAACTAGTAGTTCATTTGCTTTAATACATATAAATATAAAGACAAAAACACTTTTCTTATCCCTTATGCGAGGACAAATGCATATAAGTACTCTTTCTTCCCGAGTATTATTCGGGCATGGAATGGGTTACCTGGACTAACCAGGAAAACCAGTAACTTAACATCATTTAAAAGATTAATAAAGATGCAAGACTAGACTCGGACCACGGATGAGCGTAGGACTCAATAATCTTCTTTATAGAAGGGGCGTCTGTAATATATAAGATAAGATAAGAAGATATATAGTCTTAAATTGTTCAAATATAACGAAATAATTTTTCACCCAAGTTATCCAGATCCAATTAATCCCTAACTTTATAATTGTCACCAGTTTGACAAAGAACGTATGCCAGTTTATTATCTCCAAGTAATGATCATGTTTTCAAGCTTAACCCTTGTAGTGAAACGATAATGAAGTTGTGATGACAAAGTACAGCAGACAAAAGAAGTGAAGAAACTCTCAATAAATGAGACAACGAATTGGTCACGATATAGAGATAGATGGAACATTCAGATGAGAAATATGATTGGGAAAAAAAAAGAAAAAATCTTGGTGAATAGGAAAACTGAGTGCATTGATCCAGGACATAACCCAAGCATTCCATCTTAGTTGATGCAACAAATATTCTAAGCAGGGAAGTAATCAGACTGGTTTTTTAATATTACAAAATGGGAGGTCACTGAGATAGATATAGGATATATATATATATAGATATACAGAAAAACTGGTGGGGTAGGGGAATTAGATTTGTCTAGACTGATATTTGATTGCTTCTTTTGTTTTCTTTTTGTTATGTGGAAATTCCAAATAGCATAGTAATTGAAGGAATGCAAAACGGTATAATTTCCTAAGAACCGTTATGTGTTTAATTCTGTTTGCTGAGACACCATGAGTGTTTAATTAATTTTGCTTAGAAAATGTGTGTTGTGTTTATTTCAGTTTGATGATGTTTTAAATACTTTTATCAAATTTAAATTTGTTTAATGTTTCAATGAAGTGGCGTTTATTTAAATTTGTTAAATGTTTCAATGAAGTGGTCGTTTATTTAAATTTGTTTAATGTTTCAATGACGTGGTCGTTTATTATGCAATTTTTCATGTGGGATGAGTAGGTATATTAAATTTGAAATGCTACTAGTTAAACTAGGGGGCGCGGTGTCCGAGCGACAGCGCGTTCGACTGGTGAGACGAAGGTCCCGGGTTCGAATCGTGGTGTAATCTATGATTTTTTCCCGGGGCTGGAGGGTGTCCCTGGGTCTACCCAGCCCTGATGGGTACTTGACTTTAGTTGGGGTAAAGTAATGGCGGCTGTGCATAGTGGTGAGGAGGAGGTGGCCACAGAAACTGGTGAACGCTGTTTCATCGGACTTATGGATCAATTCGGTCCCACGGGTACTTTACTAGTCAATCTATGTACAAGCTAAAGATTAATATTAATATAAACGCCAATGTATTACGTATTTGGACCCAAAAAAAAGCTATTGAAATGCTTGGCTTCTTGTGACCATGTAAATAGTTTAACGATGTTTTACCGCGTACACTAACAAGTCAATACAACAGCACCCTATAGTGACAGCAGCACTTTCAGTATCGATTCTTTTTAAATAGATGAAGAATGGCATGGCTTTTAGAGCACAGTTTTTTGTCACAACATTCCGAGATGTTGAACAACAGAATAGAAATAGTCGAGTAGTAATAGGCCTATACTCAGTAGTAATAGTCAAGTAGTAATAGGCCTATACTCAGAAGTAATAGTCAAGTAGTAATAGGCCTATAGGCTACTCAGTAGTAATAGTCGAGTAGTAATAGGCCTATACTCAGTAGTAATAGTCAAGTAGTAATAGGCCTATACTCAGTAGTAATAGTCAAGTAGTAATAGGCCTATACTCAGTAGTAATAGTCAAGTAGTAATAGGCCTATACTCAGTAGTAATAGTCAAGTAGTAATAGGCCTATACTCAGTAGAAATAGTCAAGTAGTAATAGGCCTATACTCAGTAGAAATAGTCAAATAGTAATAGGCCTATACTCCGTAGAAATAGTCGAGTAGTAATAGGCCTATACTCAGTAGAAATTGTCGAGTAGTAATAGGCCTATACTCAGTAGAAATAGTCGAGTAGTAATAGGCCTATACTCAGTAGAAATAGTCGAGTAGTAATAGACCTATACTCAGTAGAAATAGTCGAGTAGTAATAGGCCTATACTCAGATTGGAAAAAAGAATACAAACATAGAGAAAACTATATAAAAAATGAGGCAAATAGATTAGTAAATTAAAAGGCAAATACAAATTAAATTGATACATGTATATAACTAAATAGAAATTATTGGGAAACTTGTCGGTTGTGAATTATAATGAACAAGCTACATTGCCCGGCGTTGCCCGGGTGAAAAAAAAGGACTGTCTGGGGTGCAGATAACAAATTTATAAACTACACTTACTGAATACTTTTAGGAAAGTAAATAAATATTGTAATAGGGTAAAAACAAGAGTCAAATATTTTTATTTAACAAAATCTATATTGCCTATAGATTTACAATGTCTTTTGTTTTTAAAAGTTTGAAAAATTAATTGTCGAAAAAAAAAAGTATATTCTAACTGGAGAATCGATCCCTGGTCGCCCGTATAGCAGTCCACCACGTTTACCACTGAGCTATCGAAGACACATGTCCGATGTGAAAAATTATTAGACGGTATATTGGGCTAGGCCTAGATAGGTCAGTGACACACGTGTTTTCAAATTGACCAATGGGGATCCTCGCGGGGCTTAACACTGTCTTTTTATATATATAGATATTGCAGCTCTTTTCTGAATTTGTTGTAATATTTTGGTGTTAATTTAGAGCCATAATTTATTACAGTTAAGTTTATTCTCTACCTATCAGAAAGTCTTGAATTCACTGATGTAAAGAACCAGCGTCAATCTTGTGCCTTTTAAATTTTATATTTTCCTTTTGATTTAACTCTTCTGCTTTTTCCCAATAATTTGATTGTTTAACAACATCGTTTGTTTGTTGTACATTATAATTTGATTAGTTAACAACATCGTTTGTTTGTTGGACATTATAATTTGATTGTTTAACAACATCGTTTGTTTGTTGTACATTATAATTTGATTGTTTAACTCCATCGTTTATTTGTTGTACATTATAATTTGATTAGTTAACAACATCGTTTGTTTGTTGGACATTATAATTTGATTGTTTAACAACATCGTTTGTTTGTTGTACATTATAATTTGATTGTTTAACTCCATCGTTTGTTTGTTGGACATTATAATTTGATTGTTTAACAACATCGTTTGATAGTTGGACATTATAATTTAATTGTTTAACAACATAGTTTGTTTGTTGTACATTATAATTTGATTGTTTAACAACATCGTTTGTTTGTTGTACATTATAATTTGATTGTTTAACAACATCGTTTGTTTGTTGTACATTATAAATTGATTGTTTAACAACATCGTTTGTTTGTAGGACATTATAATTTGATTGTTTAACAACATCGTTTGTTTGTTGGACATTATAATTTGATTGTTTAACAACATAGTTTGTTTGTTTGACATTATAATTTGATTGTTTAACAACATCGTTTGTTTGTTGGACATTATAATTTGATTGTTTAACAACATAGTTTGTTTGTTGGACATTATAATTTGATTGTTTAAAAACATCGTTTGTTTGTTGGACATTTTAATTTGATTGTTTAACAACATCGTTTGTTTGTAGGACATTATAATTTAAGTGTTTAACAACATTATTTAATAGTTGGGCATCATAATTTGATTGTTTAACATCTTCGTTTGCTGGTTGGGAATCATAATTTGAGTATTTAACACCATAGTTTGATAGTTGGACATTATAATTTAAGTGTTTAACACCATTATTTAATAGTTGGGCATCAAAATTTGATTGTTTAACATCATCGTTTTATAGTTGGACATTATAATTTGAGTGTTTCACACAATCGGTTGATAGTTGGACATTATAATTTGATTGTTTAAAATCATCGTTTGTTTGTTGGACATTATAATTTGATTGTTTAACACCATCGTTTGTTTGTTGGACATTATAATTTGATTGTTTAACATCATCGTTTGTTTGTTGGACATTTAAAATTTGGTTGTTTAACACCATCGTTTGTTTGTTGGACATTATAATTTGATTGTTTAACACCATCTTTTGATAGTTGGGCATCATAATTTAATTGTTTAACATAATCGTTTTATAGTTGGACATTATAATTTGAGTGTTTCACACCATCGGTTGATAGTTGGGAATCATAATTTAATTGTTTGACATAATCGTTTTATAGTTGGACATTATAATTTGAGTGTTTAACACCATTATTTGATAGTTGGGCATCATAATTTAATTGTTTGCCATAATCGTTTTATAGTTGGACATTATAATTTGAGTGTTTCACTCCATCGTTTGATAGTTGGACATTATAATTTGATTGTTTAACATCATCGTTTGTTTGTTGGACATTATAATTTGATTGTTTAACACCATCGTTTGTTTGTTGGACATTATAATTTAATTGTTTAACATCATCGTTTGTTTGTTGGACATTTAGAATTTGGTTGTTTAACATCATCGTTTGTTTGTTGGACATTATAATTTGATTGTTTAACACCATTATTTGATAGTTGGGCATCATAATTTAATTGTTTGACATAATCGTTTTATAGTTGGACATTATAATTTGAGTGTTTCACACCATCGTTTGATAGTTGGACATTATAATTTGATTGTTTAACACCTACGTTTGTTTGTTGGACATTATAATTTGATTGTTTAACATCATCGTGTGTTTGTTGGACATTATAATTTGGTTGTTTAACATCATCGTGTGTTTGTTGGACATTATAATTTGGTTGTTTAACACCATCGTTTGTTTGTTGGACATTATAATTTGATTGTTTAACATCATCGTTTGTTTGTTGGACATTATAATTTGATTGTTTAACATCATCGTTTGTTTGTTGTACATTATAATTTGAGTGTTTAACACCATAGTTTGATAGTTGTACATTATAATTTGAGTGTTTAACACCATTATTTGATAGTTGGGCATCATAATTTAATTGTTTGACATAATCGTTTTATAGTTGGACATTATAATTTGAGTGTTTAACACCATTATTTGATAGTTGGGCATCATAATTTAATTGTTT